>OX638259.1:7504500-8704500 GCA_951806755.1 Brenthis hecate
AGTCAACGTAATGGCTAGGATTAAATTATGGAAAAATAATTTAATCCTAGCCATTACGTTGATTAATTTTTGACTAACAAAAATTTCGTGAGAGCTTTACAAAAGCTTTAAACTACGTCAAATGAGGCTAATAAGTGTATCGCAATAATTAAAATATCTCGCACATTCGTGCAGTACATTTTAATAAAGTCATACTTAAAATTAAATATTTCACAACGAGAATTTTCGATAGTTATTTTACGTTACTTATATTACAATATTTTCTCGCATATTTGCTAGCGTGGAATGATCATTATTAAAACATAATGAGAAAAGAGTCATATACAAAAAAATGTCAAGACTGGACTGCGTAAAAAATAATTTACCAATTTTTACCCGCGACGGCCACGGAGACGGTATATACGTTTGGGGTAAGAGGTGTTTGCGTGTGTGTATGTTACCATTTTTCTCGGAAACGGCTAGCCTGATTTTGAAACGGTTTTGTGCTTTGTATAAATCTCATTTAATTAAGTTTTATAATGTTACAGTCCGCCAGGGGGCGCTACAGTATATTTCTCGTAAACAGTTATATTTAATTTAAATAAATATTAAAATTTAAAATCTAGAGAACGACGCGTAATAATATTCTATACTAGCAGAACCATCAACTTCGCTCGCGCTAAAACTACAAAAAGACCTCTAAAAAGGTATGTTTCATACAAACTTTCACTTGTTGTGTTAACCAACCTGCAATTGGGGCGTCTTAATTGAATGCGTAAGCGATCCTACGACGCCCAATTAAGACAGGGGATGTTCTGTTGGGTTTAAGTTGGTAGTACTGGCTTTTCTAGCCGGCGAGTCCCACATTAAGCATTTCCCAACATTAAAAAAAGAGCATTAACTATCTAGCATCACATTTACTACCTACGACAGCGGAATAATACTAGAAAGATCAAGAACGTAACCGTACGCGTAGCCATGAAAAAAGCTAGTAACCTATAGTAATATTATAAAGAGGTAAAGTTTGTGATATTGTGAGTTTGTGATGTTGTAGGGGGTAATCTCTGGATCTACTGAACAATTTTCAAAATTCTTTTACCAATAGATAGCCACATTTTTTCTGAGTGTCATAGGCTATATATTAACCCAAAGAATGAAAAGTTTTTTTCATGTTAGTCGGATTTGCAATGTAAGTCGGAGAAAAAACGGTCGAACGAAAACGTTTCTTACGAACGCTGCCTTAACGATGAGAGATATATAATTATGTTCTAGAGAAAAGTTGTAGAGCTTAATAATGCCTACAAAAAAGTCAGCGACAGCATATGTCTAACTTTTATATTTAAGTCACAAAAAGTAGTTTTTTATATTAAAAAATAATTTAAATCGGTAGGTCATGTTTATTGGTCATATTATATCAACAATTATGAATTCTTATCGAAATAAGTAAATTTATCGTCTAAAATGTTTAAAACAAACTTTTCCCTTTTACTGCATATAATTTGGACAAATGGTTAAAGAGATAATACGACATACACGTAGGTATGGAACCGCGACCGCGTCGTAACCTGTTGAGTGATGTTTCTATAAGATGGTTTTTTTTTTCATATATAACACGTCAATCTATCTACACTAATATTATAAAGTGGTAAAGTTTGTAAGTTTGGGACGTTGTAGGGGGTAATCTCTAGATCTAGATATAGTTTGAGACCATGGGAAGGACATAGGATACTTTTTATCCCGGAAATTATCCTTTAAGGGGGTGAAAATGGAGATGAAAGTTTGTATGGGGAAGCAAGCTAGGGACGAACCCGAGCGAAGCGAGGGTGAATCTAGCTAGCTAGCTAGTTTTATATAAATTAATCGAAAAAGATAAGTTTGTAATCGAGCTAAAGCCGTGTCACGTAAATTTTAATGAGATGACAATGTGAAAGGCGCTTTATGAACTTTGATATGGTAATGATGCAATAATTATCGTATGAATTTTAATTATATGTAAATTTGAATGTGGTTATTGGTAATATTTTATAATATAAGTTGTAGTTATTAAGAGCATATAATATGTTTTGCCGCAGCAAAGGAATTTTATGAAGATAAATAAGTAATTGTTGTTAAAGGACTAGCTTTCGATCGCGGCTTTTCGTATGTTACAGCGACAAATGAAAAGAATACGTATAGAATAGGGTCAGAATTTCCATAACAAAATTAACTTTTTTTAAAATATTTAAGCTTTACATCCATCAGTGGAGCCGACAGAAAAAAATTCGAGTAATCCCATAATATTGGTTTTTCATTAAATTTCAGAATGCAAAAATATTTAAAAATATACAATTTTTACCGACTTCATATGAGAAGTACGTAATTCGTATGTCATTTTATCTGTCTGTATGTTACGTGATATCTGTAACAATTGTGAACTGAGTTTATTAATTTATTTATTAACTAGCAACTCAACCTCGCTTCACTCTGGTTCGTCCCTAAATACGTTATCATGATTAGTATGGAATAGTAGACTATATTATATACATAGGTATGATAAGTTTTATATCCCTTACTTGAGAAATGATGAATCAATTCCCCATATAAACTTCCACAACCATTTTCACCCCCTTAAAAGATGATTTCCGGGGTAAAAAGGGTTCCCAGGATTTCGAACTATCTCCATACCAATTTTCAGCCAAATCGGTTCAGCCGTTTATTCGTGAAAAGGTAACAAACAAACCAACAAATTTCGCATTTATAATATTAGAATGATTGAATAAGGTGTACATGATATGTTACCATCATGAAGTTGAATTATAATCCATATAATTAGTATAGTTGTATTATAGGCATTTATTTAAAAGCTTTCGTGTGGGTGCGTCCAACGACCGTCCAACAATTGTAACAAATCATAACGAACGTTCGTGGACTTTTAATAGGTTGAATAAAGTAATTAATAACGATTTTTATATATTTTATAGCAATTATGGAAAATATTTTCAATAAAATACTTTTATTGTTTTACCTACTTTGTTTCTAGTTTATCTAGATAAGAATATTTCTTTACTTTACCTCGTAAATAAGTTACAATGAGAAAACTAAAGACTACACCTTAAAGAAAGCAAGTATCAGTTATATACAGGGTTGTTATAAAACTATATTTAAAAAATCAGTTTACTTAAGACCGATATATGTGTTGTAGTGTGTGCGCAAGCGATCCTGCAACGCCCCATGCACTGCGGCGACGGGTTCCGCTGTGGGTTTAAGTGAGTAGGAGACTCACAGTACCTTGCCCGTTATGACGGCCGGCAGGGTCCCCATGATGGGTTTCCCCAACGAAAAAAAAAAAGACCGATATATGTACATATATGTGTGTACAGAATGAATGTTATTAATTTGTAATAGATATTTTTATACACTGCGAGAACACAAGCCGTAAAATCCTTTTTAATCATCTATCCTACTAATGTTATACATAAATGCAAAAATTTGTGAGGATGAATGGATGTTCAGCCTACAATATATCAAGATATGAATATCTAATAGATAAATATTATGTATTTTACGTATCGAAATGTATTAGATTTGCTTTGCATCGGCTGGCACCAACTTCGAAAATATCTGATTAGGTATCTATTCTAAATGAAAACCTCCGTTTAGTTATTTTTTACATTTTAGTGCCTGGGTTTTTATTTTTTGTTAAAAAGTTTTTATTAAGCTTAGCTTTAAGTTAAACTTTACAATAATATAGCAAGTATATCAGAATAATACATAGGCTATTTTTTATCCCGGAAAAATGTACGGTTCCCGTGGGATAGATTTGCTTTTGTTTTTCAGTATTTTTATAAATTTCATTTATTTCTTTTACTACTCGTATATAATTGATTGCATTTTGAAAGTTAACTTTTATTAGCTAATTCTAATTTAAAAAAATAATAATATATAATTCTTTCTAAGATTTATGCGAACATTTGACATCTATACATATAATAAAAGTGTACAGTTCGCTGTCTGTACATGGAAAATAGTTGAGAAAAACTATTATTGGGGTTCTTTATTAACGCAATAGGACTCAAAACAATGATTTTTAGATTTTATGTCTGTTTGTCTGTGCGTTTGTGCGCGCTAATCTCAGAAACGGCTTAACCGATTTGGGTGCGGTTATCACTAATGTATTGTGGTAAGCTTCTCTTAACATTTAGTATTTTTCAATCAATTTAAAGTGTCACTAGTTTTAAATAAAACTATATATTTTTAGGTTTTTTCTTTATTTTGATTTTTGGTTACCGGCGTTTCGAATACTTTACAGAAAACGTGATCATGGAACAAACCTTTTGTTAGTGTTTTTTTTACAAAAATAGTTATATTTAAAGCAACCATAAATGTTTATTTAAATTTATATTAGACATAAACATTAGTTATGTTTTTGAGGCAGCCAGGGGATGCAAAGAAATGCGAATTGACTTAAAATTAATTTATTAACTAAAAGTTCTTACTACTAAAATGACTGTTGATCGATGTTAGATCAAATCAGTGAAGATGCAGCCAAGTAATGTCTTTTATATTACATTATTGTAGGAAGTTGTGACATTAGCATTGATGAAATGTAGGAGGCTGCTGCGCTTGCACTTGCGCCTGACCTTGTCTTGTCGTCGCCGCGCGAGATTTGTAGAGCAAAGCTGATGCGACGATTCGAGTTTCGTAACACATAACATAACATGTATATTTATGTATTTTATTATTTTCAAAGGGACCTTATAGCTTGAACACAGTATATGATTAAATGATTCACACGCACAACAAATACACAGTACACCATTTTTTTCACCAAAGCATTAATTATATTAAAGATAGCGTTACTTCGAATCCGCTCACTTTTATAATTGTTGTTTGTAACTGTACCATATCATTCAAAATCGCGAAAATAAAAACAAATAATAAAATATTCAATGAAAGCGAGTGCTTTTCTATTTACTACATGATTAAAACTCATGTTAGCGTATACAAATATATTACAGAAACTTTTCATCCTTGATAAGGTTTCAGGATTTTAGCAAATGAGACCATTTGTCACTGTCAGAGAGAGAGTTTGGGACAATGCCTCTCTATATTTTAGACAAATGTTGTTGGGTTTTATATTTACATGGTATATTATTTCTTCTTGGTTTGTTTATTTAATGGTTACTCTCGTAAACGTGTGTATTTCCATAAATTTTCTTTACCTACTTTTATATGAGGAGTGCATAAAAAAAGTGTTATTAGTAGTATTATAAGTACCTGAATTCGGGAATATACTTAGAATATGCTGTATCGAAATCATCCAGCCATAAATTGTACTGACAGTACAATTTGTAGAGTACAGTGTAGACAGTACTACGATACGAAATTAAAGTAGTTTGTTCTAGTCGAATAAAAACATGTTGATTTCGTGACAATAGGTTCTAAGGACGCCCTTTGACTGATATTTGCTAAAGTAGACTGATGGACGTGACACAAAATTAGTGGCAGTTTTTCTTTTTAACAGCCTCACTTTGTATTTATAATAGATTTTGATGAAAAACAGAGAAATTTCATAGTATATGTGTTTCTTTAATATAGAGAAGATAAAAAATATTTCTTTTAGACTAATCTCCCAATTTATCTTTATCATACCGTTAAAAATATAAAAAAAAAACATCTTTTCATGAAACTCTGACAGTATTCTTCAGAATGGACAAATTTTCGTATGAAATTCGTTTTATCCCTAAAAACTTGAATACCCATCATGGCTCGTTCGAGCGCAGTGATTGATAGACCAGAAAATTTATAAAGGCGGGTTTGGTAATCCGAGTAGAATTATTTTTGTTAAAATAACACCCACTTGGGGCTTAGACAAGGTATAATTCTACAATCGTTGATTAGATATATAAAAAAAATGTGAATGACGTATTATATATCGATATTACGATTAAATTGGGCATTTCAATACAATTTTTAGAATTTCTATTCTTCAGCGTCCGTAGAACGACATCTTGACTAAGCTTTCTTGTCTGCTTAGGTTCTAATAACACTATCCATACCAATATTATATTTATTTCGAAGTCACTCTGTATGTTTGCTTGTTATCTTTTCACGCTTAAAAGTATGAACAGATTTTGATATTTAAAGGCATTATGTCATGGGGATGGACATAACCCAATATCTCTACCCTAAAAGTCATACGGGTTAGGCAGTGGTACACCAGTGGCAAAAGACTTGCTTGGAAAACCAAGTCAAGCGGGTTCAAGCTTGAGACCTGCAATTCTGATAATATTTATGTGCGAATCATTTTCAACATAATTGTTAATTATTATCACTTGTCTTGCGGTAAACACTGTGAGAAAACCTGCATGTCTGAAAAACCCCAGCAAGTTTTCGAAAGACATGTGAAGTCCACCAATACTTTGCTATCTTGATGAACAATGGCCTGATTGATCCCCAATTCGATTTGGATATCAAACTTAGCAGTGGGACGTTAAAAAGGGCTTAATACAATACAAATATCAATGTTAAATAAATATACCTTCTTTCTTTCTTATTTGATGCCGTAAGAAACAATGAAAAGTTTAAGTGAAGTATTTTAAACACGTGACACTATTTTATTAAAATCTTAATAATAATCGTGCACAATGTACATAGTGTTCGCCATTTACCCTCTAATAACGTCTTGAATACCTCGTATATTAAAAACTTGTTACTAACAGTACTAAACTAGTTTACTAAAGACTTGGCATATCTGTGTATTCATTGAATAGTTAAATTAATAGAAAAATAAATTTTATGCATTAATGATTAATATAAATATCATATATGTTTTTCTATTCTATATCTATATAAAGTATTAGAAAATAACGGTTATAATTTGCTAATCTTTGTTCGAACTGCTTTTATTATTTTTAATAGCATTAAATATAATTAATCTTTATAGTCTTAAATAAATTTTGATAATATGACAACGTACTTACAATAAGTATTAAATTCAGAATATTCCACGATGACATTATATGGCCTTACTAGCGACTCATCCTCGTTTCGCTCGGGGTCGTCCCTAGATACGTATTGATTTTTTTGAGCGGCACCCTAATTCTTTTTCTAAAATAAAAGTAGCCTATGTTACTTCCTATAACATCAGCTATCTTTGAGTGAAAGTTCCGTCAAACTGAGTCCAGCTGTTTCAAAAATTATCCGGAACAAACATTCTAAAACCTAGTGAAACAAATTCAATCTTTTCAGCTCAATTTACAGTCTATTAGTTATTACGTCCTTCTATTCTACTTTCAGACCATTTCACTTACGATGTCGTTATTGCAAATTTTCATGTCGACGGCTATTTAAAACAGCCTTGGATAAAGGTCGCAGGCAAAATGTGTAATATTCATATATTCTATTTCTAGTTGACATTGAGGGAATGCATAGAGTGAAAACTCATAAATTTATTCCTTGCAAATATCATGATTTTACAAATATTTATGGTATCTCCATGCAGCAACGAATCGACGCAATTTTCCCTAAAGACTTGTTGAGACCGAGAGAGATATAAGACCAAAATCAATAACTTTATTTTCGGATTGTTTTACTAACTTTTATATTTATGAATAGTAAATAGCGATTTACTGGAAACAGAGTTACAAAAAACAAAGGCTTTCGAATTTTGACACTTTATCTTGTGTTGTATTGTTTAAAATGAAAATGTACCTTTATACAGATTAAAAGATTAATCCACAGTATATTCTGATGTAAAAGCTGAATATTGTTTACTGAAACAAAATTGGTAATCGTATTAAGTGTTTTATTCGACAACTATCATGAAATTTTCCTTATATTTTTGATTTTACAACTATATCTCAGCGCATCATCAAAATAAACAAAATATTACATTTGAAGTTGGAATCTGTCATTATTATATGAATTTTATTTTTATATGAAAATGATAAAACACAACGAACAATCATATAAAAATGTATATATGTATGTATTCAGCCCTTTTTAACGTCCCACTGCTGGGCACGGACCTCCCTTCAATACGAGGTGGATACGGTCTTAGTCCACCACGCTGTGCAAGTTCAAGTTGGCGGTCTTCACGTGTCTTTTGAAAACTTGCTAGGTTCTTTTAGACATGCAGGTTTCCTCACGATGTTTACCTTCACCGTTAAACTAAAAAATATATATACTTGCTATTTACATAGAGGGACTGTGAGAATTAAATGAGACATAGGTAAAGCCAATAAATCGTAGATAAGCCCCGCGATCTGTGGAGCGTGATCGAGCCACGTCGTCAACACGCCGGATTTGTCACGTTCGGTTAAACCATTGATGGGCGAAATAATATTATATACTAGATTCTACCCTGACTGTTTTTCTAAATTTCATATTTATGGAAAAATACCGTCGATGTAATAATAATGTCGATATTAAAAAATAAAGTCCATTTCCAAAGAATACATTTTATATAAAATTTTTCATCCGCAAGGTTCAAATTAAATAATCCTTTTCAGCATATTATTATCAGTATAGTACACAAATTACACTGTCAAAATTATAACTTTTAGTTAAATTGTACATTTATACTTACTAATATTATAAAGAGGTAAAGTTTGTGAATTGTGAGTTTATGACGTTGTAGGGGTTAATCTCTGGATCTATTGAACAGATTTAGATGAAATTTGTTAAAAATATAGTTTGAGACCCGAGGAAGGACATAAGATACTTTTTATTCCGGAAATCATCCCTTAAGGGGGTGACAATGGGAATGAAAGTTTGTATGGAGAATCAACTTAGGGACGAACCAAATCCAATCAACTTAGCGAAGCGAAGGTGAGTCGCTAGTCTATTATATACTGTACTACTTACTTACTGTACACAGTTAAAACGCTAAGCTGAAAATAACGTATATACGTAACAATCTATGTGGTGGACCCCCCTCACTCTTTTTCCAGGCGAAATATTTTTTTTAATCCATAAAACATATTAAAAAACACGACCCAGGGAGGGTTGACACCAAAAATTTGCTTCAGGTTATTTTTTATTACAAACTTCTCATCTGGAGATGTTTTGGTATGACAAACTTATATCATTAAATTGATTCGATCAAAAATAACCTACATAATATAATACTTATATTTAGACTCAATTTAGAAATTTTATATATATGTAATAAATAATAATGCTTTATTTAAAAAATAATAAAGGTTCAATTTCTGCTTGTGACTAAGGAATCCTAAACAATTTTCAATCCCAATTAGTTATGTTATTAAATATAATTTTCAATCAGGCGAAAATCCGAAGTATAAGATTTTATTACATCCACCTGTTTGCCTAATAAAAAATATTTTATATCAAAAAAATAGTAAACAAATGGATCGCAATTCGCAGATGCCTAACGAAATGAGATCAAAGTTACACTTAAAATGTTTTTCGTTCAATATTTTGTTATTTGCTTGCCAAATAAATCTGATGTTATTTAAAAATTCAAATACATATAATATGAATGCGTATTGCTAATATATTTTAAAGTATATAGAACATGCTTATTATATTTATTTACTAAATATTAAAACTTAAATATTAGAGCAAGGAAGTTGTGCGACAGAAGCATACTGCGCGTGCTCTTGTTGTTCACATGATATAAGCACAACATAAGACCTCGTGATATCGACTTTATTGGTGACGAGAGGGTTCGTTTGTTTTTTGCCAAAGGAGTCGGCATTCTTGCCACAATTTCACGCGGGCATAACTTCAACAGTAATATATATATATATATATATATATATATATAATATATATATATATATATATATATATATATATATATATATATAATTAGGTATATTAGTGATTTAAATGTATTTTCTTTTCTTGTAAATAAATGTCATAATTAAAGCACAGCATAGCAGCTAATGAACTAACGTAAATAAAATGGCTATAGTATAAAAAAGTATTGATATAATTTATTTATGAGTGAGCGTCTTTGTTACTTTTTCATGCTTAAGCTTAAATCCTGAACATACGAGTTGTTTCGGACGACCAGAACCAGGGTATGTCTAGTACCCGGAGGTCGACCTGGGACAATCTCCCAGACGTTCTTGGCGTACACGGCAGTATGTCCGTTCGCTGGTAATGTACGCCACCACGCACCCCTGAATGCGTAGCTTGGGTCCCGATCCACTAGGGTTTCTTCGTTGACAGGAGACTATACTTAGAGGCGATGAAATAAAAACACAATTTTTCCTTTTTTCTCTCTTGGTTTCGGTTCTTCCTTTTCCTTTTAGTTGTTGCCTCTTCGGTGGCTGTCTTGCGACTGACTCGAATCGAGAAATGGCTCGCCTTTTATTTGGCCCGTTAATACCTTACAGAGAGCCGCGTACTTTGAGCTCATTTTTCGAGTAAAATTTCCCTAAACCGAAACCTTGAGAGTCCTTTTATTTTATGTTTTCAGTAAAACACCTTACTCATATTTATTTATTTACATGCCTTACATACTATTATACAATATTAAAACATAATATTCAATATATAATAATTAATTAAAAAGTCTTAAAACAAAAATATCTAACTTTCTAGGTTGCTACATTTTTACTATACATTTTCCCTTATAACTTTTGAACGGATAGTCCTATCGACCTAATTCTTGTTTTATTATAAGTTTTATAATAAAATCTATTATTTAAGACATAAACTATTATGCTATTGCAAGAAACAAAAAATCTCATTTTCAAGTTACGTAATTATATGCTAACATTTTACTTACGTACCTATTCCTTTCAAATTAATGTTAAATAGTCTTATATGATTCAAATAAGCAAAAAATACTCTAAACTAACCTTATTACACTAATTAGAACTTATTTTAACATAATAAATCTAATAAGAATGAGATTTCATATTTACAACAATTATTCATAATACGCTAAAATGACATTGTCCCTATATTAATACACACGTTACTCGAAGATAGGTTTTCCGTCGCCGACATTCTCCCCCTCGTGCTTTGCACCAACTCCTGGACTCGGCGACGCTCCCGGCACCAACAGCACCACTCTCGAACTGGGCCTCCGTAGAACACCTCCTCTGGTCTCGACGTCGACGACTCTGGTCCGCCCGTCTGGTCCAGGATACACATGCAGGATTCTTCCGCGTGGCCAGATGCATCTTGGTAGGCTGTGATCGACAATCAGTACGATGTCTCCGACTTGCAAATCTGTGGCGCTGACTCTTCCTTTGGTCTTCCTTGGTAGTAGAGTGGGCAAATACTCTCTCAGCCAACGTTGCCAGAAGTGATCGGCAAGTCGCTGCGTAGCCTTCCAGGTGTGTCTGCCCACAAGCTCGTTGTCCTCGAAGCTGCCGATTCTTGCTGCGCCACATGATCGCCCGATGAGAAAGTGGTTCGGTGTAAGTGCTTCTTCTTCAGGGTTCTCGGAGAGGTGGGTGAGGGGCCGAGAGTTGACTATGTGCTCGGCCTCTAACAGGAGGGTATGAAGTACCTCCTCTCGTGGTTGCCTTTCGTTGAGCGTGGCGTCCAGTGCGGTTTTAATGGATCGCACCAGACGCTCCCATGCACCTCCCATGTTTGGTGCACCAGGAGGTATGAACTTCCACTGCACGCCGATCTTCTCCGCTTCCGAGATAAGGTCTTCTTGCTTCATGGTGTCTAGTGCTTCCTTGAGTTCTTTGTTGGCGCCAACGAAGTTAGTGCCATTGTCGGTGTAGATTATCTTTGGCATTCCCCTTCTCGCGGCGAATCGTCGTAGTGCCATGATCATGCTGTCAGTGGAGAGTGAAGGAGTGAGCTCAATGTGTACAGCTCGTGTTGTTAAGCATGTGAATAGAGCACCCCATCTCTTCTCATGGCGTCTTGCTACGGTGATCGTCATAGGGCCGAAGTAATCTATTCCCGTGCACGTAAATGGAGGGTTTCCGTGCATCAGCCTCTCAGCAGGTAAGTTGCCCACTGGTAGTTCTTGAGGTCTTGCCTTTCTTGTTTTGCACCACTGGCATTGATGTTGAATGGTCTTGATCGCTGACCTCAGTCCTAGCACCCAGAAGCGTTGTCTTACTTCGTTCATTACGGTCACGTGATTCCCGTGATTGAAGCGGCAGTGAAATTCTTCTATGATGAGAAGTGTTGTCTTGTCCTTGCTGTCGAGTACGATGGGTCGTTTGTAGTCTCTGGTAACCCCTCGTATCGCGTCGATTCTTCCTTTCAGTCGCAGGAGACCTTCTTCTAGCACTACGTCGAGCCTTTTCAACTTGCTGCTGCCCTCTAATTGTTTTCCTTGCTGTAGGCACCTGATGTCCTCTTTGAAGCATTTCTCTTGACTTCTTCTTAACAACAGCGTTTCAGCTTGCTCTAGTAGACTTGTTTCCAATGGTATGTATTTCCTTTCTGACGTTTTTGAAGACAGATGTCGCTTCTCAACAATTTTCTTATTCCTTTTTGTAGTTTTCCAGGTAGGATCTTCTTTGCTGGCGTGGACCTTTTCCTTTCTTCTGCAGAGTTGTATGAACTGCAGTACTCTTGCTGTAGCTCGCCAAAGTCTTTTCCACGACGAGAACTTTTCGGGATCTGGTGATGGATAGGAGCTGCCTGCAGTCGCTACGATGTCCGCTGCCTTTTCTTCGCCAGTGGTTTCTTTCTTGAATGTTCTTGCCACAGGCCAGTGAACTTCATCTCTTCTTAGAAACCCTGGTCCGGTGTACCATCGGTGTTGGCAGTCGAAGTGTTCTGGTACGTCACGTGTTGCATCATCTGCAGGGTTCTGCGCCGTCGGTACCCATCTCCAGTCCTGTGGTTTTGTGAGATCTTCTATCTCTGCCAAGCGATGAGCCACGAATGTCTTGAAGGTTCTCGGGTCCGTCTTGATCCATGATAGCACGATACTGGAGTCTGTCCAAAACGTCTTCTTTTCTATTTTCAGATCCATTTCTTCCTCGACCGAGTGTGCCAATCTGCTTCCTAGGAGGGCCGCTTGCAGCTCGAGTCTCGGGATTGACACCGGCTTCAACGGAGCGACTCTTACTTTTGCTGCTACTAAGCTGACGTCATAAGTCCCATTTTGATTTTCAGTTCTCCAATATACCGTAGCTGCATACGCCATTTCGCTTGCATCCGTGAACGTGTGCAGCTCCCCCTCGGTGCGACGTGGTGCCAGACATCTCGGGATCTGAAGGTCTTGGAGCAGCTTCATCTTCTCCAGGTAAGTCTTCCATGACTCGTACTCCTTTTCTTCTATCTCTTCATCCCAACCGACGCCACTTCGCCATATGTTCTGGAGCAGCCTTTTGCCTTGGATGAGAATTGGTGATGCTAGCCCTAGTGGATCGAAGGTCGACATTACGGCGCTGGTGACTTCTCTCTTCGTAGGTACCTTGAGTCCTTGTGCCACTTCATCTACCGTGTTCCGAAAGTTCGCCCTAAAGCCTATGGAGTCCCTTTCTGTAAACCAGCGTAGTCCCAGTGTCTTCTCTTCCTTCTCACCAAGGTCCACCTCTGTCTTCTCAACTGACTCAGTCTTCACGTCTTGCAGCAGGTCGGAGTGGTTTGACGCCCATCCTCGGAGTTCGAAGCCCGCCTTTTTGTGAATGAAGTCCACCTGCGCTGTAATTCTCTTGAAGTCCTCTTCTGAATGGAAGCTGTGCAGGTAGTCATCCATGTAATGGTTCAGCTCGATTGCCTTTGCTGCCTCTGGGTACTGCTTCTTGTAGTCCGCCGCGTTCCGGTTCTTCACGTAGATTGCTGTGCTAGGAGATGATGTCGCGCCGAATATGACTGATGTCATTCTGTACTCCTTCGGTGCTACGTCACGACGATCCCCTCGCCACAGGAACTTCAAGCTGTTTCTATCTTCTGGCCGGATGCGAACTTGCAGGAACATTTCCTTTATGTCGGCTGCCACTGCAAACGGGCCTTGCCGGAACCTCAGTAATACCCCGAAGAGCGATTGCAGTAGGTCCGGTCCCGGTAGTAAAGCGTCGTTGAGGCTTCTCCCTTTAGACTTGGCTGCAGCGTCGAAGACGATCCTTATTTTCTTCTTCAATGGATGTACCACGGAGAAATGAGGGAGGTACCATGTCTTCTTTGAATCTTCTTGTCCACCAGGTGCTTCTTCTGCATACTTGCTGTCGATTAGATGCTGGATCTGCTTATTGTATTCTGCCTTCAGCTGAGGGTCCTTGTCTATCTTCTTTTCAATGTTGAACAATCGGTTCTTGGCAGACGTGTAGCTTTCAGGCATCTGTTCATCTTCATTTTTCCATAGAAGTCCAGCTTCAAATCGACCATCTTCTAGTCTTCTGCAGGTCTTCTCTAGGATGGTGAGTGCTCTTCCTTCTGAATCCGTAGTGGGTCTTCTTGGTAGTACTCCAAGTGCTTCGATTGCGAAGTGATCCTTGATGGCTTGATGCATCTCTTCTTCTGGCGTGCTGACATGTAGACACGTGTTTAAGAAGTGCACCACTTTCGCGCCTCCAGTGTCTGACCCGTGGAGCACCCATCCAAGTCCTGTTCTTGAAGCGACTGGTTGTCCTGGTTTCCCTCTTCTTACTTCTTGAGTCACGATTAGCTCCCAGTTGTCTTGACCGATGAGCAGCTGTGGTGACTCCCCCTTATAATATAGAGAGTCAGCAATCTTCTTCAAGTGTTGACACTCTTCTATCCTTTTCTTTTCTAGGAACTGCGGTGCAAGCTTCAACTCGTCGATGGTCCGGCCTCTTCTCAAGGTCTTCTTAGTCTTCTGATGAATCCCCTTCACCGTAAGGTCCAGCATCTGAGAGTCTTCCTTCCTTATCAGCCTGCCTCCAACAGTCTCGATGACCAGTTCCTCCTTTCTTCCTTGAGCGCCGATTTCTTCTGCTACCTTCTGGTCTAGCAGCGACACTGTTGACCCTTCATCCATGAGGGCCAATATCTTCTTTGATCCTTTTGACCCGAAGATTTCTATCGGAATTATCTTCAGGTATGCCCTTGCGTTGTTGACCGCATTCACCGATGCCATGATGCTCGCCACTTCTTGTGGTTTGTTCTTCTGTTCTTCCGAGGAACTTTTCTCTGTCTCGACGTGCAGCAGATGATGATGCCACCTCTTGCATTCCTTGCACGACGGCTTCTTGCAGCTCTCCTTCCGATGTGTCCCTTGTAAACACTTGAAGCAAACGCGGCTGTTCTTCACTATTGCCCATCGATCTTGCACAGACGCCTTCAGGAACTTCTGACACCCGACGAGGAAGTGTTCACCCTCACACATGGGGCAAGTCTTCTCTGATCTTGAAACCTTTTCTTTGAAGTTCTTTTCCTTAGTTGAATGCGTTGCTTGTCGATGAGTCCGTCTGAACCCACTCTTCTCTTCTGTTGATGCATAGGCTCCACACTTGTCTGCTTCTCTGTTCAGGAACTTGGACACCAGTGTTAGGTCGGAGAACTCGCCTTCTTCTGTTGTTTCAATGAAGTCGTACCATCGGAACTTGAGGATCGTAGGTATCTTCTCAATAATTTGTTTCACCATCTCAGGTGAATGCAGGTACTGTGGTTTCTTCAATCCTTTTATTGCCGCTACGCTGTTGCTGATCTGGCTCGCGAAGAGGCATATGTCCCTTGGGTTTTCAGAAATCTTCGGCAACGTTTTGACCTTGTCCAACTCTGCCAGCACCAGTGCATCTGGTCTTCCATATCTTCTTCTGAGGGCTTGAATCACTTCCATCGGAGAGGCTTCGGAGTACAGCAGACTCTTGATAGCTTCTCTTGCGTTGCCCTTCAGTGCTCTTCTTAGCCGAGCCATATTCTGGACGTTGTTGAACATCGGTGCTGTATCTTCATAGACAACCTTGAAGGCCATCCACTCGCTGCTGTTGCCGTCGAAGTAGGGTAACTCGTGAATGTAGGTTGGCTGTCCTGCTGGTCCTCGCGTGGTAAGAGCTTCCTTCAATGCTGCCGTCAGTGCTTGAATTTCAATCGTAGCTCCTCTCGTTGAGGAGTTCTCTTCAGGCTTCATCTTCTGTGGCTCTTCCAAGGGGTGTGGACCTCGCATCTCTGGTTGAACTTTGTTGCCATCCTCTAGCACAGACGTATCGATCCAGTTCTGCACCTGTGCTGTTCTGTCTTCCAGGTCTTCATCCACGGAGTCCTCTTCTTCACACTGTGCCATCTCCAATCTGACACGGGCTAGCTTAGTTTCAGCCTGTGCTTGCTTCAACTCCAGGCGTGCCAACTCTTCCTTTGCTTCTAGCTCGCGTCTTCTGGCCGAGGAACTCGTGGTCTTCGTGGACCTGGCGCGACGACTGACCCCCATCGGTTTCAGGGTCTTGGAGGAGCCTTGAACATCCTTTCCAGGTACATCTTCTTGGCTCTTCCTGGTCATCCTCTGTGCAGCATCTTCTTTGTTGCCTTCCATAGACGCCGCCGTAGTTGCAGTCGTAACCGTAGTCTCCGTCACTGTGGTGCCCTCCGTGGTCGTGGTACCCGAAGAAGTGTTCGATGTAGTTGCAGTTCCCGATGACGCCGACGCTGACGTGACCCCTTCTGATCCCGACGTTCCATCTGTCGCGTCCCTATCTGAAGAACGGGACCCGGGACGTGAGGGGGCATCCTTCTGCGACCTGGTTACCGGCATCTTGAACGCAATCTTCTGTTTCTTCTGAACTTCTTCTAGCAGGGATCCGGCTCGAAGGACCAACTGTTTCGGACGACCAGAACCAGGGTATGTCTAGTACCCGGAGGTCGACCTGGGACAATCTCCCAGACGTTCTTGGCGTACACGGCAGTATGTCCGTTCGCTGGTAATGTACGCCACCACGCACCCCTGAATGCGTAGCTTGGGTCCCGATCCACTAGGGTTTCTTCGTTGACAGGAGACTATACTTAGAGGCGATGAAATAAAAACACAATTTTTCCTTTTTTCTCTCTTGGTTTCGGTTCTTCCTTTTCCTTTTAGTTGTTGCCTCTTCGGTGGCTGTCTTGCGACTGACTCGAATCGAGAAATGGCTCGCCTTTTATTTGGCCCGTTAATACCTTACAGAGAGCCGCGTACTTTGAGCTCATTTTTCGAGTAAAATTTCCCTAAACCGAAACCTTGAGAGTCCTTTTATTTTATGTTTTCAGTAAAACACCTTACACATATTTATTTATTTACATGCCTTACATACTATTATACAATATTAAAACATAATATTCAATATATAATAATTAATTAAAAAGTCTTAAAACAAAAATATCTAACTTTCTAGGTTGCTACATTTTTACTATACATTTTCCCTTATAACTTTTGAACGGATAGTCCTATCGACCTAATTCTTGTTTTATTATAAGTTTTATAATAAAATCTATTATTTAAGACATAAACTATTATGCTATTGCAAGAAACAAAAAATCTCATTTTCAAGTTACGTAATTATATGCTAACATTTTACTTACGTACCTATTCCTTTCAAATTAATGTTAAATAGTCTTATATGATTCAAATAAGCAAAAAATACTCTAAACTAACCTTATTACACTAATTAGAACTTATTTTAACATAATAAATCTAATAAGAATGAGATTTCATATTTACAACAATTATTCATAATACGCTAAAATGACATTGTCCCTATATTAATACACACGTTACTCGAAGATAGGTTTTCCGTCGCCGACACGAGTATAAGCTACTTTTTATCGATGTCCCTGCACACGACGTTAGGATTATAGCTAGATTTAAGACGTACATACATTTATTACAACAATAGTGAGTAATACAAAAGAAAATCTATAAATTAAATATTTATATGGTGCTGTTTATATTACACTAAGCTGTTTATGTATTTATATTATAATAAATAATTAAATAAATATATTCTTTATGATTTCTTACCTTAATATAAATATACTCTATACTACAGACTATCTGTATACTCTAACGTTATCCAAAAAAACCTCGATTTTAAAATAAATCAAATACATAGCACAAAGTTTCTTTGTAATATGTGGGTGACTTTAAGTTGTTCCGGCAAATGCACTCTACATGGGCTTTAGCTTACCATAAGACGTTAAAGTAAAAATAGGAAACAGTCAAGCCGCAAGTAGTACATCTATACATATAATAAAATTCTAACTGAGGCGAATCTGTACATGACATATTTTTTGGAAAATTTTATTGAAATAGACATTATTATCGATACAGAGGCCGAATCTATAGTTTTTAGGATTTCTGTCTGTCTGTCTGTCTGTCTGTCTGTTACCGCATTACGGAAAAACCACAAGAGGGATTTTGATGAAATGTGGTATGATGATAGCTGATTATGTGGGTCAACGTATAGGATATTTTTACTGCAGGGAAATTTCTGAGAAAAAATACAAAAACTGCATTTTAAGAAAGATAATAAGTATACTAATACCTATGTAAAACCTAAGAATTTGGTTTTTAAATATATAGTAAGATATATATAGTAAGATATATTCAAACAAATTTTCACTATTATTTTCACTCCCTAAATCTAGTGGGATGACAAAAAGAAGTGGGATGAGAAAAACGGCTAACTTACCCAAGCTATGACTGTTACTAAATTTCTTACCAGAAAAACCTACATACAATTTTACTTGACCTAACCCAAAACTCAAATTCAAGATTTTTAAATCTGTATACATGCTATGCACTATGCCAAAGTTTTACTATAGTGTATAATAATTAGAAAATAGATTCGTAATCGGTGATTGAAACAAAGGAAAATTTAAATTTGTATTATGTTCATTTCCATATAAATGATACAATCCATTACAAGTCCCCTTTATGATATATATTTCATTCAACATTAAATTAAATATTATTAAGCATGACTGCCTCGCGAATGCCTGCTTACCATAAATACTAATATCTATAGGTAAATTGACAGTAATATAAATCTAATTATATCTCTTTTTATATATACAATCATATAATGTAACATAGAAATTTAAGTTAGTTTGCTTTTTGTTACATTTGTGGTGTTTCAATCTTCTATATATAAATAAAAATCGATGTGTGTATCTATGTTCGCTATGGACTCCAAAACGGCTGGAGCGATTTTGATGAAGTTTTTACGCAATTTTTAGATTAGCCCAACGGGTGATCCTGTGAAGTATGGCAGCGATCGGAAATTTGAACGCGGACGATAATTTATAAAATACAAATGTGTAATTGTTATAGATTAATAATTTTTAAATGTCGATTAATAATAAATATCAATTATAATTAATGAGTAAATTGTTAAATTCTTTCTTTAATTCAAGGAAAAAGACAGACTTGGCTTTACATGAGATCTCACAGCTTTTTCGATGATCCTTACAGAGTGCGAAGCTTAGCAAACTGTTTACATTTTAATGTTTTGACAAGATGTGTCATGGCGTTTATAGTTTTTAAGTTATAAATAAATCAATGGTGCCTATGTTTACGATTTTCGAAGCAAATAACTCGAAATATACATATGTGGGTATGTACAAAGTATCACCCCTAAATTTTATTATTCGCTATTTGACTACGACATTGTCTTGAGGTTAACATGAGACACGTATCTTCCACGTTTCAGCTATATTGCATTAATAGCGCCTGAGTAAAGTGGCTGTGACATACAGACAGACATGACAAAAACATAAGGATTAAAATGACAAAAATTCAAATATTCAATTTTTGTGTTTTGGTTACAAAAAACTCTAAATCATAACTACGTTGACTACTACTACGTTGACTTACAAGTACTATTTTAAGAAAAAACTAATCAATCTATTTGTCAAATATCGCATGTAATATTAAACTCAAAATATTAATGAGTAAGAATTATAATGGTGTCAAGTACGTTGTATTTCTTTGAGAAATTTATGCGTCAAGGACAAATTAAACAAACTAAACACAAACTGATAAAACAAAAATATTGTACATTAATTAGTGAATTGCTTCTTCATTAGTGCATAAGGGACAGTTATTATCCTTTTCAGTGTACATGAAAAATAAAAAGTTAGTAAACTCTATCCCAGGGATCTACAAAACAATAAATCGTATGAACAGATAAAAACTTTCTTCACAATAAAAATGAGCTTTACCAATAGCTATTTAGATACAAAGTAGCCTCTATACATTTTACTATCGGCTACTATCAGTATGGTTTGCACGAGGATCGTTTTGGCAAAATGTAGGACGTGGAAGGAATAAAAGTTTTATCTCTTCTTTATAAGTACACTATATATGTAAGTATTATTACAGCCTACGTCAGAAGTCTTACAATACATTGCCAGGTAGAATAAATATGATTAAGATACGTAAATAAAACAGACATATTGTTAGGAAATTTAAATTAAAAATGAAATAAAACTTTACGTTGATCAATTTTTTAAATGGCAAAAATTACTGATAGATTTAAATTATTACTGATATATTGAATTCCGTGAACTTACGGACATTCTTGTTCAGTTTGATTACGGTAGAAACACTCAACTTTTGAGAAGCTTGGAGGTCAATGGAGCAAAGAACTAAAATATTACCTGATTAAATGATTCTGCCTTTAAAGTATTTCAGCAATATAGATGAAAATATGAAAATAAGCACCGTGATAGCCGTCTGTCATAGAGTATCTATTTCGACAGTATAGCTCAGGAAACATAGGTACCACTTACTAGCAGGTCGCCTCTAGAAAAATAACGACAAATCTATCCCACGGGAACCGCACATTTTTCCGGGACAAAAAGTAACATTATATGTTCTATTCCAGACTATAATCTATCGCTGTGCCAAATTTTATCTAGATCCGTTTAGCCGTTCTGGCGTGATTGAGTAACAAACATCCAAACATCTAAGCTTTCACATTTATAATAAGATAAGATTTATATTAGCATAGTTATTTTTCAGTCTGGGTGTAATCATATCAGGTTATATATATATATATATATATATATATATATATATATATATATATATATATATATATATATATATATATATATATATATATATATATATATATATATATATATATATATATATATATATATATATATGTATAGACCCTGACACATATCAACCAGAAGCAAACCATTAAACACATAAATAGCGCTATTTATTTTGAAGACAAATGATTAAAAAAATGTGTTATATCTCTACTCCGAAGAGCTCCTTCAAAATATTAACTAAACACACCGCATTGATTTAAATTTATTTTTAAAGTGATTATCTACCCTTTGGGGTGGAATGTTTTTTTTAAATATTAGTATTCCCATATTAATTTTGAAGTAAAACCTATTTATTAAAAAATAATAACAAATATATATTCTACGAGTATATAGAGGCCCATTAAAACATAATTAATTTAATACAAACTTATTAAAGATATCTCTATTTATTTAACAACAGAACGTTTGTAATAATTTTTAATTAACGAATCGAAATGCAATGCCTACGTTATATATAATTCATTTGAATTCCATGTACAGCGTACTCTTACTTTAAAAATTTCGTAATTTATATTGTCTCTTGATTAATTAAAACTTGTTCACAACAAGAAGTCTGATAAAGTGAATTTTTTTATGACGTTTTTGTTATCTTTTTATTGCCTTATTAACAAATCACTATGACTGTGACCGTTTTTAACCAATGTATTTAAATATTAAATTATTCGGAGCATTATTATAAATAAATAAATACCTATGTAAATATGTTGTGACATTAACATAGAACACCATCTAGTTCCATGGTAAGCTACGACGCCTGTGTTATGGATACCAGATAGTTGATATATTACACATATATAGCTTTAAATACATATACATACATATTATAAATATAAGCACCCATGACTGGAGTGCAAACATTCGTGCTTATCACACAAATGAATTCCACCAGCGCACACGAACCCGTGACCGCTGGCACTGGAAGTACGGTTACTACAAACTGAGCCAAAGCTGAAATACGTTTCATGTATGTTATTTCTTCGTGTTGAAACGGCTGAATAGTTTTGTATAAAATTAAGTACCTACATTGATAGATAGTACAGTAGAGTAACACATAGACTACTGTTAGTCCTACACCTATCCCATAGAATAAAATAGACAGTTTTTTTTTAATTTCATATGCTATTTTTCGAGCCAAAAACAAGTCCATTTTGTTAAACTGCCTGAACGAATAGGTAACATATATTGACAAAGAACCATTTTCATGCCCAGTTATAGTAAAATGAAAGCTATAAAACCGCAGATGGTTCTTTTAAAAAAATGTAAAAACGTTTGAACACTTTACACAGTGACATAGCTTTCAGCACTATTGTCGTTGAAAAATAAATATCAGTTGCTATGGTTTTTTTCATAATGTAATCTAGATTTTATTAGAAAATGTAGTGTTTTTGTAACCAATGTCGAAAGACGGAAAAAGAACTCGAATTTTCATTTTCGCCTTTGATTTTGACTTCTAAATGTTCGATTTCAAAAAAAGCAATTGAGCTTGACCTATAATATATATTGGTCAATCTCTGGTCATAAAATAAATTTATATATGTACAGTGTATATACAAGAATTTTAATATTATAAGATTATTCATAATTATCAGTTATTGTTTACAAGCAACATTATTTTAGGGGAATATGCCAGCAAAATGGAGTCATAACTTGCAAAACTATTTTATTGAGAACTAGCCAATTAGCTTGCTTCCCAATGCAAACTTTCATCCCCATTTTCACCTTCTTAAGGGATGATTTGCGGAATAAAAAGTATCCTTTTCCTTCCCAGGGTCTCGAACTATCCTCTTACCAAATTTCATCTAAATCGGTTCAGTAGATCCAGAGGTTACCCCCTACAACCCCACAAACTCACAAACTTTACCTGTTTACAATATTAGTGTAGATATGGAAAGCTTCATCATATTATGTATGTATGTATACCTGTACTTATAACATAATAAAAATTTGAGTTTTCCTACATCTTCGTCCACGTAGTACCTTATCTGTATTTTAAACTAGCGACTTACCCTCGCTTCGCTCAGGTGCGTTATTCGGTACGTTTTAGATATAAATAGTTATTGCGAGTGTACCTTAGGAGGTAGATATTGCAAATTTTTCTGTAGGCCTTTTCACATTTTTCTAGTACGTTAATAAGACAAAATCAGATATGGTGTTTTTCCGAGTTTGTTCTAGAGTTTATTTGTATGAAGTATGAAAGTTTTTGAGTTTATTTGTATGAAACTTTGTCTCTGTAGGTATACTTACTAGTGTATATACATATTATAGTGTAAAGAAAATATAATTATTTAACGATGTTAACGATGTTTTTAATGATAAATTTAGGTTTTTCTTTCATTTATTTTCTGCGTGTACCAGAAAGATGCAAAGGTTTTTGCTTTATAGTACTTAAGTAAAATACAGTATTCGTCACGATTCTTTACGTGTCCTCGATCAGTTATCCCTAGTTTAAAAGTATTTTCTTAAAGCGGTAGTGCGCTGAAAATTGAGTGCTTCTGTAGAAAGGAAATGTGACGTTGAATAATATATAGTCCATCGATCTTCTACTTCAATTGAAATGATTTAGAAGTGTTTGAAAACGTTGAGATATTCCGCTAAGTGGCAAACAATTATCTGCTTTATAAATTTTTTTACATAACGATATACTTAGAAACACCATAATTCACTTCTATTATTTTAAATACAAAACATTTTCACGAAAAGCTAACCACATCGCTTCCCTTTGAAGAGCCGCAAATAAAAAGTTTGACAATAAACCCAAATTCCCAGTAAATATTCTTTGACCAAGTTATCTAATGAACCAAGAATGAACACTAGACCACACTCAAACTGAAGTTTGAGTGAACCCTGTTAAATAATCGTTAGGAACTCATATGCCTCTTAATTCTTATATATAACCAATATTCTGACTTTTTAGCAAAAAAAAGTTAAAACATGATTATCCAACTCCTATGGTGGATATATTTTTTAATTTAAGAATTATGAAAATCAAATGGCAAGTTATCGCGTAAACGAATCGTTTGTTGAAAAGTTACGATAAATTCCACTTGAAGTAACTGATAGTAGAACTCAGTTTGATAAAAATTGTACCGTAAAATATAAATTGCTTCCCCATACAAACTTTCATCCCCATTTTCACCCCCTCAAGGAATGATTTCCGGGATAAAAAGTATCCTATGTCCGTCCCGGGGTTTCAAACTATCTTCTTACTACATTTCATCTAAATCGGTTCAGTAGATCCAGAGATTACCCCCTACAACGTCACAAACTCACAAACTTTACCTCTTTATAATATTAGTAGGTATAGATTTAGTTTGTTGCACAATAACTTCACAATAATTTTAAATTGAACTATACAATATATACGATGTTCTATTCCTTATTGATGATATGGGAGATTATCTTCGGAACTAGTAACGCAATTCTAAAAATTATTCACATTTTTATAATATTATTAAATTATACTATTAGGAATTATAAAGTTTGTATGTATGTGTGTCTGTTTTTTACTTTTTACCGCCAAAACGGCTGGACGGATTTGGATTAAATTTAATACTGAGATTGACTGTAAACTGAATTAACGGTTTAATGTCCAGAGACTTCCCTAGTATTTTATAATCATAATATCTGTAATATTAAAGTCGTTAAGTCCTAGGCGATATGAGAGAGCGTGTGTACTGTATAGTTATTGATAAAAAAAATCCCATCGTAACTCCGGTCACCGCTTACATTGATCAGTTCAATGGCTCGGAACATTGACCTGACATTTATCTCTGTCAATATAACAAATTCACCAAATTTGTGTTGCTAACAATGAAAATGATAAATTATCGGTTATTCTATTATGAAACGAGACACTTAGAAATTCCTTTTACAATAAAAAGGTTATACACCTTTTTCATTGTTCAAGTCTATTTTTTTCTCGTTTGTACAGAATTTTTACAGTATTCTTAAATTGTATGATGAAAAAACATTTAAATATGAAGCTACGAAAGAACATCTTCACTATAAATAATAAATGAAACTCAACTCTACTCTCCTGATTCTCTCTGGAGAGACTCTTCCGCGGCTGTATTTGCTGTAAAGCATTCGAAACGTCGGAAACAAAAATACAAAATAAAACCGCGATAAAATTTAAACATAATCTCATTTATAATGCCAAATATACGTGTAAATCTAAGAAAATTTTAACAAATTATAATTAAAGTCTCCCGTTTCGCGTTGAGCTTGTGTTTATTCTGATTAATCTCAAAAATTACTGTACGAATTTTCATATGATTTTCAGTAATAGAAGAGGAATAATTTCGTAAGCTTATGTGTTATAATTTATAAACATTTTGCGAAAATAAGCTACCGATATGATGATATTTGTGAATTATACATTTACTTAGCGACTCACCCTCGCTCCGTTCGGGTTCGTCCCTAGTTACGTTTTAACGTTTAGTATATATTTCTCAGAGATGAGATATTTTCCCGCAGTAAACAGTATGTTTTTCCGTTATACATTTACAGACAGACAGACAGACAGACAGACAGACAGACAGACAGACAGACAGACAGACAGACAGACAGACAGACAGACAGACAGACAGACAGACAGACAGACAGACAGACAGACAGACAGAAAAAAATCTAAATACTATAGATTCAGCCTCTGTGTCGATAATAATGTCTATTCTAATAAGATTTTCAAAAATATATTTAACGTACAGATTCAGCTTAGTTACAATTTTATTATGTATGTAGATAACCACCTACTACATATTATATAAAAAATATATATTGAGCTTCTATATTTGTGACTAATGATTGTATCAAACCGGAGTCTGGTTTCCAAAGTCCACACAAAAGAATTAAGAAAGATTGATGAAGTTGAATCTGAACGTTAAGAACTTTTGGACAATGTGGTATAAAGGTATTTTAATCAATAGAGGTTAGAGGTTTTATTGTAATAAAAATAGTTAAATGTGGGCGTCGATTTTTTAAAATACTACTATTTTCTTTAAAAACCGACTTCGAACAAAAGCATTAAAAAGTAAAAAATAACTGATTGGTAGTTTTCATTTACTATACATACTCGTACCTAACCAAATATCTTCGAAGTCGGTGTGCTTTGCTTTATATGGGCTGGCACCGATTTTGAAAATATTTGATTAGGTATGTATTTAATAGGTAGGCTTTAATTACTTAGCCAAAGGTAACAAACATAAAAAAAAATACAGTCGACTTGAGAACCTCCTCCTTTTTGAAGTCAGTTGAAAATAAAATTAAGCCTAGTGCAGTCCTGAATAAATTTTATTCATATCTGTTCTTACTAGAATTGGCATTTAAATGTTTTTATAATATTGTAAAGTTATGGATACACTAGAGGCTTTTAAAGTAGCCTATATGTTACTTTATCTAGGACATCCAAATCAGCATAGCTCTGTCAGCGTGGGAAAGAAATATACACACAAACACACAAACTTTCACATTTATAATACATAGTAGCTTTCATTTAATAACTTTCTACTACTCGTCTAGACGACTAACAGAATTCCTACGATAATCTCATGGGATCCACAGAGTCTAAATAATGCTTTTATTATTGTAATAAAATATTATTTCAGTTATTCAATATTAACTTACTTAAAAGGAAAAAAACTACAAAATTCCTTTCTTCATAGCTTGTTCTTCTTTGACGTAGCGACAAAGAAATAGTAGCGTGATTTTATATTACTTAGTGTAGGAGGTATATGGATAATTTTTGTGATCGAAAATCTAATTTTTATTGATAAAAAGGCAGTGGTAGCCCAGTGGTGACGCGCTCCCATGGGTAACCGAGTGAAGCGGGTTCAAATCCCGGGTCTCGCACCTCTGATATTTTCATGTGCGAATCATTTTCAACATGATTACCACTTGCCTTACGGTGAAGGAAAATATCGTGAGGAAATCTGCATGTCTGAGAGAACCTAGTAAGTTTTCGAAAGACATGTGAAGTCTGCCAACCCGCTCTTGGCCAGCGTGGTGGACTATGGCCTGATCCCCCTAATATTGAAGGGAGGCCCGTGCTCAGCAGTGGGACGGTAATAAGGGCTGAATACAAAAATGCGTTTTGGAGTATGTAAGAGCGCGCGTGCACTCTCTTTCAAAGTACAATGTAAGAACAATTTCTGTGAGAGATCAAACGCAAGACCAACGATTTATGTGCTTTTCATGGCACGAGAGTGTACACCGCGCACTTTAGAGCTCCACTGCTGGCTTATGCTAAAAATTCGTTACAAAAAATACAATAACTATAATTGGTACGACCCAGGCTCGAATTTAGGACCTCCGGATTCGCTTATCTACGAGTATAAATATAATAAAATTGTAACTAAGCCGAATCTGTGCATTAAATATTTTTTGGAAAATCTTATTGAAATAGACTTTATTATCTATACAGAGACCAAATCTATAGCTTTTAGAATTTTTGTCTGTCTGTCTGTCTGTCTGTCTGTTACCGCATCACAGGAAAACCACTAGATAGATTTTGATGAAATTTGGTATGATGATAGCTGGTTATCCGGGTCAACATATAGGATACTTTTTGACGTGGGAAAATATTTCATTTCTGAGAAAAAATACTAAAACTGAATTGTAAGAGTATACTAATATGTAAAACTTAAGAATTTGAATCTTGGTCATCTGAACGCGGGCGGAGCCGCGGGCAATGCTGGTCGTATAAATATATTTGATTATTACATTGGCTAACATAGTGTATGCAGCAGCATAATCAGCTTGTATGAAAAGTATTTTGTTTTTTTAATAAAATATAATATTACATTCCAAACTGCTAATCGTATTATTTTTTTACTGATTAATAGTGTATTTAAAAGAAATTAAAGTGTTCGTCATCAATAAACCGATATAATGGAATTTTGAACGTTTCCGGTAACTGGCGGCTGAATAAGAGCCATTTAAGTTTGCTAACTCAGCGCTAGCGGAAGTCATCCTTTAACATGATTGATTGGTGCGATTACTGAATTAAATGTAAAGTACCTGAAGCTCGTGATTAATGAAGATAATTAAAATTTTAAAGAAATTTGTACTATAACAATTGTAGAATACTACATATTGGCAGTAGACATGGTGGTGGCATGAAAGTAGTTTATATAGATTAATGAATAAATATTAATGAAAACATCATAAACATTACCGTATTACAAAACAATTTAATGTGCGACCAAAATATCTCATAAACAGGAATCAAACGTACATCTTTCCATATCTATTTATCTACATATAATATATTTAGTCTCAATATAATGTGATAAGTACAGACGATAACTTACTCGTACGTGCAAAAAAATGACAAAAGAAAACAGATTTCTTTGAAATAACGAAATGTCATTGCCAGTATAAAAAAATAGCATTTCTGTTAATTTTGGGAAATACACTATGTACAGGTAATTATGTGGGACTCATTGACTACAAAAGCCAGTTTCTTGGCTTCACGCCCAGGTGAATTGCCAGACGTTAATAAGCCCCCTTGCCACACCAAGATGAACGCACATTGGGAGGAAGAATAAAAATTAGCCTACGTTATCTCATTTTGGGCAATCTCATTTTGGGCGATCCTTTATTTCATTACCGAAAAATAACATCAATTAATATAATAATATTAATTAAAAAAAATTGATATAAAGTAATTGAAAACTAGGATTTATTTTTCTTTAATATTTTACTGAATGAAACTGTGAAACCAGAAGTGAATCAGGTTCGATTCTGGGTCGCACACCTCTGAGATTTTCCTTACGTTCATACTAAGGTATTGTGAGGAAAGCAGTAAGTTTGGGAAAGCATGACTAGTTTTCATAAGACAAGCCCGCCAACCCGCATTACGCCAACTTGATCCTTATCTAGGTACTCTTGAAAATGGGGAAATTCCCATACCCATAAGATCGTGAAGGAGAATTATTATTATTACTTATTTAACAAGCATAAATTATGTTATACAGTTTAGGGTAATTTCGAGTGTAATTTTATATCGCTACACAAAATTTACAGATATTTCACACGAAGCAACACTCTGTTTGATATCTAACAAAAGTTCAACGATGTACCGACTCGATTGTTGCACTCGAGTACCATCAGATTTTTGCATTAAATATACACGTATTTCATTATACAAGTATCTCGATGAAAGCGATATTTATTTGTCTACTGATATTGTTGAAGATGTACAATCAAAATTGATAATAACGAATAATTAAAGATGTTATATATTTTTGTATACGGTTTTATAAAAGTTAAATCAAAAATTAATACTTGACGAATTGAATTGTTATACTCGTATTAAATTGAATGTAATAATGAATTTCCTTTTACTGTTTGACAGCGGCGCACTCGTGATTTCACAAACTAGTAATAAAATCTGGTGAAAACCATATTCGTATACTGAATGTTCTTTCCCACACAGTAGGAATATGTTGCAGATTTACCAATATATAATATCACTGTTATTATAATTGCGAAAGTTTGTATGTGTGTATGTGTATGTTTGTTACTTCTTCGCGCTGAAACTAAAATTTAGTACAAAGATAGATAGTGACCTGGAATAACAGAGGGCAAAGGGACCCGGACGAAGCGCTAGTAAATCACTAGTCCGTATTAATATTATAAATGTGGAAGTTTGTGAGTATGCATGTTTGTTACTCTTTCACGCCAGAACGGCTGAACGGATCTGGATAAAATTTGGCACAGAGATTAATTATAGTCTGGAATAATACATGAGTGACTTTTTATCCCGAGATAGATTATAGTCTGGAATAATACATAAGTAACATATTATCCCGGAAAATGTAAGGTTCCCGTAGGATAGAATTTCTTTATGTTATTCTAGAGGTGAACCCAAGCGAAGTGTGGGCGAGCTTCTAGTATATAAAAATAAAATGTAGGGCAAATGCATCGTATCGGGTTGTTATTTATACCCTCTTTAAGAGGGTTGAAATAATTTATGATAATGATGATAACATTATACCGATCCCATTTTAGCTAAGACAAAGGATCGCTTTTACAATAGGAATAAATTATCATTTTTTATAATATTATTTATTATATAAAAGAGGTTACTTTAAATAACAAACATATACATTAATAACAAGTTGTTTACCTACTGCTCTGCCCGCCCTCAATAAATCTGTACATATAATAAAATAGGATTCTCTTCGAAATTTAATAAATTGATAAATTCAATAAGTTATTGATTTAAAAAATTGATAAATTCAATAATTTATTGATTTAATAAATTGATAAATTCAATAATTCATTAACCTAATAAATTCAACCGATTACTGCTTAAAAACGGGTATTTTAATTAAAAAATAGCTTTAAAAATGCAAATCTAGACGGGGAAGAAAACTAAGTAGTTACTAAAATAAGTATCAGGCATTTTATGTTTTATTATAGAATATTCTTGTCGGTTCAAGATCCCCATTACGTATCCGGGAGCGCTCGCCGTCTCGCTTAATTTGACCGGGATTTGGGTCATGGTCATATGACATTACCAAAGAAATTCGTAATTAATCAAGTCAGTTGATTTTCATTATCTAAAATATGGCCACAGATATTTAATAAAGTATGCATAATTATATTTTAACTAGCCTAGTACGAAATAATATAAAATAAAATATATTATTTCATGGGTTTTATCAAGATACAATAAGCTACTGACACTTGTATTATCTAGGATTCCAAAAAACTTCTAAATCTCCGAAATACCAAAAAAGAACACAATTTTTTCAGATATATTTTAGATTTTCCAGCTTTTTTCGTGTGTTAGGTAGGTACATTACAGTTTGCATAAAAAGTATTACTTTTTGATTAATTCAAGACCATTCAATTCATTTACTTTTATTAATTATATTTATTTTATATATAAAAATCGCAAACGCCAAGCAAAATATTATAAACACAGCTGACCTAAAAGACTGGAACTTTTCTTTACTTAAATAAGTGTCCTTAATTGCAGTATTATTAATTACTTGCATTCCTCAGGAATTGAGCATTCGCGAGGGAGGATGCCGGCGCCCTAGTTACGTCACGGTCAGCGCTTCACCGGAAAGTGCGCGCGCAATAACCCGGATATCCCCGGTTAGATAAAGTTACGAGGTATTTCTGTAATCCCTATAGGCTTACAATTTATACTGAAACTGTTAAATACAGGTAAGCTGGGACTGAATATTTTTTGTCTTTGTAATACATATTTAATTTATAATATGTACATATAACTGGCGACTTAATATCGCTTCGCTCATGTCCCTAGGCATGACAGGTGCATGACAGTTGGACATGTAATACTTTCTTAGATTTATGCGACTATTTGACATTTCAAATAAAACTATCTTTTAGATCTTTTAGGATTTTTTTGAACACTGAGACTCAGTCTCTCCCGTGACCATGGTTGCTGTAAAGCATTAAAAACGTAGGGAATCAGAAATCAAAATAATCTTAACTCTACCTACAACATTTCTGCGCCGATTTGATTTTGATATCAACTTTGATTTTTATAAAATGCTGTTTAAAATTAGGGGCAAAATAAAGAAGGCAGTAATTTAAGCGTAGTATTTATTTTTACGAGGAAAAGGTGTAATCTTCAAAGGTCAAGAATGTAATGCTCATAAGATGGAGAGCGCAAACCCCTAGAGGTTTACTAGTTGATCGAGAGGAACTCACGTTTCAATTAAAATATATCGTCAATCTTTCTACATCACTTATTGTTAAAAAAAAACGTTTATATATGACGGAAACAAGTTTATATACGACGGAAAATCACATAAAGAATGAAATCTGGGTACTTCCTTTATCAATCACGATCTTTATGGGGTTGAATTCTTATGGGAAATTCGATATATGTATATGTGTAAATAGAGGTGGGCCCATAAGATTTCATTTATAGAGTTTCTGTTTAAAATGCATCTTTGATTGAACAGCTGCAAGGATTTAAATAAAGACGTTAGAGCATGTGTGTATTTGGAACTTAGTTTACAGACAATGACTTTAAGTAGCACATAATATGTAGATTACTGTTAATAATTAAATTTGCCAAAAGATGGCGCTGCTTATGCGAAGATAAGTCTTTAGTGATCAAATACATACTTGTAAATTTAATTTAAGCCGGTCAAGTAAATCCCGAGATATAGGTATGTAGATTAAGATTAATAAAAAATGTAATAAGTTAAAAGCATCTACGAACGTGATGACGATATTTGAAAAGCAAATGAGATATTTGAATTTAATTATTTTATGCCGTTTATTTTCCTAGCCTTGTTAAGTACAGTATATATTACATCAATGTATTGTAAGCAAATATATATATATATATATATATATATATATATACTATATATACTATTCTTTATTGCACTTATATGTAAAATACAGAGAGTAACAAACAATAAAATTAGTTAGCAAAGGTGGACTTATCTCTAGAAGAGATCTCTTCCAGTCAACCTAAGTGAGTTAGAGAGATAGTATTAAAATGCAGGCTAAAGTGCAGTAACTCAAATGTAAATACTTAAATAAATATATATTATATATACATATATCAAAACATTATACATATTATATACCATAACATATGTACATACTACTACATACACAAATACATATCTATATAATATAATGCATAATAATAGTAGTTAATATAATTATTGTGGAATAACTTGGGTGAGAAAGTGCTGTTTTATTTTCTTTTTAAAGGCAGTTATAGAGGGGCTTAATTGGATGTCTTTCGGAAGTTTGTTCCAGAGCAATGCGGCATACACCGAAAAAGATTGTAGAAAGAACTTAGTGTTGCTCTTGGGTATGTCAAGCATCGCAGTAATGCAAGGCCGCCTGGAACGGGTGGGAGTAGGGAGAATTTGGAAGCGAGAACAAAGGTATGAAGGGGAATTGGGATCATTAAGAATATTGAAGAGGAATGAAAGGATATGCATATCACGGCGAAGGCGGATTGGGAGCCATTTAAGTTGAGCACGAAAGTTTGATATATGGTCATGCTTACGCAAGCCAAAAATAAAACGAATAGCGAGATTTTGAAGACGCTCTAATTTGTTGAGTTGCTCCTCAGTCACATCTAAATAGCACACATCAGCGTAGTCGAGTATGGGGAGAAGAAGGGACTGAGCAAGCATAATCTTGGTTGTGAAAGGGAGGAAGAATTGGAGACGCTTGAGAGAGTGAAGAGTATGATGCATTCGTTTGCTGACCTCGTTGACATGAGCCGCCCAAGTCATGTTACAATCCATAATTAAGCCCGTTTTTTACTTTATTACAGTACGGGATTGGAACACCAGAGAACTGGACTGTAGGTGTCGAGGTCCAATCGATTTTACACCTCAGTCGACTACTGCCAAAAATTATGGATTGTGACTTGCAGGGATTCACAATAAACAACAATTCATGTAGTAATCAGGTCTATGAAGCAATATATTCATTACGTACTTCAAAATTATTGTTACATACAGACAACACCCTATCTAGTGAACGTTTAACAACTATTTGCTATATACATATAATATTCTATTAAAGTACTATGAAATCTGTTAATTTTTTTTCCAAGGTTAAACGATAATTACTTTTAACCAAAAAAGCACACTGACTTTAAAACCATCTCATAGAAATATTAAATAGGGATCGAATAATTTTCAAACATTGCAAGGAAACTTACTTGTTTGAGAGAACTTAGCTAGGTTTCAAAAGACACTTTCCCAACGCAAGTGAGAATTGAATGAATGGCAGTAACTTTTGAGATTCATTTTAGATTTTAAATAAAACTATCTTTTCGGATTTTTGATTTAGATTTGGTTTGAGTTTTAGATACAATTCAATTTATATTCGTTTACACATAAAGGTTGATTTATACAGAATTAGGATTAGTAGGTACATGTTGAATTGTTCCCTAATCATTATTGAGAAAAATCTGTTCAAAGTGATATAACTCTAATAATATCATTATTCACGATAAATTTACAAAAAAATAAAATGTGAAAATTAATATACCACGAAGCTACGCACTTATACCACGAAGCACGAAAAATAGTGTGTGCAGCAATTACTTATTGAGGTTACAACTTGAAATATATCTATATTCACGATATTTTTGCAAAAATCCTGCCACTTAAATTACTATGCACAAAATTATCTCCGAAACTATAGTAGATAGAAGAACGTGAGTTAGACCAAAAAAATCCTAATTTTTTTTCTGATTATTTCTATGTAAAAATCACAAAAAGGGTACAACTCGACGTATATCACTCATCACAGGAGGCACAGAATTATTATAAGAGTTAAATTATAAGAGTTACAAATATTTTTATTAGAATTGCACAGTGTTTTATTTTTAAAATAATATTAATATTATGTAATAACTTAATAAAAAGTATCATATTAATTTGGTGTATTTTTACATTACTTTTGTAAAGGAATAGAGTGGAAGCAAAGACTACAATAGTTACAAATTGCACTTTAAAATTTAATAAACAATTTTAAAATATAATATATATTACATATAAGTATTACTTGTACTCTCAGGAGCGAAACGAGACGAGGTGACTGACACGCGAATGTCTTATTACACTATGAAGTACTCGTATTACATAATTGCAATATTTTAATTATATGAACTAATAACTAAAGCAAGCAAGGGTAAATCATTAGTAACTAGTGACGCACCGTGGCTTGCCTTTAATATATAAAGTTATTTTAACCGACATCCGAAAATAGGAGATTCTCAATTCGTCGGAATCTTTTTACTATTATATTCCTAGTTCCCATCTTTTCTTCGTTCTTAAGTTAGAGTTAGTTAAGTTAGACTAAGCTGAATTATTTTAATAAGTTTAACATAAAGAGTTTAATCAATTTCTGTTCAGTATTGTTATATCGGTTTTGACAAATCGGTTATTCATCTAGTGGATGCCGTAATAATTGCTGCTGTTTTCGCTATATATTAAACTAGCGACTCACCCTCGACCCGCTCGGGTCTATCCCTAGTTACGTTTTAACGTTTAGTATAGATTTCCCAGAGATGAGATATTTTCCCGTAATAAAAAGTGTCCTATATGTTGAACCGAATAACCAGCTATCATCACACCAAATTTCATCAAAATCTGTCCAGTGGCTTTCACGTAATGCTTTCCCAGACAGACAAATAGACAGACGAAAATTATAAAAACTATAGATTCGGCCTCTGTATCGATAATAATAACTATTTCAATAAGATTTTCCAAAAAATATTCAATATACAGATTCGAGTCAGAATTTTATTATGTGTATGGATGAGCAATTCTTGTACATGTATAAATTTATTTTTTGTACGGGTGTTGACTTTTTAAGTTTATCTATATAGGTGTTTTATTCTAAAAAACGCAGTTTATATATTTTTCGAAAAACACCGAGCGACCGCTTGGTCACCCGGGTACTGTAACATTTAATCTAGAAAAGAAATTATTACCCATAAATATAAATTAATCTGAAAATTAAGAAACAAGAAAGTGCTTCTGAAACAAAAATACATTTGACGCAATATCATAATTTACTCTGTACCTTTCCTAAGTCGTTACGACGTTTCTGCAAGAGCAATGTTATCTTTTTAACTGCCGAATTTACATAAGCGAGTATCTCTTTATTCGCAGAGAATATTTCAGATGTATTAAAAAAATGTATGGCATATTTAATGATGTATATTGTAATTATGGAACAATCATTTACATAACATAATCTACATTGTACTACAACGTACAAAACGTTTTTGGTGTATTTTCATTCATATTAAATTTACCGACTCCAAAAATATAGGATTTACTCCAATTAGATTTGTTTTTTGGGTACGATATGCGAAAACATCGTCAATTTTATTATAATATTGTTATTTTATATTAGTACTAGCTTTGCCGGTGAGTCTTACATTTTGTAAATGCATTTACCAATGTTAAAAAAAAGGTTTTCCACCCCTAAGTTACGGGTTGGTAAAATTATATTTAAAAGGATTTTAAGTAAGCTAAGCTTTTTATTAATTAAATATTTTATTTTATATGAATTACTACCCTCACAGTAGTAATCTATACACGATTAATTAACACTATCGATCAGTTATATCTCGATACAAGCTGTCTGTATCTACGCTACTACATTCTATATCTTTATTACTAAATAGCGACTCATCTTCGCTTCGCTCGGGTTCGACACTAGGTTGCTTTCCCAAACCCCCTCCCCCTTCACCACCTTAAGGAATGATTTTAAAAAAATGCTAAAACACGTATTTAATTAATCGTATTGAAGAGCATTTATACCGAGTTTCAAGTAATTCTGATCATAAATATTTTTTTGAATTGTATTATAACGTGTTTTCTCGTAGGAAAGAGATAATCTCCCGCGGTAAAAAGTAGCCTATGTCACTCTCCAGTCCTTTAACTATCTTCACACAAAAAATCACGCCAATCCGCTCAACCGTTTCAACGTGAAAGAAAGACAAACAAACAAACACACTTTCATATTTATAATATTAGTATGGATACATGTATGTATATTGTATACATTTAATAAAATTCTGAGTTAAATCTGCACATTAAATATTTTTTGGGAAATCTTATTCAAATAGTCATTATTATAGATACAGAAGCCGAACACAGTTTTTGCAAATTCTATCTGTCTGTCTGTGACCGCATCACAAGAGAACCACTGAACAGATTTGGATGTGGTATGATGATAGCTAGTTATCCGCGTCAACATATAGGATAGTTACTTTTTACTGCGGGAAAATATCTCATCTCTGAGAAATCTATACTAACAGTTAAAACGTTCCTAGGGACAAACCCGAGCGGAGCGAGGATGAGTTGCTAGTTAATTAATAAAAATACATAAAGGTATAATTGAAAATTATATAAAAGAGTCCTATCTATAACAGCAAAATTCAGATTTTTTCATTTCGTATATACTATATATAACAATACTATTGTAACTTGAATAAAGCTTGGATTCGGCCTTTAGGAGTCAAATGAATATGGATTGTGACGTCTGGAATTGGAAGAAATCTCATACAAAAGCATAACAGTTACTTAAGTATTTATAAAGCTTTTTAAGGATTATTTTGAACAATGTGCTGACATAATTATATACATATAAAAGATGAAATGTAATAATTTTTGTATCAAATTTTGTCTTTTTATGTAATAAGTTGTTTTTGTTTGTAACCACTTCAGATTGTGTAATATTAATCATAGCTTACATATTACTTAAAAGCTTCTAAAAGAAAGAAAGTATATATTTGTCGTATTTTATTATTATAGCCTAGTAGTAACGCGCTCACATGGAAAACTGAAAGCGGGTTCAAATCCTGCGCCTCGCACCTCTGATATTTTCATGTGAGAATTGTTTCCAATACGCTTACCACTTACGGTGAAGGAGAACATCGTGAGGAAACCTGCATGTGTGAGAGAACTTAGTAAGTTTTCGTAAGAAATGTGAAGTCCGCCAACCTGCACTTGGCCAGCGAAGTGCACTATGGCCTGATCCCCCTCGTATTGAAAGGAAACTTGTACCCAACAGTGGGACGTTAAAAAGGGCAGAATACATTATTATATGATGATGATATCCTCCTGATCGATTACAACCACGGCGGTTAATCTCACACGAGACTACTAAATAATACGATGCAATAGATATTATAGTGCACAAGTGTACGCGTAGACACAAGTACTCTCTTTTTTTCTGTTACTCTCAAATTCCGACAGGATGCTAATTCGAAAAAACCGGTGAGAGATCAGACACAGGCTATAATTTATGCTCTCCAAGGCTCAATGGAACTTATCAACCCTTGGCTGTTACTAGAAGTTTCTTAACAAAAAGCTCAATAACTAAACTTTGCCTTTTGCTTATATAGTCGAGTCCTTGTGGGTTTTGTAGCAGAAAAATACAAGAAATTGTGTTTTAAATTTATTTTAGAATGTTGTATGTTCTTATGAAAAAAATTCAGGATTATCTACAGATCTTGGCATCCATTTAGATCTCAATTCTTTTATGGGTGGTGACGCTTATTCTTAATATTGAACTTGGCTCTCATTTTCACATTTATGTTTTTATGGGATATCATGACTTTTTGTAAAGAAACTATTATTATTCATAATTCCAAAGTGACATGCAAATTCAATCTTTTTTTTCATAATTTTGCGACTATTCTTTAATCAAGTTTAGTGGATAAGGCGGAATAGGAAAATGTTATTTAATCATCATGGAACCTTTTCCCCTGAGAAAGAAAAAGTTTTTGCTATTGCTATCTTATTTCAAAAGGCACTAGGTGTTAAGCTATTGCTATTATGTTTATGAAGGCGCAAGGTGTTAATAAAAATATATTATTTTTAATTTTAAAAATTTACTGTTTTCAGATTTTTCCTTTGTATGCACACGTTTACCCATCTGGACATCAAATTTCAACTTTATAGGTTATCTGGAAGTGGGTTAGGTTTTACTACTATACGAGTATGTCAGTCAGTCAGTGATAAAAATGCCGATTTTTAGACATTAATATCTCAATAACCGTTTGAGCTGTATTTATAAATTTGGGGATTCTAGTCAATCTAAGGAGATTTAATAAATGAACCAAATTTCATGAGTTTATGTTAAATAGATTTTGAGATATTACGAGGTGAAAAGTGGGCCCAAATGGTTCGTGTAAATATACACACGGTGCTGCGTCACCAGTTCCATTGGCTTGAACTTGGACACGCTACCGCGTGTCTTGATAAGTTTTTCCAAAAAATATTTAATGTACAGAGTCGGCTTAGTTACAATTTTATTATATGTATAGATTTCATTGCGTAAAATATGATATTAACAACATCATGAAACTTCTCCATTGCAATAACATTTCAATTAAATTAAGAATTTATAATTTAATTTTTTTTTATATTATTGACACTTCTTACTTATTTTCCAATCAAATTTGCTTACTATTCTCCGTTATATTTTTGGGATCAAAAGAAATAAGCATACCGACCTAATATTTTAATAAATATTGTATATATTAGTTAAAAGCATTATAATTAAGTTTATTTGTAATTTTCTTTATTGTAAATTAAAAAAAAAAGTTTCGTTAAAACAAGTTAAAAGCACATAAAGATAACAAAACAGTGAAAGCCTGCGGTATGAAAAGGGCATGAATGTCAAAACCACGATAACTAAGTTTCCCAAACCTACAGTGCCAGAGAAATGGAATACACTCCAACGGTGATCATATATTTTTACTTCCAAGGAAAAACCAACCAAAATAAATTTATTTCTTTTACTGAAACATACCTTTTTAACCATCAAGGCTAAATGATTCTTGATGCCTCAAAGGAAAAGCTGCGAAGTACGAAAACTTCTCTCTCAAGGACTCGTTTGTTAATTATGTCAATTTTGTTGCGTCCACAATAATTTTATTAGAAAGAAAAATATGGTTATGAAATATCACAACATTATGAAAAACATTTATAATTAATATGCTCTTATTTCTATTTTTATAAAATACTTGAATACACATCTTTCAACGATGGTATGGAAAATTAAAAGTGAAACAACGTCCATGCAAGGCGGTGATGGGAAATGGTTCTACTCGATTTTATTCCTTCATACTGATGATGATGATGTTCTCCTGACCGATTCCGGCTACAGCGGCTAATCTCATTGAGACTAGCCAACTGCGCAGGAGATATAGTGCACAAGTGTACGCGCAGACACATGTGCACTCTCTATTCCTGTCACTCTCATACTCCGCTAGGACGACTGCTCGATACGACCGGTGAGAGTTAAGGCGCAGGACCGACGGCTTTACGTGGTCTCCGAGGCACGGGGGTGAAACACCGCCAACTTCCCAAACTCCGGGCTGTTACTGAGGCTTACTTATACAGAAAGACTCAATAACTAAACTTGGCCCGACCCGGGACTCAAACCCAGGACCTCCGGGTGCAGCCGTACATGCTAGCCACTACACCACCGAGGCAGTTAAATCATCATCATAATTCATCATATATAATATATATATATATATATATATATATATATATATATATATATATATATATATATATATATATATATATATATAAACATAATTTATATTCGTTTGACATATAACCACCAATTCTTTCAAATAATTGTTTATAGAGTATATCAAAGTTTTACAACACATTTTATTTTAGAAAAATTATATTATTAATTATATTATTTAATCTGTATCTGTATTTTATAAGCAAATATTTTTTTAGAGCAGTAATAATTTTTCATATCATATCCCTTACGGGTACGAACAAAAATATTACCTATACAGTTCAAAGGAAAAATATGAAGTGAATTCTTGCACGAACAATACTGTCGCAATTTTTTTTTGCTTAATCACAAAATAGAAATTCTATTAACCGATTAGGGAATACACGCTAAGATTATCTAAAAATGCTTTTAGTAAATTAAGTGTAGTGTTTACATTATAGCTTTAACGATATTCCAAATTAAATATAAATAAAAACTAAATATTTTAGATTAAAAAGATAATTCTTTACATACTCGTATAACGGACGGATTTGTTAACTACATTATTCATGTATAATTAATGTTTTAAATAAAATTATCTTTTCGGATTTTTTCGCGAATTTATTTTGATTTTCGGTTTCCTAAAATTAAATCAAAATTAATTCGCGAAAAAATCCGAAAAGATAGATTTATTTAAAATGTCAAATACTCGCGTAAATCCAAGAAAGTATTATCTGATGTGAATAACTAACTACTTAGGATGGATTTTACTAAAGATTTTTTAAACTACTAATATTATAAATGCAGAAGTATATTAATAATAATAATAATAATAAAAACTCTTTATTGCACACACAACATAGGAAGAAATATAACAAAAAGAGGAATACAGTAGTAGCAAAATGTACAAGAGGCGGCCTTATCGCTAAAACAGCGATTTCTTCCAGGCAACCTTTAGGTGTAGGATATCGCAAAGTGTGAAGTGGAAGGGTGTGAACAAATAACTGAGATAAGAAAAGTAAAATGATAAATACATATATACATACATATGATATTTTATATACGTATATAAAATATATAAATTAGGTGTACATAACTAATAAAAATAATATGATAATAAGTAATAAATAAATAAAATAAAATAATAATATCAGTTTAACCAAATAAATAAAATGACTATATTATATATATAAATATATATAAATACATATATATATATATATATATATATATATATACATATATATATATATATATATATATATATATATATATATATATATATATATATATACATATATATATATATATATATATATATACACATGAAAGGCAAAAAATATTTTAATACAAATAAGGATAATAGCTATACATATATCAGTACATATAATTTAAGAGTAAATTTCAGAATAAATAATAATGCAGCAATCCGAAGGAATTAAAATGTATAAAAGTGTTCTTTTAGACGTTTTTTAAAAATCATTAGAGTTTTCGCATCCCTAACGTTACGGGGAAGGGAGTTCCAAAGACGACAGGCCGTAACACTAAAGGAGTTGCCATAGAAGGTAGAGGAGTGGGAAGGAATTTTAAGGATTAAATTTTGGGCAGAACGCAGAAGGCGAGAATGGGAATTTCCAAGGAATTCAAAACGTTCTTTAAGGTAATTTGGAGTGGACGGATCGAACAGAATACAGTAAAGAAGATGAAGTATATGAGTATTTCTGCGAAGACGAATAGGGAGCCACTTGAGCTTTTTACGAAGATTAGAGACATGGTCATATTTACGTAAACCAAATATAAACCGAATACAAAAATTTTGGAGTCTCTCAAGTTTATTTAATTGCTCCTCTTTAATATCAAGGTAACTGATATCAGCATAGTCAAGAATTGGTAATAGGAGCGATTGTGCTAACGCAATTTTGGTGGAGATTGGAAGAAAGTTATGCAAACGTCGAAGCGATGCTACCGAATTAAACATCTTTCTGCTTACCTCACTTACCTGTGGAACCCATGATAAGTTCTGATCCATAATAATACCAAGATTTTTGACGGTTTTGCTATAAGGTATGCTCACGCCGTTTAACACCACAGGTGGAAGAGTATAGAAGTCAATGTTAGATATGAGTTTGGGACTGCCAATGATTATAACTTGAGTTTTCGAAGGATTTAATTGCAGCCCAAACGACTCACTCCAAGTGGTAATTTTTGAAAGATTGTAGTTAATATCGTCAATTGTATTAGGTAAGTCAACAATTTTCGATTGACTATAAATTTGCAAATCGTCTACATAAAGGTGGTAGAGAGAAGAGATGTGTTGACAGATATTGCTAATAAAAATAGAAAATAAAAGAGGAGACAACACGCCACCCTGTGGAACGCCAGCCTTGACTGGAAGCCAGTCTGAGTACGAATCTTGTATTCGTATTCGTTGACGACGTCCATGCAGGTAACTACGGTACTATAACTACTTACTATATTTGTTTGCTTGTACTTCATTCACGTCGAAACGCTACGCTACTTTTTACTGCGGGAGATTATCTAATTCCCACAGAAAACCCCGTTATAATACAATCCAAAAAAATATTTATGATCAGAATTACTTGAAACTTGATATTAGTACTCTTCAATAAAATTAAATATATACATGTTTTAGAATTTTTCGAAATTCATCCTATAAGGGAGTAAAATAGGGTATGAAAGTTTGTATGAAACTACATTTTCGCGCGAGCGAAGCCACGGGTTCTGCAAGTTATACATACATAAATAAACAAGGCTAATGGAGCCGCGGGCAACGGATACTAATATAATAAACACAAAAGAAATATACATAAAATTCTTAAGTATACATAAAACAATACGCTAACAGCGCGGCTTGTAACTAATTCTTTAAAAAAAATGTATAGTCATAAAACAATTTTATGTACTTATTATAAACTAATATTATAAAGAGGCAGAATTTGTATGTTTGAAAGTGTTTATGACAAGAACTACTAATTCGATTTGAATAATTATTTTTGCATTAGATACTAGATAGCCTGTTTAACCGAAAATAGCATTAAAAATTTAAGTAATAGTATAAAAAATGATTTAAAAGACAACAAAATTGAAAGTGCATAATAATTACAAGACTTCCGCGACACCATTCAGACAAATAGAGACAATAGCATTCCCAAGGAGGGTTAACGTCAGGCAGGCGGCCGATGGTAAAACTTTTGCCAAATCCTATCAGCAGTACAGAAGATGTACTGCGCCGACCCCAAGTGATTGGGAAATGGGCAGGGAGAAGCCTGTTTATCGGGGAAGGCTATAGGATATATATCAGATAATATATAGTCTATCTATTCCATACTAACAGTTAAAACGTACCTAGGGACGAATCCGAGCGAAGCGAGGGTAAATACTTAACTCATTTACATTAATGTTAATTAAAATTGAAAAAATATTATCGAAACAGTATCTTACTTAAAATATACAAATTAAATCCACGGTTAATTAAAGAATAAATTATGCTAGAAATAGTGCTAACTGCTTTTCCCAGCAGAATTGCATTACTAATTTGTTGCGACGAAAAATGAGTTAACTGTGTTGCAAGTGGAGCTTTAATTATTAGAAGCTTATAATGCGCTTATTTCATAAAAATGCTTTCATTTGTAGGTTTTTTATCTGTATTGAGATTAACGATTACCGATTTTAATCCAATTAAAATAACGATTACCGATTTTAATTCAATTGTGAATAAAAATGTACTCTGACATTAAAATTACCGTTAAGGTGGGTTTTTTTTTAAAATTTATGAAAGCGGTATATGTATATAGATTATATATTCATTACAAAAGGATTCGTTTGGTTTACATAAGTCACATATATTGCATCACTCACAAAAAATCGTTGTACCACTTCTTGTTTCGAAGACCTTTACCTATCTTCTAGAAATATTAAATATAAAATTTAAAAAACCCCAGACATGTAATTCGCCATTTTGTGGTGGCGACCATCTTGGATTTGAAATTTATCACAGTGTATTGTATTCTACTAGTCAAGCCCTTTCATTTGATACCCATATTAAGGGAGTTTTGAAAAAATATGTAATCCGCCATTTTGTCATTTTCATCAAACATAGCTAAGAACGCTCCCGACTAATTCACCTTTCAACCAAAAAAAAACAAAATCAAAATCGGTTCATCCGTTCGAGAGCTACAATGCCACACACAGTCACATACACGCAGACACATGAAACTTATAAAACCCCGTCGTTTTTGCGTCGGGTAAAAATATTGTATTATTTTTCAGTTAGTTAAATTATATATCAGCATTTACTCCTTCATTGACATGTAGTGCACAAATAATTCATTCATAATATCAATCACATATCCATTGTGCTATGCGCCTGCGCGTGACGTCATAACTTGGTCTTGACCCGGAAGTGGGTCAGAATATGGTCTCGCGCACTGACCTTGGACTAGTTCTAGAACGTTTTAGCATTTTCCCGGTCCCGGATAACTTACGGGTGTGGCACTTTTCAAATAAGCTTGATCTTTGTGTAATGGATTGAATTTCAAATGAAATAATAAAGTTTAAAATAAATAAATAAGGAATTCTTAATATGTGGACATTCTAAAGTTTTCGTGCATGCAATAATATAAAAAGGGCATTTTTATAGTATGTATTGTATGTGTGTATACTGCCCTTTTAAACGTCCCACTGTTGGAAACGGGCCTTCCATAAATACGAGGGTATCAGGCCATAGTCCACCACATTAGCTAAGTGCGGGTTGGCGGACTTCATATGTCTTTTAAAAACTTGCTAAGTTCTCTCAGACATGTAGATTTCCTTACGATGTTTTCCTTCGCCGTAAAACAAGTAGTTATAATGTTAGAAATGATTCGCACATGGAAATATCAGAGGCGCAAGACCTAGGATTCGCTTCATTCGGTTTCCCAAGCGAGCGCGTTACCATTACCTTTACCATTATTCATTGTCAATCAATCCAAGTGGAAGCTAAGGCGCATGCGCCTGACGTAACATCTCCAGATGATCTTGACCCGGAAATAGGTCACGATCAGGTCTCGCGCATCGACCTTGACTGACCTTAATTGACCAGTCTACATTAAAATAACGACAACTCGCGGAAAATTTGATTGTACTAATATGGTATAGTACAACGTATCGTTAATTAAAACCACGTATCTTCAATTTTTACTAAATATTTTACAAATACGAAAGTGTGTTACCAATATAAACCAATTGGTTTATACTTTTTTTACCGAGCAATCCAGTAAACAGTGCCCATGCCATTAGTGGAGAAATAAAATATATTCTAGACTTCTGGACTTGTGATCTTAAAGAAACGTACTTGCTTAATGTTTACGATAAAAAAGATCTTTAAAATTTTAGATTTCTTTACAGATCTTGTGACCTTACCCAACAAAAACAGTTCCTATATAAGTACATACATTTTACATATGTATAATATACAGGATAATAGATGTTTTTGATATCTGCCTTTCGTTGAGCTTTCGCACAACGCATGCGCGGGCATTTACAAATGAACTTGACCCGGAAGTAAGCTACGATCGGGCTTTGCGCAGTGAACTTGGGCTACTTAAAAACGTTTTAGGATAAAGAGACAAAGTATGAGTCTTTAAATTTATTAATATGATATAAAAATACGGTTTAAGAAAGGTGAAAAAGTTTTCTTTTTTTACAACCAGTTTCCTATCAGCGTTCATAAGATCAATACTTTCTGATCTGTTCTCTCTGATATGTGACTGTAGTTTTTGTAATTGGGTTCCGATTGAACCTTTGAAAGTAAAGAAATAGAAATACCAACGTTTTTAAATTTTTTACTTATTTTATTCTGAAGAAAAAAGATGAAGTTATTCGAGATATAATAAAGCACTTATAGTTTTTTTGCCTATTGTCTGAATAATAATAATTAAAATGTCAATATACAACTATTGTGTGTCGATTTGCTTTATTAGGCATCAGTTTGCGTATGTCGTCACAATTTGATCTTGACACTGCAGATCATTCATCACCCACGCACTGCTCTCAACCGATGCACCCCCATATTGACCTTACACGATATCGGCTAAACATAGAATAATAATCACTCGAGGATTTTCACAAACCATTAAACCGAATATTTAAAACAATTGAAAAAAACATAAGCAAGCTAAATAAGCTAAAAACCACATATTATATTAATCAAAATATAAGAAATATAAATATTTCTTGCCTAATTAATATGAAAACATGGGCACATTTCGGTTTAAGAATTATATAGCATGTTGAATAAAAGACAGTTAAAGCAGAAATTCTTGAGAAAACACAATTGAACCCGATAGGTGGCGTTGCAGTCTTTGTGCCACTGATCATCTCCTAAACGGCAGGGACGATTTTAATGATATTTTTTGTGCATGTTCGAATGGGGTCCCTGCAAGGTTTGAATTCACAAGTGGATCCGGTAGGTGGCGCTGCAGTCGGTGTGTCACTGAATTTAAAAGACTCCATTTTCCGAGCAATAAATAAATTTAAATTGTTGATTAAATAAAATAAAAATCGATGTGTTTATATGTTTCTTATGGACTCCAAAACAGCTGGAGCGAATTTTGATGAAATTTACAGGTAATCTTTAGATTAGCCCAGCCGGGGATCCTGTGAATTTTGTTAGCGATCGGGAAGTTTGAACGCGGGCGAAGCCGCGGGTACTGCTAGTTAATTATATATTAATAATAATTATTATTACATAATACTCGTATATTAGTTATAAATAGCTATTCAATAAATAAAATTTATAAATCCATTCATAGCTTAGACAAGATGTCACTCTACAATCGCTTTAGATAATAAATCAATATAAATAATTAAAAATATTTTTAAAAACTGCATTGAAATTGAAAAAATTGATAATTATCGTTATGTCATAGAATCATAATAAGTCATTCCTTTAAACTTATTTTCTTTAACTAGCGGCACACCCTCGCTTCGCTCGGGTTCGCCTCTAAACAGATCTATCCCACGGGAACCATTCATTTTTCCGGAATAAAAAGTCACCTGTTGTTTGACCGACAATATAAGGTATCAAAGCATGCCAAATTTTACTAAATTAGGTGCATAAGTTGTTGTATACCAACGACCAATCAGCCCAATAGACACCTCACGCAAGGCGAACACTTTCAGTCAACACGTTAGACAAATACGTCTGACTTGAGAAAACGATCGCACGATGTACTTCAGTAGCGTTTCCGACACAAAAAATACAACAGACGCGCAACATGGCTCCCTGTACAATAAAATGGTGTAGAAATAGTAGCCAAACATGTAATTTTAAAAAGAATTTCCAAATTCATTAAATGTAATTAAATCAGAGCTCAAGTTATATTGGTCGCAACGCAACTCGCGTTGATGTATTCGGACATTCTCGGACTATGCATCCCTTTCTTTTCAATGCAGTTCATTTTTGCTATACTTTTCTTTAATCACCGGCACGTGTAACTAGTGCTGTACCAGTTAAACTATAAATTTTTTAGAAATAAGTTATTTAATTATTATAAAATGCATTATTGTTAATCTTAATTATTGTATTTTTTTTTGTTTATAATGATGATTTTAATTTTACTTCTTAATATTATGTATTATTATCAATTTCTTTTGTATTATGACATTTATCTATAATAATAATAATAATTATTTTTGTACTTTTAATTCATGAAATGTAAAGAATAAATAATTGTAATAAGTACCTAATGTATTTTTTTATAAATAATAAGTTCATGTAAATAAGTAGTAGTTTAGATATACAGAGTGTAAGGGACAGTTTTCCGAAAACTTTAACCATGGATATACCTATTAATGCATAGACAATTTTTGGGTGACATATTATCTAAGATCTACCCTCAGAATTATTGAAAACTAGGAAATGCTAGACTCAAAATGCACATGCGTGTATTATGACGTAATCAGATGATCTTGAATAAGGATTAGGTCACGATCGGGTCTCGTGCACTGACCTTGGACTACTTAAAGATTCAGGGAAGAACTCAAAACTATGTAATACATATACCATGTATTTAAAACTAAATTTTGTAAGTGAGAGCTTCGTTGTTGTTTTTTTTTGTTTTAAGAAGCTATCAGACTACTTTTTAAATGCGAAATTTGTATGTATATGTATGTATGTTACTGCTACACACCGGAACGTCTACACGGATTTTGATAAAAAGTATACAGATGGCTTGAAGTAGCACATAGACTACTCTTAAACACCTAGGAACGCCCAGACGAAATAATGGTAATGAATAAAATAATTATAATTGAGGATAAAAGAAAAATCTTGCAATTGACTAACGTTTTATCTATACCTACATATAATAAAATTCTGAGTCAAATCTGTACATTAAATATTGTTTGGAAAATTTTATTGAAATAGACATTATTATCGATACAGAGGCCGAATCTATTGTTTTTAGAATTTTTGTTTGTCTGTCTGTTACCGCATCACAGAAAAAATACTAAACGGATTTTGATGAAATTTGATATCGTCATAGATGGTTATCTAGGTCAACATATAGGATATTTTTTACTGCGGGAAAATATGTTATCTCTGAGAAATCTATACTAATCGTTAAAACGTAAATGGGACGAACCCGAGCGAAGCGTGGGTGAGTAGCTAGTAATATTATAATTCTACTAGCGACTCACCCTCGCTCCGCTCGGGTTCGTCCCTAGTGAAAATTTAGGTTTGTATGTATTTTTTAATGCCGAATAACATTTTTTTTTTGGGTGGACCACCCTTATCACTTAGGGGTATGGAAAATAGATAGTAGCCGATTCTCAGACCTACTGAATTCGCATATAAAATTTGGTAAAAATCGGTCAAGCCGTTTCGGAGGAGTACGGTAACTAACATTGTGACATGGAAATTTTATATATTAGATGGCATAATTAAACTTGTAATTTTAATAACATAATAATACATATTTTTTTAATTTAAATTCGTAGATTGTAAATTAGGCGAAACTATAAAATATCATCTTGTTAAAAACCCATGACTCCTTATAAGTAGTGGTAGTATAAAATATGGAAGGTCTGAAAATGTATATTATCAAATTTTAAAGCTTTAACTTTTATAAATAATCTAAATATGTATATATAGGCCAAGACAAAACAGTTCAATACCTATTTCTCTTCTGTTGCCGATCGATTTTTTTTTGTTTAGTAGTTATTAAAGAGTTTTAGTGCTAGCAATAAAAAAATCGACCCCTGGATGAACACTAATATTAGGAGAGTTAAAATATTGACAGATTCCCAAATGATATGGTAATCGCTATTGAAATTTATCCCCTCAAGGAGTAAATAGGCGTGGCAATATTTACGTATATCTATGGAGAATATACCCCGGCAAAGCCATTACATACAAGCTATTGATATAAGTAAAACGTAAAAAGGTCAGTTTACTCTCACTGTTAACTATGGAAGGAAAAGAGCGTGATAGAAATACGATTTTTACATGACCTTGATCGACCTAGACTTCTAAGTACCTTAACTTCATGCTTTCTTAAGTAACGCTATTAATATAAAGTTTATTTGGAAAATATGTATTTCTTTATCAGATATTGAAAATGAAATATAGAGATAATTTATGCGTAGATAAGCAATTAGGTTAAGAAAAAAAATTAAATGAGGAGAAAAATGATGTTTTTTAAATATATAATATGTAACTAGCGACTCCCGATTGACCCGCTCCGCTCTGCTTGGCGGGTTCGTCACTTTGTACGTCTTAATGGTTAGTATAGATTTCTCAGAGATGAGATATTTTCCCGCAGTAGAATGTATCCTAAATGATAACCAGCTATCATCATTCCAAATTTCATTAAAATCTGTCCAGTGGTTTTCTCGTGATGCGTTCTCAGACAGACAGACAGAGAGTCAGACAAATATTTAAAAAAAATATAGATTCAGCCTCTATCGATAATAATGACTATTTCAATAAGATTTTCCAAAAAATATTTAATGTACAGATTAACTCAAAATTTTATAATATGTATAGATTACTGTTATTAGCAATTAAATATATGGCCTAGATCCCGTGGAAAACAAACGCACTGTAGGTCCATATATGTAGAGAATGTCTGAAGTATTTAATCCGCAAATTGCACGATTTACGATAATGAAACTTTATAAACAAACAAATAACAAAGCCTTGGAAAGATCAAGGCCAAGACATCTTAACCTACTCTAATAGTCAAGGACCTAACACTAATTTTTCACTCCGATCGAGTGCAATTACTCAGAAACTGTATTTGAGTCCTTTACTAATAATAATAATAACATTGATTTCGAGATATTACGTACATATTTGTTAATAAACAATATGACTTTAATAACTAATTAGTCGACAATTATTAAATTTTATATTAATTTAATTAAAATATTTTAATTTTTAGAAAAAACATGACAACGTCAAAACAAAATTTATTGTGCAATCAAAATTTATTTTAAAATATATCCGAAAATAACATTAAAAATTCAAGTAATAGTATAAAAAATGTTTTAAAAGACAAAAAAAATCGAAAGTGCATACTATAACACTTCCGTGATACCATCCAGACAAAGAGAGACAATAGCATTCCCAAGGAGGGTTGACGTCAGGCAGGCGGCCGGTCGTAAAACTTTTGCCAAATCCTATCAGCAGTACAGAAGATGTACTGCGCCGACTCCAAGTGATTGGGAAATGGGCAGGGAGAAGAAGAAGATTTTAATTTTAAATCTTAAATAGTTTGATAATTACTAAATAGATAAGTGTCGTGATCTTGTTAATTTCATATTTACGCAATGGAATTATAATATAGATCAAAACTAATAAATCAGTAAAAAAATTGAAATCTATCAATAAATGACTGTGAAATTAAATTAAATTTCGGTCCTTCGGGTCGTGTAACGTCATGAAATTATTCATGCAAGCGCAAATTACAAGTTTCATAAGTTTTTAATTTTTTGATATATTTTAATAATCCTTTCATATTTTGTTAAATTTTACTTACATTTTTATAATTAATACATAAAAAGATTGGAAACTAAAAAATAATCTATAAATTAAATCAAACCCATTTATAATATTACACAATTTAAGTATATGATATAAAAGCTTGTTTTTAAAAATGTTTTTTTTTTATATTAATTTATTTTCAGTTATAGAACGATAGCAAAAATTAATTGAGCTTTTAGCTAATTTTATGTAAGTATATTGTTATTACGAGTCAATATCTATAGATCATGTTGATAATAAATCTATACAGATAAAACAAATTAAAGTGTCTTTTTGTAATGTCAAACAGCTTTTTACTAAATGCATATGGAATTATACACGGTGTTTATAACAAAAACACATTTTTTAAAATTTTTGTCTGTGTGTTTGTTCCCGCTAATCTCCGAAACGGCTTGGCCGATTTTGACAGGACTTTCACTGGCAGGTAGTTGATGTTATAAGGAGTAACTAAGGCTTTTTTATTTCAGTAAAAGAATTAGGGTTCCGCTCAAAAAATTTAAATTTTCCTAGGGACGAACCCGAGCGAAGCGATAGTGAGTGTAGTATAAAAAGGTAAACAAATATTATGTAATATTCGCGAGGGATTCCGCACGCTAGACACACCCACGCGCTCGTCTAACTAAGTAAGATTAACTTGGATAAAATATGTTTACCGTTATTTTACTTATTTTTCTTCATTCGATGAGTATTGTATCATTTTTTGTTGGGACATTAACACACAGCACCATCTAGTTCCATGGTAAGCTACGAGGCCTGTGTTATGGATACCAGATAGTTGATACACTACACATATATATCTTTAAATACATATATATATACATATATATATATATATATATATATATATATATATATATATATATAAACAACCATGAGACTGAAGTACAAACATTCGTGCTCATCACACATATTAATACCTCCAGCAAGACTTAAACCCGCGACCGCTGGCACAGTAGGTCTCAACACACAAGTAGGGTCTCTACAAACTGAGCCAAACGTGTCGTCATATTGGGAACAAAACGTGTATAGCTGTAAATTATTACAAAGAATATTTGATATAAAGTAACGTGGTTGTCTTGATACAAGTATTGGGTATTTCTCCGAGATTGCGTTCTTCATCTGATTAATCTGGCCAAAAAATATTTTCATTTTTGGCTCTATTCAACATACTCATATGATTAAAGACATGCCAAATAATATTTGGCATCTTTATGTTTGGCATTAATATTAGTATAAATATAAATATAAGCAAAAATTAATAAGCTATCAAACGAAGAGAAAACATGTTCATAATTCAAGAAACTAAATAAATATTATGTATTCTATAACTACACGTTATATTTTCTTGAAATCGAGAGGAAAACTACGCAAAAAACGGAGAGTAAACTGCGGAAATTATAATAAATCATTATACATTTTCACCCGTCTCTACTTCTAAAATATTTAATCATTTAGCCTCATACTGTCCTTTTTATTAAAAATTTATGTAAAGGAGACCAAATTCTAGTGTATTTGTGTATTTTATGCAATATTTTCTCTAATGTGAGTGAAACAATATTTATTTTTCATTGTATCTTTTCGTGATATTTCTTTTATAAATAGGATATTATATCTATGTCAAGAGAGCGTATATATCAAGATTAAAAAAAAACAGACCGACAATAAAAAATCCACTTGAAATAAATACTTTTAAAGTGGTTTTGAAATCGGTGTACTTAAGTGTATCGGTGTGTATGAGTACAAGAAAAAGTCCATACTAATATTATAAATGTAAAGGTAAGTCTATCTGTTACATTCTTGCGCTTAAACCGCTGAACAGATTTCTATAAAATTTGCCAAGAACATAAATTGTATCCTAGGGATGCACATAGGCTACACTTGAACCCCGAATCCACTCACTTACCACGCGAAGCCGCGTGCAAAAACTATTAAACTATATATTCCCTTCGTACGGAAACCGAACTAACGATCTTCGCCATAGTGGGCACTAAGCAGTGTCAGACATATACGCCTCAAAAATTGTCCAATGTCCAATCAATCGAAATCAAATTACATCGGTGTTCATTGAAATAAATTATTGCGTTTCACCTCAACAACTTGGTCGATATTGGCTGACCTAATAATTTTAAATATTTTTCCATGAACAATTTAGATTTGTTTTTCTAAAGAATGTTCTCGTTGAAAAGATCTTTTAACTTCACTTTTTGCTACTTACCTAACTTTGTGCATTAGTAATAATTATATTGCACCTTTTTCTACAGAGATTATTTAAAAAAGGAATAGTTTAAACTATTTCTTTTAAAAGTAAAAGCTTTAAAAAAAAGTATATATAGCTTTAAAAGTGTGATTAGGACAGCATCAATCTGGCATACTGCTGCTTGTAAATATAATCATCATCGGTCAAGACACTAGTATAATTAGAAATCAAACATCACAAGGTAAGTTCGTTTGATTCTCAATTAGATTGCACCTTTTTCCAAGATCACATTTTTAAAAGGAAAAAATACACTAATATTATCATGTTTTATCTTTAAAATCTAAAAACAGAATGTGAAACCGAGATACGTCTATAGTCTATACATATAATAAAATTGTAACTAAGCCGAATCTGTACATAAAATTTTTTTGGAATATATTGTTGAAATAAACATTATTATCGATATAGAGGTCGAATCTATAGTTTTTAGATTTTTGTCTGTCTGTTACCGCATGACGGAAAAACCACTGGAGGAATTTTCATGAAATTTAATATGGTGATAGCTGGCTATCCAGGTCAACATATAGGATACTTTTTACCTCGGGAAAATATCTCATTTCTAAGAAAAAATACAAAAACTGCATTGTAAGAGTATACTAATATGTAAAACCTAAAATACTATGTATATATATATAGTATACTAATATGTAAAAAAATTGGTTTTTATTAATCTGAACGTGGATGGAGCCGCGGGCAATGCTAGTTTATTAAATAAAATTGATATTACAGCAATATCGATAGCAATAAACGTGAAACACAATCTATTTGAAGATATTTCTGTTTTGGGGGCATCCCCACAGTCCCAGACACGCCTACGCAAAAGCATCGAAAATTAATTGGATATTTTATACTAAGTGAAAACTTTGTTGACACAGCTGTAACTAGGCGGAGTAGGGGAGTCCATCGAACTGAACCTTTTGGCATACGTTTACTTCATTTGGGGTATCTATAATAAATAAATAAATATCTTGCGACATTAACACACAGCACCATCTAGTTCTATGGTAAGCTACGAGGCCTGTGTTATGGATACCAGATAGTTGATACATTACAGATATATAACTTTAAATACATATATATTATATTAATATAGCATAGTAACATATATAGCTAAATTTTGTTTTTTAGTTTGTTAGATTGAAAATGTTAATCTCTAGACCTAAGGGTTTGACTTGAAGTGAAATAATAACAATAGCCTTTTCCTGCAACTCTACTCCCATAATTTATTTGTATAAAATTATTCCGGTTCTAAGTAAGGCCCATGAAGTTATGTTATATAGGTACCCTCTTAATAAATATTCCACAAAATGTCCAAAAATTGTTTATATTTAAATGATATGTTATATAGGTACCTTCCATAGTAAATATTCCATAAAATTTCAAAAAATTTTTTATATTTAAATAATAGTCCGAGGAATAAGCGCGTCTAAAAAAACAAAAATAAAAAAAAATACAGCAGAATTGAGAATCTCCTCCTTTTTGAAGAAGTCGGTTGATAAACAAACTCTTCAGTCTTCAGTCTTATTGCATAAGTAGTATAGATAAGAATATAATAGCGTCAATAACTTTCATCTCCTACGACGAAGCTTAAATCGATAACGATTAACTTTTTATCTTACTTCGTAACTCAATGTGAATACAAAGTAAGGATTATAGGAACTGGTCTGTTCTTGGGAAAAAAGAATTTCAAGTTAGATTCGCTTATCACGAATTCATTCGATTTGAGTTCCCTTTAGACCACTTACAATGCTGCTTATCCTACTAATATAAAAAACGCGAAAGTTTGTAAGGATGAATGTTTGTTATTGTTTCACGACATAACTACTGAACAGATTTTGATGAAATTTTACAGCTTAGCTTATATATTACATAGCTATAATTTTTCATTTTCAAGATATCATATACATAAATGAACTACGTGGACGATACATAGTGTATAAATATTAATAATTTGATTAACTTTAAACCTGTAGTGTTATCCTGTAAGAACTTTTTCAAAATTTCATAGCTGAGTCCGTTAATGTACTTCAAGTATTTTGAATCAAGTAATTAAGGAAGATTAAGTTACATAAAACTTCCTACAGAATTCTCACTAGTGAACTTTAAATTTTATTTAATGTTTTTAATTTTTATTTTATAATGTTACATAATACTTCTAAGTCACAGTGTAAGTAAGATATCTTTATAAATATACAGATAGTTTTTCTCAATGTTTTTTTTTTTAATATTTAGTGATAACATTACTAAACCCAAAAATAGTGAACTTCAGTAACTTATATCGATTAAAAAACCTAATCAACGACTTACAGAAAGTAACATTCAAAAACTTTACTCTGTTTACTGCCTACAACATTTTACAACGTAATTTTAATTATAAGTTTTAAGCCAATATTGAAATTAATGATGTACAAATTTCATTTCTATAAAGTCGATAAAATCAAAAATGTGATGAAACATAAATTACATTAAATGATTCATTCAAATAATAATAATATAATAATGAATATAAATTGAACTCGTAAAAATTTATGAAACACGCAATACGATAACATCACTCACGGGATAAGTGGTGATTATATGACGGCGTGCACACAGAATTATAAAAACAGAATCTTAAATAAAAGTTTTAGGATAGAGCCTGGGAGATTTTTTTTCGTAACCATGATTGCTGTAAAGCATTTGAAACTTCAGGAACCAAAAATCTTTTGATTTTAAATACGCGAAAGAAACCGTAAAGATAGTTTTATTTAAAATGTCAAATATACGCGTAAATCTGAGAAAATATTACAGGGTTTTTTTATGTTTTGTTTTCGTTATTTTATTATCCTGAGAAAACACATCGGATTTTTTTTAAATGGCTATTTTTTTCCTATAGTACGCTATGGTAAATATGTTTTTTTTTTCTTTGTTTATATGTAGAAGAAATTTTGAAGATTATTGAAATCACTGAAATAATTGTATTTTTAAACGTTATAGTATATACAACTCATAGGCAATTTTTTATCATCCCACTACTTGACACGACCACTCCGACTGACAATGTGCAAAAAAACAAACATCTACAGAAAATAGAGTAGGGACGAGATAAGTTTAAAATTTGATACATAAAATTTATAAATAAAAAACCGTCATGCCTACATATTTAACAAAAAATTGTTAAAAATAATGTAAATTTGTTTTAAAAATTATGCATTATATAAAATATGTATGAACACATCCTTATAACTCGATCAGCCACTCGAGTGAGCAATGATGGCGTCTGGCTTGATGGGTTATGGATTTTTGTGAAAAGACCTTACATATATTGTTATTGTACGAGTACTTTACACTGTGTACATACTTTACCTACGCGTACAACTTTTCCCCTATATGTACATACTACTGGCCCTGAATACATTTTTACTTGGTGCCTCGAAATTATGTAGAAAAAGTTGCTGAAATCGATTAAGAGGACATTCCTAATCGATGGCAGCCACGACACTGAATCTCACTGAGACCATCCGCTCAGGAGATATTATAGTGAACTTAGTATATGCGCACATAGTATATGCGCACATACATACATCTATACATATAATAAAAGTGTAACTGATCGCTGTCTGTACATGGAAGATAATTGAGAAAAACTATTATTAGGGGTCTTTATTAACGCAAAAGAACCACAAAACCATGATTTTTAGATTTTTGAGATTGGGGGGTTTAACACCGCTAACTTCTGCACTATACGATATTACTTTGATTTTTTGACAGATAAACCCCATAACTATAGTCTGATCATTCAAGGATACCAGCGATTATTGACGTTTTCTATTTAATATGTATATTTTTTGATACTGATATTGCATCTTATCTTTTTTATCGTCATATTTTATTTTTTGAGAACATAACATTTCATTTTGGTGTTCAATATAAATTTTAATTTAATTATTCCAATTATTATTTTATTATTGCGATTTATTCTGAATTTATTATGTTACAATTCACGGCTTTAGCTCCAGGCGTATGTTTATGTAGGCTTTCCTGATATTACGGTCTGGTAAAAGAAGACGTGGCAGAAAAGATATAATTACTATGATCTCTCACTATCCCACGAGTAACAAACGTTTATTAATATACATTTTATACAATTATTTAATTTATGAGGAAAAATAATTATTTTCAACCGACTTCAAAAAGGAGAAGGTTCTCAATTCGACTGTATTTTTATTTTATTTTTTTTTTTATTTTTTTTTATGTTTGTTACCTCAGAACTCCGTCATTTATTAACCGATTTGGACAATTTTTGTGTTGTTTGAAAGTGTATACTTCCAGATTGGTCCCATTTAAATTTCAAAAAAAAATACCACCCCTAAGGGTGGAAAAATAGCTAATGATGAATTTAACCTACTTCTAATTGTCATATTAACTTTAAATTTGCAAGTGTTTTTATTTCCGTTGATAGTACAGTGGTTCGGTATTGTTGACCTGATCTGGTGGTAAGGCCAGAAGGTGGATAGGTGGAACTCTTCAACGGCTAATAGTAGATACTTTGAGTTTGGGCTTATTTTGTTTGATTTGACAAGCCTAACACGTTGAAATTCTTACTTTGCTACTACTGTCTACACTAAAAAGGGAAAAATAAAAACTTTTTAACAAAAAAATAAAAACCGACTTCAAACAAAAGCACTAAAAAGTGAAAAATAACTGATTTGTAGTTTTCATTTACTATACATACCTAATCAAATATTTTCGAAGTCGGTGTGCTTTGGCTAAGTAATTAAAGCCTACCTATTAAATACATACTTAATCAAATATTTTCGAAATCGGTGCCAGCCCATACAAAGCAAAGCACACCGACTTCGAAAATATTTGATTAGGTATGTATAGTAAATGAAAACTACAAATCAGTTATTTTTCACTTTTTAGTGCTTTTGTTTGAAGTCGGTTTTTATTTTTTTGTTAAAAAGTTTTTATTAATTCTAATTATTTAAATATATATTATTAAAACAAACAAAACTTGACTTACCGCTTATTAAATTACACGAAATCAAATTCACAATAACACAACTCACAAAATCACGACAGAATTTTGCATATTGAATACGTCTACACTCTGTTCCATAAAAATACGAAATAATAACTCACATGTGGATATACGAAGGGCATCGGTAAGGGAAGTCCGTTTCCGTCGGATGAACTCTATATTGCTATAGTAGATTATATTTTAAACTTTATAAAATAAAAATATAAAACTACTAGCGACTCGACGCGACGCGATGTTAAAACTTAAATCTTACAAATAGCACATAACAATCCTAATTAGCGGCACAACCTAAAGTCCAATTGTAACGTAATGGGCTTGTAAAATCAAACAAAATAAGTTCTAACTCAAAGTATCTACTATTAGCCGTTGAAGAGTTCCACCTATCCATCTTCTGGCCTCACCATCAGATCACGATCAACGGAAATAGAAACACTTGCAAAGATTCAAGTCAATGAAGTAGATAACATTTTCATTAGCTATTTATCTAAGCTTAGGGGTGGTATTTATTTTCAAATTTAAATGGGGCCAAATGGGTAATGGAAAAACAAAAATTGTCCAAATTGGTTAATAAATAACGAAGTTCTGAGGTAACAAACAAAAAAATGCAGCTGAATTGAGAACCTGCTCTTTTTTGAAGAAGTCGGTTAAAAAAATACAGCCCAATTGAGAACCTCCTCCTTTTTAAAGAAGTTGGTTGAACAGGGCTGGATACATAAATACTTCGTGGATAATAAAAAGCTTAAGTTATAATGTTAGTTAGGAATGATTTGTGCTACTTGTATGATTTCATGGTTTTTATTTACAATTTACAATTTTCGTTCGAGACATTTCATCCTTTACCATAGACTTTATACATTAATCCGATAAAATAGAGACAGTGAACCTTTTGGCATTCAGTTATTTCGATTACCGGTTGAAGTCACTTATTTAAAAAAAAATGCAGTCGATCTTATTGTTAAAAATAAAGTAATGTATGAGTGAAACTTTAGAGATTTTATTCTTACCATATCGATTAATTTGATAAAATAGTGACATTTTTTGCATTTTCATTTGATTTGATTCCCGGTTTAGGTAAGCTTTTTTTTTAATTAAATGCAATTATTATTATTTTCAAAAATGTCTTCTTTGCGTAAATCTTGATAACTTCAATATTTAAGGTACTTTTCTTCCATGTCCCATCGATTTGTTCCACCCTGTATATTAATAGATTTACAGCAAAGCTTACACTTTATTTTATCTTTTGCAAGATATATGATAAAAGCTAAGAGAAGGGCATAATGCAACCATTTAGTAGCACATAATAAGAAATGAAGAATAAATAAGATTACCATCAACGCTACACTATATAGAATGTTACTCAGACCCTTTTTTACTAAAAATACGAGATACAAGTAAAAGGATTATTTCATAAATGGCAATTGTGTAATTTACTACTGGTACACATCGTATATTTTTAACAAAGTAATAATTACTCAGTAGAACCAGCCCTTTTACTCTTAAAGCAATAGCAACCTTCTATTACACAATGCCAATATACTTATAGACTGACTGTACAGATTATTAAGCACCCATGATTGGAATACAAGCATTCGTGCTCATCACACAAATGAAAGCCCCCAGTGGGACTCGAACCCGCGACCGCTGGAACAGCAAGTAGGGTCACTACAAACTGAGCCAAACGTTACATCAATATATTATTATAATATTATAAATTTAAATAAATCAATAACACATCATCACTAAGCAAATACTAGTTAGCTTTGACATATTTAGTACATTTATCAGCTGATTTATCACCTTGACCACTTCAAATCACAAATTATTTAAGGTCATGGTCAGGTCATATCCCTAAGTAAAACAACTAGTTGTTTTAATTGAAAGGAAAAACATAAGATACGAGTATAAATGTAAAATAAAATACTTTTTTAGATCATGCTTCAATTTTCATCTGTGTTAAAATACTACGTTAAGAATATTGGTGATCAACGTCAAGCTATACATGCATTTTAGTTACGATCTTGTGAAGCAATGTAACCCGCGACCTCTGTCATACTGATCCGATACATCTTAACAATATTTATAATTACATTATTAGATTTTTTTATTTAGACATATTTTTTTTATTATTTTTTTAATGTAGGTAGAACTAGTTTTACCTAAAAACTGAAAACAAACTTAAAAATTTAATTAATAGCAAAATAAATATGAAAAATTTATATCCATAAACTGTATACTTAATTTAGAATAATTCATATGAAACTTTTACAAACTCAATTTCCCTCCAATGCTTTTTAAAGTCTAGACTAGTGCAACTAAAACTTTCTAACAACATTTCCAAAACTTCAATCCCTTGGGCCAAGATATATATTTTAAACTAGCGGACCCGACAGACGTTGTCCTGTCTACACGTCTTTAATTTGAAAATTTCAAACTTTTTGGACAAAATTGTGAATCTAAACCATTCCCAGATTCCTTTGAACACACACAAAAAATTTCATCAAAATCGGTCCAGTCGTTCGAGAGAAATTCAGTGACATACACACTCACAGAAGAATTATATATATAAAGATTTTACATACGAAGACGAACTTGCTTAGTAGTTCACGTAGCGATTTGCTTGTTTTAAAAATCTTAAAAAAAAACCGACTTCCAGGCACTAAAATGTAAAAAATAACTAAACGGGGGTTTTAATTTAGAATAGATACCTAATCAGATATTTTCGAAGTCGGTGCCAGCCGACGCAAAGCATCAAAATCAAATCATCAAGCATCATATTGTCGGCTGTCGAGAACCTCCTCCTTTTTGGAAGTCAGTTATAAATGAATACAAAGATTTTAAATAAAACTATCTTTTCTATTAATATTTTTTAGTTTTTTTGGACTGTGGACTGCGTAATACTATGTTTCTTTGTCAACTTGTTCTCATATTTTTAGTTCGCTTTTTACGCAGTCGGGTTTTTTGTTATTTTTGTACATTTTTGTTTATTTAGAGCTTTTTACTGTTAGCCAGTTAGACATTTGGAATTTTATTTAACAATATCTTATCCCAAATCACTTTAAAACTCAAAGTTTCATATATTTTTGTAATCACCTCTTAAAAAACTGTATTTAGATAACTCACTCAATAGATTCAGACGAAAAAAAAATTCAAGACACACGAATTGGCGCCTAGGATCCGCCATTTTGATTTTTAATTATATCTATAGGTATATCCTATGACACTTTCGTTACCAAGGCGAATCTAACGACAATACATAATCAAAGTCAGTTGAGCCGTTTAGTAATTACGAGGGAACATAGGATCGGACATACAGACATACATATTACATACAGGTCAAACACATAACTCTCCTATGAGCTTCGCCATAGTCGAGTAAAAAACAAGTATTTAATTAGCATTTTATTACTAAAAACTCTACCGTGAAATGAAATGAGCCCCAGAAGAATAGCATAACCAGACAAGGTTTAACGCCATTGGCGTGCAAAACGTTTAATTATATAAACACGTTGAACTTGCTACATGTATGTGTTCTAATTAATCTATACATATAATAAAATTGTAACTAAGTCGAATCTGTACATTAAATATTTTTTGGAAAATTTAATTGAAATACAGGCAGTGGTAGCCCAGTGGTAACGCGCTCGCTTGGGAAACCGAGTGAAGCGAGTTCATTTCCCGGATCTCGCACCTCTGATATTTGCATGTGCGAATCATTTTCAACATGATTACCACTTGTCTTAACGGTGAAGGAAAACATCGTGAGGAAACCTGCATGTCTGAGAGAACCTAGCAAGATTTCAAAAGACGTGTGAAGTCCGCCAATCCGCACTTGGCCAGCGTGGCGGACTATGGCCTGATTCCCCTCATACTGAAGGGAGGCCCGTGCCCAGCAGTGGGACGTTAAAAAGGGCTGAATACAATTAAAATAGACATTATTATCGATATAGAGTCCGATTCTATAGTTTTTAGCATTTTTGTCTGTCTGTCTGTCTGTTACCGCATCATGAGAAAACCACTGGACAGATTTTGATGAAATTTGGTATGATGATAGCTGGATATCCGAGTCAACATATAGGATACTTTTTACCGCGGGATAATATCTCATCTCCGAGAAATCTATACTAACGGTTAAGTAAAAAAATTATTCCTAATAAATAACAGAGAGAACAAAGGTACACGTGTGTAAATTAAGTGGAAAATTTGTTCAAATAATGTAATACGTATTTATTGAAAAGCAAGGCCAACTAAAATCCTATAAGATAAATAGGGAATTTAATTATTATTAGAACCTTAGCTCGGTCGAGCTTCGTTAGGCGTAGGTGCTTGTTTTGTAAGTTATCATCCATTGGCGACAATGCAAGTACCACACAAATTAACGAGATGGTACTATATGAAAATGGCAGCATGAGAACAAATAGAAAATGTTTGTTTTTGTAAAAAATTGCGTTTTTTTAATAATAATTAAATAAATATATAATAAATAAATAAAGCCCTATATATGGCTCTAAGGATTTTGATAAAATTTTAAGATACACGAAATTAATATACAAGAATTGCTCACTTAAAATTATAAGATATACATTATACATCTACTCTATTCTAATGGACTCTACTATTTTTTTTTATACTTTTAGTTTTTTTTTAAGAAATTACTTGGCCCGAAAGCTTTTATAAGTTAGATCGAACTTACCAAGACCTTTGAACGTCCGGTCTACAGAGACTTTGTGTTCTTTTATTAAGTACACTACATAAAGGTCAAGAACGTATCAAACGTATGAGATTTCAAAAACTTTCAATAAGCCCACGGATATCGGTATATTTGTGCTACAAAATCAATTGATATTGAACCACCTCAAAGCATGGCCAGCAGTGCTTTTGGATTTACCTATTATTTTAAAGTTAGGTAAAATATTTTTTATATACAATTTACTTGAAAATAAAAAAAATAAAAAAAAATCCAAAAATTATAACAAAATAGACGGCCTTCTATATCCTACATGATTCTTCCAGACAAAAAGAAAAAGGATAAGCCTAAGAGAAATAAGTACCTCCTATTCATTGTGCAATCGCTTAAAAAAGCTAATAATAAATACATAATATTGAATACGCATGCCTGGATATACCTATGACTGATATATGAGAAAATTGTGTTAAAATAAAACACAATTACTTTAATTTTAAACTAGTTATTGTTCATTAAACAACTACACCATTAAAATTCGTCATGTCGTTCCCGATTGACATGCATGAAATGACCGACATACAAACAAATTTAACAATTAATTTAATTTATAATTTATAAAATGTTTAAAACTTATGATTGGTAATTACAACGAGGAAAGTTTCAAGAGAAATCATTTAAGGAGATAAATAAAAAAGCACACTAATTTACTTAAGTTTAATAGTTTTCGTCTATATTGGTTTTTAGAACTTCTTACGAAAAGACCTCCCTAAGATAAACATCTCCTACAAATGAGAATATGGTACATTTTAGAAGACAAATAATCGCTTTTGCGAGTGAGACAGAAAAAGGTACGTTTGGCTCTTAATGCTCACGAAAAAAAAATATATGTAATATATATTATACATATTTTATAGGTTTATATTATAGGTTTGAATTTTAGTTAAGTGATTAATTAAAAAAGTAAACTGAAACTGTTAAATTATACTCTACTAGCAACTCACCCTCCGCCTCGCTCGGGTTCGCTCTTCGTTACGTTATAACGTTTAGTATAGATTTCTCAGAGGTTAGATATTTAACTGCAATAAAAATGTCCTATATAACTAGCTATTATCATACCAAACTTCATCAAAATCGATCCAGTGGATTTCTCGTGATGATCCCAGACAGACCAAAAACTAACTAAAAAAGTTTGTTTCACAAGTCAAAAAATGCAAATCAAAAATTGGCTAAAGCAGTTATCACATTTTCACCTTTATAATATTAAGAAAATATACAAAGGTTTCAGGGATTCATTTTTGTTCAGGAATTTTAACAAATTTTCTAATAAAATATCTTTTTTAAAATAAAATTTTGTTATTTTAGTTCTTTCAAGAATTTAGTCTTAGAACGTATTTTATTTTCCGGTTTTCTGCAGTACTGTATATTATTAAACTAGTTCAAGGCAAAAAGAAATGTATGTTCTGTTCAATATTAATAATGTTTGTATAATTGCTTCGTGTCGGAATCGAATCCGCAAAATCCGAAGTACTACTATACCTATTAGATATATCAATTACGCCACACCGTCGTCAAATATTCTTTTGTGTTCGGCTCACAATTTATAAAACTTTAAGTTTCAAATTCAGACTTTAAAAATGCCTAAAAATGAAACTATAAGAAAATCCATAAAAAGTTACTAGTTATAATTGCGTGTCAGACGTACATTAACTATGGAAGTTAATTTCATTTTCATAAAAAAATCTGAAAACATTGTTGCTATTACAGCACTCATTTAATTAACATTGGTTCATAATAACATTCACATATTGTTCTCGCAATCATTAATTTCTATCTTTCTATATTATTAATATAATACCCAATACTTTCTTTACAATATTTGACATGTTAAATAAAAACTAACTTTTCGGATTATTTCGCGGATTTATTTGGATTTTTGGTTCCCCACAGGGAAATGATAGTTTTATCTAAAATGTAAGACTCTTTAACTTCCCCTACTTTACTTAGGCCTTATTTATACCCTATACGGTCAGACCTTTAACATAAAATAATTAATACTTTAGGCACAATGAGCTATAAAGAAAATAATTATTTCAAACATAACCGCACGATACATTTTTGCATTTATCTTATAACGAGCGACTCACCCTCGCTTCGCCCAGGTGAGTGGGTCCTAGGTACGTTAACTAGATATAAATAGATATTCGCCAGTGTTAGCCATGTAAATTAAAAGAAATCGTGTTTTTTTCCTATGTTTTGAGAGTTGTTATTGAGTTATTTATAGAGACAAATCCAACTCAAATCCAAATCAAAGATCAAAAAGTCGGTCCAGCCGTTCTTAAATAAAAATGGTGTAACCGACTTTCTTTTATATATATATATATATATATATATATATATATATATATATATAGATGTTAAAGGACCAATTCTTATTTTATTATATTATCTATTATATTAAGAGAATAATTCTTATACATAAATACTATATTTTATTTCGTGTATCGCAGAAACGACTATCATGGATAAAATTTTATATTTAGACAAGATTTTGATTTAAAGTTTATGTTTTTTCTGAAAAAACGCTGGTCTTCAGAAAAAAAAATGCAATGGATGATAACATACTGAACGAACGCCTACGCCGAAGCTCAGTCGCCCTGGTACATACATTAACAAAGCCAGCTATTGCTTTAGGCTAAAACTGCCTGTAGGTTTTTATATATATTTCCCCTGTTGAAGTCAAGTCTCGCTCTAATATAATAAAATCGTGGCAAGGACAGTTGACTATTTATTGTAAACAAAGACTTTACAAACCTTTCAGTCCAAAATGTATTACAAATCCATTACTTTCTATCCATTATGCAAATACCCTTTGTAATCTTTGGAGAGTATAAGCAAATAATATGTAATCTTAGTGGCGAAGTACCATGCTTTTCTACCTCTTATATGTATACTCTAGATTAAGTACATAGACAATATGCCACGACAGCAATATTTCTGTAGTAAATAAAATGTGTATCAACAGGGAATAGAACCGACTACAAGTATTTCAAGTACAATACTAAATTAATTACGAAGAATTCAGGTACAAACGCGGTGTCATCTATCTGATAACGATGTGCAAAGCTAGATTATATTTTAAGGACATTTTAAAAACCATTTTTGTAGATTTAAAGGGGTTACTTTGTTTTTAATTAAAACTGACAGTTCTGTTGAGTCTGCGCCAATTTTCTTTAACAGCTGTTATTTTACTGTAATACAATATTATTATCTCAACCTTTTTTTTTTAATTTAATAAATTATATTATATGAAAAATGAATAAGACCGACTGTGCGATGAATCAACTACGAATGTTACTTTCGTTGTCCTGTTATTATTAAGGATCGCATAACACTTATTTTTTTCAAAATTCTTTTAACAAATATCGAAAAATGGACTGAAGAATTTAGCCAACGGTTGTGGATGGCACTAATCAAAATTATATGTGACGTCAGAAAACTCTATGTATAGACATAAAAAATCTATGTATATACATAGATTTTTATATGTTTATAGAATTAAACATTGTTTTAAGAAAAATGTCACATTTTATATTAAACCACATAAATTGATCTATGGGGATAAATATGTCAATTTATACAAATTTAATGAAATCGCTCAATTTTTAATTTAAAAAAATGTTATAAACTGTTAAATATTAAATAATAAAAATACTTAGTACCATTCCATATATATTTAATCAGGGTTATTAATCCAATCATAAATAAACTATACGCTACCACTGCTGGGCACGGGTCTCCCTTCAATATGAGGGGGATCAGGCCATAGTCCACCACGCTGGCCAAGTGCGGGTTGGCGGACTTCACATGTCTTTCGAAAACTTGCTAGGTTCTCTCAGATATGCAGGTTTCCTCACGATGTTTTTCCTTCACCGTAAGGCAAGTGCTAATCATGTTAGAAAATGATTCGCACATGAAAATATCAGAGGTGCGAGACCCGGGATTTGAACCCGCTTCACTCGGTTTCACTGGTTTTTACTTACCACTGGGCTACCACTGCCTTATATATATATATATATATATATATATATATATATATATATGGATAATATACGAGTATAGGGATAAAATATATATGCCACACAACATACATATCCTACGGATACAGCAGACAGCTAGACAGCATAGTCAAACTTATATATCACAATATATAAACAATACATTCAAAATATATAAATTGAATATTAAATTCCAAATATTAATTAATAATTAAATTATTTAATTCATACAGATAAATAAAATTGAAGTTTCTCTTTGTAATGTCAAAATAACAGCTGTTTACTAAATACATATGAAATTATATACGGTACTTATATGTAAGAAAAAGACAATATTTAAAATGTTTGTCTATCTGTCTGTCCGTTTGTTCCGGGTAATCTCCGAGACGGCTGGAGCAATTTTGACGGAACTTTCACTAGTAGTTAGTTGATATTATAAGGAGTAACTTAGGCTAATTTTATTTAAGAAAAAGAATTAGGGTTTCGCTCAAAAAAAATGTATCTAGAGCCGAAGCTGTGCAAAGCGGGAGTGAGTCGCTAGTTAAAAAAAAAATCTCACTTTTTTTTCCCAGATTAATAAAACAAATGTGTTGAGAAATATGTAATATATGTAAGTACATAGTAGTAACACTTAGCACTTCGAGTCTAACTCTACGTAAGTACCTTATTATTGTTTTAATGTAACATTGCACATAGCAAACATATATGTACATATAAATATACTGAGGTGCTTATTTATATCTAGAGATTTTCGTCAATATGTGCATAGAATAATTATGAAAGATGTTACATAGGATTTCTACAGAGTAAAAAGTGTACGAAAATTCACGGGATCCAACCAATAAAATTGATTGTTTATTGGTTGGATCCCGTGACACAATACACAAATACTAAGTTTCATTTAAATCGGTTAAGTACACACCACTTGACCTCCCCTTGTTATATAAAGCAGATGTCACGTGTAATCTATACTAATATTATAAAGAGGTAAAGTTTGTGAGTTTGTGACGTTGTAGGAGGTAATCTCTGGATCTACTGAACCGATTTTGATGAAATTTGGTAAGAAGATAGTTTGAGACCCTGTGAAGGACAAAGCGTACTTTTTATCCCGGAAATCATACCTTAAAAGGGTGAAAATAGGGATGAAAGTTTGTATTGGGAAGCAAGCTAGGGACGAACCCGAGCGAAGCGAGGGCGAGTCGCTAGTCGTTGCTAAAATACAAAAGCATGAAAAACCAAGAGAGAAAATAAGAATTAAGTAATAACGATTTTACATATTTCACTATTAGTTATAAATCAGAAAACAATAAATTCATCATTCAGGAGTACAAAAATTAGTTCGAAACTCTTTATTCTTTAGAAACTTGAATCATTTTACATAAACTGAATAGCAAGTAAGCTTTAAAAACTTTAGTGTAGTGTTTGCACAAATTTAATAACTCCGAGCATCTGCATACAGTGTTTATAAAACAAACTCACTTTATAATAAAGAACATTATTATAATCACGTATTAAAGAGTAATTTTAAAATATCAAGAGAGATTTTTCTCAAGGATCTCAAAGGAAGGTCAGGTGACTAGCTTTCACTGCGTTTTTCTTGAAACTACTCGTAGTATCGAGAGAAAATAGGTATTTGTTTCTATCTTACTAAATCAAAATAGGAGATTATATGGTTATAATTTATTACATCCATATTATATAATATACAAACAATATATAGTAATAATATAATATTATATATTGGCCATATCTAGATTTAATTAATATTTAAATATTGCAAAACAATTATTTAAATATATTGATCTAACAGAAATTCCATTATAATAACTGTGTCGTTCCCATAAAGTTACTTCACAATTAATATAACTATCAGCAGAAGACCAATATTGAAGCATACCGAGAATTAATTAGGTGCCAAGCGAAGCCTCAATCGAGTCATAAACGCTTTTGGAGAGAACAATAACAGTCATGAAAATCATTATACGTTCGTAGTAATGCTATAAAATATATACTACCTATACGTTACTATATTAAATATGTAATATTTACAAATACATACATATATTATTACATTATTTAATATATTATTTGAAAATTCGGAGCCTGTGTTCTTTTTAATACAATTGTCACTCTACTTAAAAATTCCTAGGTACATAAATTGTGATCTTGTACATAATGATGTAAATAGAATGTGCTTAAATTACGTAGATCAATGTGAAAAAATTGACTTCACAGAAAAAACTTCATTAAAATATTAAAATTAGTATTTTTATAACTTTAAACTTTTGTATAAATAAAAAAGAAATAAAGCTTGAATATTTACCTATTAGCATAGCTTAAAAAATATTTTATAATACCTAGACTCTGTCAGAGTTCAACAAGAATTTATTGAAATATTTCACACCACAAAAACCCAAATCCTCTTTGTACATAATATTAGGAACGACGCGTAAGTTCTAAAAAACGAACGAACCTTAATTCCAGCGCGAAAAATTCAAAAATCGAACACATTAAAAAAATATTTTTTTTATAAAAAAAATTATAAATCGAACATACTCGAAAAACGTCTAAAAAACGTAGAAAATTCGAAAAAGGAACATAAACGGGGGCACTAACCTCCAGTGGCGCGCGTTTCTCTCGAGTCGTCGACAATCAACAGGTGGGGTCGTACTCGGAGCTCGAGCTCCGGCGCGGTACTCACTCGCGGCACGCCCATCGCGTCCGACGGTCTAGGCGCGAATGAAAGCCCCTGCGATTTGCGAATGCGATACAGGTGTAGACCTTGAATTCCTTTGTAAATATATTAAGGTTGTATATAATCTGTGATAGTATTATATAGAAAGTAAGATGTTTACATGATAGAGGTAATACCTCTATCATGTAAACATCTTACTATATCAAATTGTTCTAGAATTTTCTATTTCAATTAAATGTTGAGTGTTCTCGTTTTGTTGTGCTAGTGATAAAGACTGCGATTGAAACGGAAAAGGGTATGTTTTATAATTTAACTGTGTGTCTATTGCCGTCATCGCGCTCATAATAATAATATGCAGTATTGCATAGTCAAAAAATTAAAAAATAATTGGCAATTCAAACATTATTTTCAACTTGTTTTCTTTGTATTCAGCCCTTTTTATCGTCCCACTGCTGGGCACGGGCCTCCCTTCAGTACAAGGGGAATCAGGCCATAGTCCACCACGCTTGCCAAGTGCGAGTTGGCGGACTTCACATGTCTTCCGAAAACTTGCTAAGTTCTCTCAGACATGCAGGTTTCCTCACGATGTTTTCCTTCACCGTAAGGCAAGTGTAAATCATGTTAGAAATGATTCGCACATGAAAATATCAGAGGTGCAAGACCCGGAACTTGAACTTGCTTCACTCGGTTTCCCAAGCGATCGCGTTACCACTGGGCTACCACTGCCTTTCTGCCTTTGTTTTCTTTATTATTACACATATTTTCTTTGTGGTCTGATCAAATTAGCCTAGACCTAAAAATAGTAGTGAAGCTACAAAAATTCGCAGAGCTGAAAATTGGTAGGAATGTTCGGGGCACCATTATATGCGAAATCTGAAAAGTCCCCATTGATATCGTACCTGGAAAAAAATGAATTCAAGGTCAAAGTTTACAAAAATGGGGTTTTCGCGGTTTTCAGCAAAATGTTTTATCAAAGTTTAATCAAAAAAATATCTCAGACAAAAACAATAGATATAATAAAATTATCTTTAAAAATTTTCTCAATACTTTTTCCTAAGAGTCACCGTTTTTCAGATATAACCATATGGAAAAAGATATATTATATATAGCAAAATCGTGGGTAACTACAAATTTCGACTAATATATATATATATATATATATATATATATATATATATATATATATATATATATATATATATGTATATATAATTCTTCAGTGCGTGTGTTTGTCACCTTACGTTTCCTATTATAGGGTAGGACCGATTTGGATGAAATTTTGTGTGTATATTTCAATGGGCTCCTGGATGGTTTGAAAACACAATTGGACTCGGTAGGTGGCGTTGCTGTCGATGTGTTAAAGAGTTTATTTACTTAGTAGTTTGAACGCGGGTGAAGCCGCGGGTACTACTAGTTAATTATATAATAATTACAGGTTTCATTATAATAACTTTGAATTTTTAATGTATCGTTTTTTAAAAGTTCCCTGTCTAAACAAACGAGCTTTGAAACACATTTGGTTTTATATTATACCATATTTTAACTCAAATAATAAGGTTTTAATATATTCTACTGCGTAAAATATTAATGTATGCTATCTCTGATGGACTCATTAGAGATGCGCGTTATTCACAAATGAAACAAATTAATTCAGGATTTGCTATGCATTTTAAACATTAATTTTAAGTGATGGATATTACATATTATTATTATTGAATTTTTTGTTTAAAATTATTTTATTTATTATTATTTTCTTTAATTATTGCTTATAGTTCATGTCGATATAAAATATATGTGTAGGTACTAGCGACTCACCCTCGCTCATACCTAGGCTCGGTTTCATACCTAGGTTCGTTTTAACGGTCAATATGGAAAAGATTGGCTATATATAATGATATACACATAGATACAAAATAAGTTCAAAACTTTTCAATTTTGCAGCTGGTTTTTTACGTTTTCCCTATTTTAATCCTTACTTTTACAATCTTTATATTATAATAATTATTTATTTATTTTAAAAGCATTTTTCTAATACTGTATTTAAACATGTTATGAGATAAAAATTATATAAAATTAAAATTCTACATTACGAATCATACATTATTACCATCATCAAAGATTTTCCATATGGTAATATTTACTTATCTATACTAATATTATAAAGAAGTAAAGTTTGTGAGTTTGTGAGTTTGTGTCGTGGTAGGGGGTAATCTCTGTATCTAAAGAAGCGATTTAGATGAAATTTGATAAGAAGATAGTATGAGACCCTGGAAAAGACATAGGAATCTTTTTATTCCGAAAATCACGCCTTAAGAGGGTGAAAATGGGGATGAAAGTTTGTATGGGGAATTAACCTAGGGACAAACCCGAGCGAAGCGAGGGTGAGTCGCTAGTTATTTATAAGTTCAAAATTCTACGTACTACAGCGTAGTATCACGTAGAGTAACCATTTTGCTACGAGACCATCGAATATTATAATAAGCTACCGACCCCATTCTACTTTCCAGAGTTCTTTTTGGTGATAATTATTATTACATATTTATAAACTTAAGTTTGTAGCTATTTTATTTAGATTTCATACTAACTTCAATCTTTAATTTATCAAAATTGCTTGAATTGAATAACCGTCACTAAACACACAGATAAATAGTGTTTTACATGTATAATATTAGAGTATGTTGTTTATTATAATAGTAAAGATACATTAATAGAAAAATAAACTTTATTTCCAATACAGTAGAAGGTTTTTACTAGTATATATTAAATTTTAAAGTAATAATGTATAGAAATTAGATTAAAGTCAGAGCATGCAAGGAAGGATCGTTAAACTAAGTTACGTCGGGTTCTTTTATTACGACATCGCAGCAGCTGAGACCTTACTGGTTACGTGATTAGAAAAAGGGGAAGTTGCGGTTTTAAATTCAATAACATCAAACTGGACTCCCAAATTAAATATTTTCTATATTTTTGTACTTTTGCCAATAGCCTATTTTACTTTGACATGAGTCTTTTATTTGCATTAGAAATTTTCGTAGAAATCAATTTCGTAGAAAAAGCTAAAAAGGAAAATGGCTTTATCAATAAAGCCATTTTCCTTTTTAGCTCTTTCTACTTTATAGGATAAAGGCACGATTCTCTTTCCAAGTAAAAAGTTGCCTATGTTACTCTCGCAAACCTTTTTTCACCAGTTTAATCCCATTTAAATCAGATCAGCCATTCTAAAGGAAACCTAATTAGTACACAAAGATTAGCTATACTATATACTAATTTCTGCAAAATCTGAAGTGTTCAAGTTTATACTACGTACAAAAACACTTCTAATTTATTGTTTTTATTTTTAATTAATATAAATAAATATTTATATGTATGTATGTACCCGGTTCGTTATTTAACGTGTATTGTATATAATGTGACGACACGTTTAGGTCAGTTTGTAGTGACCCTACTTGTTGTGCCAACGGTTGCGAGTTCGAGTACCGCTGGTGGCATTTATTTTTCTGATGAGCACGAATGTTTGTACTCCAGACATGGTTGTTTATATTTATAATATGTATGTATTTAAAGATATATATGTGTAGTGTATAAACTATCTGGTATCCATAACACAAGTCTCGTAGCTTACCATGGAACTAGACGGTGCTGCGTGTTAATTAATGTCCCAACATAATTTAAAAAAAAAATATGTTGATGTTATGAAACTCTTTATAGCAAAACTAAAATACAATACTGCAATAATATTATACGGATTAAAATGAAATTTTATTTACTGAAAGATAGTTCTAAAGAATATTTCCCAGACGAATTGCATATCTTCGGATTTTATTTTAAAAATGTAATAAAAATAAGCTAAGTAAAAAACTACGTAACAAATAAAGCTTTGTTATAATGAAACTTTAGTGAAGAAGTTTTAATTAAATCAATTTAATATATCATTAAGTTATAACAAATACCGATATTATCGTCATTGATTGAATAAAAAACGTTAAAAAATCAGGTTTTAAATTATTGTAAGTTAACATTATTTATTATCTGTGCTGTAAACTTGAAAGCTGTGAACTTTTTATGTAATAATGACTCAATCCCACTAAGATACTTATTTGCCTATGTTAACGTAGTACGTAATAATTAGAATGGTAATGCCTAGCTTTACTTCAATCTCTTTAAAAGATGACTATTATACGGCGCATATATGATTCGCAACGCTACCGGTGTACTCGAGATTTATTTATGGCTAGTGCCAAAAGAATAATAAAAATATACGATGAAAAATTAACGAGAATGCATAGAAGACACACCCGAGAAATCTTGAAAGTCTAAGTATTTCGTATTAAAACCTATTTAACGTCCCACTGCTGGGCACAAGCCTCCCTTCAATACGAAACGTCAGATGTGCAAATTTCCTCACAGTTTTCTCTTTTGCCATAAACATGTTGGTAACGATTCACACATGAAAATTATAAGAGACTCAAGACCCGGGATATGAACACGCTTCAGTCAGTTTCCGAATCGATCGCATTACCACTGGGCTACCACTGCTTAAATATTTATATATATATATATATATATATATATATATATATATATTATATATATATATATATATATATATATATATATATATATATAACGTCCGGTGTTTCAACAAAATAACAACAGTAGAAGTGAAAGAGTTTTGAGCTGTTACTTTTTAACAAATATATACCTCTTATAATGCAACTCTCAAAATTAATTAAACTACGGTTCTATCAATAATAATTAATTAAATGATGCACGTTATTACTATTGTGTTTTGTCCTCAGTCTAACATTGAGAACTTCTTTAATTATCTAACAACTTGAATGTCTCAAATGTCAAACTACAAAGTGAATACAATTAAATGAACTTATTGGTTTTACTATCGTCAAACGAATATTTAAGGAAGTTGTTATGAAATTATCTATAGGTACATATAATAAAATTGTAACTAAGCCGAATCTGTACATTAAATATTTTTTGGAAAATATTATTGAAATAAACATTATTATCGATACAGAGAACGAATCTATAGTTTTTAGAATTTTTGTCTGTCTGTCTGTCTGTTACCGCATCACAGAAAAATCATTAGAGGGATTGTGATAGCCGGGTCAACATATAGGATACTTTTTACCGCGGGAAAAAATACAAAAACTGCAATATAAAAGTATACTAATATGTAAATTTTGTAACTAATATGTGAATTTGGTTATTGGTCATCTGAACGCGAGCGGAGTCGCGGGCAATACTAGTATAAAATAAAAGCAGAAATATTTCGGGCTAAGACTACATTATATCTCAGAATAACGCTGTTATACTTAAGGATTGTTGCTTTCAGCCCTTTTTAACGTCCCACTGCTGGGCACTGGCCTCCCTCAAAACGAGGGACATCAGGCCATAGTCCACCACGCTAAAGTGCAGGTTGACAGACTGCATATGTCTTTCGAAAACTTGCTAGTTAATCTTAGACATGAAGATTTCCTCGTAGTAATCATGTTGGAAATGATTCGCACATGAAAAGAGGTGCAAAACCCGGAATTGAAACCGCTTCATTCGATTTCCTAAGCGAGCGTTACCACTGGGCTACCACTGCCTTATTTATACTGGTTATAAAAGCTTACTACTTGAATTCATTATATAAACATATAATTTAGTTTAAAAAAATTAAAAATCATTAATTAATCCATTATAACGTAATATATATATTCGCTAAACGATTTTAATAGGCTCAAATTCAAAAATTGGGAGCCACAACAAGTAAATGGAACCAAATAGTGCCAGGACTCTATCGTCAGACTAGTTCGATGATAACAAATTATTGTAAATTATCTTAGCCATTCTAAAGGAAATCTGGTTTTCACAAAAAATACTACTTGTAGCACTTATATTTTTTTATACATTTTTATCTGACTTCTGAGAATATATTATACTCGTAGTGCCCTATTATTTTAAGACATAATATATGTACTTGCACTTGCATTTTTTGCATTTCATTCCTTATCTGATTATATCTGAGGTTATCTGACGCCAATCCTCAAGACCAGACCATACATGCTCTCCGAGGCACTGAGATGTAACGCGCTTACTCTATAAAAACTTCCTCGATATATATATATATATATATATATATATATATATATATATATATATATATATATATATATATATATACACTACATCCTAACTCTGGGTATTTCAATCCAAGAACTGACCTCTGGTTCAGTTCAATTAAGCCGTACGTGCTCTCCACTAGACCAGCGAGGAATTTAAGTGAAGTTAATAAAAACATAATAAAGCTTCATTTTTTGACATTTATATTTTATTTTATTTATTTTTTTAATATTAATAATATTTTTTTTAAACGGGACTAATTTTTTTGAATACATTTGTTTGAAGTAATTCAAAATTCTACTTTTATATATCGGATATACTAAAGCCGTATGTTTCACATTCCATGGAGGTCTAGTGTGTATATTTAAAACTGTAATATAAATTAAGTGCTCGAACTCAAAGAACGAAGACTAAATAAATCATTGTTAAAATTACCGAATAATATAAAGCTATTTTTTTTACCTATTTAATAAAAGAAACGAAATATTTCTTTAACTGTTTTTTTTTTCTGAGAAAACATCGTTTTTACAAAATCAACAAGTAGTGGCCGCGAGGGAAATACTCACAAGGCCGCTTTCTACGTCACTAGATGGACCTTCGTTGGCTTGTAAAGGTAATATTAGGGACAATTGATTTTTGGTTTCTTAAATGCCAGTTTTTCTCAAACATTTTTACCTTTGATATTAAAGGCCTTTAAATTCATTTCTTTGTTTCTAAGATGATGTATAAAAAAATATTATACTAACCTTAATAATACATTTTATTCGTTAAAGAAACATGCTTTTACGTCACTTCATGAAATTTACAAAGAAATATAATAGGTATAAATATTTCCAGCTAATTCTACTTTGGTCGTAAGATAAAAAGTAACGATCTCTACGAAAAAAATCACGAATCAAAAATCACGTCAATTTATAGCTCTGTTGCTATGTAAATAAAAAGACAAAAACACAAACCAACTTTAAATGGGAAATAATAATTAAATAATAAACAGTTTGTTTTTAACCTTTTATGTATAATTAACATATAATTAAACATCAACAAATACAATTAAACATAGACATATCAAAATATATAAGTATATAAAACCACCTTTAAAATTACTTATTTCTCAATTCAAAATTTCAAATATTCGTTAAATGCTTGTGAAAGTAACGTCACACACGTCCATGTCTCCTATAGGAAGTCCGGGATAGTATTGACAGGTGTTCGTCGGTGACCTACAAGTGGATACACTGTCTGAATGCTACTTACCTTGAAAAGAATTTATGTTTCAAATAATACTTTAGCGCAATAGTATTAAAATATGTGTATAAAAATATTATATGTGAATATTATGTGTGCGTGTGTTTGTTACCACTTTGACTTTGATTTGAAGCAGCTTTATCATAAAAAAGCCTATTTTCAATCGAGTGCCCTACTATGTAGCGGAAGCTAATCCCAAAATTAGTTTTTAATAAAATATAACAATGTTATAAAAATCCTGTTGCGTTGTGTTTTTATGGAGCGATATTTCGCTAATAAGAAGAAAATGATAGAGTAATACGACACCCTCGCTATCCACGTTAGTACTTACTGTAGTTGTTTATTTTATTATAATTTATTAATACAGTAAGGACTTCATACAAGAAATATCTTTAATATTGTCAAGAAATATCTTATCTTTCATATTAATTGATCAAAATATCTATATATATATATATATATATATATATATATATATATATATATATATATATATATATTCAGGGTGAGCGAAATTGAATATACATGAGAAAAATTATTCTATTTCCTTTCGCCAGAATTCGCTTCGTTGGAAAGCTACGTCTTGAAGAATGCAATTATCAACTTTAACCTTTTCCTTTCCTAGTATTCCTTTGTACACAATCAAGATTTCTTTCAGGAACTATGAATAAAAACTACTTTTCTATACTGAATATAGGCGAGACACATTTAAAAAAAAAATGTTGTATTGTACTGTTACATATGTTTATACATTACGTAGTAGTGTTTTTCTAATTAGAAAATTTGTGTAGTTTCATTTTTGGAATTATCCAAAAATCGAGAATTCGTACGCCGAGAAAACAACTCCACAGCCTGTTTTTTCCTACTTCTATTCTATGATTTCTGACGGTAAACACATGTTTATATCCAACCGTTTATGTCCCACATCCAAACTTACAAACTCTAACTAGATAATTGCAAGTATTTGTCGCGATTTGAACGTTTGCGTAATTCTTTGTTTATTTAATAACATTGAAAACAATTTACTTATATGTAAATGCAATTGAATGAAATAATTAAATAATGATATAACAAAAATATATCGTAGTATAAAAAAACTTGAAGTATACTTTGAACTTTACAAAATCGATTCTTATACTAAATATTTAAAACACTCGTAGCCATGACATTTATATACATTTGTAGCTATATCTATACTATGTTATACTATATTGTAATAATAATCATTATTATTATCAATTAATTTATCCATATATTCAAATACAATGTTATATTTTGAACGCAATCTTCACAAATAATTTAATATTTTTTGACACTACCAGATTTACCGGAAATTATGCGTTGAATTTGTGTTCATTTTTATGTAAGTATCATAAAGTTTAAGTATGGTTTAATAAAGACAAACCTAAGTATTAGACGGTGCCAATCAATATTGGCTTTAATATAGCGATTAATAGAGACATATCTATCAGATTTGACCAGACAGAAAAGTAATAAATTGATAAAAAATAACAATTATATGCAAAATAGATTTGCTATATATAAACAAATAATAAAATATGTTGGTACATTAACACACAGAACCATCTAGTTCTGTGGTAAGCTATGAGGCTTGTGTTATGGATACCAGATAGTTAAAACACTACACATATATTATAACCTTAAATACATATATATTATAAATATAAACACCCATGACTAGGTACATTCATAAGTGCTCATCACACAAATAAATGTCCCCAGCGGGGCTCGAACTCGCTACCACTGGCACAGCAAGTAGGGTCACTACAAACTGAGTCAAGCATATAAAATTAGTGAAAACGTATATTTTGTATATACTTATAAGCATGCCAATAAGTTAGGTCGCTTCGTACCTTGAATATATCACAATTAGAGAAATATTCTACTCATTGTTCGTAATGCTGCCCACGTGTAAAACGCAATTCATTCTGAATCCAATACATTTAAGTTAGACTTTGCAATAGCACTCGCTGCTTTGTGAAGGTTAGTTAGAAACAATATTTTAAATAGAAGTATGCAACGAAATATAAATTACAATTAAAAATGTGAATAATAAATATAATTATTTTTTTGGGTTTTTTTTTCATAATTGTATTTTTTTCTATATTATTTATCTGTATTTTTTTTATTTTAAGGAAACTTCAATAAATTTTTCGTCTTAAAATATGAATATGTATTGTATGTATGTATTCAGCCCTTTTTAACATCCCAATGCTGGGCACGGGTCTCCCTTCAATACGAGGGGGATCAGGCCATACTCCACCACGCTGGTTCTCTCAGACATGCAGGTTTCCTCACGATGTTTTCCTTCACCGTAAGGCAAGTGGTAATCATGTTAGAAATAATTCGCACATGAAAATATCAGAGGTGCGAGACCCGGGATTTGAACCCGCTTCACTCGGTTTCCCAAGCAAGCGCGTTACCAATGGGCTACAACTGCCTGAATATATTATAATAATAGAATTTTACTCCATCATTTTTCTTAATATAATTGGAAAGTGTATTTATTGATTTGTGTTTTTTGGTGTTTACTGATTGGTGGAAATTACTTTTCATCCAGGTATGAATTGTTCTCGTGCCCATTGCTATATAATCAAGTACAATTGTATAAGACACGTTAGAAAAGAGACAGAGTAAAGTAACACGATTAAAGACAACACGAGACCCAGTAGTGTGCAATACATGGAATTCAATCTGTATCATTAGAACTATTCAATGAATGTAATTGAAATTTTTAATTTATCTATTTATTTGGAATATTATAAAGCCATTCTACAAAGGCATTTTCCGTGAAAAGAAAAGAAGCCGTGGTCAAAAGCGTAAGTACAGCCTATTATATAGTAGAAAAATGTAAAAACTAATCCTACCGAGACACCGTTGTCTTTATAAATAGAAAATATATTAATACTAAGAAATAAAATTTGTAAATAGCTACATTTACCTTTTAATTCGGACCAAGGTCTTATACTTTGACGTCATCATTACACGTGATCTCTGTGCTAGATTATCCTCATTCATTTCTGTGCTAGATTAAGTGTCTTTCACACTTAATTCTCATCGCCATTATGTAATTTACCAATTCATACAACTTTCATCAACTAATTATAACTTCTAATAAATCTGTAGGTAATAAAGCTGAACCAAACTTAGATAGATTAAGAACTTTGTTACTCTTTCTTCGAAATTCGTTTTCGAACAGATAAATGGGTTTAGAAGTAATATTGAATAAATTAGATGTACTAATAGTAAAATAATATAAAAAAAATTGTAAGAAGCAATTATTTTTTTATCAATCCTTACTTGTTTTAGTATTATTTCATTTAATCTTTATTGATTTTAAAAATATCAATATGAATTTATGAATTTCTCTTTTTCGCGATGCGTCACAGTAATAAATAAACGCTATTCTCACATAGCTATAATGACAGTATGTATCTCATTATTTTATTATAAAAAAAATATATTATGGCACCTCATGTGAAAATGTGAAAAAACTAACATATTGACTTAGATTGTATGACAAAATCTTTATAATTTAATTTCGCGATGGTTGTCGAAACCAATTTTATTATAATTAAAATTAAAAAACTTTAGACTTACAAATAATAATTAATAACATACATACTCATATTTATTCACGTTTCAGTTACGTGCCATTAAAATTCGTATTGTTTACACTCCCACACAACAATTGTCATCTACAAACGTCGCGTCGCGTCGTAGGCGTCCGTAGCTGCGTAGCCCCTACGTAGCGGCACGTAGCATTAAATCAATCACGTTGTAGATTGAAAAAAAGTCTAGATATTTCTACTCTAGACTACTAAAACGTTGTTCCCGGAAATATAACGCCCTTATACCTAGTTCTAGCTAGAAGTAATAAAATATATGTTTTACTGCAATACTGCTACGGACAAATTATTTATTATTCATCATGAATTCTTCGTATTTACTCGTAGAATTAACCAAACTAGATATTGTCTTCTTAAATTAACTTAACATAGCATAACTAACTGCTTTACATGACAAATATTACTTTGTTTAAAATTAAAAAAATAATTGTTAATTTTTTATTAGGTAATATGAAAATAATACATGCGATGATTTCATCGTGAGAGAATTATATCTACGTTTTACTGAGATTATTATATTCGATAAAATACCATAATTTCCTAAATCCATATCTATACTAATATATAAATGCGAAAGTAACTATCTGTCTGTTACCTTTTCACACTTAATTCGCTAAACCGATTTAGACGAAATTTGGTATGGAGATAGTTTCAAGCCCTGGGAAGGACATAGGATAGTTTTTACCCCAAAAATCATCCCTTAAGGAGGTGAAAAGGGGGGTGGAACTTTGTATGAGAAATGGTTAATTCCTCTCATCTCTCTCTTCATACCTTTGTATATATATAAATAGACTATATAGACTATGTATTCTATACTAACCGTCATAAGGTGTCTAAGGACGAACCCGAGCGAAGCGAGGATGAGTCGCTAGTAAAAATATATAAAAAATGAATGTTATTATGAATATTCGTGTTTGAGGTATAAATAAATAAGTCGTCGTTATGGCGATGAAGTAAACAATGGTGAAAAGTCCACGAATCCAAAACCTAATTAAAACGATTCCATTACAATCAGAGAAATCAAACATTCCATACGTCCATTTTATAAAAAACCCTGGCAATATACAAAACAGACTTTTTTCGGCAAATTTTGTTTTGTAAAAAGAAATAACAAAGGGTCGAGTTAATTTGGTCCTATCGAGTGGAAGTGGATAAAGTCAAATATCGGAAAATGCTGATATTATCCCTTAGGTACCGGGTAAGAGCTATCATAAAAATATTTGGAACATGACATCGTTAGGTACCAACAACAATAACCATTATATGAAGTATATATTATTATTATTTAGTTCTAAAATATTTATTAGACTAGCTTTAGCTCTAAACGAGACACTTTGTTGAGTCTAATTGAAACCGGAAGACTAATTGAGTTTTAATTGAGAGTCTCGACTCTGAAGAGAACATCTCAATCATTCTGCAATAACATTTTCTTTTTAAATGAATGCGAAAATAAGTCAGTTTTACATTTGTAGATTATAAAAACTAAATTTCCAGGAAACTATAATTGCATAGTATTTCGGTTGATTTAATAAAAAGTATATATTTAACATAAACGATGAAATAATGGCCATGAAAATGGAATCAAATTTCAAATTAAACAAACTTCAGTCAATAAAGTGGTATACATCAATAGATGCCACTGTTTGTATTTTTTGAGTAATTATTCCAAAAGTTCTGTATTTTATAGTGACTTCTAAAATCTAAAGAGAGAGTATAAAATAAAGGAAAAACCAAATTATATTTTACAATATACTCGTATATTTTTTTGAAATACAATAATAATATTGCCATTATTATAAACCCTCTAAACTACTTCTAATTACTTAAAAAATAACCTTCTAATATATAATTGTAATAACGTTCTCAAAGCACTTCGGTTTTAAATCTTCTATCAATGTTTGTTTAATTAATTATTTTTAGATTATATTCGTATCATTTATTATCATAACATTCAATAAAGAAGATAATGAAAATCTCTTAATTTCCTAATTTTATGTCAACATCGCCTACAATCATATTCGAACTAATATATTTCTTCGCCCACGTACTAAGAGGGTGTTTTTCCACGGCGTTCTTACCAGCGTAATAATATTAAGTCACGTGGCAAATGATATCATAATTTGTATATTTTTCCGAATTTCGTTGAATTCTTTTTTTAATAATACTATCAACAAAGCTTAAAATGTTAACACACTAGCTTACGTGAAAAGGATATAAAGATATATTATGTACATATATCGCGCGCAACATATCCAAGACATACAAAAATGGTATACAGACAAACTGACAAACATAAATTTAATTTTTAATATTATGTTTTGAATATTTATTATAAATTTCCAATTATACACTTTTTTTGAGGACACTTTGGAGACGCTAATTGTGTATCTTGAGTTTTTGTATATTAATGTATAATCTTATATATTTTCTTTTTATTATTCGCAATTCTTGTGTGTGTGTGTGTATATATATATATAATCTGAATCTTGGAAACGGCTCCAACGATTTTCATGAAATTTAGTATACAGGTGGTTTCGGGGGCGGTAAATCGATCTAAATTAGTCTTATGTCTGAGAAAACGCGCGTTATCGAGTTTTCATGCAGTTTTCTCTTGCATTATTTCACGCAAAACATGGTCGGTAATTTGCACACTCGGGCATAAGTATCGTGGTCAAGCTGCCAAGGTGCAAAATCAACAATCACAGGTGTCCAGGATCGAATCTCGTTGGCATACAAAGTTTTTACTTCGTTTTTTTTTTAATATTTGTTCAAGTTATTAGTTTTTTAGGCGAAAAACTCCGAGTGAAGCTCGGTAGCCCAGGCACTGTGCAATTATTTGCGTAAATACAAGTGCAGTTTGCGTTTCCATTAAATTCTCACTTTGTTGGAGCAACCATTTAGAGAAGGTTTTACGTTGTTTCGTAGGCGTAGGAGTCGTAGGCACGCAAACTCTTTCTTACTTCTTCACTTTAAATACTTGACCAAACCGGGAACTCCTATCGGGACCTCCAGGCCTGAAACAGCGCATGCTAACCACTAGACCAACGAGGCAAATTATAATATTAAGTATAGAATCAACACCTATAATAGAACTGTAGAGGTTGAATGTTTGTACATAGAAAAAAAATGCTAAAAACCGAGTCAGAGGTATGTAAGACGAGAAAATATTATTTTTTCTCTGTCTATTTGTTTATTTGTACGAGCTAATCTCCGAAACTATTACACCGATTTAAATGAAATTTTGCATAGTGGTACCTTATATCCCTGGTCAACATTTTAGGTACTTTTCATCCCGGAAAATTAAAGAGTTCTCGTCGGATAGTTAAAAAACTATAGTAAATTATACAGCTCATGACACAAAACCTACTGATTGGATTTTAATGATACTTTACAATAATATATATATATATATATATATATATATATATATATATATATATATATATATATACTTCTTTTTTTCTAATAGACAACTACCGACTTCAAGTGGAACCGCTGGTAACAATTAGTATTTTATAAAAAGATCCCGTGCACCTTCAAAGTGCCATAGTTGCAATATTGCTCACACTTTTTATGGTATAATGATACGTATAAATGGTTGGCGTGAACTGAGCGACGCTTCGCTAAGCAACACGCGTACGATGCTGTGAAGTATGGAATGCTCGCTTATTATAGTATTAAAATCTAAACGTCTAAACGCACTTTGTCGCATCCAGACCATGGTCTCATCATGTCAATATTTATATGATACATGGTTTTGAATTTCGTACGCGCAATAGTGGTATTCTCTAAAACTCCTATGGAACTCGACAGACGAATTCGTAAAAATATTCCAACGATATTGTACGTAGTATGTTCATGGATTCAGCTCTCGAGTTACATATATAGTTCTTACAGAATAGCACTACAGCGCCCACTATATAATAATGCAAATAGCATGCGTAATCGCATAACTAGCTAACTTAATCACGGTCGGTTATTACGCGAGTTGGGTAAAAAGTTCAATTTCTATTTTAACATTAATTCTTATATCGTTTCTGTACATAAGGATAATGCATGAATTAAGAAAGAGAGCACCTGGTTAGTGTGGCACCACACCAACCAAATGGCGGATTGCATACATCTTTCAAAAACTAGATAGACTCTCAGACATGCAAGTGGTAATAATGCTGAATTGTTGCGTAATAATCCCATAGGTGTACTCGATAATATAGGTGTAATCGAAAGACACCTCATTGATTAAAATCACATTGATCAAACACATACTCAGATACGTACAACCCTGTTATTGCTGTTACGCGGTCGAGTAGAAATAAAAATTATTTTGCTTAGATTTAAAATCGCTAAGCTCTCAAAAGGTAAAATACTGTCAGCCTGTAAAATTCTTCTTCCGTACAATGATAGCCTAATTTTGTTCTTGCGGTCGATTTCACGAGGGCGTAGTCCGCATGGCTACCTTTAAACAGATTATACAAACACCTTAGTATAATATAATCTCTAGTATTAAAATAATAAGTTCTAATTTTCAATGACCAGAACTCGTTTTGGTAATTTAGTCAAATTGTTGCGGGCTTATATTAACTTGACGATACGACTTGGGAAACTTGGTTGAAACTCGAAATATGAAGTTTGATAAATATTACCCCTAAGTAATAACTTTATCGAAATATAATAACTTAGAAACTTTAAGTGTGTATTGAGACATGAAGGAATTAAAGAATTGATTTTACATTCGATTCATACAACTACATCAAAGTAAAAAACCCTCTTCAAAAATTTCTTTTGCTTTTTAAGTAAGCAGAACAATATGTTTTCTCCAACGTCTTACTGACACTATCCAAACATCGAAATGTGGGCGAAAGTCAGTTTTGCATGAAAGTAGTATAAAATACGAATAAAATAATTGTAAAAAAACATTTTTTGAAACAAGACAAGTTTTTATATCATATAAGTTGTATAATGTAATAAAACGATGGGTTTGATTTAATTTTGTTCTTTTTAGATCATTTAAATAAAAGCTTGTTTCAAAACATGTGTTTTTATATATTTTTTATTATTATTATTATTATTTAGTTATTCATATTCTTCTCAGCAAACCCTTACATTTGATATCCGTATCATGAGGATGCATAAAAAAATGTAGTCCGCTATCCTGGAGAGTCCGCCACATTGGATTTAGAATAACGTCGCTTAGCTAACCACGAATTGTCTTCCAAACTAAACGTGTATGCAAAATTTCAGCTCAATTGATTGAGGATAACTGCTTTAAAATTCAGTTGCAAGATTTGACCCGAACTAACATAGCATACGGCAAGCTAAATAAAAGATTGTAAAAAATTATAAGATCAGCTAGTTTTAACACGCGGTTCTAGTAAAAAATACCCTACTTTAATCAAATGTAGTGTACCTCTTTATGAGTAAAAGGAAGTGGTTTGAAGAAATTCTTTTTTGCGTGTTTAAACAAAATTTTAATTTTTTTATAATAATATTAAATATAGAAAACATACTCGTAACCATTTGCCATGTTCGACAATCGAATTTACAATCTCACTATACTCGTATATCATTGACGATGGCATTCATTTTTATCGTCATATAATAAAAAAGTTAAAAAGGATATATCGATGCGTATATTTTTTAGATTTCATTATAAATTATATTATATTAATAAAAATATTATCTTATATAATAATATAATAATAATATTTTATTTGCATAAAGAGATTGTAGTTTTGACAAATTTTGTGGTTGAGGTCCCCTTTTAAGCAAATAATTTGCCTGTATTAGGAGACCCCGCCCTTTCATAACAAAACGTAATTTAATCTTTAATCTGATTATAATATAGGTAATATGAGTACAACAAACTTAAATGGATAAATTAAAACAAACAAAAAACAGGTAAGTTAACATAGATATAAATTAGTTGGTATAATATAATAGTTTTAAAATTTTTGTAGAAATAAAAATAATAATGTAATATTATGTATTAAAATAAGAACCAGATTATTTAACTAACTTTTTTAACGACCGCTTCGTCGAATCGTTTAGGGAAAACGTGACCGTCATTTCGCACCTCTAAACCAGTCACAGCGGATTAGCATGACGCCTTAAAAATAAGCTTCAGTTATTTAGAATGCTCTAATTGCTAGTTTGTAGAAACTAATTACACTAGATTTATATCCGTCTGATATATGTTAGGAAGGTAAGAAATATATTTAAACGTTTTGTGGAACGAAAAGTGGTCGACGCCTATTATTATTATTTTTTTATTTATTTATTGAAATATCAGTACATATATAGCAAAAACAGTTATAAACGATAATAATTGGAGAAGTTAAGAAACTGTGTCGCAATTATTAACGCCCTCCACCAGAAAAATTACAGAAAAAATATGTACATACATTCAAAAATTAAACAAAAATAACATTTATAAAAACAAAAAAAAAACAAAAATAAAATAAACAAAAATATTATTAAGTTCAGAAAGTACGCCAGCAATGCACCTAATAAATGATTACCGCCTACATCCTTAATAATTAGGCCCTCTGATGTCCTATACTGGACGTTACTGGACACGGGCCTTCTCTCAATGTAAGTCAAATCACGTTAACCAAGCTCGGGTTGACGGACTTTACATGTTGTTGGAAAACCAGTTAATTTCTTTTAGACATGCAGGACTCGATGCTTTCAATGCTGCAATGAAAAATAAGTGGTAATTGTGTTGAAAATGATCCGCATATTATGATAATATCATCATTGCGAAACCTAGCTTTTAAGCCGCTTTACTCGGGTTTCAAAGCGAAATATAAACGACAAGTAAAGTTATTAATTGGGACTGTTCGTCGAATACTAATACACTTTTAACTTTTACAACATATTATGTAATCTCGGTATTCTTTTTAGAGACTGCTTCTTCAAAATAAATATTTAGACCGACAGTAAAAAAATTTATTAAGATATCTGTACAAAAATAGCAATATTGCATCTACGATCCTGCAGAGATATTCTGTATGGCATTATAGCTCTTATTGCCTCTATAAAATGACCCTCTACTACGATACACTATTTATAGTTTATTTAGTATTGTGTATTATTTCGTTTTATCCAAGTAACTACTAACACAGTTTATTAAGAAGTAAAATTTAATTGTTTTTATCTCTTATTATTTCTGTAACAAATAGTTAAATTTAAGTAAATTTTATTACTGATACACAAGCGCAGCCGCAGGACTAGACTGTAAAACACGATCAAAAAAGTATCGAAAAATTTATCTTCAAACTGTCACCAATTCTATTAATATAAATATACAAGGCTATAAAGTTGCTTTCACAAAAAAAAATTAAAAGCGCGCTAAAATGTTCAAATGAGCGCTCATTCGGTGAGGACATTTTTTGTCGCCGATTGTGTATCTAGTACTTTTTTAATCGATGCTATAAAATAAAAAATTAGATTAGAAAATAATAGTAACGATTACATGTAACAAATAACTAAATTCTTAGAATCCGTAGGCCATATGTGTATATTTTTAATAATAAATACTTTAAAAATTAGCCGGTTGATGTCGGAGACGAAGACTATTTGATCCACACAATCTGTTTTGTATGACAACATTTTTCTTGTTCAATGTTGGATTATCTAAAGATTAAATCGTAAAGCAACCTGTTAATAATAAATTTTAGACAATTGCTATATCTACATATTCTGAATCAAGCCACAACTACCATTATCAAATTCTCTCGCAAAGTATACAAACGTTTTAGTTTATTTACTATCAATTACTAAATAAAAACTTAATAATTTGTATACTTGCTCTTTCAAAGACCGTAGTACCTGACACGCGTCCATATATATGATCTTCAGTGCGTCGTAAAGCTAGTGCCACGGCCGCCGTTAACTCTATATTATCTCATACACTCTCCTCAAGGTCTGCCGCCTTATGCTACATATGACACCACCGCCCGCCCATAAATGAGCCACTGTAATATTTATAGGGATAGTTATAAAATTATTATTAAAATATTTAACTAATAATCTAATATACAATAAATTTTATTATTAACTAAATTTATTATTAAAATTAATAAACTCTTATATAACTTAAATTCAGCTTCGCGTTTATAAAATCTATTAAACCTTAACACTTGGATGGATTTTAACTTACACATATTAATTGTACAAGTAATGAAATGGAAAAACAAAAATAATATTTCATGTCATGGAAATTATTATTTTTTAATATTAATTGCGATTATTTTTATATTATAAAAAAAACTGAATCCATCCATTTTACGTTAAAAAATAAAATAAAATCTTGAATAACTCTCTCCAATGTATATAGTCGGAGTTTGCTAGAGATGCCTAGTAGAATATAAAGGGATCATAAAAAGCAATGTAAGCTTATTAAGCAGACGATTCATCTTGTATGCGAGTGGAGTAAAAAAACATCGATTATGTACAACAGATTGAATCGCGCCGCTCCGATAGCTCCGCAGGAAATAGAACTTATCTATATTCTGCATACAAAAGCATACTTCTACTTACAATATATTATACTTTAGTGACACGTTCTTAGTAACATAGCGGATAAAGTAAAGATTGGTAGACACTGAATTATCGTAATATTATTCTTTATGGGAATGCGGATAGCGTTCCTGCCACTATTCCACGCGGACATGACTTGTACGGTAATAGTTAAGTGTACATTTGTTTTGTTTATATAATTAAGTATATTTGTAATTTCCTTTATAGAGTCCCAATATTCTTGGACAATGCCATCAATTGATAAGCTTACAAAAAAGTGTGCACGTATAGATAGGATTTTGTTAGAAGTAGTTTTTTCCAATAAAGATTTTTTTTAGTTAGAACACTTCATCTGCAACGGCACTGACAGAAGAAGAGAAAAGTTAATCTATACTATAATAAAACAGTAGAGGTCGAATGTCTGTACATAGCAAAAAAATGCTAAAAACCGAGTCAAGGGGATGTAAGAAGACAAATAGAACTAATCCAGATTTTTTTCAAATTTTTTGTTTCTCTGTCTGTTTGTCTGTTTGTCTGTTTGTACGGGCTAATCTCCGAATCTATTGGACCGATATAAATAAAATTTTGCATGGTGATACCTTATATTCCCGGGCAACATCTTAGATACTTTTTATCCCGGGAAATGAAATAGTTCCCGTGGGATAGTTAAAAACTATAATAACTTATACAGCTTAGTACACAAAACTACTGATTGGATTTTAATAAAACTACACTAATATAGTTCATATATGACAACAACAAATCGGTTACTTTTCATCCCGGAAAATTAAAGGGTTCCCGTGGGATATTCAAAAAACTATAGTAACTCATACAGCTTAGTACACAAAAACTACTGATTGGTTTTTGATGAAACTTTACAATAATATGGGTCATACATCAGAATAACAAATAGGCTACTTTTTATCCCGGAAAAATGTACGATTCCCGTGGGATAGATGTTTTCGTTTATTTGTAACGTATTATGTACACAACATAAACCCCAAAACAATAGTGATCAAAAAATTTGTCTGTTTCTCTGTTTGCCTGTATGTCTGTTTGTCTGTTTTTGTATGCGCGTTTCACGAGAAAAGTAATGAATTGACTTGAACGTTTGATGAAGTGATAACTTATTACTCGAGTCAACGTTTAGGATACCTTTCACTTCAAGAAAACCATTCTTTCTCACGGGAAGATACAATAACTGATTTTATCGAGTCCTCCCTAGAAACCTTCCGCTAGCTAAACCTTAAGACATACAAACATCAAAACAATATACTAAAAAAATGTTGTTCTTGAAATGTCCTACAGGAAAGTTCTGAATAGTATATGTATATCTCCTAAATAATATCTATTCTTATCTATCTATAATAAAACTTAGTCAAATCGATGTGCGCGTTTCACGCAAAAAATACTGAACTGGTTTTAACTAAATTTTGTATAGTGACAACTTATTACTCGAGTCAACATTTAGGATACCTTATACGATAGGCAAATTATTCATTCCCACGGGAAAACACAATAACTGGTTCTATCGAATTATCTTTAGAAATTTATATGGCTAACGCTGGCTCAACCTTAAGAGATAGATCAAAACATTGTATAAGAAAATTGTAAGTCTTAAAAAGATCGATACAAAAGTTCTCAATAGTATAAGTCTATCTCCTAAGGTACACTCGCTATAACTATTTTCATTATTATATATTACTGTTTTATTATACGTTATTTATTCTATCCATAAAATATATAATAAAACTGTAGAGGTCGAATGTCTGTACGTAGAAAAAAATGCTAAAAACCGAGTCAGTTATCTTCTTACATCCCGTAACAAGAAAAATAGAACAAATCCAGATTTTTTTCAATTTTTTTGTTTCTCTGTCTGTTTGTAGGGGCTAATCTCCCAAACTGTTGGGCCGATTTAAATGAAATTTTGTATGGTGGTACCTTATATGCCCGGTCAACATCTTAGAAACTTTTTATCCCAGAAAATTAAAGAGTTCCCGTGGGATAGTTAAAAAACTATAGTACCTTAAACAGCTTAGTACACAACAACTTATGCACCTAATTTAGTAAATTTTAACATTCTGATACCTTATATTGCCGGTCAAACAACAGGTTACTTTTCATCCCGGAAAAATGAATGGTTTCCGTGGGAACTAACAGATCTCTATTAGTGTTTTTCTAGAGGCGAACCCGAGCGAAGCGAGGGTAAGCCACTAGTATTATAATAAATAAATAATCATAAATATGTCGGGACATTAACACACAGCACCATCTGGTTCCATAGTAAGCTACGAGGCTTGTGTTATGGATACCAGATAGTTGATACACTACACATAATATATAATTTTAATACATACACATAAATATAAATATCAATGACCGGAGCAAAAACAGTCCTGCTAAACACACAAATGAATGCCCCCAGCGGCACTCGCACCCGCGATCGCTGGCACAGCAAGTAGGGTCACTACAAACTGAGCCAAACGTGTCGCCATATTATAATAAAACAGTGTTATAAATAATTAAATCTTTTATCAAAAAAAAGTAAAAATGAAACAAATTTAACTGTCCTAGAAAATTATATGGACCAACGAAAATGAGCTAAAATTAGCGAGATATATGTACGTACCTTCTCCGGTCTCCTTTATTAAAGTCGTTATAAAATTATTACTATAAAATATTTTGTATATAATTTTAGTAAAATTTATAGTTTTTAGCGTTCGAACTGTCTTGAAAAGGACTTTTATAAACGTTTATAGCTTGAATTAAAACATAAGTGTCGTTTATACTTGACAAACTGTACTAAATAACGGACGCCTGCCAATTCTAGCTATTCGTGACCATGGATAACTTTATTGGGCCACGCCTAAAACCCATAAACATAAAAATAAACAGAACGTTTGTGCTCAAAATGTCACAATCAAAATAAATATTCAAGTATATGAGAACACTTCAAGTAATTTTGGTGATTTTAGACATATGTAAACTATTAGCGCCTTATCCTCTCTTCTCTCGGGTGCGATTCGAGGTGTGTACTGATAGCCTATGCATTACTCCAGGTTATACTTTGTCTATATCTCTCTCAATGTTCACCTTGTCGTTGTGGGGAGAGGGGGGGGGGGGTGTTCTTTCTCATAGCGTGACCATTGGAGCAACCCTTGGCATTGTAATCTGCTTCAGCAGACATGCCGTATCGGGGCGTGGTGGATGAGGGGTGCGTAAGCGATCCTGTGACAGCCCATTAAGATTGGGGAGGTTCTGATGGGTTTTAGGAGGTAATACTAACTTTCTAGCCGGTGAGTCCCACTTAACTTAATAAGTATACCACCTGTATACATACAGGTGCTATGCTTATATGCATTTCCCAACATTAAAAAAACGTCATAGTCTATCTATGTATGTACTGGATTTCATCCAAATCCGTCCAACTGTTTTAGAGTGAAGGAGCGACAAATATACACCCAGATAACAATTTTCGCAATTATATGGTGTATGTAATTTTTTGGTGTTGGTGTATGTAATTTTTTTATTTCTGTTGTGTATAATATGTAACATAATACTGTTTGTCTTCCAAATAAATTAAATAAATAAATAATTGGATTATACTATTATTTAGGATAAAAGGCAAATGAAAGCAAATAATAGTGCTCATATTAAGTCGACACCAAAACTAATGAAACAAATCATAAGACATTTATACCAGCCGATATTAATCAAATAGAGATATAGACTCGAAATTGAATAAGAATTTGCACGCATCACAAGATTTTGTAGATTATAGGTCATGAAAATCGGTTGTATGTAAATATTTTGTTTTCTTTGTTCAAAATGACATTTCAAGTTAATCGTATGAAATATTTATGAATAGTTCATACGATCAACAGAAAGAAGGCTTAGACAAGTGGCAAACGCTCCATATCGATTCTCTTTCGACAAACGCTAACACCTTGGCACTATCGATAACAATGTGGTAGATAATTCGAACGTATCGTATGGTTTTGTTTGTAAACGTCATTTTGACATTGTGAAGTGTGCTAAAATTTAAACGTATACGAGCGTCACATAGGATTTTTAGGATTTCTTTATTAAAAGGCCTACCAGTATATGCTACAATAACAATAAATACAATAATATTTGTATATTTGTCAGACAATAACAACGGTTACCATGGCAACAATTAGTCATAATAGTTTTTATTTAATTTATGCACATTCATCCCACAGTAATGTATATTCATTTTTATAAGTAATAAGTTTTTTTACCAACTTTTAAAGTTATTTTACATTTTATTTAACATATATAATTTACATTACAGTATTTATGTTCGTGACGTCACCGAGCCACCGGTGGCTCGGCGTGCTTTGACAGGTACGGAAAAAATATGATATTATATATTTGTCAGACAATAATAACGGTTGCCATGGCAACAAAGTATTTGTAGCGTTAACTACAAGGTGTTAGCATTCGACAGTTGTATTCGTTTGTCAAAAGTGCCACTTGTCTTCAATTTCTATGGAGAGGAATATACTACCCTGACGTTACATTTCATCGAATCGATTAGATCAATATTTGGCTGCCAATTACAAATTCGATACGTTGAGTCAAATTTGAAGCCGTAAACATAATATGTCAATCCCATACATTGATCATTCTATCCTACTAGCGTTTATGCCACTTGTCTAGGCCTTCTGTTCTTGAGATAGAATGGGAAGCGCTGAGCCGTATGTATAGAACTTTTCTTCTTAGAATCTTTACATATTCTATTTTGTATATATCTGGGTATTATACACTATTTCGTACCGATATACCACCCTAAGAGTATATATCTACACTACAATTATAAAGAGGAAAGATTTGTATTTTTGTATGTTTGTAACGAATAAACTCAAAAACTACTGGACTGACTTAGATGAAATTTAGTAAGAAGATAGTTTGAGATCCTGGAAAGAACATACGATATATTTTATTCTGGAAATAATTCCTTAAGGGGCTGAAAATGGTGATGAAAGTTTGTATAGGAAATCAACCTAAGGACGAACGTGAGCGAAGCGAGGGTGAGTCGCTAGTTTGGTAAAATTATTATTATTTTTTACCTTTATGGCTATCTATATTTTATTTCATAATACTTACGTATTTTTAATATTGCATAATCGTCATGACCAATGGGAGGTTATAACAACTGCTACACTGGCGTTATAAAAATTAATTTTATTTAACCGACTACCCATGATGGGTTTAAGGATAACCTTAAAAGCAGCACGTATTCAAACAGGTGGATAGCGTTGTGTAATATGCTTCCGTCTAGATCCTGTTTCGTGAACTCCACTCTAAAAACGTAGTTTATCAATTTTATTTCTGTAACTTATAATTTACCTTGATAGTCTCTATCTATAATTTGTACATAAAAAATCTGAGTTGAATCTGTACATTAAATATTTTTTAGCAAATCTTATTGAAATAGTCATTATTATCGATACAGAGGCCGAATCTAAAGATTTTAGAATTTTTGTCTGCCTGTCTGTCTATCTGTTTGTTACTGCATGACGAGAAAACCACTGGACAGATTTTGATGAAATTTGTTAGCTAGGTTAGGGTTAGGGTTAGGTTATCCGGGTCAACATACCGGATACTTTGTACTGCGGGAAAATATCTCATCTCTGAAAAATCTGTACTAAGCAATAAAACGTAATAAATATAGTTCAAATAACACAAAATAGTCTAATATCTCTCGAGAGATTTTAGATAATTTAACTAAAGTAAAACAAAACGTATTAAAAGTTCGATAGTTAGGCAATAAGTGTACGCTTCTGACCGTACACCACACCTGTCCCGATAAACAAGCGACCGACGTTCATTATAGGAACAACCGCTCAACTTCAAGCAATATTGGGACTGTGAAAACTGTGGAGACGTCTCATTAAACATTCACGAGCCAAATAATAATATAATAATTTAAAAAAATCTTATAGTTTCTATATATCCTTCTTACGGGCAGATGAAAATTGAACGGTAGTTCACTCGTTACTTTGTCTTTTTACTGCAAAAGATTAACACGGCACCGATACTAGGAAAACCTAGTGAAGGAGGCACAAGCACGCAGTTACACACACCTCTAATATTTTCATATGCGTTACCATGATTCTTACTTGTCTTACGGCGAAGGAAAACGTCGTGAGGAAACTTGCATGTCCGAGAGAACGTAACTAATTTTCAAAACAGATGTAAATACCACCAATCCACACTAAACCACCTATCTACAACGTGAGGGGGGCCGTGTTTAGCTGCGTTAAAAAGTGCTTAATGATCTGAAAATAGGCGACATAGTCAAATGACTTGAAAATGGGAAAAACAAAAGGCCCGTTTAATAAATGCAGCGTTTGTGTTTATCATAAAACAGAAAAAATATATTACTAAAACGACTCCACGTCTTTCTCATGATATCTATCCAAGAAAATGATACAACTATAGTTATTCTGGAAAAATTGGCTGGTACTAATGAGATCTGAGCATCGTCCTCTAAAATAGTCACATACTATGTTTGTCTGGAACAAGATACTCTGTAGTACATAAAACATAAAGGTGTTTTAAAGTATACCGGGCTAATGTTTTGTGTAGAGCTCTGAATTACTTAATATCTTTTGTCCAAATCACGAAAAAAATTATTTTGTTGTAAAAGATTTTCGATGCGAAATTCCTAAACAGTTTTTAGATTCGAAATAATAAGTCGGCTAGATCTTGAAAAGTACTTTGGTTTGGGTTAATACATGTTATTTTTAAAGTAAATAAAATATATGCATTTTATTATAAATTATTCATTAAATATTTTGGAATTAACTTATTATGCGAATATGTACCTATATGCTTTTACCTTCTATTACAACCATTAACGTATTTTTTCCATAGAATTTCATTTTTAGACCCAATCCTAAGAATACTTTACATAAACTAAACTTTTTAACTAAAAAAAGAACACTTCTGAATTGAATAAGAATTATTCATCCCCTTTTGTAATGAGGGTGACTTGATTATCTTTTAGATATCGCCTATTCATTAAACGAAGAATAAAAAATACGATGAAATTATATTATGAATTGAAAAAATATACATAGTACTTAGTCCTTTTTAAGTTGATCAGAATGACATTTCAACTTTCATTTATTCCTACCTGAGTGTTTATCATTTACTAGCTGAACCGACAAACGTTTTTCGCCATATAAATTATGAAAGAAATCTAACGTAAGATATAAAAATAATAAAATCGCGATTAAAAAATGGGGAGTGAGGGTAGGAGGGTGAAAAATACTTTATGACCTATTCTCGTACCTACCAAATATACAAAAAAAAACATTAAAATCGGTTGAGCCGTTTCGGAGGAGTGCGACCACAAACACCGTGATACGAGATATTTATATATTAGATATTAGTATATTTTTATTTCTGCTTTTGCTTGAACCGATGCTTGATGCTTTCATTTAAACAACCTGAGAACAAGAGCTTTAAGCTTTAGAAACGAATTACAAACTGAATGCAATCTGATGTTTTACAAGATAAAATGTTCAAACTAATCTTACTCTACACGTGTATATAAGTAAATTCTAGAACTCTAGAACGATTTTAAGATATCAGATATTTTAAGATTCACTATGATGCTAATGTAATAGCAAAAAATATTTTTTTCTTGCCTCTTTCAAACTGTAATTGCTAAAATAAGTTAAATTGAAAATTAACATTCAAAATGTTGAAAGCTATTCGATGTCAGTAGTTATTAGACTTTTATTTATTAGTTAATTCGTTACCTGTTCATTTTATTGAAACGAAAATTTAAATAAGCTCGAAAAACGGCTAAAATTTATACGAAATACAAACAATATCGTTATTCACAACTCGTAAAACAAATGAAAGTGTAATAAAACTAACTTGCCACGATATAACCGAAGACAATAAAACGTCAGCGACAATATAAGCCGCGGTGTAAAAAGCCAGTCGGCCGCGAACCACTAGGCATTATATGACCAGTACAAACTAAACGGCAAAATGTTTGGAAACTTAGGTTTGTATTTAACTAGTTATATTTTACTTTTAACCTCAGACCGAAATGTAAAAAAAATCACATAGGTACATACAAAAAACATACATCCACATTCAGCATTTTATGTGTATTTTACGCGCTATTTTCAGGCGACTGCGCGATGCAAAGGAGGGTAATGTGTTTATCAGTCTATGTATCTATGTGCGTATGTATGACTGTATAAGCTGTAAATGAAAAAATTTTAAAATAATAAAAACCCCGACTGCATAAAAGGTCACTAAAATGATGAAAACAAGTTGATGAAGGAATAAAGTATTATGCAGTCGGAGACATACACGTTTCATCCTTGCCACAAAACGTAGGCAAATATGTATGTATGTCTCCGACTGCATAATACTTTATTTCTTCGTCAACTTTATCATCATTTTAGTTAAGCTTTATGCAGTCGGGATTTTTATTTTTACAATAGTTTTTTTTAAATCATTTTTATATCATTTTATTAGTAAGACATTACGTGCATTTTAACGAGAAATATATTTTACAATAAAATATTCCTTTATTCCTTGCAAGTTTTTATCAGGTACAATAGATCTAGAGATCAACATCGGTACTTGAATTGGCGATTCTTGCCCTTTGGCTTTAAGTTAATTACACTTTCCGATTCAATCGATAACATTAATAAAGCTTCTATTTTCCTTTACGACGTCCTTAAGTTAAATATTCGGTTAACAACAAGAGCTTTTAACTAATTTCATTACAGATATCAATCGGTATCTTTGGTTAAAACAAACAGGCTTGGTGGAAAGATAAACATCGTAAAATTAATGGACCGAATACGTTTAACATTTCACGACTAATAATAAAATAAACTTAAGGCTTTTATAACTCACAGTTAATTTTCAAACAAATGGGCGGCGTTGTGTTTAGGATGTAGGTTGTAAAGCTTTGAGAAGGAAATTAGGGATATCCCCTCAACATACCCTTTATATATATATAATTCTTTTTTTTTGTATAATTCTTTGGACACATTGCTGGCACAAAATTTTTAATTTAGTATTATATACATGTATATATAATATTATATGCATGTAGTGTTACTTCAGGTCATAAGTATCTTAAATTTCATCGTAACAAATATACACACGCATACAAATTTCTGATTCGTTATAGTAGTATGATAAAAAAAAATCAGATTAAAAATATTTATTCGTTCTCCATGAAAAACATACACACTCACAAAAGTACATTATTAGGTATATGATGTATAAATAGAAAGTTATTTTTGATTAATCGATGGTTGAAGATCACTAAATGCTGCTATCAACTAAAACTTAGAATTTAGTGCCTATTTATGACATACGTAGGTACTCTACGCCCACTCGTCGCGTGCTTTCTTTCAAACAATGGCTTCTCACATTTTATCCGATCTAAGTAATTGGAAAACTTTGTAGTAAGTTATGTCAAAACATTCATTATACTATCTAAAGACAAAAATAAAAAGTTTTAACGAGTTTGCTGTTACTTGAGTTAAAGAAGAGTAATTTATTTATTATTGGAGGCCGCCCAGCGATACTGGTGTAAAATTTTAATTGTATGCTACGATACTTGAAAAAGTTGTTGTTGCTTGTTGTCTTTTAATTATAAGTAGGTAACCTGACAGACGTTGTTTTGTCCAAATTCGAATAAATTTTATAATTTGATTGTGTTCATACAAAAATCCTATAGAAAAAATATATTCATTTTTTCCGAAAAAAATCTATATTCACTTTTTATCTCCATAAAAACCTTATTTGAACTATTAAGAACATTATAAAAACAAAGTCAAATCAGTCTACCCATTCTCAGGTTATTCGCATACCAAGAATGAGACGCGTATCAACGAACGGCACTTCATTTTTATTTATACAGATCTATAATAGAGAAATATTGTATCTTCACATATCTATAAACGATATTTAAAAATATATTACTAAAATCTCCCGTAAACTCATTTCAAGTTAATCGTTACCCTTGCCCCCTACGCGAGGTAGGCGCTAAAAGAGTCAGTCAACTGTAAACAATATTTTACATTTAAATATATTAGAAATTCGGCTTAACAACTTTCGAGCTTAAACAGCTATGGTTTAATGGAATTCGTAAAAGTTTTAATTTATATTTTAAATAGCTTTTACAACCGACTTCGCTTGCAATGTACGGATACTTGGAGGCACGTTGTTAAAAAGGATATGCTAATCCAAGATTTAAACAGACCCTTTTACGAATTTGACCCCATTTAAAAATTAAATAAAAAATATGCAAATTTCTTACAATTTTAACGTTTAGTAGGATGTGTAATAAGTACAGAGATACAATGTAAAGTAAAATTAAGTAAAGAAAAACATCTATTAGGTCGTTTAAGGTCTAGAAATAAGGCCTTCTTTCACGGATATTTACCGGATTGCTTATTAAAGTATTTTGTACTTTACATAATAATATTGTGTATGTCGTAACCAGATCTTACAATTGATGTGGTGTACGACCATTGATAATGGTCAGTGCCATAAAATGGTATAGCTATTAGCTATATATATTGTATGATATAGCCTATATATAGCTAAAACTGACCATATCGTTTAAACTTCAACGCTTGATGATATGATAATCCACGTTTGCCATCTTTAAAATAGGGTGGCCATGATTTGAAAGGTGTAATAAAAATTCTAATGAATTCTTAAGATAGTGTCCGAATCCTTTAATTCTCGAGTCAGATCTCTTACTAAATTTGAAATAAACATAAAGCATTAAAATAAAAGAGACTTAACGAGAAAGCTAAGGCCTTCTCGCCTACCGTGAGCAGAGTTGAATCTATCACCTAATACATGAAAACTAATAATGAAAAGGACAGTTAACTGTCGTTACGTGGTCACCTTAGCCTAAAATACGAATTTTCTTTGACATTGAAGTAATTATTTAAATACTTATAAAATTAGACAATAAAATCGACGAACTACGGTGCGTTTCGGCACCTTTCATAAAATTATTACCACTGGCCCTATTTATTTAAACGTTATGGTATTTCTACCACATAAAACCCTTAGCTATAAATTATACCGCTATTTACTATTGTATTTCCGCATATGGATATAGAATATAATCCCTATTGACTTCCGCAGGACCCGCGCGTAGTTAGAATGGACCATTTAACATTAATGGAGCTCTATCGCCCATATTTTGAAATTTCGTTTAGTTTTCCAATTTGTAACTAATAAACGAAAAATCGTATTATAGAATATATATGCACCTTTATATTAGGTACTTATTTTTTACTATAAATAGCTTATATCGCGTCTGTAACTATGTACTTTATTTTCATAGTGTTTCCGTTATTTAAAAAAAAACATGTATGTGTACTTATGTACGCACTTAAGAAGTTATACTTCTTTGGCGTAACAGAACAAAAATAGCTAAAGATTTCATCCCGTATGTCACAACTCTCTGCTTATAAAAGAAATGCAGCTAACTTCATCATGTCGCTTTTTGGCTGTCGGTGTGCGTGCGCATAGTAAAAATTTTACTCTCATAATTTTTTCCAAACGTGTCAAAAGAAGTAATTCGAAAATGTTTTGGAATTATGGAAACTAAAAATAGACAAATGTAAATATTATGTTTAAATATATATGTCTAGTAATAGATAAAGCACGCGCGCGCATTGCTCATGCCAGTAATATAACAAGCTTCTTCTTCTTCTTCGTTTAGATTTTACCTGAGCGCAGAGCGCTACAACAGTTTCTTCCACAGTGGGTCTCAAATTTCGGTAACGCAGACAATGCACTCTCAGCTCACTTCATATTTAATAGAGTAAGTGGCCGACGACAGCTTCTTTCAATCAGGATCTATATGATAATCATAAATTAAAAATTAAAAAAAACTCCCCTACGCAAATTAATTGTAATTTAACGATTACAATGGCACGCGTGAAGTTTAATCGAGTAATCATACGCCAAAATGCCTTACATCATTTTGGAAAAGAGCTGATACTCTTACACTGCTGGACCGATATTAACCAAACATAGCTAAGAACTACCGCAAGAAAACTGACTTTCAAATGAAAGAAACCGAATCGAAATCGGTCCATCCGTTTGAGAGCTACGATGCCACAGACAGACACACATACAGACAGACAGACATCGACGTCAAACTTATAACACCCTTCTTTTTGCGTAAGGGGTTAAAAATATCAGACGCAACATGCATTCTTGAAATATTTATTTGGTAAAAAATAAAAACACATCTTCAAAGATGGAGGAACCAAAAAAACTATTGCTAAACAGGGAAGAAACATTCCCAATATGTCATGTATGTATAAATCTGTTTTAAACAGGATGCTGATGATGAACAAACGACTAATGGCATTAATGAAACAACTTTCATTTAAATATTTAATTTGTTTAATCTTTTACCATAACATTGATGAGCCGAGCAAAAAATTCATAAAAACGACAAATTTTAAGAAATATCGTTGGCTTACAAAAGTTTATCAAAGTAGGCTACTAAAGTCGCCTGGGAAACTAAATTTGTAAATTGTTGACCTTTGGACTTTAGAAAGGGAGAGGGTTTGGATTATGAGGATAAATTAAAAGTTCTCTCCGACAATATTAACATTATTTGCACCTTTTATTAAAATCTTAGCCCTTAGCCATTCGACTAATACCTACCTACTTATAAACAGATTCCAAAAAGAGATGTTTTAAGTTTACTGTAGATATAAATATTTAAGGAAAAAAAATATTTGTTTTTACTTCATTAGTAGCTTAAGTCGTGTTATTGAGGCAGATTTCTTGTTTCAACTTACAAAAATTATTTAGTTTGACTGACGGTTTTGGTCACGGTTAACAAAAGGAAAATGTATATGAGTCTATTTTCTGAATTCGAGCCCCAAAATTAACAAAAAAAAATACAGTTCGTCGTATATATATTTTACATAATTGGTAAATAAAAATACCCGTTTACCCTAAAAGCCGAGCCCCGATTCTCATTAATAGGTAAGTATGACATCCGGCGTCGCACCCCACACACCTCACCACTGCCCTGTCTAGACACCTTCGTTAGTTATCTATAGCTAGTCTATATGGAATATGGATTACTCGGCTCCTGGTCTAGACGAATTCGACATTTCCGTCAAGATTAAAGACGACCACTTACTATCAAGTCTTTATATATTTTGTTAATACTAGTGATCATTCCGTAGTCGATAATCGACCATAATTCATTTAGTTTGAACGTAGAGCTTCTTTTGTCCAACTTAAATAGCTTATATAATTTAATTATCCTTAATGAATAAGTCTATAAAGCTAAGTATTCTTTTATCGGACCCAAAACAAACCCACTTTTTAGCATTATTTATATATTTTATATAAAAAAATCGTATCTCTAAAACTATTTAGGCGTAGAATACTTATAACCCCCTTTTTCATCATTCATTGGTCCACCCCTTACAGGGCATTGTGTATATCAGTATAAAATTGATGATTATTGTAAGCTTTCTAACATCACGCTTTTAGAAACGAAGTAATTATAAAAAAGCCACGGGTAAAAGCAGGTCATTAAATTTTAGCTGTCTCTAATGTCCTCCATAAAAACTATGGCAAAGTGAAAAATAAAATACAGCAATATATACGCGCAAAGGCCTGAAAAATTTTCTATTTACATTATTTCCCTTTTTATCGCCCGCAGTGCGGGTTGGCGGACTTCACGTCATGTCTTTCGAAAACTTGCTAGGTTCTCTCAGATATGCAGGATTCCTCACGATGTTTTTCTTCATCGTAAGACTAGTAGTGATCGTGTAGGAAATCATTCGTATATGAAAATATTAGAGGTGCGTGACCCGGGATTTGACCCCGCTTCACTCGATTTGCAAGTGAGATCAATGCGACTGTCCTACCACTGCCTTCCTTACTTATTATAGATTTATAAAATTATGTATGGGATATAAAGCTGAAAACCTACTTAGCTGTTTGTAATTTTAAAAATGAATAACGCAGCAAAACATTAATTACAAAAATAGTGTGCCAATGCCCTTTCGGTAACTTGAAATCCGCACGCATTTGCAGCACAATACATGCCCTATAATATAAGCATGGCGAGTTCGAATCGATTAACACGATCTCGTTTTATAAAATTGATTTAAAGCATGAATTAATAAAAAATAAAATAGTGCTAAAACACAGGTACTTCCATACTAATAATATAAATGAGAAAGTGTGTTTGTTTGTCCTTCTTTCACGTCGAAACGGAGTCACAGACTGACGTAATTTTTTGTGTGGAGATAGTTGGAGCGCTGGAGAGTGACATAGGCTACTTTTTACCGCGGGAAATTATCTAATTCCCACGGGAAAATACGTTGTTATACAATAAAAAAAAATATTTATGATGAGAATTGCTTGAAACTTGGTATTAATTGCTCTTCAATAAAATTAAATAAATACGTGTTTTAGCATTTGTCGAAATTCATCCTATAAGGGGCTAATAGGGGATGAAATTTTCTATGAAACTACCCTTTTAGAGACTTTTTTCGTAGTTTTAGCGCGAGCGAAGCCGCAAGTTCTGCTAGTAGGTACACAATAAATATAATAAAATTGTAACTAAACTGGTTCTGTCATTAAATATTTTTTGGAAAATCTTATTGAATAGACATTATTATTTTTTATCGATACAGAGGCCGGATCTATTTTTTTGAATTTTTGTATGTCTATGTATCTGTCTGTGACCGCATCACGGAAAAACCACTGGAGGGATTTTGATGACTTTTAGTATGATGATAGCTGGTTATCCGGGTCAACATAATATATGGAAAATATCTCACCTCTGAGAAATATATTATACTAAAGGTTAAAACGTAAGGAATGAACCCGAGCAGAGCGAGGGTGAGTTGCTAGGATTTTATATTTGTTACATCACCAAATAACTTACTAAAGGATAAACTGGATGAATCGCAGATTTGAAATAAAATAAAACACTTTAAAATGATAGATTAATTTATTCAGGAAATAAGCCCTAAAAATCAGTGTCAATGTATGGCGTAACCATACGCGATATCTTACAGCTAGGGACCTAACTAACATCTAATTAGAACTAAACCATTTCAATTGAACACCACTCAATAGAAATATAGATTTACAACTCTTAAAAATATTCCCACACAAATATATTAGGTGACATTAAAAACTCGACTTTGGAATGTTGTTCATTTCCATAAAGAAGCCACTTGTTACAATATTTTTTTAATTAATTTACTACTGATATTGACATGTTTTGCATCAAACATCAATGAATGCTATTTACCATGCGTTATTACTTACACATGTTATGTACATAACGACACGTTACATAAATTTATACATTTATACTAAAAACACAAAAATCAAGTGTTTCATTCACTACTGACAAGCAAATACAAAATTTTATACCAAAAATCATACGCGAAGTTTGCATTCTTTTTTAATTTCTTTAACCATTTGTTGAAAGAGTTAGTAACAATTCATATACATATCTCAATAGCTTATTATCATATAAATCACTATTACATTACGATATGACATGTATTAAAATTATATAACTTTAGTTTACCAACAAATTTTGTTTAACATAATTTATAATAAAAGGAAAAAACATTTTTTTTATATGGAAATAAAACACGAGGTTTGTTTAAAACGCTTTAAATAAGACAGTCAATGACAACTACTATGACTTGAAAAGCGAGGCACACTTCAATCTTTACGGTTGCTTCAATATTTTTTATATTAAACCCGTAATAAATATCAATATCCATAAACAGTAAACAATATATTGTTATATTGTCATGTGTCATATTTAGGTTATTTTTGTTATACTGATCTAGCTTCAAAAAGATGACTTTAAAATACTATTTAGTTGTTTCCAAAATGAATTTATAATGTCTTCCTTTCTATTCTTTGTTTATTCTATATATTTTTTGTATAAAATTAATGCTCAATACATATGGTATGTCACTGCAGAAGTTATAATCACAAAATAATCAAAAAAACACTATGTCAGTGTAACTCCGTGGAAATCGAAATCTTAAAAAAAAACATCTAATCGAAACGAAAATCCTGCAATTGTTGCTGAAATGAATGATGTTTGAAGGCGCTCTGATGCCAGAAACTACCAAATAGTTTAAATTCAATGCAATTTTCTTGCCAATGTTACGTTAAAAATTAAAAAAATATATATTTTAAAATCGCTCTGTTCTATTTCGTTACTGTCTATTTAATCGCGTATCAAATTAACGCGATTATCACTCGTTTTTTTTTGTATCAGTTAAATAAATACAAAGATTCAGAGTTCTTCATTCATGTCGTAGAAATTAAAGTGTTAATTTTTATTTACAACCATAAATATCTATACAAATTCAATATATACATGTACTAAATTCCATACATACAATGTAGGTGTATTGGATTGTATATGTACATTGTACATGTAATCTGTGACATGTATAAGGTGCAGTGTGAATGTGTATATGAAAAATCGATTGACATTTGAACTGATGGATATTTATGGTCGCAAATAGGATATTAGCTCCAAATTTATTATTCTCTATGCTCGCTCTTTGTTGTTTGATCTGATATGTATGCCTCATCAAGTACACACGAGCATTGTTTATATAGTTATAATTTAGTCAAGAAGGTAAAATGTACAATGCACATCGCTTCAGTGATTGCTGAATTTATGCAAACTTCTTATATTGTACAAGGATCAATTTAGTTAAGTTTACTCGCCTTCATAAATGTATTGTCCGTATAAATGTATGTATGTACATACGCGTCTACACATGTATGTATATCTGTACATGTAGGCGCATGCATGTTGTGTGTGTGTGTGTGTGTATGCGGTCGCATAACTATCCCTATAAAGATAAAGCTTTATAAAACCACGCAATGATAGGCACACTACTACATATCGTTCGGTGTGTGACAGACAGACGCACAGACGAGTTCACGTTCGCACTGCCCGTTGACAAACCCGTTTTTTTTCCAGCTCGAGCTGTTGACAATCTCAATACGAACGCATCACGTTTAAAGAAAACGCACACAAAGTTCTAAAACTACCTCATGTAGTAGCTAGAAGGGACAGGTGAAGGCAGTCCGATCCGTAAGTCATCCGATTAGGGGCGACACCCCACGAAATACAATATGCTAAAAACGAGTGTTAGTGCTACCAATTTAGAAAATGACAGCCGATTGTACAAAAAGTCACACGTTTATCATATATATACATTATAGATGTTCAATAATAATGAATTGGGATTTATTTAGAAGTTAGATTATCGATTATCATCCCGGGCGTCACGTATACTTACTACGTCACTGTGTAGTGTACGTATAACTGCACAGTTGTACAAAACTGCCTCGTACAGCAGCGCTGCCAATTGGCGGGTAAATTATCCGAAAAGCGGGTAATTTTAGACGATTTTTGATAGCGGGTAATTTTGACGGGTGTTCTTATTGAACGTGGTCAAAGGATGTATTTTAGTTTAGCTGATTAATTTGATATTTTAAGTTTTTTTTTGTGTATGTTTAATTTAATGATTCAAAGCTGTTTAATTGAGAACTGATTACAATGACTTCTTTTTCTGACATTAGTACTTTCTTTTGTTCTATATAAGACATGATTAAATTACTTAAAAAAAACTATTTTCAGGTATTCATGGTTAATTGTGGCGGGGTAAACCGGGTATTTTGAGGTTTATTGGTCGGGTAAATCAACGACTGTTATCTGGCAGCTCTGCTCTAGAGATATTAACTTGTGTCATGTATCTAGTGTCTCGCGTCACGCCTGTGGTCGCGGTCACGGTCACGGTCCCGGTCCGCGGGCGGGGGGTCGCGGTCACGCCGCTCGCGGTAACGCTCGTCGTAGTAGGGCGCGGCGGCGGTACGGCTCTTCGCACTGGTCGCGTCACCGGCACCCGCTTCTGCTACTGGCTCTACCGGCGACTTGCGTGGCCTGACAAATTAATTTTAATAATATAATTATAATAATTTTAATTCAAGATATTAGATCCTTATTTGTTAGTAATAACACAAATTAGCCTATACTATATTCGTGAATGATATTATTAATTAATTACTCTATTTTTATATTTTTTATTCGGTTAATTATAATAAATACCTTAATTTAAATAAAAATTTAAATAATTTAATACATTATTAATTAGTTACATTTATTTAGTAAACTTTAAAAAAATATAATAATTAATTAATCATTTTTGTTAATTAGATTACCGTATAAAGGGAAAATATATTCACACAATCGGACATTATTATATGTTTATATGTGTTTGAATGTTTGTTATTTGTTAACGCTTAATTAAACATAAGCTACTGATAGGCAACTGGGGACGCATCTGAAGCGAAGCGATAGTAAGTACCTTAATTATGTGATTCACAATCATACAAATTAATTAATTTTTAAACGCTTTATAAAGAACGAATTGTGAATAAATAGAAATATAAACTATGTTTCTTATTTCAGATTGATAATACATTAAAGAGATTCCATTTAAATCTATTTTTGTTCTTATTCAAACCATCATTACAAAGTCCTTCGTGTTATCTATTTATTAATATTTACCTTATAACAAATCAATTCCTCTCACCTTTCCTCTCGGCTGTGTCCTCTGTTGTAATGATCGGTGCGTTCACGATCTCTTGACCTGGAGCGATCACGTTCACGCTCACGATAGTCTCTGTAATACCTAAAAAGAAAAATAAAACATTGTAAAATAAATATCATTAAGTAAAACTTTAATGGCTACTAAGTAAACACTTCAAATTTGAGCTCATTTGATACGTTTTGGTGATAGGGGTAGTTAGTGTACTTTTTATACTATACGATATTTTATACATATTTATAAATCGTTATGATATAAGCCTTACGTATCACGGTCGCGTTCACGATCGCGTTCCCTCGACCTTTCCCTGTACCTGTAATCAAGTGATTACATTGAATGTACTTTTAATCTAAACTACATACAGCGGTAAAGTAAATGAAAACGAACTAAACAGAATAAAGTTTAACAGGAATTCGCGAAATAAAATATACTGTATATATGTAAGAGTAACACATGATTTTAAGGTAAGAGGGAAGGAGGGCTATTTCGGTTTTTTTTATATCAAAATACATGTGATAATATGCAACCTTTAATTTCTATGTCACATGATTATTTAAATTTTTATGATATCGTAATCTATAAAACCAAATTAGCCCCAATCAATGGTCAAGGGATTTCTTTCAGGCTCAGCATATATTACATAAATAAAAAAAGAGTAATAAAAATATTATACCTAATTTTCTATGTTATATTTATCAGAGTATACTAAATATATAAATATAGGTTTGTTCTTTAAATCATAAGATATCCATTGTACAGTTCTAGTTACTACATTCAATAAACATCAGAAATTTAAAATTCCTATTTCTTTTCAAAGTACCTGTATCTTGAGCTTTCATGTCTAATACTTTAAGTTCAATATGGAATATACGTGTGTTTTAATTAGAGGTGAAATATTTTATTTTATTGCTTTTGAACAAGTTCTATGTCAATATTTTTTAATGTAATTTCTTTTTGATTACGAATTATTAAAAAGGGCAAATATAGGTGGAAAATTCAAAGTAGATGAAAGGTACGCCATTGTTCAGGCCGAATATGATGGCAAAGTATTATCATAACAGAGCGATTAGCGATTTTGTCGCTACAAATTAAAGGTATCAGTTTTCTATGTATGATACTTTGACGTCACGCCAAGCGCGCGAAATGGCGGGCGTTTAAAGTATCCGTATCGGTATGATATTTAATTTTTTTATACTAAATTTTAGTTAATTGGAGCTGGATATTTTTTTAACAGTTGTTATGTTAGCTATTGTATAATATGTTTTAAAAAATCACGCATAATCCCAATTAATAAACTTATATTAAAAAAAAAATATCTACACTGGATGTTAATTTTATATTCAGGTGTATTCTGAAAAGCTGCTGCAGAATTCAGTATTTTAGTCATAGAGAAAAACCCATAAAACGATTGATATCTGAAGACGAATTGCTCACGGCGAATTTTTATAACGCATTAGCTTGTTTATTAATCACCTATACACATAACTAATTGTAGGCATATGTATGTACATAAACAACCAAATCAATAATAAAATAATTTTTTGCTCTCCTAATCATTTTTGGTCTATTAGACTAATCCATACTCTTCATGTACCGAAATATTACATGTTTACAATACCAACGACCATACTTTACAGTACAATAGAACCCACCTGTCCCGATCGTCTCTGTCCCGCGACCTATCCCGGTATCGGGACGCAGAGCGCTCCCGACGCCGCGGGGCGCGATGGTGGGCGCGCGCGTCCCTCTCTCTGGATCGGGATCGCCTTCGCTCGCCGCCGTACGACTTGGTCTCTACACCGTGTAGCGTGTCCTGGAGGGACGAGATGAGGATCTTGCAGCGGTCGTCGTGGGCCACCTGGATCGAAGGTTGATATTTGTCAGTCGAATTTGCTATATCTATAAATGTTTCAATTAAATGCCAAATGCCATTCGCATTATATAAAAGTAACTTTAAACTTTGTATTGAATACAAATAATAATATTTTCATAAGTTTATTTTTTGGTTAATACGACATAAAAATGTCATCATATCATTTATTAGAATTAAAAAGAAATATTGATCTGAAATGATAATTATATAAATATGATGGACCAAACAACAAAAAAACAACATTGCTCCCACAACACGTGCTATCTATCGCACCAGACAACACTGTAGATAGAAGGCAACACTTCTTCGAACTTCACTGGTGGCACGGTACGGTTATGACGACGGTATCTTTACTATTAAACAAGCCTAGTTATCTTAACTTATTCTACTTAATGTGACATATCACAGAAACGGCACGAACGCGGGGTAAGTTTATTAATGTTGATCTTACTTATTAATCAGTACTACCTCAGCTAGCTCTGCTTAATGAACGATATGGCAGTACCAGGGTGCACCTTATGAACTATCACAATCAATACTAGCCATCTCAGATCTTATCGTTGACGACACGTTTGTCTCAGTTTGTAGTAGTAGTTAGTGGCTGTATCAGCGGTCGCGGGTTCGAGTCCCGATGAGGGCATTCTTTTATGTGATGAGCACCAATGTTTGTACTCAGCCATGGGTGTTTATATTTATAATAATAATTCTTTATTTCGGACCCTTGATCCATAGTACACATACAATAATACAATAAAAATAAAATAATATAAACAATATAAATTACAAATAGAAACTAGGTGGCAATATCCACCCAGCGTCGGTACATTGCTGACAGCATCAGCCTAGCAGACACTCTTAATAATGCCATTATTACACGTATCATCCCTGGACATGAATGATTTATAATACGTATGAATTTAAAGTTATATATGTATAGTGTATAACTATCCGGTATCGATAACACAGGCCTCGTAGCTTACCACGGAAGTAGATGATGCTGTGTATTAATGTCCAAGTCCCAACTAACATATTTATCTCACCTTACTCTGCTTGATGAGCGATATCGCAGTGACAAGCGTCTCTATCGCGGACGCGTACTCGCCGGCGGCCGCGTCGCTGACCGCTCGCGCTATGGCGCTGGATGAGACAGTGCGGTTGCGGCTCATGACCTCCTCGAACTCCGCCTCGCTTATGGCTGGGTGCGGATGCGGCAGCGCGGCGGCGTGCGCGGGGTGCGGCGGCGCGTGCGGGCCCAGCGGCGACGGGTGGTGCGCCGGACGGGCCTCCGCTGCTGCGTAGCTCTGTATTGAATAAAAAACATTCAAATTTTTATATAAAGGACAATGCAAACCTTTTGTATGGACCGGTGGCATCATTTTTTCATATCTCCTAGAACATTAATATATTATCTAGGAGGTTGCCGAGTCATTCTAGTCAGTAGGTTGCTGGTTGTACATATTCATACCTGCCTTTGACCTTTGATTTTGACCTTTAGTATATAGGTTTATTTATGTATATGTATTCTTTATAGCACATAAAAATACATAAATAATTCATCAGGAGAAACCTAAAGAAAATATTTATAGAATCGCAATTTGAGCACCAATTAGATAAAATATTTAACTTTAGTGCTTTATTTTATAATACGTATCTAATATTGTTGTAGATGTTTAAAACAAAGCTTACCGTAGGTGGTCTGCCGTACGGTTGCCTTGCGCCGGGCGGCGGGCCCTGCGTCGGGGGCGGCGCGCCGTGTGCTGGGTGACCGTATGGAGCTCCCGGACCTAATATTATAATACTAAATCCATTACTTTCTGAATTAAATAAACACATTGTATTTTAAAATATTGTAATTAAATTATTCCTATACTACTAACACAGATGACATAATACTAGTGCAGATGTCCCATCCCTTAAGCAATTTTTCGGAGTTTTTTTTTGATTGCATGAATACATGCATATTTTTATCCATATATAATATCTGTTATAACAGATGTTGACCACCGAAAATCGTTGAAACTATTTTATTTTACAAGTATTTTTAAAGTTTAAACTCAAATATGTTAAATGTTGCAAAATTAATCTTGCATTTAATTAATTAAACAACTTTCAGTGATCTTTATAATCTATACAGATTAATAAAACTAAAGTGTCTGTTTGTAATTACAAAATAACATCTTTTTACTAAAAAATTCTGTCTATCTGTCTGTTTGTTCTGGCTATTCTCTGAAACGGCTGGACTGATTTTGACGTGACTTTCACTGGCAGACAGCTGTTGTTACAAGGAGTAAGTTAGGGATACTTTCATTTTAGAATAAGAATTAGGGTCCTGTTCAAAAAAAATGAAAACGCACCTAAAGACGCACCCGAGCGAAGCGAGGGTAAGTCGCTAGTATGTTACAACACTTTCTTTTATAATATGTATGAAGTATATTTCACCTTGTGGCTGGGGCTGCGGCGGCTGCACGGCGGGCGCGGGCTGGACCGGCGGCTGTTGGTTGAAGAAGGCCGGGTTCACGTGCGGCGCGGGCGCACCACCTACACCTGTTATTTAATTATTATTTTTTTGTTAAAATTATTTTGTTTCTTGTTTTTGCTTGAAGTTCTGCTCACATTCACTCAATCTACCAATCTACATAAGCATTTATAATATTCAATAGGTATTATATATGTCATTTTTAATTAAGAAACAAAATACTGTTGCAATGAAATACGCATATCATGGACGAATTAGAGACTGGACCTGACATAAAATACAAATGTATGAAAACTAGTTCAACCAAGTGACGCATAACGCACACAAAGATTTTATTACATTATTATAAACACTGATACACAATACAATATTTCTAGTGCTTGAACGTAATCGATAAAATACATATATCGATGAACCAATGAATGACATTTTAGACATTGGTTAGCATAGTCATCATATTTTACAACTTTTAATTTAAAATATCTGTATTTATTATAATAAAGTAAAATAAATGAATTAAAGAGGCAATAATATTGTGTCAAATAATAATTATTTTTTAATTTGATTTATATAAATACGAGCATTGATGGCACATTCTGTTGGCCTAAAATAATGTTGATGAACAAATGAATATCGGGTGTATATTTCATTAATATATAATAAATTTATGTAAAAATAAAAAAAAAATATTAAGCTAATTTAATTAAATAAAGTGATTTTGTTGATTCTGTTATTGGACTATTTTAATTGGCAATTGATTGTCTCAGGTAGTTATGTAAATGTGACACTGTCCTAATATTGCTCAGTTCTTAATAAACATTTGTGAAATTAGGAAAAAGAAAAAGTGATTGCAAATTGTGAAAAAGTGAGTGTTGGATCGTGAAAGTAAAATAATTAGTGCAAGTGGTAAAGTGTTTTATTACAAATCGCCAACCCAGACGTTTAGTGCTAAAACATTATTGTTTGATTTTGTGTAATTTATTTGTTGAAATAAAATGATCTTTATTATTATTACAATGGAATAATATTCCAAAGTATATAAATGTGGTATAAAATAAAATAAAAAATTAAGTACACATACTAATTATAATTTTTGCATTTATATTTTTTATTTGATTTAGAAAATATTTTTATGAATTTATTGTCATCAGATTGTAGGATACTGTGATAAAAGTATTTTATGTTATTGTACTGTACAAATAACACAATTCGTTCAGTTATTTCGTCAAATATCGATATATTTTTCGACAATGTCAAGCACTAGTCGATGTCAAATGGACTCACTCGACAGTTTTGTCATTTGTTCTGAATGGTATAATCCAGCCCGTTTATGATGGTTGTCAGATGTCAACAATACATAGAAATATCGACTATATTTAACATAGTTGGATAATATGATATTTTATTTTACATTTAATTAAATTTTGTGATAAATAACAATAAGTGTAATAAAATAATGTATTTACAAGTGAAAAGAAATAGTGCTGCTTCCGCCGTTATAGTTTTTACACCATTTAACAGAACATTTAGTCATTTTTGGGAGATGTTTTGTTGACAAGTGCTTGATACTGACACAAGAAACAAACGACCTAGGCTAAAATTCCCTGGTTCCTGACATGACCGTTAAAGATACGTCCGCATATATGTCTGGTCCAGTGGTTAATTCGTTCATGACGCATATGTATTGTTTTATGTTTGTTCACCGATTTCGCGGACAGCTTGATCAATTTGGTTAATTTAAATTGTATATATTCTTTTAGAGTAGACCCTTAGTTTAAGATTACAAAACAACACAATGTGTTTAGAGAAAAATTTTAATATTTTCATTCAATATTTGTAAAAACATCTTTATATCAATCATATTTCTAACACTTAAACTGACTGCAACAATTTTTATGTTACTCAAATACCATACTTATACTGAACTTGCTATACTTTGTCTCTATTAATTATTCACCATAACTATAACATGCAGAGTCATACAGACTATATAACGCAACAAATTAAAATTAAGCAGTTTTATTCTATATGATATTGATGTTAAAGCATGTATTTAGCCTATTTTGATTATTAAATTATAAATATGTACCATTAAAAATGAGAAAAAGTCATTTAAAACAGTATTAAGGTTTCAAGTTACTGTGTTATTATTTGATATATAATAAATAATTAAAAATAAATTATTAATACTGCCAATGAAACTAAATTATAACAAATCCATATACAAAATGACTGACACCATAAGTCAGAAAAAAAAACGTGTGTGTACTTAAAAAGCTACGCACGTAAAAAGTTATAATACTTTGGTGTAACACCAAACTTGCCAAAAGAAGTATAACTTCAAAAACAACTTTCAAAATACAAACCGCAGTTAATATGTTAGTAATAAATAGAAATACCTCGCAATCCTTCATGCCACACAACCCGGTGATAGTCAAGTCAAACAAAAGGAATAAAACAATAGTGTGTATTACCAAAGTTACCTGGATGCTGCGGCAGCGGCGCGGGCCCGCGCGGGGGGCCTGCCTGGTGCGGCGGCAGCTGGTGGTGCGGCGGCGGCATGCCCTGGCCGGGCGGCTGGTGGGATATACAATTTATTAATGAAAATAAATAAAAATCCGAAAGGACAAGTTTCATTTAAAATTAGCGACTCACCCTCGCTTCGTTCGGTTTCGTCCTAGGTACGTTTTATTTTTTTGAGCGGAACCCTAGTTCTTTGTCTAAAATAAAAGTAGCCTAGTATGTTACTCCCTATAACATCAGCTATCTTCCAATGAAAGTGCAGTCAAAATCGGTCCAGCCGTTTCGGAGATTAGCCAGAACATAAAGACAGATAGGCAGACAAAAATTTAGAAATTGTGTTTTTCTTATATCTTTAATATACATATTATGGTATCATCGCTTATTACCTACATTTTTAACTTTTTTGAGTATTTATGATGATGATGTCCTGACCGATTACGTCCATGCCGTCCAATCTCACTGAGACTAGTCATATCTGCCCAATAGATATTATAGTAACACAAAATTTGCGCGCAGACACAAGTGCACACTCAATTTCTTTTTACTGTCAGTCTGATAGGTCGATACTTCGACACGACCGATGAGAGTTAAAACGCAGGACAGACTGCTTTACTTGGTCTCCGAGGCCCGAGAGTGTAACACCGCCATCTACCCAAGTCATGGGGCTACTACTAAGAATTTCTTGATCGAAAAGCTCAATATATTAAACTTGCCCCGGCCCGGGACTCAAACCAATGAACTACAGATCTGTAGCTTAACATACTAGCCACTAACAAGAACACAGAGGCGCAGGTGTAAAGAATAACAAATAAGCAAAGACATATTCAACATTATGCCCACATCCATCACACTCACAGCATGCGGCGGCGGCATCTGATGTGGCATCTGGTGCTGCGGGGGCCCGTACTGAGGCGCAGGAGCCGGCATGTGGTGGGGGCGGGGCCACTCAGGCCCCCGCGCAGGGCCCGGCCCTGGCCCGGGGCCCCCTGGACCAGGACCGCCTGGCGCGCGTTGCATCTGTGGCGGCCCTTGGAACTAGACAAAAAAGAGATTAATTGATTTTTATATGTATGACCTTTATATAAATGATTTCGAATGAATGTGGCTATAAAAATTACTATTATTTACAATATCAAATATCAGTATCAGGTATAATTAAATAATGAAGTTTACAGTTAATTCTCATTTTATGTTATAAAGGGTTTTAATCACCTTTTCGATGTAGTCCAGAAATGCCTTCAACGATAAATAAACAGATATTAGTGTTAAAAATGATCAATTGTTAAAAGGTTACCAAGTGATAGAATAAATTGCCTATATTAAATATTGGTTTAATAAATTAACTATTAAAATAAAGGTATTAAATATAATTTTATTAAAGCTTCTTATGAAAATAAAACTAAAATGTTAAAACCTTAATCCTCAATAAGCAATAATATTTTGAATATATAAATCAATATGACAAATTTATTTACGCCCTTATTAATGAAGTCGAATATTAATTTAAAAAAAAACTTAATTTTAAAAACAATGATAACTTTATAATATATAAATAAATGTAATAAATATTAATGTTTTAAACGTAATTAAAAAATATTTCAAACAGTCAATTATTAACCTGCATTGGTGGCCTATGCTGGGGCGGTCCCTGATGAGGCGGGGGTCCTTGATGAGGAGGCATATGATGAGGAGGAGGTCCTTGATGTTGCGGCATGTGGTGCGGCGGTCCATGTGGGCCAGGAGGTGGTCCACGCAGCTGGTGATGTGGACCAGGACCCGGCATCATCATACGTGGCCCGTTCGGCCCTGGTCCATTTGGCCCGCCCCCGAAGAAGTCTGGAGAACGGCGCATTGCTAATAGTTTGTTAGTAATATATTATAAAAAGTGATATTGTTGTTTGCTGTGTTTCTACTTCTATTTTTAGTATTATTATTTGCATAACTTTTACTCAATTTAGTAAAAACATATACAAAAAGCTCATGCAAAATTAATTTCAATAATATTTTGGTTTCAACTCAAAAAGAACTCGTTTTAAGTAATTGTAGTAATTATTAGGATTTAACTGCATCATAAGTGCCCTATTTTGTTTGTTGACGTAACAATAACAAGAATTTGAGTAAAATGGACTTATCATTAACTAATAATATATTATGACTTTATTTAATCTTTATTTGAATTACCTCCAGGATGTGGTCCAGGTGGACCGCCAGGATGAGGACCTCGCATACCAGGATTGGGTCCTGGCGGAGTTGATCTGGTCTTAGATTGACTTTCAAATTGATTAAGTGCCTGTGAAATATACCAGATATTGAAAAAAGTTGCATTTTTGCTTGATTTGCAAGTTGCACTTTATCTTGTATTCTTATACAATGTGTATTAAATCTCTACATACATTGATCAAAAAAGTACTAGATACACAATCTCATGCAAAAGTTCTCATAAAACTGTCACCAATTGTGTTCAAGTAATTATTCTAATTGAAATAAATATACGAAAATGTAAATTGAATCTTAAATGCAATTCTTAATGTTGTTTACAAAAAAAAACGCGTTCAAATGAGCGCTCACTCGGTGAGGACATTTTTTGTCGCTGATTGTGTATCTAGTACTTTTTTGATAGATGTTTACATATAACAAAATTGTAACTGATCGCTGTATAGTACATGGATGACATTTGAGAATAACTATTATTGGAGGTCTTTATTAACGCAATAGAACACAAAACAATTATTTTTAGATTTTTTGTTTGTCTGTGCATTTGTACGCGTTAATCGCAGAAACGGCTTAACCGATTTAAGGGCGGTTTTCACTAATGCATTGTGGTAAGGTTCACTTAACATTTCGTATTTGCTTTATTTCAATCAGTTTATAAATTAAAAAAAAGTTATACCAATGTAAAGAATCACCTAGGGACGAACCTGAGCGAAGCGGGGGTCTGTCGCTAGTACTAAAATAAATTAGTAGATATTAAAATATCATACCCATCAATATCTTTACATAAATATATGTGACCCTTTATTCCGTTTCTATTACCTCTTTTTTGTTAAACTGTATTTTTTTTTAAATGTCTTACATATATTATTTTAATTTTCCAGACACAAGGCTGTTCTGCATAACGAAAAGTGAATACAAAATATAATTTACGACATCCCATTTAAATTATTCAAAGGTCTAATCTTATAATATTAAATGCGCAATTCTTTTACATACGAGTGTATATATATTATATATTTCGTGTATCTCGGAAACAACGATGTAAGCTATCCCTATTGAAAAACTCCAATAGAATCCCATCAAAAGCGACTAAAGTCACATAAAAACCAATAAACATTTATTGCTTTCTATGTGACTTTTGTCGCTTTTAATGGTATCCTATTGGAATTTTTAAATAGGGATAACGGTTTGGATCAAATTTCGTATGAATTGTTAGATAAGGTTTTGGCTTTGTATGTTTATTGGTTGGTGTATTTTCTGAAAAAACGCTTTTTTATATATTTTTTCCAAAAACCACTGAGCAAAACTCGACCGCCCAGGTTCTGCTTGTATATAAATATGCTACTCTATTTACATTCGCTTTATGTAATACTCTTTGATATCATTTCCTTTAAAGATAGCAATTCATTTTGTATATTATTTTTGTTTTATTTCTCGGATAATTATTAGTTTCACTTAATTACATGGAAATTTATTGATTTAAAGTTGGCTTCTTATTTATTATTATATTAAAATATACTGATTAGTAGAACCGTGATCTTCAGTATAAATCTTTAGCACAATATCAGTAATAGCTTAAAGAGTTAGCAATTAAAAAAATAGTTTCTGCTATAGGTAGATATTATAAATAAAACATATAAACATTTTCACGCTTTATGCTGAACAGATTTCGTTGAGATTTGGCAAGGTCCTAAGATAAGCGTCATGTGAACGGACTAACTATTAGCACTTCGCTTAGCATACAGACGGAAATGCGGACAAAAAGTAGCTGTAAATAAAATACTGTATACTTGTATTTATTAGTTACCTGTTTAGTTGGTAGTGTCACCACAGGATGCTGCCCGTGGATATCCTTCTTAGGGAGCCGGTCCATGACCATCCTAATGGATTGGTCTGAACCGAGCGAAATGACGCAGAACCCCTTCGACTGTCCATTTGCCCTGTTCTCGAAGAACTTGACATCTTGAAAGTCTGTTACGCCGATATCGACGATGGCGTTAGCAATGTCTTGGTCGGTCGCCCACTGGAAAATGTATCCAAAACTCAGGGAAACGCTACCTCGTGAACGCGAAGCAAAGTATAAAATACATACTTGACTGTGCCTTCAATGCCTGTGTCGCATAACTGAACTTTTGTTACCTATAGGCGCCGTTTTACTTTTAAAATTGCGATAAGAACTGGATATTTACTAAATTCCAAACGAAACCCTACGTTGAATATTAACGCGTATTTGAAAGCATCGCTCGAAACTACTCAGCATTCGTAACATTCATACATTCATGCGGTCCTTTTAAGTTAAATATTTTAAACTTTTTGCAATCATATTTTTTCCACCAAGGAAACCATTGGGTCGAAAGGAAACAGTTTTATTTTTAACCAGACTTTTTATTTTCATATCACATGTTTTGTCATTGCCATGTTAATGGTAATAGATAGCGTAGAAAAAGCAGTCAACATTCTGCAATTAAACAAAGTCGGACAAAATAAACGGGGTCGGCTCGCAACCGTTATGAAGAAAGAATATTTACAATTCTCTAAAAATAATAAGCTTATTTATAGTAAACATTTCAACTTTGAGATGTAAAGTAGAATTAATCGTATTAGTTAATCGTTGTTTATAAAATACGACATTAGCAAAAACAATCTTTAAATTTATTTAATAACTTTGTTAAATAATAAAGTGCATTCAAAATCATACAATTTTTGCATTGTTTTATACGATCAAACAACATGAGTAACAAAGTAATGCAAGTAGTTTTTTCGATACAATGATTTTTAAAATTTATTATTTACACCATTATATTTTGAGTACAAATTGAATTTTACCACAATTTATTTACGTCATATATTTAAACTAATTTTTACAAATACCGCGAGATACGAACAAGCCAATATTCGATCAAAAATATATTTGAATACCATAAAGATATTGATATTGAATAAACGTACAGGTTATTACAGTTCATTAAAATACATTCAAATAATTCACGAAACTTCATAGTAACAGTCGGAGTTACAAATTAATAGTATCTTAATTTTTTAATTAAACACCGAGGTTAAAAATTATTTATGATAAATAGTTAAATTGAAAATATTCTAAAATAACGCAAATACAATAAACTTGAGATCACTCGCAAATAATAATTAATATACATTCAAAGACATATATCAGTCAATATGCGATTTTCGACAATACTACAATAAATTACAAGCTTAAAAATACCTTACCTTGTTTTAACCTGATAGAAAAAAATATTAGTCAAAATAAATATGTAATAGAACAACAGATAAATCAGAATTTTGGCGCAAATTTTATAAGAACACTTATCAAAAAGCATGCAATTTAGCCCAATATTCTGATTACAAAACGGAACCTGTTTTAAATATGTAAATAAATTTGCATTTTATAGGCTGCTCAATGGTTAAGACAACATATTATATGTATCAATTTCGAATGAATCTATGAAACAAAATTTAAAGCATCCAGTCTTTGAAGACAAATACACATTTACATGTAAAATTATTAATATTAATTTCAGCTTATTTATATTTCAGTGACAAATTAAATTGACGAATTTCCAAAATTCCGGACAATACTAAATTTTACTTACTACTTAAAAGTGAGCAAAAACTCCAGAATTTTAGATAAAACCATGAAATTATGTTATAGTAAATTAATTATTAAATGTTTTATAAGTGTAAATTAGCGATAAAAATAAAAATAAGAAATGCCAACTGACATGTCTTTAAAACTTAAAAAGACAACTTGTGAGTTAATTATATACTATTATATAATAAATGAATTCATATATAAATATATACTATACTATTATATACCAACATTCATCACAACACTCACTTTTCAAACATTTACTTTCAAGAACCTTCAATTCCTATTTCTCATTTAACAGTTAATGACATATACTAATATGAGATATTTATTTACTTTTTGTTAAGGTTTGTATAAAACATATTATGAGTTATTCAACAACATTCTTGGAAGTATAAATAAGATAATATTATCATCTAGACCTATTTACATCTAAACCTGCACAAATACATAATAAGAGACAGGTAAATGTTCTTAATTTTACAAAAAAACCTTGCAAAACTATGATCTATAAAATGTTTTTATACAACCCATAACATATAATTAAGAAGTGAAAGACAAATATCTCCCTTTTTTTCATTTATATTTTTTCATATATTTATCCATTAAATAAAATATTAAAATAAAAATATAGTCAAAATCTACAATTTGCAAAGTGCATATTTTCATAAACACAAAGGCAATAATAATTTAATCCTTTATCAACTAGTAAAAAAATGAAGTATGGTAAATCTAAGTAATTAATTCCCACATAAATAGTTGTTAATTTAACAGTGATACGACAACAAAATATTAAAAAAACTTATTTTAATACCATGGAGATTCAATCTTGTAAATATTGTAGCAAAAACAAGTTTCAATAAATTCAGCATTATATCTATAACTGTCTAACATCAATTATAAATTGCAAGGTTACATACAATTTAAAAGGAATATTACCATATAAAGTGATTGTGGAAACAAAATTGTAACACACTATAACTAACACACTTTTATAAACTTTAGTGAAAAGTGCAGTCACATCTTAATACAACTTGTTTTTGCTCAATAATTGATATAGCACCATTATAAAACATGTTATGCTTATTTTTCTAAGACTCTCATTTAGTTTATTTATTCATCAAAATAAAATAACAATAAAAAGCTATCTATTTTCAATTTCAATATAAATTATTGGCTTTCTATACCTAAACATACATCGTAATATGCCTACATAATGTTTCTACAGATTAAGTGAGTACTCCCTGTGTACTTAGAACAATTGTTGATAGTTCTTTCAAAAATAGTATAATATAGTGTGGTTTATAGCTCCTTTTTTTTAAAGTTACCTAGTGCTTACGGTAGCATTATAATGTTGCTATATCAATATAATTATGTTGTGGTTTAAATAGCATTGTTTAAGTAAATGTATAGCCCAACATAAATTTTTATATATCAAAAGAACCAAAATGTTTTATATTTGATCTTATATAAAACAGAATGGTGCATCTACTATTATAATAAATAACCAAATGAAACTTTCAAAAATTAAAATATGGCATACTGTCTTGTAACATAAAACAAATTAATAATGCTAATAAATATATTATTATATCATAATAATCTGAACCACTATATATTAACATGGTCTTACATTGTATTAATAATTTCAAAACACCAAAGTATATCGGTAACTATGTGGATTTAGCAGCTCATAAAGCTTACAAAAACTAAAACTAAACCACAGACATTTTTTTTGTTGAAGTGATGTACAAGGATAAACTTAAATTTATGCATAATTTGAGTTTTCGAGGTTTAAATCTAAGACTTTACAAAAGAAACAAAATACAATTCATGTTACAAAACAATATCTGTTTCATTATAATCAAATATATTGTATTATATGACATGACTCTCCAAGTCTCTAAAATAAATGTTGAATTTATTCTTTCATTTGGCTACTTAAAATAGGACCGCCATCTGCCATGTTTGTCATATCAGAAATGTCTTAAATTTTTACATAATAAACTTTGTCAAAATATAGTTAAAAAGTGGAAGTAGGTAAAGACTTAACAAAAAAAGATACACAAAAATTATAAAAAAAACGTAATCAATTTCAAAACGCCAATTCTTCTAAAAATCAATAAAAGCGAAAATTAAGTAGGTAAATCACAAGATGGCTGTCCTATAAAATATCCGTTTTACTGCAGTAACAGATATTTGTATAATTTACGGATAACTGTAAATCCTATATTTACATATTAAATCTAAAGAGAAAATCAGGTACAAACCCAAGTAAGATTGCCGACATAAAGTTGGAAGCGGCGGCCATGATGCCCGTGGCTAGGTGCGTTGTTATGGTAAGGCGCAGAGCCATTTGTCTCTTCTGGTGGATGAGGGTGTTGAGAAACGGAATTTGGTGGTCCGTCATCATCAGGCTTCGATGTTGGTGCTGCTATTACGTCGTCATATAAGTCGACATTTTCTCCTCCGAACTCATCCTGAAAGCGGCGTCGTTATACAACTATTATGGATATTTGAAAGTAAATAAATAATACAAATTTTATCATTTAGGATATAAACATACTAATCTGTTATTTGTTTTACTCACCTGTCTATTAAAATCAGATTCAATATCATCGGCGTATAAATCTATATCCACGCCTCCATCCGCCATTTTGCGAATTGAAAAGCGATGGCGGCGAATGGCCGATGGCGTTGTGTGCACTTTGCTAAGTTGCTTTGAAGTTTGGTTCGTTAAATGTTGCTACTATAAATATAATAAAATTCGATATTGCTACCAGAAGAATATTATTTTTAAATAAATGAAAAAGTAGATTATTTTCTATTTATCAAAAAGTAGAAAAAAGAAAAATTAAGTGAAATAAACGATATTTTATGTCAGGCCGTCTAATATTATATCATTATTATGGGATAATAAGCTTTTCTTTAAAACAATACAATTACTAGGTAAAACACATTTATTTAAATTTTATGATTACAGGTAAAAATTAGGATCCGGGTCAGTGCATTTCATTTTTAAAATTTAAATATGTAACAGCGACATCTATATTAGTGTATTGCTTAATTGCTTACTTTAATATTGTAGTGCTGCCATCTGGTGACCAGTTTCTAATTATTTCTTACTACATTATAGAAGGTGCGGGACGAGAGGGGAAGCAGCAACTATCCCTCGCCATTTTCCGTCAACCTCAATCAAGTTTGCTTCTGTCAGTCGCTGTGTTTGTGTGTTGTGAAATGAAAAATTATTTGTACCGATGAATCTCAATGGGAAATTGTGCTGATTACGACGCCAAACGATGGCTCGGTTGTTGTGTTTATGGTTTTAATGCGACGTTCTATCTGTGATGATGGTCGAGTGATTGATAAAGTGAAGTGTTTTGTGTCGTATGCTGGGCTGCCGCAGCAACATTGAGCTCCTTTCTTTGGATAAATCGTCATCAAGACGACGTCGGGTAAAGAGACTGGAAGGTGACGCACCATGTCGGCGAAAAACATTCCAGGCGACAAGGTAATTTTTATATAATCTGATTTACCATTGACCACTTTTTGTTTGTTTTTTTTTTTATATTCCTCTAAGCCCTTTCTCATGGTCAACCGAAAATCGCCAGAAGCTGCGTCGCGTAAGTGGAAAATAATAAGCCATAGGTGTGAGTGACTCCTAACTCAATAAAACTTATTATATTATTGTGTATATTGTAGGATAAGTCAGTTCCACTTGACCTACTTGTAATAACTAGATCGTAGAGACATATTTTTCATTACAAACCCAAAGCTATAATTATTTTCTACTGCAAATTAACACTAAAATGCGGGTATTTAAAAAAAAAGTAATTAAAAATTAAATCTATAGAACTATCAATACATTATGTGTATTTGATGTGCTCTGTCTAACATACACTAAAAATTTGTATAACATTAAAATTACTTAAAAATTAGCTTTAATTTTAAAGTTAAATTGGTAGAAAGTAAAAAATGTCAAACATTTTTTTAAATAATTTATAGGCACCACAATAGGCTAACATTGTTGTTTTTTTTCTTAATTGTAAACCAAACAACAAATGCTACAAATTTACTTTGAAAAACTTATGTGTACTAAGTATATCTTTAAAAATTATAATTTTATTAGATAATAAATAAATAATAATAGTGAAAACAACTATACTATAATAGTATTACTATATGAAAGACTTATAAACGTGTAAGATAATTTGTATTTTGAGTAATATGATAATAAGCACCTACTGCAATATTTTAATTAATAATAATAAATGCTACTGTATAACCATTATACTTAAGCATTATTTTAAGAGTGATAACAAAAAGAGAAGAATCATGTAATTAAAATTTTTATAATCTGTTGTAAGAATACTTGTACAAAATATAGATATTACTTATGAAATTACTATATATTAAATGTTCATTTTAGTTCTTTTTTAAATATAATAATAAAATAAATATTACTATAATGCTATCATAGGAACTATTTTTATTGTTTCAGTTATATTGATGCTGTATAAGTTAATTATTAAACCACTTGCAATGTTACCAACATTTACATATTTATCACTTAAATTAGTTATTACAATCATGTATGTAGGTTAAACTTATTATTACACCTTTTATTTATATAGAATTTTTAATATTAGGTGAATTACTATTCTCTTATTTACCTATAACATTTTCATTTTAAATTAATTATTAAGTTATATTATTACATGCTATACTACAAACATTATGTGTGAGAAAGTTAAAGTAAGTAAAGGTTCTCTTTTTACTGCCTATTTTTTATAATTATTGTACCTATAGTAGGTATTTAATTATAGTTATAAATACCGTATTTATCAATATCCAAAAATGTATCTATACTAAATGAGAAAATTTAGTAGCTTTTTCTTAATTACAAATACTTAATTTTCTTCTTTTTTTTTGGTTGGTTTGGCTTCCGCCAACAACTCCAGAGTCTACATCATCAATCCCAGTGGCTTTAAGTCTATAAATTTCTATGAGAAATTTTATTAGTTTCTAAAGATAATATACCTGTTAGTGTTTAAATTCAACATGATGGAAGTTTACATTAGACAGAGTGATATTAGTAGTTACTTATATAGGACTCTAATGCCTGATTTCACCAACAACCCATAAGGTACCACCTACGTATAGGATCCCTAGCTTAAAAGTCCCCTTAACTAGCCTCTAAATTAAATTTCGTTTTGCGATCGTCTTTAAGCCCATATTTCGAGCACCTAAATTTGGGGGGCCTTTTAATATATACATGAACCCTAACTGTCGGTGAAACAGAAACTGTCCCCTAACAGCCCCCTAACCATGCTTAGGGGATCGCTTGAACTTAGGTGACGTTGGTGAAATCGGGTATAATAATCTTAGAACTTCAAATTTTAACTCACAAAGATATTAATCAATACATTATTAATAGTTACAGGTTTAACTTAATAAAAACGTTATATATAACATTCTCTTTTCGCAAATCAGTAAAATGGTGTAAATGATACTTTTTTTATCTGTAGTCTGTACTATTTTCATCATACATCATTATAACGACCAATTTAAAGACTCCGTATTACGATCACATGCTTTATAACTATGGTAAACTCTACGTATCTATAATACATAGTTCCCCATAAAAAATATTTAAAACAGTAATAAATTGAAAGCAGCTTGGATCGATACCAGCAATATTATTTAATCACGATGAATTGCTTTCACTACGCGACTGCGATTCTCTTTATTAAGAATAGTGAACACCTCAAAGGACGAATCCAATCACGATTTTAAAAAAATAGGCTACGGAGAGAGAATTTTTAATCTTTACTCGTCTACTTCCTTTATAGCTTACTTATTACAAATGCAATATATCAATTTGGTTTAAGTTTGACATGATGCGAAAAATCGTAATATTATTATAAAAAACGAACAAGTGCTCTCAAGACTCGTACACTGAAGGTTTTCGAAGTATGTAAGATTAAAATAAGTTTATAATCGCGTTTTTTAAATTATTTTTTTACGTGTGCTATAAGACGTTGCTTCTTGTCTTTCACGATTCTAGGTCAACGGAACCTATAGGTTTTGATTCCCTTGCGATTGTGAAACTGTGCGGCATAAACGGCCGTATCTTTTGATTGCATTGACTTAGAAGTTTGATTTTTTTACAACTCCAAGGGATTGGAGACCTGAGTATTTGATATTAATTTCAACTTGATACACTTGATATACACGTTCCTTAAAGAAAGGGCCTTGACAAACAGACAAAAGGATTCCTTTTTTTCCTTATAATATATAGAACCCTAAAATTAACAGTCTTTCAAAGTATATATTAACATACTAGCATTGCCCGCGGCTTCGCCCGCGTTCAGGTGACCAAAAAGCATATTCTTAGGTTTTACGTATACTCTTATAATGCAGTTTTTGTATTTTTTCTCAGAAATAAGACATTTTCCCGCGATAAAAAGTATCCTATATGTTAACCCGGATAACCAGCTACTACCATACCAAATTTCATCAAAATCCCTCCAATGATTGTGATGCGGTAACATACAGACAGACAGACAGAGAGACAGACAATAAATCTAAAAACTATAGATTCGGCCTATGTATCGATAATAATGTTTATTTCAATAAGATTTTCCAAATAATATTGAATGTACAGATTCATTTGGCTTAGTTACAATTTATTATATTATGTATAGATCAACGGCTGGACCGATTTCTATGATCTTTGATTTCTTTATCTAAAAAATCAGAAAAAAAATTACATAGCTAACACTAATAGGGAGGAACGAACCCGAGCGAAGCGAGGGTAAGTCACTAGTTTATAATATACGAAGAAATATCTATTATTCATATTCTATATATGTACCCGTATTATATACTAGCATTGCCCGCGGCTCCGCCCGCATTCAGGTGACCAAAAGCCAAATTCTTAGGTTTTACATATTAGTATACTCTTACATTGTAGTTTTTGTATTTTTTCTCAGAAATGAGATATTTTCCCGCGGTAAAAAGTATCCTATATGTTGACGCTGGTAACCAGCTATCACTATACCAAATTTCATCAAAATCCCTCCAGTGGTTTTTCTGTGATGCGGTAATAGACAAACAGACATACAGAAAAAAATCTAAATACGATAGATTCGGCCTCTATATCGATAATAATGTTTATTTCAATAAGATTTTTCAAAAACTCTTTAATGTACAGATTTGGCTTAGTTACAATTCTATTATATGTATAGATTTAATTTATATTGTTTACTTTAAGAGTTTAAATTAACAACATGTGACTTAAACTGAGTTTTAATCGATTTCTTGTTCACATTCACCACAAAATTAACTCTAGGTTGTTCAATATGCCTTGTCGTACCATTTATTTTCCAGGGTAACAGTAAAACTAATGTTATATTTATAAGCTGTAATTATCAACAAAACATTCCTTATTTGCTTTTTTACTCTACGAAGAATAACTTATTGCAAGATTTTTTTAATAATTTCGATATGGCGTCTTTGACAAAACGTGATTATCGCGTAATTCTGTACGTTCAAATGTGATTTAAGCAAACAAGAATGTCTGGATGATTTCTGTGTTTGGTCTAGAAGTGCTATCCTTGAGGACTATAGAACGCTGGTATCTGCAATTCAAACGAGGTGCATTTGGACTGGACGATGATCCTCGTCCAGGTAGACCCATCGAAGTGACAGTGCCAGAACCAAAAGCAATATGAGAAGACAGGCATATAACGTACCGGCAATTAGAGGAGCTTTTGAACATTCCTGTAGCTACGTTACTCAAATTTGTGACTGAACATTTACATGTAAAAAAGGTTTTTACGCTTTGGGTACCCCATGCGCTAAACGAACAGCAACAGAAACGTTCCGTCGAATGGTGCAAATTTATGTTAAAAAAAAAATCACATGGCAAATCTAAGGATATAGTTTCGATTGTGACCGGCGACGAAACTAGAATATATGATTACGACGTACCTACTAAATTACAAATCAAGATATGGATGTTTGATGATGAGGAGCAACCAACTCAACCTCGAAGACCAAAATCTGTTGGTAAAAGAATGATGGCGGTTTTCTTTAATAAGCAAGGTATTGTCAAATCTGTTATGCTCGCTGGACAGAAAACAGTTACAAGTACATGGTACACTAAAACTTGTCTGGCTTTTGTTTGAGGAATTATCGAATCGCAGACCAAACTCGAGAATGAGTTCCTGGTTCCTACATCACTACAACATAGAGCTGGCGCTACTACAGACTGTTTGACGGCGACGGGTATCAAGGTGCTGGAGCATCCTCGTTTTATATTAGATTAGCATTATTATTAATTATAATTTAATATTTATTATTATTTCTTATTATAATGTAATATTAATCGATTTTTTTAACAAATATTATTTTCAAATTGGATACAAGGAAGTGTGTTTATATATTGAGGCAAGGTTACTTTTGTAGATAAAATAAGATTTTCTAAGGATTTTTTAATTTTCATACTGTACATTTGTTGGCACGCACTATGCATGTAAACAAATTCCGCCCATTGATAGCTGTTAATTTACATTTTATATACATAACACAGTATGTATGCGAAAGTTTGTAAACTAGTGAGTGTACTTCTTTGTTGTTTATTCATACTTTAACAGCTTAACGTATTTAAGCGAAATTTGGAAGTGGAGATAACTTTAATCTTGGAATAACACCCAGGCCTTCATCAGTTTTAATACTTAGCGAGCGTAGTCTCTGGCAAAATATATTTGCTAATTTAAAGCAATCCAAATATACTCATGATTCAATAATCACACAAATTATATTTTTTTTTTTGTAAAAGTAAAATAAATAAATTCAGGGTCAATTTAACAATTTAAATAAAGACCCTGAACTATATATAATACACAATAAAATATAAACGGTTAATAAATTCGTATTATATAAAAGTAATTGTTACGTAGGTACCTACTTTAATATTAGAACAAAAATACCTAAGTAATTATCATGAAAATCCTTTTCATCTTTGCATGGAATAGAATAATAATATATAATCAAGTTTCATAGAAATTGTATGTTTATCGCTGTTTCATAGAGTACTATAGTGATTTTAGACGTTTATATAGATATTATGTATATAATATAATATGTACTTAATATAAAACAGACGGTCATGGTGGATAATCTCACTGAGACTAACTTGGTGCGTCAGATGTTATAAGCACACTCTCTATTCCTATAGGTACTCTAACAGTACAGTGAGACCGTAATCTCATTTTGTATAAAAAAAAATATATGCGTCGAGTAAAGTTTGTCTCCCGTTTTTAGAGTCGGTTAGTAAATTATATTATTGACACGACTGGCTCGGTCTGTAGTGACCCTACTTGCTGTGCCAGTAGTCGCGGGTTCGGGTCTAACTAGATAGTGCTGTGTGATAATGTCCCAACATATTTATATTATATATTTTGATATTAAAAGCTATCATAATATGCATATAGCAATCATAATAGCAAAATTATAATATGAATATTTAGTTAGCACTTAGCAGTAGCTTTTATCTCTTAAAGCGTATTTTTATCACGCTTTGATTGGCTTTGTTTATGACTATGTATAGAAATCTTAGAAATCGATTTCTACATTCTTTTAATTTTTGTACCGTGTCGAAAGTTTTTGATTAAAATGACAATACGTTTTAATTTTTTTTTCCATAATTTATATTATTGTACCATCATACTGTATTTTGATATTATAAGTGTTTCAAAATAACGAGATGTACAATAGATTACCAATCATTGTGCGAAACATTTATAAATAACGGTCAAGTGCGTGTCGAATTCGCATGCACGAAGGGTTCCGTACCATCGTACATGTACTTTTTAGTAGGTATATTAACATATATGATCGATACAAACGTTAAAAAATGTTTCTTGTATTTTTATTATTTGTTGTTATAGTGCAATAGAAATACATGGTCTGTGAAAATTTTACTCTACCTATTACGGTTCATGAGATACAGCACTCTGACAGACGTACAGACAGCGGAGGATTAGTAATATGATTCCCTTGGCATTCTTCGGGTACGGAACCCTAAAAATTAATAGGCAGAATTTGCTCAATAATGTATGTAAGGCTATCAGTGTTTTTAACTGTGTTGGTTTTGTTCACAACTTACAGTAGATATACACTATTAGCACTAGATATCACATTACATAAGATTTTATTATAATTCAAAGAAGCTCTACATTCTTCCTATAATAATAGCGTGAAAATCAAATATAAAACAGCTGTTAATATACCTTTCCTATGTTCAGTTTCTTAACTGTACATATTACACATACAAAATACACATTTTGGCTATAGGTTTGTGAAATAATACTACGAGTATTTTTATGACCTATTATATGAATAAAAATTTATGATCGTATGTTTGTCCTCTATGCGTTCCTAGACCATTATTCAGATTGTGATGAAAATCTAGTGAGTTATTGTGTAAAGGTACGTAGAAGAAGGTTACTGGCCCAAAAAAAAGGTGTTTTCTTTGAACGTTTGCCTTTTATGCGTTCCTAAACTATCGAAGCTTAGGGATACACCACCAGCTTAGGGTTGCAAGGGTAAGTACGTTAGTAGTATATTATATATTTTGGTTTTAGGTTAATTGCATAGTTCCATTTTGTATAATCTATACTAATATAATAAAGAGGTAAAGTTTGTGAGTTTGTGACGTTGTAGGGGGTAATCTCTGGATCTACAGAACCGATTTAGATGAAATTTGGTAAGAAGATAGTTTGATACTCTGGGAAGGACATAGGATACTTTTTATCCCGGAAATCATCTCTTAAGGAGGTGAGAATAGGGATGAAAGTCTGATGAACCCAAGCGAAGCGAGAGTAAGTCGCTAGTACTTACATATTTACGAAAACACACTCAGGAAGTCTTAGTTACTGGTAACTAACTAGGGCTGTAAAACTGATTTGCTCTAAGCTTTTTATAGGAGAAAAATAAACGTTTTTATTTCCTCTCACTTAAACTGTATACATATTTAAAGAATACATGATAACAATTCAATTGTTTACTTAAAACTAATTATTTCCACGTTTAGAGGCTATTAAAATTAATGTTGTAATATATTTTTTTATATTCAGGTCAAGGAATTCGCAACTTAATGATTTACAACCCTATTTATTTTAAATACCAAATATGAAATGTATTAACAGTTTTTTTTTTAATTAACCTATTAGTCATTTTAGCATTATATTTATGAAATGAAACAAACGGGTTACGTTTAGACACATTTTTGTTTAATTCTAATGGAGGCAATGTATAATAAATAGGAAGGCCACCTTTTTACCTTTTTCATAGATTATATTTTGTTTAATATTATTTAAGTATTATCTTTATAATACAATAATAAAACTTTTAATATAATTTGTAAGATAATATCAAATTTCTAAAAATATCAATATCGATTTTTATGTAAGTATGATAAAGTATAATGCTCATTTGCCCCTTTTAAATAAAAATAATAAAAAAGATTAATCTAGAACTAGTATCTAAATGAATTTTGTGCAAAAGTAATAAAACAAAAAGATATACATTATACGTTCAAAATGTTACCACGCTATCCGCCTACATACATGATAAGAAGTTATAATATTAAAATTTTAATCCTAATTTAAATTAATATTAAAGGAATATAACATTCGTAATGTACATACAGTATATATTTAAAATTGTAACTCCTTGGCATTATCTAACTGGTTTTTATTACATATACTCGTATAAAGTAATTAAACTGTAAAAAATATGAAACATCAAATACGCATTCTTAAATTAGAAGAACTATAATACTTTTTTAGTTATGCATATATACATATAATAAGGGCGTTAGCTTCATAATCCATTAAGTCTGCCAGTTAGTGCTTATTAGTAGACCTGTATAGAGGTTAACGATCTTACACTATAGGACGGGCTTGAGATATGATGTAGGTACCCAATGCAAATACAAACATATACATACATACATACATTTAGCTTAGCTTATATATTAATCATTTTAATAGCCTAGAGAACTAGGCTAATGACCTAGATAATCACTAAATTATGTTTTTTTTATTCCTTTGATAACGCCTAAGTCTTAACACTGAGATATAATTTTTATAGTCTATCCAATTCTTCAATTGAAATTTTTCAATATATCGAATGAGTAGTGCAAAATTTTAACAAAGTTAGTTATTTTTTTTTCCGGTTAAAATTGTGAATTATATTTTAACTCTATAAATTGTCAACTTCCAAAGTAATGCATGCTGTATCTATCTACCTTAAAAGTTATTTAAGATTAAGTTACATTGTGTTTTTTATTATTTAAAAATATTATAATGTAATTATCACTGGTGGATCAAAATAAAATAAAAATTGTGAAAATATTCATTAATTGTATTTAAAAACAATGGTTTAGGTTTGTACCCGAATAAAAATATGATTTTCCATAAAAACATTGCTCTTTTATGGGTAAATTTTCTAAGAAAAACCTTTTTATTGACTATCTATATAAACGGTGAGCGTGCTGAGATAATAGAGGTAAACGGGAACACTTTGTGCCGTCCTCAAAAGAAACCATGATAAGAAAAAAGAGAAGAATCACCTTATAGTAATTTTAATTACTTTAAATACATTGCAAATATAATGTGACATATATCTATAATACAAAATTATAAGCTAAATAGCATTGACCGCGGCTCCGCCCGCGTTCAGATGAACATAAACTAAATTCTTAGGTTTTACATAAGTATACTCTTACATTGCAATTATTATATTTTTTCTCAGAAATGAGATATTTTCCCGCGGTAAAAAGTATCCTATATGTTGACCCGGAGAACCAGATATCACCGTACCAAATTTCATCAAAATCCCTCCAGTGATTTTTCTGTGATGCGGTAACAGACAGACAGACAAAAATTCTAAAAACTGTAGATTCGGCCTCTGTATCAATAATAATGTTTATTTCAATAAGATTTTCCAAAAAATATTTGATGTACAGATTCGGCTTAGTTACAATTTTATTATATATGTATAGATAATATAGGTGAGACGACGGTCGCGCCTTGTTCAAAGCGGACCGGAAGAAACTGACCGAAGAAACGGGTTTAGACAAAATGTCATTCAACAATCGTTGACGATTTAATTTGTGATTTCAATACATTTTTCAAATACAAATCCATATTAACTTACATATTAATATTATAAATGTGAAAGGATGGAGGGATGTTTGTTACTCTTTCACGTCAAAACGGCTGAACGGATCTGGATGAAAGTTGGCACAGAGATAGATTACGGTTTGGATTAGCACATAGTTTACTTTTTATTCCGGAAAATTGTATGGTTCCCGTGGGATAGATTTGTTATTTTCTAGGGAAGAACCCGAAGCGAAGCGAGGGTGAGTCGCTAGTGGCATAATATGTCTACCTAGACATTATGCCATGATAATGTATACACTATAGACATATACATAAGAATTTAATTTTATACAAATAAGTACCTACATATAATTAATTTAAAAGTAAAATTAACAAGTTATTTAATAATTTTGTTTAGCTTATTAGATATACAAGTATACTCATTTTAACAGTAAACACGTTTCATAATTATAATAATAGTGGACTCATTTCCGCTGTTATGTAATGTGTGTTGTGTACCGACGTATCTGAACGGATACCTGTTAATGCATCCACCTATTATGTAACAAATAACAGGCTATACTTATTGGTCTTTGTTTGAGACTGACTGATGAAAGCGCTAAATTGAATCGAACTGTGTTACCATAATGTGTATTATTGTCGCCTAATATATGTTTTTTGTCTTTTTTATAAATGGTCCCAAGTTCTTGTTTCGAACGTTCATTTCGAATTTTCACTCTTTATTTTATAACATTTTTCTCTTGTTAATTACTATGCCCCCACAGCGATAGTTATCGCTATACCTCCTTTTTAATTAAATACAATGCGCAAGTATATAGTTCTTTTTTAACTTCATTAATAAATATTACTTTTGTTTTTAAAATCTTTATTTTCCTTGCGAATTTTTATCACATAAAAAATATAATTGGAGCTTTCGCCGTCTCTTAATTTCAAAAAGTCGTAAGAAATTACGAGGCCTTAGCTTTAAAGAAGTATCTCCAGTGGCCTGTAAAAGTCTCCTTTTTCGCGACAGTTTTTGTGAAAAAATCTTTTTTCTCAGCACTATGACGTGACGACGCGGATAACAGCGCTTAACGCGACAAACTCTACGTGATAATGTGCGTAACGGATATTATATATGTACCTACCGTTACAGTACTCATTCCATCTATTAAGTTCGTTACCCTATACAGATTTGTAGCCCATATTATCAGTATAACAAATATTTATAAAAACATTGTTAATCCATTATAATTAGGTATAACAGAACTTTTGATGTGGAAATATTAGAAGATTTATCGCAACGGAATATATTGATGCCAATGATTGTAGCGCTCATACATAAACATGACTAGTATAAAGTGAATATTTTAGAAAAGTAAAATATAAATTGCTTTCATAAAAAAATACTATGAATAAAAGGCTATTACCACAGGTATTACAATCATCAAGAAATTGTAGTTACTTTCACAAACAATAAATGACAGGTAAGTGACAAGTGTGGGCGGATACTAGATACTTGACGCAGTCTTGGAGACTCATTATCTCGACCATTGATGCAGGGCGTTCACATCACGATACAATACTCTGTAATGACTGCTGGAATTTCAATTGTTATGATCGAAAGCATTCTAATGTCATTTTTTTTTACTTACTCGAATAGTACTTTTTACGTTTTATTCGTATTCGCGTTTGTTGTATTGTACAGTAATTGAGCTTTTAATTTTGCAATACTTGATTTACTCTAATATTTACTGTATGTACCTAAGGCTTTTATACAATAAGATATAGTCATTTGCTAATGTTATACCTAAATGATCACCACAGCTTTAACATATTTCAAACATATGAAATGAATTATGAATAATGTTAATTATATCTATAAAGCGATACATGTAGCTCTAAATGCTCAAAATTATTCGCCAACAAAATAGTTTCAAGAATTGCTCCAGAATGTCACGCCGCGTCGGCCAAGTTATTTTTTCTTATTCTATTACATAATGCTACCTTAACAAATCCCCTATCTCGAGAAGATATTATTCTTTTCATACAAACAAATGTTTCTTGATTGAAATTCAAAACTATCCATATTTATTCTTGCAGGAGTGACATTCCCATTTCACGATGCAGCAAGTAATGTGAAGCGTTTTTTCAAATGCTAGCGTTTGTCCGCGTCCTTTTCTCTCGGAAATGGATGGACGAATTGCACGGTGCTGTATTAAAGTGTTTGCTAAGGGAAACCACCTAGTACCGAGTGTCTCCCCATAGGGGCGAGAAGGTGCGGTGTACCCACCCCAGTACAACGTTTATTGCATAATAAATTGGTTCCTTTTGTCCTCTACGTCGGATCGTGATGGTTACGTGTTAAACACTAGAGTATTTGAAAGATTGCCTCTGAAATAAAGTGATATTTCAAGAAATAGAGGCAAATGATATTGTAAAAGAAGAAATTCCTGCTTAATCTAATGTTGTTACTAATCAACATACCATTTGTATACCTTGACATTGTACTTGTACTTTGCTGTTGTGCTTAATAAGCAAGACTAATTACGGTTTCGCATATGATAACCTACATTAATAAATTCCATTGTGACGTTGAAGAATATTTTTAGTACGGTCTGATATAGCATTGTATGTTATATATGTAGAAGAGGGCAAATTAAAAAAAAAACCTAATTCACCTGTTAACTTCTATTTGTTTTTTATAGAAAAGTTTCTTTATTATAACATCCATTCTTTAAAAACTTGACTTGTCTCGTGGCAAAGTAATAACTTTGTGTTTTATTGAAAACCTTATATATAATTTCGATGTTTTTTATAAAAACAAAGTTTTTTTAGCTATAATTGAATACATAATAATCAAATATGTAATCCGCTTAATTGCTTCAAAGTTTTTCTCATATTATGTTTTTTTAGTAATAATCTAATTTTGTAAGGAGATTTCGTGGATATTGTTGAATACGTACGTACATGCACAATGTAAACAGGATAATAACATTATTGTGACTCATATATTGAATGATTGATTGAATTCTATTATTTCTATTATTTTTTGTATTATTAGAATTGATACAATTAATTTAGCATATACAATTGTAGCCTGTTGCTAGAGAGGTGGGCGTTGATAACTGCGACTCAGTTGTATAACTAATGCAATTATTAACATAGAAACTGTTTATGATATTGTATGCGAAAATGATGTTCTTAGTAAATAAATAAATAAACAAATAAATAAATATAGAAAATATAGATATATAGAAATTAATTCAATCTATATTATCACCTCCACATAAATTTCTAAGAAATCTATTGTTAACTGACACACCGGCGTGTCCGCGGTCGCGGAGGGAGTAAAACAAAGTGTTTGTTTTTGGTAAAGATATTAAAAAACAAAGAAAGTAAGATAAGTAGAATAATAATATATTGATATATTAACACCAATCTTGTTAAACACAATATTTAAACATGAAGATCAATATACTAACGTCTCACACATTAATCAATACTGCTTCTATATATTTTTATAAATTGTTATGTTACTATGTGTTTGGAATACGTTCAATATTCGATTGCGTCGAACGCACATTACTCAGGATAAGAGGGAACATTTTTTGACACAAAGTTAATAAGCAAAATTGCGCCCTTGTTAGTTTACACTCACCCCTCTCAATATTCCGTGTATGGGGAATATGTACGTGAAATATGTTTTCTGCATTTTTGGATGAGCAGCTTCTGAGATAATATATATTATAATTTTACCTAGGTTATTTTTAGAAAAGTGTTTGAGAAGAAAGAGTACAAAGGAATTTTCATGCCCTGTAATAGACATTGCAGTACATTGCCATTTGTTTAGTACTAATAAATCAATACTAATATTATAAAGAGGTAAAGTTTGTGAATTGTGAGTTTGTGATGTTGTAGGGGGTAATCTCTGGATCTACTGAACCGATTTAGATGAAATTTGGTAAGAAGATAGTTTGAGATCCTGGGAAAGACATAGGATACTTTTTATCCCGGAAATCATCTCTTAAAGGGGTGAAAATGGGGGTGAAAGTTTGTATGGGGAATCAACCTAGGGACGAACCCGAGCGAAGCGAGGGTGAGTCGCTAGTACTATATAAAATATGACTACAGTCCACGCATTAGGACAAACGTTTTTCCTTTGACATCCAATGACTTTACTCACACCATTATCACGCAAATGGCTTGGGTACTTCGATATTATTATGATTTTACTTTCCACCTTGAATGTCATGCGATGCAAATCCGGGGACTTTAACTAATGCTGAATAATTCTACGATAAACAAAAGTGGAGCTGACGTGGCATTGATCACAAATCTCTCAGGTATATCTAACCTTGGACTGAATCTATTCAAACCACAATTTACACAACAAAAAACAACACTCTTTGAAGAAGGCTTAGAGTCATTTATGAATAAAATTCAACTAAACTAGCGTTCCCGTTAGATTTTGAATAAACGTGGGCCGTAATGAAAGCCACCATTCTTCTCTTATACTTTTCTAAGCATTAGTTTCGGTGTGGTATGATCCCCTATACTTTTGTAAAGCCGATGAGCGTTTCATTGTAGGTGGATAATCCGATTATTCTATCTTATTGGTAGGCCCATATTTTCCGATGCAATCAAATTGCCTCGCATTTAATAATATACGTATAAAAGGGCAGGCACTCATAAATTACAAGCAATTTTTCCAGAATTTTGAATCATATACATTATACGTCTTAACGGTTTGTATGCCAATAATGATTTGACTTAATGATACTTCAATTTTTTATTAAACATCCCAAGGGCGTTTCCGAATTATAGGTATCTCTTCTACATCTATCTAATTGAAAATTCAATAATCCGATACTCGGTTGAAGTGGGTTTTAAATGAAATTGAAATTTTAAGTAATCCTCCTTACAATTTCAATATAACCTTAAGTTTGAACATGTAGATATACTTAGGCTTAATGAAATTTTCCCCTCAAACTATCGTCTGAGCATGAAATCCGACAAGAAACTAATTGACATGGGCCCACTCGTCATGCGAAGTCGTTTCTCTTTTGAGTCATTGGAAAGCGGAGGGCTGTGCGTAAATAATTTATTATCATGCCAGATGACCGTTACTAAACTATCCACTTTACGAACTTTGACACAAGATGTGGCGGGTGCTTAAACTTATGTCATGGGTTTGTAAATCCTGTTATATCACTTATATAGTATTATCAATTATTTTATTATAGCTACATACATATATCGTGTTTTTCCTCTACATTTAATACACATTTGACGACCACGTTATTTACATTATTTAATGCGAAAGTGTTTATTGGTCAGTCCATTAGTTTGCATATATATATTATTATTATTATTGCGGTACATTAAGATTTTCCTGTAAGCATTTTTTTTTGTAAACATGACCTGATACCGTTATCACTTTAAGAACCCTATTCGAATCAATCGAGAGATATGCATCATTCACATCTCTACAACCAGTTTTAAATATATAACATTCCCTTAACGATATAGACAAAAACAGTTGTAAAGATTATGGCGGCTTATCAGGAAACCTAACGCTTTGTAAAGAGATATACCAATAATCCGAAGCGATACCAAGGGGTTCTCGCCCCTTACCAATGTGTGCTGTGACATTTCACTTTTTTTCATTTTCACTTTTATTCAGAAAGCCACAGAGTCAGTATTGACATGACATTCATAATGGCAGGGGTGCATTTTCAAGTGCAGAAATAATAATCCTCCATAACTAGACTGTCTCGTGCCATTCGGAATATGGCGCAAAATGTATATAGTTTTTTTTTCTGCTCATATAATCACATTTATTCAAAATCAATAGTTTTTACTTAAAAATGACATGAACTACTTTCAATTTAAGCGTAAAAGTGAATGGAATTGATTAAGCATTCGTTGCGTAACTTAATCTTCGATGGTGAGCTCGTGTGTCAATAGCATTCTTATTGATAAGATAATTAGGGTATAATCGAGAGGCTATCAATACAATGATAAAATAGTGTAAAAAAATTTAGTGTAAATTGAAAAAAAATATATTAAAATCAAGAAATACTATTGTCTGTACTACTGTATGATGCACCACAGCAATGATTTATTGACTGATTGATTTAAAAATATTATTCTCCAATTTCATTGTATAACAAAAGAATTTTTGTTTACACCAGCCGGTACCTATTATTGCGAAATTACATTCGATAAGAATACGTTCACCTAACCGCGGCAACAATAAAAATGCAAGCCGCGCAGCAAATTGAAACGAATAAATGGCTCAGCGAAATTTTATCAGATTCACCATGCAGTAGTAGTCAGTACATAAGAATAAGAGCTACGTAAATTGTCTCGAACACGCTCAAATGCATTTGTTACATTTACGTGTTTGGTAAATAATTTGAACGTTCTCGGCCTTTTTGATTAAAGGCATAAAGATATTTAATTAACTAAACATAAAATTAAATAAACATAAAAAATTTCATATTATACGAACATATTAATAAATATAAATGTTTTTGTTTGTATGTTTTTCCTGTTTTTAAATAATTCATAATTATATTATATTATACATTGTGCGGCCCTTAATTTACGTCCGGCGCACTCTGCTGACGCTGTACGACTGGCCGAGATGCGACACATAACAATCTTCGATAAAATGCGGGTTCTTTTATGGAGGTAGTGAGCTTTGGATCCCGTTATCGCGGAAGGGGAGCATTAAATCAGATTTCTTTATTCTTTTTGGTAATAAATCCATCTATGTATATAAAATATCTGTTTGTTGATGTATGTATGTATTACCTACTAGAGACACTCGCTCGATAGCGTATTTTGGTGCCTAAAAGTAGCCTACATGTTAGTAGTAGTAGTAGTCTATCTGTGTACATATCCAAAAAAATTTTGCCCATTCAACGCGAAGGAATAACAAAAATATACAAACTTTCACGTTTATTATAGAAATGACATATTAGTTTTTAATATTATCACTTTTTATTGTTTAGTGTTTAAAACTTTTTAAACCTTACTGGTATTGGATGTCAACTTTGAATTATTCTGAAGTTACAACTGATCGCCATGATTATGGTTTCCCAAAACCAATTAAACACCAACTTACTTTTGGGACTCGAATAGAATTATCTTCCTTTGTTCTTAACTTCTCTCGGTACACCTAAATTTTAAATGTCATCTGCTATAGCAGTTAAATTATTTAATATTAATACACCGTCAAGATTGAATGGTTTCTGATTTACCTAAATGAAATTATTATTTCAAAGCTGTGACCTTGTTAAATCTCTTACCAAAAATCTGTGCCATGTCATCGAAAACGACTTAGGATTAGTTATTAGTGAGGAAGAAGATACAAGTAAAAGTAACATAGGCATATGTAACTATGTCTAATAGTAACAATGCGATTGAAATTAACATATTTTAAAATACTTTTTTATTTCATTTTCGTTTTTGATTATATAATAATTATTATTATTGAATCAATTTAATTATATTAATAACGGGCTCCCACGACTATGGTAGTATCCAGCCATCTTTCCTATTGAAATTTGGATGTTTTTTAATTTCATCATTATCATCATCATCAAATTATTCATATTGGATAGCATTATAGTATTTTGATATATAGATACCGTTTATATTATGTAATGAACAACATTCATTGTTATAGTATAAATGAGAATATCCAGAATGTCATTGTAATGATTTTATTAGTACAATCTATTGTAGCAGTCAGTTATATTACACGTACCTACACATGCTTGCAGAATGTAGATCTTAATTCCCTAGGCAATGATTACAGATTTGAGTTAGAGGATAAGGGTGTTTTACAGAGGGGTTCTTTTGATTTTAGCTAGTAGGATTATGTTAATGGTCTGAATCGAGCTGATTCACGCTTAGCCAATCTAACCGAGATGCGCTCGCTGATAAAGCCGCGCTTGAGGTTCAACAAACTCGTATTTCTTTTTGTACTTCCATTAGGTCGTTATGGCAATGTCATTACATTATGTTGCAAGTCTTTATGTGAGGTATATTAGAAAAGTATTTGCTAGACGTCCATGTGTACAAATTACGCTCGATTAAATTTAAATATATGCTATCGTTACATTTAAACACTTGTTCGAATAAAAATACATGAAAATGTCAAAATGTTTTCTCTGAAAATAAGCCGGAAGAACAAAAAACACAAAAGCTTTTAAAAACTTTTTAAGTGTTAAAGCAGCATTTTAACAACATTCTGAGAAATAGGCGGTTACTAAAACAGCATTTTAGTGGGCCTATCTAGTCGCCTCGTGTACAGTTACAAATCTCCACGATTGCTCCCATACGGCTACGGCCACTGTAATAAGTCTTGTCTGTTTTCCTAACACTTCTCCTAATATATAGACTATAATATATAAATACTACTTGCTATGAATTAAAATTAATTTATTTGATTTTGATAAAAGTTCTTGAGGAATCTTTATTAACAAAGTTTTTGATTAAAATATACATCGAAGACGTTTACGACATTAGTTAATTACTTTCTTAACTTAACACACGTTAATGTCGGCTATAATGAAGAAATTTATAGCTAAAATAAACTTGGAAACGTTTATTCATAAATAAAAAGGTAAAACAAAAAGTAACTCCCCTATGTGAACGTGATCTATCGAGAGCAGAGTGAGACTGCATGTGGGTTTATGGACGATAAAACGTCTAGGGGGATCTATTTATGACGTTTTTTATAAGGTTGATAATAGTAAATGGTGAACCGATATATATTTGGCACCTGTGATGGTATTAAATAATAATCATCATATCCATAAGTGCCAACATATGAAAATACGTATTTTCATAATTTATACATGTAATGTTGTTGTTGTATTATTACCTATATAGACATTTTAAAACAAAAACACAGTCAAATTTATGTTAACTAGAACAATTTTCTTTTACTGCATCGGAATGTTCAATACTTGTTTGAACATCTGCAGAGGACCGCAGGTGTGAAATTGATACTAAAAAGGAACGTTTCTTCGAACAACGACTCATTGAAATGTCTCTTTTATTTTTAGCCCTACTTTTCTTTTATTTTTGTTCACTTGTGTACTCAGTATTGAGTAAGGTCGGTTACGCACGTGTCACTCATTGCATGCTCACCAATATTTAAAGTGATACAGTGATGAATATTTAAAACTATTTTCATGACGTGTCATTGTAAGCAACACTAATTATAGTAGAACGCAATTATAATACTGCTATTTATTGAATTGTTTTATATAATTGAATAGTGCTTTAACTATTTAATCTATATGTACATGATGTAGATACATACAAATAAATAAAATTGAAATGTCTGTTTGTAACGTCAAAATAACAGCTTTTTACTAAATGCATATGAAATTACACATCTAATAAAGAAACACAATTTTTAAAATTTTTGTTTGTCTGTCTGTTCCGGCTTATCTCTGAAATGGCTAAACTGATTGTGACGGGATTTACACTGACAGATATCTGATGTTATAAGAAGTAACTTGGCTACTTTTATTTTTGAAAAAGATATAGGGTTCCTCGCAAAAAAAACGCACCTAAGGACGCACCCGAGCAAAGCGAAAGTAAATCGCTATTTTTTTAAATAAAAGCTATCGAGTGATCCCATTGAGTGATGGTGTTTTTAATATCATACTACATTTTTGTGTTACATTTCGTAATACTTAAAACCTAACAATACATCGTGTTCACAGCGCGTGAAACTCGCTCGCCCTTGGTACCGTTTGCAAGATTAAACGAATCTCACCAATCCTTGCTGGTTACTGCAATCGGCCTCCAAATACGTATAGCAACGGTTTAGCGTAATCGCGAAGCTTGTAATGCCTAAAAGTACCTACTACTCAATTGTTTTCATAGATGTAGCCACAGGTTGTATACAAGCGATATCAATAAAATGTACTTACGTAAGTAATATACCTACCTACTAACGATATTAATGTAATAGATTTTATATGATTTTCTATAAATTTTTTAAAATGTTAATTACGAATAGGCTGCCATACCAATACAATAATGTAATAGGTATAAGTAGGTAAAATCATAAAATTTATTATTAAAATCCTTTTTTTTTTCAATTTAAAGTAGGTAGGTATATGCCTAAGTTCATTATAATGTTAAATATATTTATATGCTAAATTTACATATATATAAACTTTATAAATATTATTTGACATTAAAAAACGTGTAGGGGATTCAGACAATTAGTGAATTTACTAAATTGATTTCCAATTTTTACGTTAAGAATGCTGCAATATCCTGTCGCGGTTGTTTATTAAATTAAGAGATGTTTGTTAAAGTTCACCTTATTTGTTTGTTTGGAGTTCCAGTCAAAACCGTTATAGTTTATTGTTTTGCCCTTTGTTAATCTCCGTAGTTAATATTAATACGATAAATATGTGTTTACATTAAGCGTGCGTATTTATAAATAACTTATTTGTTTGCATTAATTTTTTGCAGCGCAGTACTATATCTTAACAAACAGATGTGCAATTTAGTCGTGTTTTCCTGTAAAATAAGTATATAAATTTAAATTAAAAGAACCTCTTGAAAAGTAACCCTTCTAAATTCACGAGTAAGGAAACTGTGTTAATGGGGAGACGTAATACGTGATTTAAATTCGCCCTAGATTAAGGCAACCTACTTAAATAACTCACGGAAACGACTCATAATATATCTCACCCTGCACGTACCAACGCCACCTTCACGGCTCAAGTAATCTCTGACACTATCGGCTTCTAAACAGTAAGGCCTTACGGCAAGAGATTACGTAAAGTATTTAACTCTAATGTGGTGTTGCGCTTTAACATATTTCAGTTCAAAACGTGTAAACATATTATAAGACAAGTCATGGATGAAATCTTAGTCTTCTTTACGTCCGTCCGTTCGAATCGTTTCTAGTAAAATGTTTATTCAATGCCTTGGAATATGTAAAACGTCCCAAATTATTCGTGATATTTAAATTGCTTTAGATTATTACTTTTTTATTTATCAAAAATTTGATTTCTAACCAATATATTTTTTATATGTATTGTTTTTATTTTTTCAATTTAAATCTCGTTATTTTCGTTTGATTCGCAACTACAGACATGTGATTTGAGATTTCAACATTATTAAAAATTAAACAATAAAACAATTAATTTTAAATTGAATTTATCTGTTTTTCGTTACGTAATAAACTCTCACACAAATCCATTGGCAGTAAGTAGGTACGAGTATGTTACAAGAACTATTGTTGGCATGAGAAAGTACAATTTCGCATCGTTATGCGTACTTTGTTAATGTTGTTACATAAAACATGACATATATTGCACTTTACATTCGTAAATATTTTCGTTATTCATTACACGATAAAATGCAGTGGTAGCCCAGTGGTAACGCGCTCGCTTGGGAAACCGAGTAAAGCGGGTTCAAATCCCGGGTCTCGCACCTCTGATATTTTCACGTGCGAATCATTTCTAACATGATTACCACTTGTCTTACGGTGAAGGAAAACATCGTGAGGAAACCTACATGTTTTCGATTTCGATGAGAGAACCTAGCAAGTTTTCGAAAGACATGTGAAGTCCGCCAACCCGCACTTGGCCAGTGTGGTGGACCATGGCCTGATCCCCCTCGTACTGAAGGGAGGCCCGTGCCCAGCAGTGGGACGTTAAAAAGGGCTGAATACATTACACGATAAAATTAACGTTAAGTTATAATTAATTCGTGCCTTATTAGTTATAATTTTGCTAATAGAAGATGATTTTACTTGGCGTAAATAAAGTTTCAGTGCGTCGCGAACGTGTCTGGAATATTGAAAGTTTAATGAGAATCAGAATAATGAAAGCATTGGTTTGTTTTGCATATTAATGATTGGTTTGACGTTAAATGAAAGGAACACGCGGCCTTCTTTGAAAGGAAAACAACGATTCAAGTAGAAACAATAACGGTTGAAAGAAACAATTACTACGTCAGTAATAGTCGCTACCGACCGTCGTCCAGTTAGTTTTCTGTTGCAGGTTGGAGCGAAAACTACCTTTCCTAAAACCGGTTTGCTTTTGAACGAGTTTCAGGTTTAGAAACATTATTTCACTTTGCTTTTATGGCGTTAGTTTAAAAGATTTAATGCAATGGAACAGGTTTATTTTGAACGTCTCGAGATGATCAAGTTTAAGCAAGAAATGCAAATGTTTTATCCGAGTTCGGTATGCGGCTTTGAAATCTAGTTTAACGATGTTCTTTAGTAGATTTTGTAGCTGTTTTATTATGGCTTGTGGTTTAAGGTTTGCATCAAAAGCAGAAAATATATATCAGTCTATTTCGTTATATCCGTGTTTAGATATCCTTTGGGAAACTTAGTAAAATTACAAATAAGGTCTCTTTCATGTGTCCAAAAATGTTTCGTTCTAGGTAGTTTTGACTTTCTTTTGACCAATCTTAGTTAATAACTAAACTAAGGCAGTCTATTTTTTTAAGCCTACAAACTGCGACATTATCTGCAAATTGCAATTGCACAGAAATTTAATACATATTCAGTGCAATTCTAAAACCGATAGGTACGTGACAAGTACTAAGTTATAAGCTAGAAACAGCGGCGATGGTTATAAATCATAACTCATATCACATGGCCGGCTGAGTTGTAAAATTAGAAGCAGTCAATTGATATTAGTTGCGTAATAAAACCATGCTCGCTGCTTGCATCCACATCCGCCTAGACGGCTGCTTGGGAATATCCGCTATATATCTAATGATGTGCATTACAATATAATGTAATTGTTGGTTATCAAGCTACTGTTTTATTATTTGATGCGATTTGATGACGACCTTAAAATATATTATTACTAGGACTTACGCTTCGCTCGGGTGGACATTTAAGATGATGCCAAACAGCGCCCTATATACAACTCCAGGTCATATTCTATCGTGTACTAAATTTTATTCTAATGCTTTCTGCTTCTTTTCTAAATGATTCAGCTGTTACACCGAACTTACACACATACACATACAAACATATAAATATAAAACAGTAGGTAGTCTGATTTACTTATTTTTTACCTTAAAATTTATTCATGGGTTATTTATTATAATTTTGTAATTCAACATAAATAAAACACAAATTTAAATATTGCAATACTTAATATTTATAACGTTTATATAAGCTATTGTCTAAGTTCTTAATTGAGACATACTCTACCTCCGTAATTAAGTTTGTATGTGCATAATAATAATAATAATATTAAACCCATTACACTCATGTTCGACCGAGTATACTAACGTTTGAGTAGACGCTAATTCGCAGTGGGTGTATGTACAGAAGTACACGGTACTAATAGATGTACTATTAGTACAGTGTACTTATTTATATATCACCATATTGTATTAATTAATATCTAGGTACTCGTACTAGAGTCATACGAATTAAACTCTCGTGACCACGGATGCAGGTCATTAGTGGAATCATCCATAACATGAATGTCTCTAAACATTGTACGATTTTATATAACAGTTTGGTTGGGGAATGTGTTAGCTTACCGTACATAAAAGACTCCGACGAATTGAGAACCTCCTCCTTTAAAGAAGTCAGTTTGAAGAAGTCGGTTGAAAATAATATTGATAAGTTCACTACTTGTCGTGGTTTCATATTTGCTGGGAAGTGTAACGTCTCCATCCTCTTTAAGTTAGCTTGTCTTTAAAAAAAATATTTAATAGGGAAATCTTAGTTTTCCAAAATCCAATTCTACTGTATATCTTTTTTCAAATCAATAAAATTGCTGTTTATAGGCACTATATCTTTTATATACCTAATTAAAAATCCTAAAAATAATATTCCTATTGAATGTTAATTATTAAATATTTCATTTCTTTTTCAGGTAAAAAAGATAATGGAGTTACACAATATGTCAACATATCGAATAAATAAACGAAAGTAAGTGAATAACGTGTAATTGACTTTTTGATGCTACATTTTAACTTTCCTATTTTATATTTTTATAGCGGTAATGAAAAACAGATCTATTCCACGGGAACCGTACAAAATGTGCTATTCCAGATTAATATAATCTATCTCTGTGCCAAATTTTGTCCAGATCCGTTTTGGCGTGATTGGGTAACAAATATCCAAACATCTAAACTTTCACATTTATAATATTAGTAAGATTATTAAGGTAATGGCATTTTTTTTAAATCGACTCATGTAAGCCTTATTTAATTTACTCTAGGTCTTCTTATACACTTACTAAGATACAAAGAGTTATTTGTTTTTGCAACAAGTTGTTATTGTTTGAATTTCGTCGTTATGATACAATAATAATCCCATCGAAATTCAATTTGTTTCTTCTTCAACTTCATCTTACTTCAACTTCTTTGATCTATTTTTATGAAATTCGATAAACTTTAATCACTGTAGTAAATTAAAAATACTTTTCAAGTAACATTAACAGTAAACTATAAAAGTTTTGAAAGGACAAGACATTTGAACAACTGCGTCGTCATTGTGATGTTTAATATAACAGTTTATTCGTAATCGTAACACAGTGCTGTTAACCATGCCACAGTTAAAGGATTTATTAGAGCGATAAGTTTTGTATCATTTAGTTATTGTCTGAGGTTGTCTGTGTTGGCCGTTGACCCGGTGACGGTTTAACCGTTACAAACAACCACATAATGTGTTATTTATCTTTGCTCATTAGGGGCCGTCCATAAATTACGTCACACGTTATGGGGGGGAGGGGGTTGTCAACGAAGTGTGACATTGTGTGACAAGGGGCAGGGAGGAGTCATAAGCTTCGTGGCGTTACATGTCAAAATCTAAAGTAGGTATTATAATACAAAACAATACCTGTAAACGAAAAATTAAAAAAACAGATCTTTCTTTACACTATATTATTAAATAAATATTTTTGGACGTGCTGTTTTTATTTTATTCAGTTCTGGGTATAAAATTGCAAAATATGTGACGTCACACCAGGGAGGGAAGGAGGCAGCTAGGGGAGGGGGGGGGCAAATGTGACCGCCTGTAACAAGGAGGGGATTATGGATGGCCCCTTAGATATATAATAATATACTCGATTATTTCTTCTAATATTACAATATGATACAATAAATAAGCCAATTAATACATTTTTAGGTATATGCGAATATTTGACATTGAAATACATTTTTCCGGTTTTGACATTGAAAACCATTTTTCCGGTTTTTGTAGCGTTTTATTTTGTCTTTTGATTAACGATGTTTCTGATGCAAAGTAACCATTTCACATCTGTACAAATAACCCGGTTTTTAAGAAGAAGATTCGTCTTCTATTTTATATCTAGTCTAATAAGTGACAAATGTGAAGTAGACAAATGTTAAAATAAATAAATAAATATATTGGGGCATAAATGTAAAACAACGAATAATATCAAATTTTAATATAAAATGATATAAATTTTAGTTTAATTATTCACTTTGGGTACATAGTACATACATACGTAGGTATATAATACAGCGTTATTTTGGGACAATTATGGAACATAAAGTAAATAGAACACAAATAAACCATAGAAATTAGCTTGAATAAGGCGAAGTAAGAGTACGGTTATTATATTGTTAACAGCGTATTAAGTCAATTAGCGAACAAACAAATGTTATTCCGTGCCAATTTAGGATCTCATTTCCTCTTATGTACGAATTCAGAATAATAATCACGGTTTCATTGAAATATATAGTTGAGTTATAGTAAACAGTAAAAATAAATATGTATTTCTGTTTGTTGTTATTTACAATAATATTATTGCTCCATTCATATCTCAAACTGTACGAGTATTTCCAATTGAAATTTCGAACTTTAGAATCTATTTTTCAAGACTAATATCCAATTGGGTTTTAATTTTGAATTCATTAATCAATTAAATTACCATAAAGGTTTACATTACCATAAGGCAGTGGTAGCACAGTGGTAACGCGCTCGCTTGGGGAACCGAGTGAAGCGGGTTTGAATCCCGGGTCTCGCACCTCTGATATTTTCACGTGCGAATCATTTTTAACACGATTACCATTCGCCTTACGGTGAAGGAAAACATCGTGAGGAAATCTAGCTAAGCAAGTTTTCGAAAGACATGTGAAGTCTGCCAACTCGCACTTGGCTAGCGTAGTGGACTATTATGACCTGATCCCCTTCGTATTCAAGGGAGACCCGTGCCCAGCAGTAGGGCGTTAAAAAGGGCTGAGTACAATACAATAACGGTTGACAAGAGTCCACATTGCTATCTGACATGCATTTTAATAATGCGGATTTAACTTAAATGTAACACTTTATGTAATTATATCTAATACTACCGTTGCTTGCGTTTCTATCTGCGCAGTTTATTATTGTTCCGATAGTAAAGGTCGTAACGTAATGTAAATAACCTAGATAACCTATAAAAACTCCTCAATCAATATGTTAAAAATATCAAAGTAATTTTTCATATCGGGTTGGTAATTCCACAGGGTAGCGCATTTGAATAAACAAAAACAAAGGTTTATTGTGTTAATATTAAGGTATACGGTGGATAAAGTCCAATATGTATCTACGACACGTGATAAGTTTGAATTCTAAATTTCTTTTTGTAATTTTAATAATAAAGATTACAGAAAGATGGTCAAACATTAAAATATTTAAAATAAAAAAATGATGCTTTATTAAAACTTTGTTTATATGTTATACGTAAAGATCATAAGTCACACACGCCACGCCGTTTTAATCAAAAGGTCATTAGGGTTACAATTCAATACACATCAAGAGAACCAAACTAACAGTTATTTTCGGACTAATTAATTGGCTAACTTCACTAACTCTCTTAGCTTGTGGCTAAGAGGTGAATAGCTATTGGAACTATGTAATCTTCTATAGTTGACTGATACTAATACAAAGAAAATATATCCACGTCGTAGTTTCAGTAACTTAATAAATAACTCAGTGCGAAAGTTTGTTTGTAACCACAATACAGGCACATTAACTATTTAGTTATAAGAAATTTTGTACTGTATAATTTACATATTTCATACCAAAGCCGAAATGAAAAGTTTTTACTGTAATATTCATTCTCTATCGTTCTCTCATTTATAATGAAAGAAAACGTCAGAATCAAGACTTGCTCCAATTATGAATTTCGATTATCCGCTGCTCTCACTTTTATAAGCCTTTTATTCTGAAGTTGTTTTTACTAAGTTTTATTATAAAAATGCTGTTTCGTAACTTTTATTATAAAAAAATGTTGTCCAAATATAAAAACAAGTGCGAGTATGACTCGCCCACGAGGGTTCCGTACTTTGTAGGAAATCTGTTCAACTTTAATTTTCAACTTTTTTATTTTTTGAAATTTGACCTTTATTTGTGGTGTAAGACTTTGCTTTTTGCCAAAATTTGTGATTCTAGGGGACTACCATATTATAGGTTTTTGACCCAAAACCTATAGGGTACTTCCGGTAGACCTAGAATTGTTAATTTTGATTAAAAGCAAGGTTTTATAGCACAAGTAAAGGGTCAATTCTGAAAAATAAAAAAAGTTGAAAATTACGGTAAATTTTTATACTTACAAGTTTTCGCGAAAATCTCAGAAACGCGAAAACTCAGGACCTTGATTTTTATACACCTAATAGGGACTATAAATCTCAGTATCTGGTATAAATTTCAACTTGCTAGGTCCACCCATTCCTGAAAAAATCGGTGGTGACACACGGACAGACAGACGGACAAAAGAGTGATCTTATAAGGATTCCTTTTTTACCTTTTGAGGTACAGAACCTTAAAAAAAGCTATGTTGTAAATTTAACAGTTTATTTTCCGTTGCGTGCATGTGGACCCATAAATCGTAGCAAGACATGCTGCCCACAACGTCATTGCGCTACGTAGGCATAAGTTATGGCTTTCTATTGTCTTTCGGTCTCTGCTTCTGACACACATCTCTAATTTTTAAATGAAATAGGTTTCAATAAAAGACAGCTCAATAACAAAGACCTTCCTTATCATTGGGTTTTAAGTTTGTCTATGTTTATATAATATAATAACGTACGCACCATTGTATCTATATTTGTAATATAAAATAACGTTGTAATAGATATCTTTATATAACGGATATTTCTAACAACTGCCAAAAACAGATATACAAACAAACAGGTTTATTAATTTTATATTTCATCAGTTATGTTATATAAGAGTATCGTAAAAACATAAAATCACAGCAGCCACTTTCTGCCCTGTCTAACGTACGACATAGGATTTATCAGTAGCATGTAGTTGAGAACTTAATATACGCGATCACTAAGCCTCGAACTGACAATTTTTGACAAGTTGTGTCTGATTGTCGATGCTTACCATAGACAAGATATTACTGGCATATACGTTATTTACACACTGAGAATAAGATCGAAAACAAGGACGGTTTGAAATTATCAAAGATACAGATAAATCTTTCTAAGATTCTAGATTTCTAAAATTATATTGGAGGGCAGTTAAAAAATCATCTAATAGATTACCTATGTTTTTGGCTTTTTAGTTTTTAACAATTGAAACAGAAAAAAAAGTTGTAAAAGTAATATTTTACTCTGCTTGAGATCTGTTCATTCACTGGAGACATTAAATTTATCTACCTAATGGTTTCAAAATTACCAGAAAAGAAAGTTTTAAACTCAAGTCTTGCGAAACAAACTCGTTATGTGACGATGTTAACAAAACATAGTCTTTGCCAAGTCAACGGTCCGGCAAAATGAGTGGTTTGTTTATTGTAGGTTAGAGAGGCTTGGTGTTTTACCTCGACAAGCAATTTTTTACGCTACGCGCAATCACAAACTTTCTAACGGTGCATCCTCGAATTTCCATTTAACCACAATACTTATTTTGAAGAGGTTAATTATAAGTTATAAAGCAATAAAATTTTATGTTAACCTTAATAAATTTTGTAACTATAGTGTTTGTATTATAAAGAACAGTTAGTTTTATGTCGAATAGGAATAGTATGAGATGATTTATTGAGTACTAGCATTGCCCGCGGACCCGCCCGCGTTCAGATGACCAAAAACCAAATTCTTAGGTTTTACATATTAGTATAATCTTACAATGAATTTATTGTATTTTTTCTCAGAAATGAGATATTTTCCCGAGGTAAAAAGTATCCTATTTGTTGACCCGGATAACCAGCTATCACCATACCAAGTTTCATCAAAATCCCTCCAGTGGTTTTCCTGTGATGCGGTAACAGACAGACAGACAAAAATTCTAAAATCTATAGATTCGGCCTCTGTATCGAAAATAATGTTTATTTTAATAAGATTTTCCAAAAAATATTTAATGTACAGATTCGGCTTAGTTACAATTTTATTTTATCTATAGATATACATGATTTATAGGCTTACGCCATTGCACTGAGAACAATAGGTTCAGTTGAATACGCGCCAAGCGTTTGTACCTGATAATAATTTCATGATCAATCTCGACCCTCTCGAAGTGGAGTAGACGTTGATAGATCATGGTCGGTTCTCCGCACAAGTCGAAGCTAATTGGGTGATAGATGGTTTCCACGATGTTCTTTGATTTTATTTGCTTAGCTTTTGACTTTTCAATAAAATTCTAGTCTAAATGTTAGTATTATTATATGTTTATAGCTATATATCGTTTACTTTGCAAGTACTATCTTAGAAAACATAAACAAAATATTTATTTTTTACTTTTATCCAATACAGTGTTCGAAAGCAGGCCACTGATTTATTATTTATGACAATGCGAATTTGGGTCAATTTGCTTGCGATCTTAAATGTCGTCTGCTCGCCCTAAATACCTATTTTGTGGAGAAATATTTCGGTATATTTCTTTGGTCGTGGGAAATGAACTACCTCGCCAATTTATATTAAATCTCATAATCTACGTCTGTAGTAATCTTCAGCTTTTCATTGTAGAATTTATTCGTTTTGATTGTGCTGCCTTATATTAGCCTGTCTTTATTTCTGAAATATATTTCAAACTTATGCTATACGCTTAACATTTTGAACAAAGTAATCACTGCTTTGTAGAAGTGTTCCTAAGGTAGCGTCAGCACCTGGACTTTATTGATAGTCAGAACATCCGTCGAGGGTAGAAACGAAAAATTAGCATACAAATGAAATGAGCTGCATGAGAGGTACTTACAATTAAAAATTTTAAAATTGAAATCTTAGTCTGGTCTAATATTAATTAATACGTTAACTTTGAAGATTTTTCACTGAAATTGGTGGTGCAATAAATGTGCCATAAAAAGCATGTGTTCTAGTTATTGTAAATACCTTTATTCTCCTCATAAAAGACAAGCAAATAAATTTGGCTTTGTGTGCAAAATTATTATCTTAATTTAGAAAAATTATTGTATGTATTATAACACATAAACTTCTTCTTCAAAATACCTATTATAAATATGTATGTATATCAAGTAACTACAAAATAACTGCAAATAGTAAATTATATATATAATGTACATTATTTCGATATATTTAATGAATTTAAATCTTACTAAAATATACTTTATTATTTTCATTTATTTATGTTTCATTTTAATACACTGTAGTTGAATTATAAAATATTTTTTGAAATTCTTAGGAGGACGAAATAGTCAATTTATCAATTTCTACACAGGAAGGTTACAAGCTTTAGGCCTAACGAAACTGGTGAAGGCATCTAGTTCTAAAATGAACTCAGTAAAGTGGGAATAGCTTAGTAACAAAACATTTCAATTTTAACAACAATGAGTATATAAGAGGCGTATAATCATGTGGATAGAAAGTGAGATGGAGATTGACGCGTTTGCTCGTATAGACTATATTATTCAATTTCATCGGCTACCTCATGAATATGGATTAGACTTCTAGCACTGTGTAGCTCTAAGATCTTATTTTTAATGAATATAAGATTCACTACTATACAGAAATTTATTATACATAATTTTACGATAGTTATTTTTCTGACATTTTACTCAAATATATGTATGTTATAACTTTTGATAACCTAGGTCCAATGAAAGTACGAGGATCACTTACTTCCTTATAGGTTAAACGAATTCCTGAGTAGAGAAATTGCTTAATCCCAAACTACTCTCGAGAAGATCAGGGTAATGGAGAACTACACAGCCTCTCATGAATACTAAACAACATGAAAATTCGTCGTTGCATCAAGAGTTGATATTAGAAATGTAATTAGTACATATTATGTGTGTATGTGTTACGTAAGTAAAAAAAACTTTTCATGGGCCTACAAATGTATAGGTATCTAATATTATAGATTCAGAAGTAACTTTGTCTGTCTTACTCTGTTGATAAACAAGCAATTTTTTTGGCGAAATTTGACTGAGAGGATGAAATGAGATGAGTTTTTATGAAATAATCGTATTGCTTAGCTGCATGTAGAACTTGAAATTTCTATGTAAAATATGTTTCAAAGATTAAGAGTATAAAATATGTATTGTATTACCTTATTACAAAGTGTTAAATTAAAATAAAGCCAGGGTTAGCCTTAGTTTATTGACCAGGTATTTTTACTTCTTATGAATAATCGACTTACAATAAATTCTTTCTTGTCTCTGTTGGCTTTTCGTTAACACTGTACACTAAAAGTACACCTCAACATCATATATTCTAGCATCTGCCACATTTAAAACTATATCCATCCCATTTCAAAGCACATGTTCTACAAATATTGCGACTGCAGTATATTAAATTTAACTATGCGGAACGTGTTCCCTTGACCCGTGTTATTATAGTTCTTTCGATGCAGCGTGGATATTGATGATCTGTTAAATTTTATATTACTTGATGAAGTGTAAGTTACATAATATCCTTAAATGGTATATTGAATTTAATTTTTTTACAATATATATAACCAAAAACACAAACAAACAAAACAAATAAAAAATATTATTTTAACAAACATTCACTTGTAAATCAAAAATATCTGTGATCATATAAATCAAATTGAGGATTATGTTAGAAACTATGTCATGAGAACGATTTCAATGCGATTTTGAAAACTATTGAGGTAATTCGATGACCCTATTATCTATAGTGAGAACCGTTACAATCGGTGTGAGCAACCTTGAGTGCAATAGTTATACAGTAAGTGGTCAGTAGAAGATTACACTGATGTACACTCAATTGCTTTATTCAGTGGACGTTCTTTTTTAATAAAATTAGATTACTATTTTTTCTCTTTGGTCTCATTGAGGAACAAAGTCATCGCTGTTTTGTCAGTTTAAATTACACGACTTGGTAATTTCCGTAAGGAAGTTATTTAGAAATGACGCTACTTCCTAGCATCGTCGTTTTCATGGTCAAATGCACAATTAAATTAAAATTTAATGGTTTTAAAATAAATAAATGTAGTTTTATGATAATTTGCATCTCGTGTTACAACAATAGTATTACTATTTATAAATATTTTTGGTGACCGTACAATAAGATGTTGTGTAATTTTGTGCTTGCGAAATTGCGTAATGCTTAACCACCAGTGTTGCTACGTTTATTTGGAACAGTTTCTACTTACATATGTGCGAAACAAAATGTATATTGTACATGATATGTTTCAAATGCGATAAGAATTCGTATAAATACCCAGTTGTTATCGATTTTCGAGATAATCTAATGGGCTTATTTACCATATTCACCATAAACAACCATTGTATTAGAACCATAAACAACAGCTGTAAAATAATGGTAATATTATTAACATTATTGCTTTCTCTTTACATTTTTGTAACAGAAATTAGTAAATTATTCTGCCATAATAGAAGCAAAGTTGGTTTATAACAACGTGCACTTCGTCTTTTATGAGCGCTATTCGCGATTTCACAACAGCTTGTTGCCAGGTTGCCTCAAATTACGGTCTTAGGTGATTTTTTTCCTACAACCTCCAGGGCACTCTAAACTGAGTTTTTCGAGGCTAATATTAATAAGTTATCTCCCTGAAAGGCCGTTTATGTGGAGTCACCTAATTAATATAATAGGAAGTTAGGTACGTATAAGAGAATATTTTAGTATAATGTTATACTTCAATTGTTGTTTGTTTGTTCTAAAATATTTCCTTTGTTTTATCTTGTTTTATGTAATTATACAAATACGTGTCATGAGCACTTAAGATTAACAATGAGATTAACGGCTGCAATGCGCATATTTCACACTGTCAGCGAGCCAGCTCCTTCATCATTCTTATTATAAATCAAAAAAAAAAACAAAAATTCAGAAATTATATGAAGTGTTTGTGCCTATAAATAATACCCCAACATTTCTTTTAGAAACAGGTTTAGAATTGATATATTAGCTGCTAAAAATTTTTTTATTGATATACCTATATCATCGATCTATTGTAGTGACGGTATAAAGTAAGGTAAATTTTTCATTGATGTTGTTAAACATTTTAGGAGTCCTATAAGTAATGCTATTCCTATATATTGTTATTGTCTAAGTGGTAATGAACCAACATTTTATGAGTAGGTAGGTACTCTTAGTTTTACTGGTTTCGTAGTATCGATCGATCGGTCATGGGTCGCGTCGCAAGGTCACGCTTTGCTACTGAGCTGAAACATGATATTGTTGACTGCTGCTACATTTATGAAGTTTAGATGAGACACTTATATACCTTTTATAAAATAATAATCATTATTCTATGTATTTTACAATGTATGCCTATCCGGTAGCAGCTAGAGAGACATCGTGACACATTACAAATTTTAGACTTTAACTTCAACGTTAGTAACATTACATAACAGTTTGAATTATCTTGGAAAAGAAAAAGCTATGTACTAGCATTTTTTTTATTTACATTCTGTATCACAATTTTTGAACAATATTGGTATTTTTTCTTTTCCACGCACATTTAACCAATATTATGTAACGTAAAGTCAAGTATTGTATAGACAACATGTTTTGCTCAGTTTGTAGTAACCCTGCTTGCTGTGCCAGCGGTCGCGGGTTTGAGTCCCGCTGGGGACATTCATTTGTGTGATGAGCACGAATGTTTGTACTTCAGTCATGTGTGTCTATGTTTATAAAATGTATGTATTTAGAGTTATATGTGTTTAGTGTATCAACTATCCGGTATCCATAACTCAGGCCTCGTAACTTACCATGGATCTAGATGGTGCTGTGTGTTAATGCCCCAACATAATATATAAAGTATTGCTGATTTTACTCCAGTGTAATGAACAATTTTGAATGCATAACGACGATTGGTAAATAAATAATTTTCAATCGAATTTATACTAACATTTCAATTTGACAAACATTTGTAATTTTCATTGTTTGGGACCGATATGGTACGATTATTTGCCTATACCGTAGGTTAATTTCGGAATTGATTGCCATTTTGATGGAAGGATCTGTACACACAAAGGGGAAAATGTTTCTGGATAAATACTTAATGTAGTATCTAAATAAAGTATTTCTTTGTGACTTTGTATTTAATAGTTTATTCTTAGCTTAGTTTGTACGAAAATAATTTTGCATCAAAACAAAATAATAAAAATACCTACTTTGTTCGTCCGGAAATTTGCATTTGATAAAGTGACAAGTGAAGTTTTAATGAATAAACGTTTTTTTTTTCATTTTGATACTAAGAGATTTAAAAGGGGTCTTTACATTAAAGGATATAGGATGCGGATATAAAGTAATGAAAAGGTACGCTAGATAGAAAAGCTCAGTATAAGTGTAATCTCTATATTATTTTTGATAAACGTGACTAAGTATGTACTTTAAGTAATCACTTTGCATAAACATTAAATAACGTGGCCTAACCTTTAAATGTTGTCTACGAAATCGTGACTGACATTATCAAACCTAGGTAGTAGGTAACTTCTATCACTGAAAACAAAGATCTGATAAAAATTATATAACTGAAGTCACGAACATACTACAAGACGTTTTTAAATCATATTAACATAATATTTTATATAAAATAAAAATAACTTTAATATTCGTAGAGTTAACTTGTCTTGTGTCAAATTTAATGGATCACGATGCGAATCCTAAAAAACTTATAAATTATTATTATTATTACTTAAGTGGCAGCTAACAGGAATAGAAAAGATTTTTTCGTCGAATTTCTTAAAATACCACTCTTTTATAGACAATAGGAATGTCTAATTACTAAAAAGGCTCTTATCACTTTTTTTATCAGATTTTTTTTTTCGTCTCTATCGCTTGGGAACGTCTATTTACATAGTTTGTATTAATACGGCACTTGTCCGAGCTCGAACTATACAATTACAGGGCTGTGAATATACGGTTAAATACTAAAAAGCCACTTGTCCAAGGACATGTACCCTATTACCAATTATTTCCGAAGGCATCTTATCAACTATCAATGTCACGTCGCCCGCCGTTTTTTTGAAAATTACATAAAAAACAAAGTTATTTTGCGACAATTGTGCAGGCCAAAACAAGATCCATGTAATGATTAGATTCTTAATGGCTCTTGTAGAAAAGAAAATGTTCAAAAAAAATACTTTTTTCTCCCATTTTGACCACATTGGGCTCATAAAGAGAAAATTGAAGAGAATGTCAAGAGTTTATACTATGGATGAATATATCCATTCTGTAATCATGAAGTGTTCACAAATACAAGACAAATTTGTTGTTTACTTGCTGGCACAAGTAACATTTTAAATTTTCAGGAATGGTTTTCAAAATTTTATTACAAAACAAAATTATCCAAAACTGTTCAGCCTGGTGAATTAAAAGAGAAGTTTATGATCTCCAAATACCGCGAGTTTCAATTTGAAGCAAAACACCCTCAAAGTGTTGTTGCAAAAGAATTCATTGATGGCATTAATTCTTTCACTTTTGATTTGAGAAAATCTAATCAAACTGATTTTGATCTAGCTTCAAAGGAAATGTATAATGGTGCAATACCTATAGCACAGAAGAAAATGATTGATTTGAAAAAGTTGGCAGAATATATTCCTGCAGAACATAAACCATTCTGGGTTATAATTTACAATTGGCCAGTTAATAATAATTGTGGTGTAATTAGATATATGTTTAAGAGAAATAGTTGATTTAATACATTTTCGTGTTTATTTTATAATAATATTTAGTTATAACTTTAAACTTTAGGTGTTAAAGGGGCACATGTCATAAACATCTACCCCTTTAACACCAAACAAATATTCTAATAAATGATTAATTAATAAAAGGTCACTTGTCCATCTTTATTTTATACTATTTATTAAAATATATAAGGTAAAATGCTATGATTTTTGCTGAAATACATAGCTACCTACATATTTAGTATTATATATTAAAATCAAATGTCAGACATTTAAGCTTTCAAAAGTATGTTGTTTTTTTTATCTCCTGTAAAATTTTACTTAGACAAAAATTAGTGACAAGTGTCCTTTTAATAATTAGACATTTAGGTATAGATAGCCTCATAACATCATCATTATTATTATTTATTTAAACTATATCGAATTTAGTTTTATTATATTGTCAAAAATTACAATAATTTGTATAATGAAATTGGCCTATTTAAAATCTTTGTTTTGAAAAGTTCTCATCTCATTACGGCATAACCTTGGGAAACCTTGTGCTACAAAAAATTGCTACTTTCGGAGTTTCATTCTCACGCTGGTCACTTCATTATTCATTGCAACACTTTGTAAGGTTCTATTTTGGCGCTAACCGGTCCCTTCCGAATATATTACATGAATATTAGATGTGTCCCGTTCCTATAAATATACCTAAGTTATATCTCAATTATAATAAACAATTTCCATGTCGTAAAAAATTAGTACCAATTTTTTTTAGATGGATTATTGGACAAAAAATACCGTAAAAGTATTGTATAGCGCTTGTGTAGATTTATTTATAACTATATAATTTTGTTTAATTACTATGCTTAATTACTATGCTTATATTGTATGCTATACAATAACGATATTTTTTTCTATAAAATTAAAATTATATAAAATAAGTCCTTATTGCTGTTAAGGGATGCTAACACTAATCATAAATTAATGTTTAATGTTAATTTTATGATAGTTTGTATTAGTAGAACATCGAAAATCATATTTTTATAATTTAGTATAAGTTAATAAATTTATTAAAAATGATTTTAAATGCTATATTTATAATCTGTTGTCATATGACTGCAAACACCATTAAGAGCTTATTAGTACGTCACTAACCGCAAAACAAGCTGTCAAAGACTTTACTTCTCTGCATTGTCTAATATAGTTTGCGATCTTAGCAAGGAATTAATTTGTGAATTACTTAATATTAATACCACCATGGAATCTGGATTCACTAAAGGGAGTAGTTCCAACTTACCAAAGATAGATTCTTTGATGGTGGCAAACTTTTTTGCAAGAAACAAAAGACTTTTTGGTTCTGAATTCAGGAACGTGAAAACATCTTTGTAAGTACAGTTTTACGTTTAATACTATTTATCTATTTTGATTGTTTACATTGAAGTAAAAATAAGAAAACACATAAACGGGACATACAGTCATGAATCGCGACCAATGTTTTGTGGTTAGTGACGTCATGTCAGTCAAGTGACAGTCGTTAGAGTGTTTTAGCGGGAAAATTCAAAATTACTCTATTTTTGTATATTTTCTCATCGAAAATACTCATGAGTCAATCTTCAAAATAAAAGCAAATGCGAAAAATTGTTAACATCCCCATTACAATACTAATACATGGGTATTACATTTGTTACTGACGATCGGTTTTTCAAACAGCAGCTTGTCCTTCGACAAAGGCCTCCAAAAATTTCCACCTATCTCTGTGTCTTGTAATTCTGATCCATTCTAGACCGGCAACTTTTGATGTCATCTTCCCAGCGTTTCATTGGTTGACCTTACTTTAAAAAGTAGCCAGTTAGTTCATTTTTTATATATTTCGTTTGTTAAACGTTCCAATTTTGTGACAATTATGGAATTATTTAAAAACTTTGCTAAGTAGATATAGTATGCTCTTTATTCTTTAAAGCTCCTAGTTATATTATTTCATCTACAATACGAAATAGAATAAGCGTATAATATAAAATTATCTCTGTTGTACATTTTATACTTTACTAAAGCAGGGACAGCTTCTGAATACGGATAGTTACACGGGCGACCTCTTTTGGAAATAGGTCACAGTGTCACTCTATTCAGGTTTGCTGTGTCTGCGGATCGATCTAGAGATTTGTTTGACGATCTCCTTTTAGATAACGGTATCTGGGAATTAAAAAATTGTAAGTTCTCATAAAAGTACTTTGAGTGTATATAAATATAAAATGAATTCATGACTGGGCGTGGGTGTTTCAGGTGTCTCAGTTAAAGCATTTTTGTATTTTCTATATTTTCGAATGCAATTTTTTAGAATTTTTAACTAACTTCTATTTATCAATACACACGGTTAATATTTATATATCAAACTATTTTTGTACCAGCGTTCAACCAGTTTGTAAACAAATCGCATCCAACCCAAATGTTGGAGCAATCTTCATAACTTTTGGCCTTAGTCGCGTCGACTCTTATGCTCTTGGTTTCTAATGACCCCTCTCAACGCAATCCCGCTTATAATGGCAGTTTGAGTAAATAAAGTTTTATGACAAGCAAACTTAGTTAACGTTTAAGATTAGGAAAGTTCATGACATGAATAAATGATTCCCTAATGTTTTACTTCAACTACACCACTACCATCGATTGTGTGTCTTATGGCTAATATGCTTCCTTCATATATTAATAATATATAATAATAAATAATGTTTGAGACAGTACGTCGTCTCGGTGTTTATTTGGCCAAAGGACCAATTTACTGAAAGAGTCTTTATAACAGAATTATTCATTTTTTTAATGTCAATTTTATTGATATAAAATAGACATTTTACTTTAAAAAAAGCTGAAAAATGTATTTTATCTATGTAATATATTAATAAATCTTACAAAAAAAGCTTTGTTTTTCTAAAATAAAGGAAAAAATCTGTACTGTTAAATACAAGAAGTATTTGGTGGTTTGAACAAATAAGCACAAGGCGACGAGTAGCTAAGACAAAAGTTACTACTATTAAAATATTTAAATATGATTATTTGAATTAAAATATGTTAATGTTTTTCCACATTAAAACTTTTAAAACAAAGTTAACTCAAAACGTGTATGTCATAAATAAACATATATATGTAAATATTTTAATACATATTTTAAAACGTTTGTAACAAAGTACTAATTTCTAATAACATTCTAGTCTGTGTAGTAGTTTTCTGTAAAGCTGTACAAGCCTTTTTAAATTTCGATACATCACTCCATTTAGGTTCAAAGCAAAATGAAAATTCTCCATATAGTGCTATGTAACAAAAAGTACCAAATTTCTGAATAGATATCAAACAATGCCGTCTTCAATAGTTGTTAGCGAGCGGAAATTACGGCCCGCTGCGATTGGATGTTAGGGGTCGCTTCAATGTAACAACGCGATTTCGGGATTGGATCACTCCAATAGTTTTGATTGCTTTCATGTAATGTTTCACGTTTATATCTTTATTTTTACTATCAGGTTTAGCTCTATTATTAGAAATATTGAGAAATTACCCACTAAAAATATCTTCAAAATGTTTCACTTATATAGCATTAATATAGTGGGTACCCATACTATTGACATGTCTGCGCTATATTCAGGCGTGAACCTAAGTAACTTTTTGCAAGAGACTTGTATCCTACGGGAATCGCCTGATGTATTGGCATAAAAGTAGGTTATGTCACTCTACGGCTCACAATCTGTTTCCGGCAAAAATCACGTCGATCTGTCGCTGTATTAAAGAAGAACAAACAGAAAACATAAACACTTTAGCATAAATACATTATTAAACAAAAAAACCTCAATTTGTTTAATGACTCAATTAATAACAAATAAATATATTACGTGCAATCATTAACTGTTACAAGCAGTCTTTATAGCGGCTCAATGTGAGTTGTTATTATTAGAATTGAGTTTCCGTAATATATATGTAGATACTAGTATTAAGATTATTCCATATCGAAGTCAATGGGTCAACGAGGTGTACTACTGTTAATATTGACTGTTATACGATATTCTGTATAATTTCCACCGGCTGTAATTATTGTAATTATCCCATTACATACTTAACAAATTCTTATGGTATTTGTAAATTAATGTTCTTCACTTAGATATTTTCAAATATTATTGTTTATTTTGAAATTATCTATACTAATTATTGGTATATTTTAACTGTCAAATAACTGAGTTTTAATTTCATAAGCACTGTTCACAATTAAATATTTTATATGTATAACTAACCTTAATAATGTTTTATTGCAGGTACGGAAATGGAACGGATACGTCCAACTTCAGTAGACGTAAGCCCTTGTTAAGGTTTATGAATGCTAATGGCACTTAAAAGGAAATCATGAAACCATTTATCGTCCAACACGAAGTCGAATAATTTGATACTAAATGCTAATAAATACTCGTGTGTGATTGTGAATGTGCCTATTGATAAACATTTAGCGCGAATTACGAGTACTTGTATTGTTATAATTAGCTGACATGCGCTAATAAAAAGCTACTAAAGTAAACAATTCATTGAAACTTAATATTAGTACAATTCATTAGATACTACTATAGAAAGTATCAACTTTTGCTATATCCTCGTTAAATAAATATTTATATGACACTAGCTGCGGCTTCGCTCGCGCTAAAACTACAAAAAATCTCTAAAAGGGAGTTTCATACAAAATTTCATCCTCTATTTTATCCCCTTATAGGATGAATTTCGAAAAATGCTAAAACACGTACTTATTTAATTTTATTAAAAAGCATTAATACTAAGTTTCAAGTAATTCGGATTATAAATATTTTTTGGATTGTATTATAACGTGTTATCCCGTGGTAATTAGATAATTCATCTCCCGCGGTAAAACGCAGCTTATGTCACTCTCCAGCCCTCCAACTATCTCCACAAAAAAAATCACACCAATCTGTCACTCCGGTGGGACGTGAAAGAAGGACAAACAAACACACTTTCACATTTATAATATTAGTATGGATATGTATTTACTAGCATCTAAAGAGATAGCTACAGTAAATGTAAACAAGTGTGAGGCAAATGAGGGCAAAGTATCGGACCAACTATCGGATCCGGCATTCCAACCAACCTTTATCCTGTCCCTGCCGAGTTTTTAATTACGCGGAGATTGCGGCCGCCCGCGCTATTATATTTACTGTGTCTAAACAGGTTTTTTCCCCCTTGCCTCTCTACGAGATTAATCATACCAGTTATAACTGATATTGTTGCTAGCTAATTAAGAGCTCTGTATTACGTTTGCGGAGTTATTGTCGCTTCGCTCGGGTTCACCCCTAGTAAAACAAAAACAAATCTGTCTCACGGGAACCGTACATTTTTCCGGGATAAAAAGTAGCCTATGTGTTATTCCAGACTATAATCTATCTCTCTGTCAAATTTCATCCAGATCCGTTTAGCCTTTTTGACGTGAAATAGTAACAAACATCCATACATACATACTTACAAACTTTCACATTTATAATATTAATACAGACTAGTGACCTACCCTTTCTTTGCTCGGGTGTATATCGTAGTAGTCACTTCAGGTCATAGACGAATTGTGTATTAAACATCCAAATCGTCTTGCCGTTTCAGCGTGAAGGATTAACAAATATACACAGAGGTCAGAGACACATACAAACTTTCACATTTATTAATAGTCTAATTTTAAATGGTTATTGTTTGTTCGAGCATTTAAATAAAACTTTTATCTTGATACCTTTTCGACGAACGGTCAATTTTAACATATTTTACTCATATTTAATTAACCGACTTCCAAAAAGGAGGAAGATCTCAATACGTCGGAATCTTTTTTCAATTAACTAACTTGTTAATATATTTAACGCTTTATTCTAAAGGATGCAATGGTACGAAATGTCATAAATGCCACTAGTGATGATGTGAACTACGAACTAATAGTAGGTATTTTATCCTATATCACAAGTAAACGCTTAATAAGTCGTAACATTATAACAGCAACCATGTCAATATTCATTTATGTCATTGTCTCTCGACCAGTGGATTTAATTTGGTCTCGTTGACACTTTGATGCAAATTTACACACGGTCAGATATGTTACACTATACTATACCGGTTTGTAATGGATATTCATTTTAAATAGTTAATGTTTCTTCGTATTCGCTTTGCAGACTTTATTTGTTCTGGCGTAAATCATTATTGATTAATAGCTTTTGTCACCAATCATTGACGTTACCTTTTTGTTTGTCGATGTGATGTCGATAATAATTGTATTCTGCCCTTTTCAACATCCCACTGCTGCGCACGGGCCTCCCTTCAATACGAAGTGGATCAGGCCATATTTCACCACGCTGGCCAAGTGCGGGTTGGCGGACGTCACATGTCTTTTGAAAACTAGCTAGGTTCTCTCAGACATGCAGGTTTCCTCACTATGTTTTCCTTCACTGTTAAGACAAGTGGTAATCAGGTTGGAAATGATTCGCATATGAAAATATCAAAGGTGCGTGACCTGGGATTTGAATCCGCTTCACTCGGTTTCCCAAGCGAGCGCGTTACCACTGGGCTACCACTGCGTTAATAATTATATATTTAATTTAACCCGCTGGTACATCAGGTAGAGATAAATGTCTTAAACGCTGCACAAGTACGCACGCACTTTTAATAAACAATTAAGTATTCTCACTAACAGAACGTGCAACTTGAAATGACTAAATATTATCCTTCTGACCCCACACAGCATCCCAATACGAGTGAAGGGAAGGAGCAAATCAATAAAACTTATGTCACTTCATGCGACGTAGTCGTCACGTATCCGTCACGTCTCCGTGACGCGAATACCTACTAAGCTTTACGGCAATGAAATGTGAGTTTTAGGGAAATGTGAAACTAACTCATTTGATATATTGTTATTTGATTCGCACCACTTGATCCTGTATTCTGTTTGCGCGATACGGAAGGCGCATAAATTGTGCAGAAATATTTTTGGATTCCTTAAATATCTTGTTGCCTTTGAACAAAGAACCGGAAAAAACACGTGTTTTTCATTCCAAGCGCATTCATTCATGTCTCGTTGTTGTGATATGAAATATGTTGTACTGCTTTTTTATTAAGCCTTCACTGAATTGTAATCAATGCGTCAAAGCTTTTAAATAATAATATAATTTTGCTGATCTGGACTCTCTGATGAAAATGTGATTTAAAACAAGGTACCTATATGTCTTTTAAAACTATATATTCTTTCATGAAATGTCAATATTAATTTAAAGGTTTAAATTCATTTTATTATATAATTAGCATTGCCCGCGGCTCCGCTCGCGTTCAGAAGACGAAAAATCAAATTCTTAGGTTTTTCATATTAGTATACTCTTACATTGCAGTTTTTGTATTTTTCCTCTGAAATGAGACATTTTCGCGCGGTAAATAGTATCCTATATGTTGACCCGGATAACCAGTTATCACCATACCAAATTTCATCAAAATCCCTCCAGTGGTTTTTCTGTGATGCGGTAACAGACAGACAGACAAAAATTCTAAAAACTATAGATTCGGCCTCTGTATCGATAATAATGTTTATTTCAATAAGATTTTCCAAAAACTATTTAATGTCCAGATTCGGCTTAGTTACAATTTTATTATATGTATAGATTTATGGTACCTATGCAGTATCGAATACACACAATTTCTCCAAAAAGTAGTAAATACGAATAGAAAAATGTTAATATCTTTTATCTTAATTTTATACGCCAAACAGCAGTCATGCAGGAAGATACTAAACCGCTTAGCATACTAATGATTTTATTAACTATAGGAAGCCGGAACTGACGTTTAATGCCATTTCACTTGCAAATCGAACGTACTCTACCTACTGAGCATTCACGCTTCATAACTTTCATTCTCATTACAGTGAACGGTGGCCGATTCTTGCTCGAACAAATTACAGACGCACATATCGAATCAGAGAGTCCAATTCAGATTAAATCTTGGTCCATGGGTTCACTTTAAATGTTTCGAGATTGCGATGCACGGTAAATTTTTCCAATCTTAAAGTTTATTAATATTGAATTGCAAAGAAAGTGTAAGTTATTTATATTATAATTATATAAAATTTTTACTGTTATTTATATGACAAGAGTTTGTCGTTGCAATAAGAAAATTGTAACTGATTTGAGTGAGTTTACAGCGACGAAAGTAAGTGCAATTTATATATTCTAACTTTATGAAGAGTAATCAACATTTCATAAAAAAATTCACAAAGAAAGAGACAATTCAAAGTAAGATATTCTTCCCCTTTACTTTTCAAATATAACGAAGTGAGAATATATGGAGATTGGGTAAATAAATAATTTCAATATTCTTCACGTTATTGGCGCCGTGGAAGTGCTAGTAGAAGCAAACGAAAAGTCGTGTCGTACTGCAAAGTATACAAAATGAAAATGCGTACAAAAGGCATTATAGACTACAGTTAAATTAATATCAGGCGCCTTTCTCACATTTAATTTTAATCGGCATATGATTGGATTGCTATCTTTCAATAATACAATTTTGGTATAACCCACGCAGTACTAATAATAATTAAGCCGAACGGACGAATTCCTTGTTAGGGTCGATATGCCCCGAGCAATCAAAATTCTTGAACTTGCTTAAGTGCCGGACATCGCCTATACGGATAGTTGGCATTTATTGTTCAAATGGAAAGGGGTATTCCTTTTGTTTTAAGATTGAACTATTCTAATGAATGAATCTATTTATGTAGGAACCTATATGTTTATTACAAGGTTTAATTATACATTACACAGATATTGTACTAAAATATCGGGGTAAACATATTATGTATTTTTTTTTTCATTTTATCCGTCGCTTTGAATGTGTGATGCGGATAGAAAGAATAAATAACTTCATACACATTCGCCTTTACAGAATCTTTTTAACGACGCTGTAAAGTCCTTTTATTTGAGATGGGTATACAAAATTATAATTAATATATAAATAAATAATAATTATTTATAAATAAAAAATATTTATGTTTAAGTAAATCTGTTAGAAATATTATTATCATTACTTACTCAATTTTCAGTGATTACCAGTACTGGGTCAAATCTGGCCCAAAGCACGGTAACGTCAATAACACTTAAGCCCGTATGAAGGTTATGTGTAATTACTAAGCATAATTTTAACTTTTAATTTTATTACATAACCAAGATTTAAATTTATAATACGATCATTCGAAGTAATTACATATCAAACATAAAATTATTAAATAAACATTTTACACTTTTAAAATTGACTTCACGTAATATTCTTGTGGAAACGTCGTTTGCATTTTAAACTGCTACGCTTTCACCCATCTGACATACCTACTAAACATGGAATCAGTAAAAATCTGTATGCTTATTCGTATTGATTGCATTACATAAGTCACATATACTGTTGCATACGATTCTTTATCGATAAAAAATAAGAATTTAACTGAGAACAAACCTGCTCTTGGCTATAAGAAACGTTACAATTAAATCGAACAGAGCAATCAATGAATTCACCAATAACACACTAGACGTATCAAAATTTAATGCTTAACTATTAAAACATATATAAATGCCACTCGCATGTCTACATCGTAATATATAGCATTCATATATACCTTTTCCTTAACATCCTCAATGACCCCATTTTTTGTTCTTGCCTTCGTCGGCCTAAACTCCTCTCTACAATAATGCGTACCAAGCGCCATCCATTTGTAGTCGCTTGATGGGCCCAAAAGTAACTGGACATTGTTTTTCGGTGTGCATTGCATAGAACAGATCCCATAAAGGCTTTCTATAGATTTCCTCCATAGCTTTCTTATATATTCATTAAATTATACTCGTAGATTAAATAACTTTAAAATATTGCCAATTGTAATTAATTAGTTTCATAATCATCAAAAACGAACATCGTAGTTATTTCTTATCAGATTAATAATTAATGTATTATAAGCGATTGTGTTTAAGTGTGTATTTGTTATTGTTTGTAATCTGATTTAAAATAGGTACAGGTTTTTTTATTAACGTAGGCATCTTGAGGTATTATGTAACATAAATAAAATTTTCCTATAGAAATTAATATTTTTATCTTTTTATTTAAACTTACGTATATTATTATATTACCATATTTCCAATCAGTATTTAACCGCAATGTGCCCAATATTTAAAAGTGCTATTTCTTATTTCCATGTTGTTAACTAGAAGAGGTCTCTGTAAGAGAAGAGGTCCATGTATGCTCTCATTGCATTAATGGAAAATTTAAATAAATACCTCTGCACAAGTTACGTAACTTACGTGCTTTGTATTTCTATTTGTGTTACGAATATACAGCGGGATTATTCCTAGGTACGGATATCGTCCAAAGTCCTCGTTGGACCAACGTAGTATAATCAATTACGAAAAGCCATTAATTTGCTGGTTTAATCCTAAATGCGGAATACAACTGAATACATAATACAAATCTACTGTCGTGAATTAATTTTGCAAATAAAACTCAATTACCTTGATTATTTAATAAACGATTTCGTAATCGATACCTGACGACATTATGTATGCTATACACGTTATTCTTATTATTACGTACATATTCATTAACATCGTTGTTTTCTTTTTAATTTTTTTTTCAACTAATCTATCTGTTGCTTTCTTTTATTTACGCGACATTTTGAATAAAACTATCTTTTCGGATTTTTTCGCGGATTATACGACCTTTGAGATGTCTAAAACCTTAGTCTCTCCCGTGACCATGATTGCTGTGGTGTAAAGCATTGGAAAAGTCGGGAACCAAAAATCAAAATACATCCGTGGAAAAATCGGAAAAGGTAGTTTTGTTTAGAATCTATGTGTCTTACTGATTGATACCTTCATACTGGGAATATTATTTTTATTGTAATTTACAAGAACACAAAATAAAGTGAATGCGTTAGTAATACTTTAACGTATAGTTAATTAGCATATAACCAAGTCAATAATATCAGAGTTATGTTTTTACAAGTTTATTCATCGTATACGTTCATTGGAACTTGTTAATACATACATGTGAACCAATGCCAATCTACGTCCTTAATCCGCGATTTCACAAATGATTTCCCTTTGAAGGCTGAAACTCGGCATAAACCTATTTTGCACATCGGCTGCACGTTAGCGCTATAACATCTGCGTCATGGTCGGCTTATATGATAGGTATTCGCTTTTGTAAAATATTGCTAATTATATTATTATATATTAAATAGTAAACTAACAACCTTCGCTGGGCTGCGCTTGGTTTCTTTTTATTCTATATGCAGAAACTACTCAAAGTTCCCAACTTTTTTCACTCCTTTAGTTGTGAAATTTCAATAAATTATTTCTCTAAGAAAGTACTGTGTGTCATTATAGGAACAGACTCAAAATTTTTTCCCCTCAGATTCTGCGGTTTAGTCTGGGTGTTGATGAGTTTGTCTGCAACTGCCTGTTTAATCCCTCAACGACCGCGGGCACATCGGTGTTACAGTTAGTAATTAATTTCTTAGAAATTTAATTAATTTCTTAGAAATTTACCTGGAAGAGTTAAATTATATATCTTATATCTATATACACATATATGGCACTATATTATGAATACATATTATTTAAGATTTAACTTTTAATTATTTTTACATTATAACTCAACGTACAGTTCTATAAACTCTTACTTTAAGAATACTTCCTTATATGAATATATTTCTGTCTCACATAACGCGATGTCATTGCAATTAACAGCTAAGAAAGGTTAGAAGGGTAGTTTTACAGACAATAACGTCGTATTCCATGTTAAATAAGTCTTTTTGTACAACAAATTGTAAGTGGCAAAATATTAAATTCTATTGTATAATATTGAAAGTTAACTCTCATAGGATATATGATACATATGTTTGTTGCTCATACGATGATTAGCAGAGATATTCTTAATTTATCAATGACGACCTAACCGTATAAAGAATAAATAAGACAATGTTCATATACATAAATTATCCGTAAGCCATCCCGATTACTCCCTGTTTGAAATTTTGTTTTGTATTATAAGAAAATTTCAAACAGCGACTAATCGGGTAATAAAGCATATTATATGTTAACATTTTTACGTTATTATTATACATATATTACACATATCATTATATTTATACATATTATATAGACATTAACGTTCATTTATTTTACCATTGTTAGCTTACCCGAATATATTTATAAGATATCGCACAATACTTGATTTATGGTCCCAATACAATGACGCATTTGCACCGACACCCCATGCGATGTATTACAGCACGCCTCGTAATTAAATTCAGGGGGGACGATGCGAATCGCGGTGATGAAATGTCCGGGACTGCAACGTTCGAGGCCGTCTAGTGCAATCGGCAAATGTACTAGACATTGTTGCGGTATAAATCCCTGAGAGGTATGTCTGCTAATGCTTAAGGTCAATGGTAGTTGGGTCAGGAATATGGGAAGAGGGTAAATGCTTTTAAGCGTACTGGTCTTTTAATTAGTTATATTTACTTTTATAATTGTGCATTGTAATTCTAATATGGTATATTGTATAATAAAAAGGATGAGACAATATTTCATTGTTTAAAACCTAGTCTTGAATACATAAATTTATTTCCCATACAAACTTTCATCCCCATTTTCACCCCCTTAAGGGATGAATTCCGGGATAAAAAGTATTCTATGCCCTTCACAGGGTCTCAAACTATTTTCTTACCAAATTTCATCTAAATCCATAAATCCAGAGATTACCCCCTACAACCTCACAAACTCACAAACTTTACCTCTTTATAATATTAGTATAGATTTTATCTTTCACCAATATGCGTACCTATACTATTTACTTTTACTCCACCGGTCTGTACATGTGTTAAAATAATTCTATGACTTTAGTTGATTAGATTCAGTTTCTTTTTACATATTTGTTGGGTTTCAGTGGATAGAGTATATGCACATTAACTAGGTTACTGGCTATTGAAAAATAGATGAAGCATCTAGCTGGCTTGCATAAAACAAGTAAAAAAATGGCGACCTCGCTTTAAAGTGTAATGACGCCATTCATTTGATGTGAAGTTACTTTTATAAAGTTGGCAGAGTTACTGAAAGTTGCGATAGTAGTTACTTGAGAGGCGTTAACGTTCGTTTTTATAAGATTTTTATCTAAAGCAAAGTACGAATCTTAGCGCTAATTAGTTTTGTGCAATCTGAAGTCAACAAGAAAAATTTTAATTTGTTTTTACTTAGTTAACAAGATAAACTCTATTTAAAATAGCTCGTAAATATTATATAACTAAAGAAAATTAATTAGAATAGTAAGATTTCGTAATCGAAGGAAATAAAATAAATTTATGGCAATATAGCTATTATTCGTTATCAACTACATAGTCTGCTAATATAGTAATATAAACAAATGCAATAACAATTCCTTAGTAGTAGTTTTGTAACAAGCTCTGTTTTGCGGATGTTAGCAGAAGAACTAAAAGTGCAACATCCTGAGCAAGTTCGTCGTCCGTGAGTCTATTCACTGAGCTCAAACCGACCGCATACTGTGGTCTGATAAAGTTGTCACCGTTGTTGGAGTTGACACCTTGCTATTTGTGTCACGACTCACGAGCGATGGGCGGAAAATCTGTGTCATAGCAGAAAAAATGTACGCTCCGTTTACAATTGAGACATAGGTATTGTCCTATTGTTCTTATACGGTATACATTAAGTCGATACGTCCCTTTTACTTTACAGCTTCATTTCCTATACGTCACGAATTCGTAGCTTCATTTCCTGTCCAGATTTGACCACAACTGCGGTGTGATAGTTATCATCGTTTACCATATCTACTGGATAACTCTCATGGGTGTTGTGGTGAATAATGAATCATAGTATACGTTAATAGTTTCGATGTTGCAACTAGCAATAAATAGAGACATGTTAAGGCTACCATTTTGTTGTTCTAAAATACATTTATAATACAATAATAATTAGGTTTAATTCTTTTTAAAAGGTATTCTATAATACATTGTTTTCATATAGCTTTATTAGTTTACGTGGTGGACGCCAATAAATCTCCCAGTTGGCATGATTTTTTCCGACATCTTTAATAATCATCGTCATATTTCAGCCAATTTACACAAAACCTAAATGAATTATACATCTAAACCTTCTTCATGAATCACTCCATCTATTAGTGAAAATCGTATGAAAATCCGTTTGATAGTTTTTGAATTTACAGCATCCTAGCAAACAGACAGACGTGGCTGGGGACTTGATTTTATAATATGCATTGACTACTAAATTAGATAAACATATTTTTATCCTTATCTAATATTTTATGTGAACAAACTTTAAATAAAATATGAATTATAGAAAAATTTCTGATTATGTTTGTTTTTACGCGAACATGTACGCTGAGGTCATACCAATCATAGAATGTTGACTCAAGATGAATATGACGTGAACATGATACCGCCAAGTGTGAACTGCCAAGTTTTCATTACTAAACTGTTGTACATGCTATCTCTCAATTTGAATTTTCTTAAAGATTGCTACTTAAAGGAAAGATCGCTCATAATTATTTTATATATTTTAGAGAGTAGTCTTTTAACGTCATTATTTTTATAACAGAATAGAATCAAAACGTCGTCGGTCAGACTTCAAATGCTATGTCAAGCTTTTTATACGATCATTGATTTATATTTCACACTGAGATAATTGACTTTATTCCAGCAGGTCACATTGTAGTGTAGCGGTCAATTTCTCAAAAGAAACATTTTTTCTATTAAAGCGCAAGTTTCACTCAAGTTATATTGGAAGTAAGCTTTGCTCCGTAGCACAAAAGCAAAACATTTACTTACACATAACAAACTTTGTACATGCTTTGTAATAACTTTGTACAGCAGTGTGCTAGTACCGGCTGCATTCTCGTATATGTAGTATATGGCTAAGTTTTTGTGTACTATACAGTGATCTCGGCAGCACACTAGGCAGAGATAAAGTTGGCGACGCTTATTGACGTTGACATTATTGTCAATATACGCGATAAGTTATTACGGGAGCGTTCATAGTATTTATACCATGACCAGTGACCTACCTCTTAGATCGAACTCTTTATTTAACTTTTTACGTTTGTTTTATTTTTATCGTGTTTTCACTTGAAATATTTTAAGTTTAGTTAAATATAAAACTTCCTTCTTGAAAGATCTTGTAAGCTTATGTTAAACCGCGTGTCCCCTTTCGCTCGGACTGACAACTAAAATGTAGCTCCACCACCACATTTTCCTGCAACTCGATTCATAAATGAATAGAATATCCTTTCTGTTCATTCCGCCCTCCGAGTCTCAATGGCGTCGCGCTTACAAAACGCGCTGAAGTTTCTGAAGCCTCACTGTTATGAGTCCCATTATAAACTTATATATAAAGCTCCATAAATAACGTGGATGGATATGCTTTTAAGTTATTTATATTTTAATAAAGGTGATCTGTATTATGTTTAAAGAACAAAGACTATAACTAGCATAGCTCTAAATAGTTGTTTAAATAAAGCGTTATATTGTGAATGCCAGCTAGACTTCGAATAAACTTTTATTTAGAAACGTTTATAAAAAGAAACCAAGAGAGAGAGAGCTCGTGTAGCTTGTTTACTAAATACCATTGCGTTCACGTATAACATTTTGTTTTTATATAGACATTTATGGAGTACTCATCCATAAATAGAATGAGACGACCTAGATTATATTTTGTTTAAAATAAATTTTAGTTTTCGTTGTAATTTTTTCTTTTTTAAATTGTTTTTGGTCAAGATTGTATGAACCAACAATGTCAACCTAGTAAATGAAATAATCAATAATTTTAGAAGATTTGTTATCTCCAAGCTTAAACTATCTTTTTTATAATTAATTTGTATTATCTTTTCGCACCAATATTTTCCCTGCGCCACCTTTTAGTCAATGACTATTATGCACGTATACGTGATTCAAGATATCCCATTTGTGATTTAACCGCTTATGCCGTAGAGATCAGACGAGGTCGTACGAGGAATCCCAACAGTTAGCTTGTACTTATAAAATCATTTAGTTGTGGCGGACCAGAAAATGTATACTTTATTTTTATTTAATATTAAAAACGTTCAGAATATTTCATATTACGGCTGGTAAAGTAAGTATTAAATTAAAGAGTCATAAATCAATATTAAATTCGGTACATTGCGGAGCACGTTACTTGACCCCGGTACAATGTGACCTTCTGGAATAAAGTCAATTACCTCAGTGTGAAATATGAAACAATGATCGTTTACAAGGCTTGACATGGCATTTGACGTCTGACCTGACTTTTGATAAGTTTTTTAAACGTATACAGACTTCTATTATTACACATAAGTTACGACACGTTGCTTCTACATATTACATTTTAAATAGTTAACTCATATAAATTATAAAATATATTATATAATATTTTATACTTTCACATGTACTCTTTATGTATATGCACATTTTTAATTGAGATACTTTTGGGTAACCAAGATAATGTTTATTATGTTCGCGCTGCGTTTGACATTATAGATAAACCACTAACCGCTTTGGAGATTTTCAGCTCATTGCGGTTTTAATCGGCTTATTTGGGGTATGTCATTGTATCCCAATTAGACTGAAATAAAACCAATATTAATAAAACCGATAATACTTTTATTGTCTACATTATACGTAGTCTCTAGTGGATTCTAGTCCATTTCGTTTTAATTTAGTTTCACTAACTTCAGAATTTCAGGAAGGTAACTTTTCATTACTAATAATACAGCTGAGCCAGATGAAAGAAATAAAACTCCTACAGCTAACTTTTACCTTCGCCCAGATAGTTTCAATCGTCAATGTAATATACGGTTTAAGATCGTCGTCGTACGTAGACGTATTTTAGAATTTGGAGGTAAAAATGCCTATATTTATGGCTGACTGATAATATTAGATAATAGTTTAAGTGGTTAAATATATTTATATGTATACATTATTTGTGCAATAATTTAATATAGCTATAACATGCTAAAATGTCAGCTTTCTAAATACGTCTTCGCTCGATTCATGTTTGAACATGTTTGATATTATCTCTCATGCAGATTGCATCCCGGACGTCGGTGTGACTGTGAACCCCTAGCTCAGCTCAAATGAAACAATTATGTGATTCATCAATTTAAACTTTAAAACTTTCATCATACTCTTTGTTCTCTTTGTGTCATTGTTGGGACGCCATTTTAAAGTAATTTATAAGTTATCTTCATTTATTGTTTACTTTCAACATAGTTGTAAAAATATATATTATAGTTTTATTAAAATATAGTTTTAACTTTTTTCATTAGTAAGTAATTAAAATAAGATATTACTCGAACACACAATTCATCTATATTTTTTGTGGATGTGGAGAAAAGACAGTAGTAGAGTGTAGTATATTAAATGGAGGAGGCATTTCATCTGTTGGTACAGACTGCAAAAAAAATTCTAGTATTATCTATTACATTGTTTTTTACTATGCAACTAGTTTTTTATCCCTATTTTTATTTAGGGAAGTGTATCCTTTTAAGACATGTCATTCCCATCGTATTTTAACCTAATTACAACATTACAAATATATTAAGGAAAAAGAAAAATAGTTAAAATTATATTATTGAATTTTAGTAAATTTTATGTATATCTATGTGGTGTTATCTAATTATAGTCTAAAAGTTGGGAACCTTTTAGTTCATATAATACTAACATAGGCACTTGTTTTTGTTTTCATAAAATAAAAGTTTCTACAGTAATTTGGTATAAATCAAGGATTAAATTAAATTTATTAATTAAAAATAACTATATAATATAGTCTGTGTAGCGTCTATAGGCTGTCAATTCAGGCTCAATTATAATTTACCAAATCTAATCTCATTCTTTATTTGCATGGGTAATACGAAGTCTCATTTAATAAAATCTATCGAAAAAAGGAACTCTGTTATTGTGATCTCGTTGGGAAATATGATATTAATTGCTTGCTATTCAATTTACTAAGAAATTGATAGCACAGTTTGCATTATTATTTTACTTTTGACATTATCACTCGTTATATAAAATGAGAAAAATATATGTAGTACATATTTCCAAAGTAATTTTTTTGTTAAACAAAATATTTTATAAATGAAATGAGAGTATTTTTATTACACATCTATACATAGAATAAAATTGTAACTAAGCCGAATCCGTACATTAGATATTTTTGGAAAATCTTATTGAAATAAACATTATTATCGATACAGAGGCCGAATGTATAGTTTTTAGAATTTTTGTCTGTCGTCTGTCTGTCTGTCTGTTACCGTATCACAGACAAACCACTGGAGGGATTATGATGAAATTTGATATGGTTATAGCTGGTTATTGTTTTTTTTTTTAATGTTGGGAAATGCATTTACGCACGAGGTGTGGGACTCACCGGCAAAGCCAGTACTACCCACTAAAACCCAACAAAGCCTTCCCCCGTCTTAATGGGGCGTCGCAGGATCGCTTACGCATTCAACTACGACACCCCGACGGCAGGTCTGCCAAAGCAGACCACAACAACCACGGGGTTGCTCCAAGGTCCACTCTGCTATCAGAGAAGTACCAGGAGCAACCCGCATGGTACACCGCCCTCCGAAGAGGGCCACCTCCCACCGCCCACCGAAGTGGGCCACCTCCCTGTGTGTTTCTTGGCTTCGCGCCCGGTTGGGTTGCCGGGCACTACTGAGCCCCCCACCACGACAAGGTGAACGCACGTTGGGGGGGATAGCTGGTTATCTGGGTCAACATATAGGATACTTTTTACCGCGGGAAAATATCTCATTTCTGAGAAAAAATACAAAAACTGCAATGTAAGAGTTTACTATATGTAAAACCTAAGAATTTGGTTTTTGGTCATCTGAACGCGGGCGGAGCCGCGGGCAATGCTAGTTTTATGATATTTTAAGTTATGTGAAACGACAAAACGACAACATGTCTCCAGGCAATAGGTATCATTACTTTTGAAAAGTAAGTATACCAATAACAAACTTTCCGATCGTCAACAAATAGCGGTCCGCAACGTTTCTCGACACTTTGACATTGATATAAGTAAATACCATGAACGAATAAGTCACTGGACCAGACATATAAGCGGACGTACCTTTATCTGTCTTATTAGTAGCCAGGAAATTTCAGCCTTTGTCGTTTGTTTTTTGCGTCAGTCTCAAGCATTTACTTGTCAACAAACAATCTGCCAAAAATGACTAAATGTTCTGTTAAATGGTATAAAAACTATAGCGGCGGAAGCAGCACTGTTTCTTTTCACTTGTAAATACATTATTTTATTACATTTATTGTTATTTATCACACAATTTAATAAAATTGTAAAATAAAATGTCATATTATCCAACTATGTTAAATATAGTCGATATTTCTATGTATTGTTGACATCTGACAACCATCATAAAATCCCTGGATTATACCATTCAGAACAAATGACTAAACTGTCGAGTGAGTCCATTTGACATCGACTAGTGCTTGACAATGTCGAAAAATATATCGATATTTGACGAAATAACTGAACGAATTGTGTTATTTGTACAGTACAATAACATAAAATACTTTTATCTCAGTATCCTACAATCTGATGACAATAAATTTATAAAAATATTTTCTAAGTCACATAAAAATATAAATGCAAAAATTATAATTAGTATGTGTACTTAATTTTTTTATTTTATTTTATACCACATTTATATACTTTGGAATATTATTCCATTGTAATAATAATAAAGATCATTTTATTTCAACACATAAATTACACAAAATCAAACAATAATGTTTTAGCACTAAACTTCTGGGTTGGCGATTTGTAATAAAACACTTTACTTTCACGATCTATTTTACTTTCACGATCCAACACTTACTTTAATTTGCAATCACTTTTTCTTTTTCCTAATTTCACAAATGTTTATTAAGAACTGAGCAATATTAGGACAGTGTCACATTTTTATAAGCTACCCGAGACAATCAATTGCCAATTAAAATAATTCAATAACAGAATCAACAAAATCACTTTATTTAATTAAATTAGCTTAATATTTTTTTAATCTTTAAAAAATAATTTTTATTATATATTAATGGAATATACACCCGATATTCATTTGTTCATTAACATTATTATAGGCCAACAGAATGCTGCCATCAATGCCATCGTATTTATATAAATCAAATAAAAAAATAATTATTATTTGACACATTATTATTGCCTCTTTAATTCATTTATTTTAATTTATTATAATAAATACAGATATTTTAAATTAAAAGATGTAAAATATGATGACTATGCTAACCAATGTCTAAAATGTCATTAATTGGTTCATCGATATATGTATTTTATCGATTACGTTCAAGCACTATAAATATTGTATTGTGTACCTGTGTGTATAATAATGTAATAAAATCTTTGTGTGCGTTATGCGTCTTTTGGTTGAACGAGTTTTCATACATTTGTATTTTATGTCTCGTCCAGTGGTTTATTCGTTCATGGTAAATACATATATGACCTTAAAAATAAGTTCCGCTAGATTTTCTCTTTGTCAATGGTGGAATATCTCATCTTAAATTAACAGGTAAATCGGGATGCAAGCTTCTACTTGAAAGTAACCTTTAATTTTATATAAAACTATTTTTACATGGCAGTCTTTCTCGTGACCATGATTGCAGTAAAGCAGTCGAAACGTTAGAAACCAAAAATCAAAAAAAATACGCGGGAAAAATCCGAAAAGATAATAATATTATTATTTTAAATAAAATTTCCAATATTAGCGTAAATTTAAGAAAGTATTATCTTTAATTGACCATTATACATTCTAATTAAATTTCTAATAAAACCTTTCATTTAATTGTTTACATACATAAATTATCGTATTAAGGAGTCTCAAGCGTAAAACCGGTTGTAATCGTGATTTAGACGTCCGACGCACACGTCGGGTCATCGCGCTCTGACTCATAGGGTGTGTTCAAGCAAACCTGCGCGAGTGCAGTAAAACCGGTACTCGGACCTACGATCTATATTAAATTCCGTAAGGTGTTTTAAATTAATAAAGTATAAATTAAAGTAATTATTTTCCTAACGCCTCTGTAAAAACTTAGGCGTCGAGTAACATTTCACTAGTTTACCTTGTTCATTAGTTTTATATGTATACTAGCGGCTCACCCTTGCTTCGCTCGGGTTAAAAACAAATACAAATCTATCCCACTGGAACCGTACATTTTTTCAAGATAAAGAGTAGCCTATGTGTTATTTTGATGTATGAGCTTATATTATTGTAAAGTTTTATTAAAATACATTCAGTAGTTTTTGCGTGAAAGAGTAACAAACATCCATACATCTGTACATCCAGACATCCATACATCCTCATTTCTCACAAACGTTTGCATTTATAATATTAGTAGGAAGTAGGATATAATTTAGAAATGAAATGAATTAACGTAATCGGTGAAATTGATTTGTAATTATTCGAGAAATCATCGTTACACTCGGATGCGTTCCTAGATGATTAATAGTAACCTATGTATTCCAGGTCATAGTTTAATTATAACCAAATCTATTCAGCCACCGCAACGTGAAGAAGTAACAAACATACATACACATAAACTTTCGCATTTATTAGAGTAGTCCGAAGAACATATATATGTACCTGTGATTAAATAGCGTCTTCTTCATCTCTCCAATAGAAAATATTGTAAATAGCGCTAGTAGACTAAAAATACTAAGTAAAACGAAACTATGGCAAAGTGCGGTGTTGCAAATAAAAGCAACTGTAGGCGTCGTGTTGTACGCACGTTTGAAATATGCTTGGCTCCGCTATTCAACCGCGATCCGATACAGATTGTTTGGGGCACATCAGCCGAAACGTTCCAAATGTATACCATTGTTACAGTACAGACCACCAGTAACCCAAAAAAGCGTTAAATTCGTAACACTTTGCAGATTTAAAAGATTGTAAATCGCAACAGATAATAATAAAAATAAAAGTTAGGTTTTGTATTAAGCTTATGTTTTTAATAGAGATAAAAAGGAAAAGAAGAAGAAATGCTATTTATATATATATATATATATATATATATATATATATATATATATATATATATATATATATATATAAATAGCATTTAAAGTTTTTAATTAAATGATTTTTTACTTATTAGACCCTACTTTATAAGTTAAGTAGTAATTCGTCATTACCATTATTAGTAAATCTCTTTTTATAATTTTGTACGCCTTGTTGGCTAAATAAATTTCTCATTAACCCTTTCCTTGCAGTGGGGTAAAAGGAATAGAATGGTATATGTACTCGTATTTAATTAAATCATATAAGCCTATTGTGTGTGAATATTTTTCCGAAATATTGTATGAAACATCGAAGGTGGCAAGATTTCGCATCGCATTTATTTACCTCTTTATTGAAGTCATATTAAAAGCCATTACAAATCCCTTCTTTCTTTGTACCCGCGTCACCTGCGCCCCAACTTGTAGCCGCACTAGTAATTGACAAGCAGACGAGGGTACGATCTAATACCATATATTACTTATATCAGAAAATAAAATACGGTACATCCGCATGCGAAAGAATAGATGTGGAAGTTTAAAATAGTAATAATTAATTAATATTTACGCGTAGACGACGAACTCTCTAAAATCAGGTTTCGCTCACGCTTTAAAGTGTGTTCTTTGCGAGTAATTGATTTTACCTAAATCACGGAGAACGGAAGACACTATGGAGATATATTTGACTAACGATGAAGAAAAATCTTATTTAGATAAAGTTTATTACAAAATGTTTGTTGATATAACAATATAGAAAATTTTTACTTTATCTAATACGCTCTCTGTTGTAGTGCTTAAAAATAACTATATTTTATATCGTGGATATTGTGTTACATATATTTATTGCTATGTACGAGTATATACGATGCAATTAGTTATTTCTGTAAAAAATATATTAATCATGAACGAATAAACCACTGGACGAGACATAAAATACAAATGTATGAAAACTCGTTCAACCAAAAGACGCATAACGCACACAAAGATTTTATTACATTATTATACACACAGGTACACAATACAATATTTATAGTGCTTGAACGTAATCGATAAAATACATATATCGATGAACCAATTAATGACATTTTAGACATTGGTTAGCATAGTCATCATATTTTACATCTTTTAATTTAAAATATCTGTATTTATTATAATAAATTAAAATAAATGAATTAAAGAGGCAATAATAATGTGTCAAATAATAATTATTTTTTTTATTTGATTTATATAAATACGATGGCATTGATGGCAGCATTCTGTTGGCCTATAATAATGTTAATGAACAAATGAATATCGGGTGTATATTCCATTAATATATAATAAAAATTATTTTTTAAAGATTAAAAAATATTAAGCTAATTTAATTAAATAAAGTGATTTTGTTGATTCTGTTATTGAATTATTTTAATTGGCAATTGATTGTCTCGGGTAGCTTATAAAAATGTGACACTGTCCTAATATTGCTCAGTTCTTAATAAACATTTGTGAAATTAGGAAAAAGAAAAAGTGATTGCAAATTAAAGTAAGTGTTGGATCGTGAAAGTAAAATAGATCGTGAAAGTAAAGTGTTTTATTACAAATCGCCAACCCAGAAGTTTAGTGCTAAAACATTATTGTTTGATTTTGTGTAATTTATGTGTTGAAATAAAATGATCTTTATTATTATTACAATGGAATAATATTCCAAAGTATATAAATGTGGTATAAAATAAAATAAAAAATTAAGTACACATACTAATTATAATTTTTGCATTTATATTTTTATGTGACTTAGAAAATATTTTTATAAATTTATTGTCATCAGATTGTAGGATACTGAGATAAAAGTATTTTATGTTATTGTACTGTACAAATAACACAATTCGTTCAGTTATTTCGTCAAATATCGATATATTTTTCGACATTGTCAAGCACTAGTCGATGTCAAATGGACTCACTCGACAGTTTAGTCATTTGTTCTGAATGGTATAATCCAGGGATTTTATGATGGTTGTCAGATGTCAACAATACATAGAAATATCGACTATATTTAACATAGTTGGATAATATGACATTTTATTTTACAATTTTATTAAATTGTGTGATAAATAACAATAAATGTAATAAAATAATGTATTTACAAGTGAAAAGAAACAGTGCTGCTTCCGCCGCTATAGTTTTTATACCATTTAACAGAACATTTAGTCATTTTTGGCAGATTGTTTGTTGACAAGTAAATGCTTGAGACTGACGCAAAAAACAAACGACAAAGGCTGAAATTTCCTGGCTACTAATAAGACAGATAAAGGTACGTCCGCTTATATGTCTGGTCCAGTGACTTATTCGTTCATGATATTAATTAACAATTTGGTACAAACATAAATCTAATAGATATTTCTGATTTGCCGCAATATGGTCCGTAAATAGGTACTTCACCCCTATCTGTCTGCTTCTTTATGAAACCTATTCTATACATATAATAAAATTGTAATTAAGCCCAATTGTACTTTAAATATTTTTTTGGAAAAACTTATTGAAATAGACATTATTATAGATACAGAGGCCGAATCTATAGTTTTTGGAATTTTTGTCTGTCTGCCTGTCTGTTACCGCATCACGGAAAAACCACTGGAGGGAAGTTGATGAAATTTGGTATGATGATAGCTGGTTATCCGGGTCAACATATAGGATACTTTTTACTGTGGGAAAATATCTCATCTCTGAGAAATCTATACTAAACGTACACATATTGTAATAAAATTAACTTCACCTGTCATTATGTGGATGCCCAACTTTACAACTAAGTCTAAAATTCTAAATCTGTTGTCTTTTACTGTTATCTAGTTGGTAGTTGATATGAGCTTTGAGTGAGAACAGGTTTAGAATTTTGGCTTACTTATATAATTTTGGGAACAAAACAGTTATTATACAACTACACACATATAGGTATTACAGTAGTTACCTAATATACAACCTACAGTATGATGTCATGATACTGATGGATACACAACATCATTGTACCGTTTTGTTTAAACTTGTTTTTATATTTTTAGTTTTTACTAAATTAGTAATATAAAGACTTTTTTTTTATTAAGTTAATACATGTGCTATTCCATATTTTCATCATCATGATTTCTGTCAATGGCAGCCAAATGCGATACACGATTTACGTATTGATATTTAAAAGCAATGACCTAGATTTTCAATTAAGTCTGATTAAATGGTGAAATTTTAACAGCTTCCTTATCAAAAAAAATTTTACTCTCTAATTTTTTTCCAATTTTTTTATTCAAAAATTGAAAAAAAAAACTAAAGTTGCATTTCTAAATGAAAATATTTTTGGCCCTTATAATCATAATTCATTATTAATGTTCAACTTTATGTTACTTTAGACAATATCGTTTCCTAAAACTTGTAACAAATTTGAATTTAGATGAGCCAAGTTCAAAAGGTAAATAATATCCATAAGTCAACCGTTATTCTTTATTAATTTGGATTATCGATCCCGTTTTTGAACAAAGTCAATTTCCCATGTAATTTAATGCCTTTGTCTTCAAAAAGATCAATCAGACCATATTTTGGAAGGATGATGAATATTTTTTTATTTTTATCTGTTTTTACTACTTTTCTGCATTATAAATTGTCGTTTTAGCTTAAGGTACTTTCTAGAGAAAGAGTTCAGGTTCTCGTTGAAAATTACCAAGTGATCATTCTTCCAAACATCTTTTACTTTTATATGATTTACTTATATTATTATTTATTACTTACTAGCAACTCCACTCGAGTTCGTCCCTAGATTGCTTCCCCATACAAAGTCTTATCCCCATTCTCACCCCCTTAAGGGATGATTTCCGGGATAAAAACTATTTCACTCACTTTTCATACCTTGAAATTAAAAAAAAAACTTATTTAAGTAAAAAAAAATTCTTTTCATTTTCTTCTATACAAAACCTGTCCTGACAATAACAAATATAAAAAAAAGAATAATCCAATTTGGTGCAGTCCATCGGAAGTTAAGTGTGTACATACATACATTTCGGTGATTCATTTTTATTTATATATAAACATAGATAGAATGTAGCTAAAACACTCTATTTAAATAACAAATTATAGTTAACATTGACAATATCGGTATATAGTCATAGTTATATTTTATTCTTACTTTTATGTGTTAACGATTCTATTTCCTACGTGTTCCATTTCCTAAAACGGTTTTCTATAGTTATTTTTTTTTTCTAGCACTATCCTTATTGAAATTGTAATTTTGTGTTCATTGAACATACATTTAAATTATTAAACAGAATATGTAATTAAAACATCTAAAGTATATAAAAATACGATAAATAATTAAATGTGTTTTGGGAGAAGTCAGGAAATAGGTCAATGACCTATCTTCTTTAAACGAGAGATCGTTATGCCATATTGTTACTCTTAAATTTGATAGGCAAAGTTTGCTTCTAAAGAAGATCGTTTATACTTTCTTACCTAACGATATTACTTAAGAGTTGTTGAATCATTCTGACTGTTATACTTTGATGGTTACAATTAATTTAATCATTTAAATTTTTCCACATTTTGACAATGAAATTAATTATTCTCATAGCAACACCTACATACAAACAGAAAGACAGAGAGTATTTGGTATTATTATTAATTACCCTACATTCAGATTAAAGTAAATAACATGTTGTTTCAGACGTCTTCATATAGCATAAAATTATCTGTATATGTGTTCATTAAATAGCTATATGGATTATATGGAGCTAATATTCTTGACAAACTAGTAAGTTGAAAAAGTTTCAAGTCTCGCTATGAAATGCCTAGTTATTACACTTGTTTAAGAAATTGCATACGGGACTTAAATTATAAAGAGCGTTAAAAGTTATCGTATTAAGTTTCCCACTCGTATTACCGGGAAGTTAAACAAAACAAGTTAATTTAACTTTCCAAAATATTACTATTGCACTACTTGCATTCAGCACAACGAAATTTCCCCCAGCGATGCAAATTATCTGGCCCGACCTAATGTGAACGTATACACATGCAATAATTGAAGAATTGAACATGTTTTTACAGTTGTGCAAATATTTTTTATCCATATTGATATAAGTTGTATATTTATTGTCTATACTGAACAGTTTACTCCAATATTTAATAATTCCGTCTTGAAATTTCTCAAGAAAAATATTTAAAAAATTAAAAATCTATATTAAAAATATGTAACACTGTACACTGATTGTTTCGTAACTTAATATCACTCATCAATCCAGACGACACGGATTAAAAACTATAAACCTTGCAGGGCTTTGGCCGGCATCGCATGCGCGCGACAAATAAGCGATGCAATATACGAGTACGAGTAACTTGATTATTAAGTGCAACATTTTTATTTTATTATACAATATACATATACAAGTCCTCATTGAAGCTTCGTATGAAATTGTAATTTACGTAAAATATTAAGTTTTTTTAAATCGATAACGAAAACATGTAGGGACTAAGGGAAAAATAATATTTTCATTTATCTTTTCTAGTATACTATCATTTTTATAGGTATAATTTTATGACAATTCAAATAAAACTATCTTTTCGTATTTTTTCGTTGATTTATTTTAGTTTTTGGTTCCCGATGTTTCGAATGCTTTACAGCAATCATTGTCACGGGAAAGACTAAGGTTTTAGACGTGTTAAAGGTCATAAATTATAATACACTTGTTACAGACAGTGCCTATCAACAATTTTATAAAATGATTTCAAAAAATTCAAAAGTGGCACCAAAGTACCTGACAATATTTCTTGATTTTGATTTTAAACATTTTTATTTTTTAGTAAGTATTATTATTTATTATTAAATATGGCAATATTATTAATTTAATTTTAGCTGTTAATATTATAATTATTACAAGTTTTTAAAGAACTTTATTAATAAATGTTACAAAACTCCGAAAATATAGTTTTATTTAAAATATCAATTATTCGCCTAAATCTAAAGAAAGTTATCTTATGAGTAAAGATATTATCTTATAAGTTGTACGTTAAGAAAATTACACACATCTCTGTTTTCGAATTAATGAATGGGACAAATACTGCGATTAACAAAATCCTGTTACATCATTGGACATATGTATAAATAAATAATCCAAGCGATTTAAGACTGGATAAATTATTTGGATTGATTATAAAAGCATTGTTCATTACATTACGAACATTTATCAACATACGTTTAATATAATTTTTATATTGGAGGTCGTGAAGTCGACCTTATTCGAAAATTTAAGCGTTTCAATAACTTGTATTAATGTATCGATTTTATTAATATGAAAGTATCAATAACATTTTTTGTTTATTCTGGGAATTGTGATAGAAAAAATTATGTTATAGTCGTTATAAAATATTGCTTGTAATAAATATAATTCAAATTTATACTAATGCTAGTTATGTAAAAGCCCGTAACTATTTCACTAGGGATATATATACCTACGTATTTCAAGGTTTCAATTTAGTAATATAACTTCACCTGTAAAGTAATTTAATATCAAACAATGAAATTAAATAAACTCGTTACATTATAATTTATGACAAGATAATAACGATAAGTAGATACTTGTGAAATTGTTGAATTGTTCTTCTTCGTTCTACGCTACATTGGCACGAGCCACAAAACAAAAACTTGAATTCAAATCCCACTCTGATATCGTAATGAGAAATATTCGCACACTTACATACATATGTGCGTACAAATACATATTATGTATATAAAGTTAAAATATGTTATAAATTTATTAATACATTATTGTTTTTATTTAAAGAAAATTGCGTAGATATTTATTATTTTTTAAGGCAATTATAAGTAGGTACAGTGATAAATCCAAAAACACGAAAAATTGTTTTTCTTTTTCGTTATTTTATGAAACTCCTTATATTTATAATTACTGAGAAAAAATAAAATTATTTCACCTAGGTACCTTTTATCCTCGATTTTAGATAGGCTGAATTCGCAGTTTCTGTGCGCCAAATTCGATATTTTATATTCACATATTTAAGCCCCTTTGGACAAACGTGTTTTGTCAACGTCGAACTCTGCTGATCCAGGGTCAGATTTCATGAATAATTCTACTGGGATTATTTGTTTTTTGAAAAATTTACTTGGAATATTGCGTAGATTAGTTTAGTATATGGTATGTCGTTAACGTGTTATGTCATTTAATTTTTAGATGATGATTAATGATTTACTTGTTTGGATTATATATTATTATTTTATTAGGTATTATGTGCAGGCACACATAGCGATCTGGAATAGGTACCTATAAGGTTTTATAATTATTGTTTTTAATTATTATTATTGTAATTATTACTTCTCGCTATTGTGCACATTTTTTAATTAATAATAAATATATATTAACTTTTTGTTCTTCTTTGTGTTTCTGTAATACATAATAAAGAATAAATAGCCTTTTTATTTCATGCAAAAGTAAGAGAATAAGTAAACTATTAAATAAAGTAAACAATGCTTCATCCTATCTATTATAATTATCTGCGAGAACCTTTCCGCAGGTGAAGGCCTCCTTCAGAGTATGTACCAATTTTCTCCATCTTGGGCCCTTTGGAATACATAGTAAAGACAAAAAAAATATAGATTTGTTCGGTCATTCGATTTCTTAGCACCTAACTATGGAAGTGTAAATCGGACACTTAAATGGTAAGGTGGTAGGTAGGTAATGATAAGGTGTTGCAGTATTAAGTATTTTTTTATTCTTTATTTTTTTAAACATGGGAGTTTGAGTTATGAGTATTAAGTTAATAAACTATTAATTCTATAACACCTTATTTTTTATTTCACAATACAATTATAAACACACGGACCAACCATAATTACTATGTTTAGACCTTATTACCTACTGCAATAATGTGCTTGCTAAATTAAAAAGAAATAAGTACTGTGTTATTATTTAATTAAAATAATATAAAAATGGAATTAAAAAAGTTTTGTAATAACTTTTAATATACGAAGGCTCGGCCGTAGATTACATATTATGACCCAGAAATGTAAGCATTTTAATTACAAGAGGATTTTAATTACAATTACTAATTCTCTTTTCCATTCGTTATTGTCATCAAAGAATTCGTATTATTACATTTCGCTGCGACTTGTTTTTACAATGTTTGTTTGATCTTGTGGCGGCTATTTTAATGTCCTTACTGCAACTTTTTTATTTACTATACCTAATAGCAATAATATATTATTATATCAGAACTACCTATTTCTTAGGTTTTTTATGTCACCTAACACGCATTTGGCCAGCGTGCTGATGTGTCATGTGGTCCTCTATAATTGAGGGGAGATTCTTGCGCCTTAATGAGATGTTAGAAAGTATCATATATATATAACGATATTATATATAAAATGAACCCCCATTTCGAATTTGACTATCGAATAGCAAAAGATTGTGATTTGTTAATACATATTTCAAGATAGAAACATTCGTCTATTATTTTTAACCTTGCACATTTATTTACTAGCAGCGTTGGTACAATGTAGTTCTCTGGCTGAACCAATTATTTATAACGCCTGCATATGAAATGAGAGCATATAAACGGAAAGGCAAACATTACCTGTAGGTACGTGGCATAAAGCGGGTCAAGTGCACTGAAAACAAAAGGCGGAGACGTATTTAATCTGCGACCATGTAAGCTTAAAGCTTTAACGAGGGCATGATTTCAAAAACTCTTTTGTGTAACGATGGGATTACAGTAAATACGTTGGTCACTAATAACTCTATCAGTAGCATTGAGACTTGCCAAGATTGGTAGTTTGGTACATAAAATTGTGTATCTGTAGAGAGCTTCAATAAGTAGGTTTAGCTTTTGCTTGTGTTTGGTACTTCTAAATTCTGATAAGAACTATAAAAGGTAATATATTTATATATAATGTTTTAAAATAAGCAAATTCGTTTTATAACTCCGCTCTCAACTAATTGAATTGAAATCACGTTAATTGATGATAAAAAAATTGTTAGCAAAAAACAATGAAAGTAATATTTTTTTATTATGCTTTAAACATCTACGTGTAATAAACGCCACTAAGCACAGCATTAGTCATAAGTCCAACTATTTATTTTAGGTCACTTGATATTTCGCAATGTCTAGATTAATCTTTCCCATGCGAAATCATCTCGTGAGGTCAGGTATACTCTATATAAATGCATAATCCAAGGCGGTTTGTTGGCATTTGTACGTAACGGCAGTCGGCTCATATGTAGCTGGTGCATAGAAAATTTAGGTCACCTTCATTATTGCCTAGATGGTAAATTAAGCTTTTAGGCATTTTTAATTACATTAAAAGCTTTTTTGAAATAACCACTACATAATCTCATCGTATAAGTTTAATGCATAGGCAGTGGTAGCCCAGTGGTAATGCGATCGCTTGGGAAACCGAGTGAAGCGGGTTCAAATCCCAGGTCTCACACCTCTGAATTTTCATGTGCGAATCATTTTTAACATGATTACCACTTTCCTTACGGTGAAGGAAAACATCTTGAGGAAACCTGCATGTCTGAGAGAACTTAGCAAGTTTTCGAAAGACATGTGAAGTCCGCCAACCCGCACTTGGCCAGCGTGGTTGACTATGGCCTGATTCTCCTCGTACCGGGGAGGCCCGTGCCCAGCAGTGAGACGGTAAAAAGGGCTGAATACATACATAAGTTTAATGCTGGCTCTATATTTTTCGAAAGGATTGTGAATATGCATTATTAGGAGTTTTTTTTATCGTGGATTACTTTTTTTAAATTGGCACTTTTCGTCTAATCGTCTAGTTATATATTTCACCTGATGGTCGTAATTTTTAGCTCTATACGACATTTAAGTTATTTTTAGTTTCGTATGTAGGTCATCACTGATTACTATGAGGCATGAGTTGCGCCGACTTCGGGATGAAACTTTTGTAGAGGTTTTCATGACGTTCGCAGAACTTCCCGCTCGTTATTGGGACAAATTTAATTTCACTCTCCCACCCGACAAGAATAATATATTTTAATTCCATTATTATTCGTGCGTTTTACTTTCTACTATATTGTTTTTCACCCGTCAAATAAAATGGAACTAAAAGTAAACAACGTACAACGTACGTTAAGTACAACACTAGTGTTGTACGTTGTTTATATACCTATAGGCAAGTATTACTTATGATTTAATAATTAGATTTAAACTATATTAAGGAGAAATAAAGAAAATTTTAAGTTATGCTTAAAAATAAAATAATATTATTGTTAAAATATGTCAGTCAGCATTTTATGAAATTCATTGAAATCTATGAAAAATTTCTAAAATAAATATCAACTTTAAAGAGGAAAAACAAAATTTTATTTATTATATTTGCCCATCGAGCGTTCGAATGTTGTTTTTGTTGAGAGTTTGGTATTTATTTTTTATTCCAATGTGAAATATCCGCTATTGGGTATTTTATCGGAATCGTAAACCTTAAAATAAAAAAGTCAATAAATGAAGTGTTACTGATGCTATGATGACGGAGGTCACGGGTAAGCTTACTGCGTAGAGTAAAATGTCGTCGCTTCTACCTTTTCTATAGCAACGAAAAACGAATTATCGTCAACCGAAGTAAATCGAATAAAATATCGTATCGTATCGTTGCTACTTAGTAATTAAAATTAAATTATTTTATCTAAAACTATTTCGTATACCTACAGTGCCTACTCAACGTGCTTTTAGTATCAGTAAATTAAGTAAAGGAACCCGGAGCTCTTAATAATGTTTGTTTTATGAAACAAGACACAGAGTTCTGACGAAGCCAATTTATCACAACATCTGAAATATCCAACTTGTCTGAGCTGACGAGTTATCCCCATTTGCGTACTCGTTTACATTTATGAATTTAATATCCGTCTGTTACCGACGAGTATAATATTCATAGCTATTGGATACTATGGAAGCTTTGCTTTCTTGTGCATCATCAAACAATCATTGTAGTCTCTATTAGAAATATATCTGTTTTTTTTATTTTACTCTAAAAATGAAACACATTTTTCGCAATTTAATAATCATACTAAAGCCTTGTACTATAGAGAATTAATTAAATTAAACGAGATAATGTAATATAATATTTGATTTTAATCCAAATATATTTTATATAATTATCATTTATTGTTTCAGGTAAACATGTTCAACATCAAAGAATTGGACTTCAAGTGAAAATATCAATACATGGTACCATCGTAAAAATTTAAGAAATTGATGGCTTAGACTAGAATCTGATGTAATAGAACTTAAGCACAGATTCTAAATACATCCCAACAAAACTAGAAATAATCTTAGAATAAAACGTTTCGTCATTGTCTAACAATGAAATGATTCACTGAAACGTTTATACTAATTGAAGATTGACCCCCGCTGGCCGAGTCAATCTCAATTCGGCTGAACGGTACTGATAGCAATGAATGAAACTTCTAGCGAAGACGAATTTGCTTGCGGAAGCTTATAGACGTTAATCACTTAATACTGCGCTTGCTGGCTCGATTTTAGTACATTTTGTGATTTTCTGATGATTCAATCAATACATTTAAATGCCTTAAAAATAGGGATTTTATTCTAGCGTGAAGTTTATTCTACATAGTTTTCATTTTTCTCAATTTTAAGTTAAATTTATAAAGACTTTTCACGAACTCTATGGATAGAATAATAAATTTAATACACTCTTTTGTGATTAGCACTAGGTAATGCGTATCCTTTGAAGTTTTCGTCCTAAATTACTGTTATTAAAGAGCTTACTAAGAAGATATTTGTAACGTTAAAACCTTTTTAAACTTATTTAAAATTATAATTCTAAGCTCACTCTCGTTCTCTTATAATATTTCAAGTGAAATTGAGTTAGTGAATAACGTTTTAGCGACTTAGCTCTGAGTAACATCCAATTCAATTTAGCATTCCAAACGTCATTACTCGAGCGCATACAGGCTTAATACGACTGCATACTCTTACCCTCTCACCGTATAGATGACTGGCTTAAAGAGTTTCCCAAATGACTATTTCTTATGAAAACGTATTTTGTCGAGTACACAGCACTTATGTTTTGTACTCAGACACTTCTCAAATCCTTAAGAATTTCAATAAAGTGTGAAAACTATAGAACAAATATACTTAAATGCTATAGACATCGAGAATGTTTATTGTCATTAAGACTGAAGTGACCAACTAGCAGTGCCTAATTTTCCTTTATATATAAGTAATATTTTAATGATACAATAAACTTATTACTTTTCTTTTCATAGATTAAGTTTCAGTTGATAGATCGAAAATCAGTTACTAAAACTAACATATCCGAACGTAAATTCAATATGATACAGAAATAACAAAATCATTATAATACACGGAAAAAAGATGCGGCAGGTTTAAATGTAACTTAAAGCAATACAACACGCATTAAAGTTGATATATCTACTTGGTATTCAGGATCATAAGGTAGGGCTGGCGGAGATACAGTAGCATTACGGCTATACGTATGTTAATGGAAGCCGAAGTTTCACCGAGATTTGCATACAAATTATCGTTTGCATCGCATCCTGCGTCTATTCTCCCGCGGTTACGTCTGAAACTCCGCAGAAGCTGTTTAAATTGTGTTAACCCAAATCTTCACTGTTGATCAGCTTATATTTACCTACTTGTATTTGTTGTTATACGCAAAACCAAAAAATAACTGGATATAACATTATAACATTTAGAGATTTTACTAAATATTGGATCATTTGCTTAAATCTTTTGATTTATTAAGATTCCAATGCATGTCTATTGTAAATATTATCAGACAAAATTAAATAACATTCTACAAAAGTTCGCCCGCATTTCCAACGTTTAAATTAATGCCCAAACATGAAACGGAGTTTTGGTAGAGTACAAATTTTCCTTTCAATTACATAATTGCTGAGCGTAATGAAGTTGACGTTCGCGAGACAGTATGACGTTTGAACACGCGACTTTCTACGATTTGACTTGTTTCATTTTGTCCTCACAAATAATTAGGCTAAGGAAATAAATGTATTTTTTAGCTGGGTTTAAAGGCAATGTTTGTTTTTTGATTTTGTTTTTGTTAAGGGTTCTGCAGCTCACAGATAACAAAGAAAAAAATTGAATTTTATTTTAGGAACAATCAATATAATTAAAATTGTATCCACACATTAGTGTGGATTTTAACTTACTTATCCATACTAATATATAAATGCGAAAGTAACTCTGTCTGTCTGTATGTTACCTTTTCATGCTTAATCCGCTGAACCGATTTAGACGAAATTTGGTATGGAGATAGTTTGAGATCTGTGGAAGGAAATAGGATAGTTTTTACCCCGAAATTGATCCCTTAAGGGGGTGGAACTGTATGGGGAATCAATCATTTCTCAAGTAGGGGATATAAAATATGTATTCCATACTACCGAACCTGAGTGAAGCGAGGCGAGAGCTAGTATTATAAAATTTTGTAAGTTAGTATGTAGAGGGTAATCTCTGTAACTACTGATCTAATTCTAAAAATTCTTTTACTATTAGGAAGCTAAACTATATTACCGCGTAATGCTAAGATAATTTTTTATTCCGATTAAATTGTCTTTAGTGTCAGAAATCATAATAACTTTAATTGAAGTTGGGAAAAATGGTCGTGGAGTTTCCTTAGCGGCTATAATCGTTAGGCACCCAAGGTCGCACCCGAAAGAGGCGAGGTAAGGTAAGCTTAAAAAAGGTAGCTTAAAAATAATATAATTACAAATTTTATATAGACCAATTAGTTTCCACTTAGACACGAATCGTGACATAATCATAGGATAGGTACCTAAATTATAAAAGGGACTTTGTAAAAGATATCTTTCAGAATTCGCTCGCTAGTTTAAAAAGTTTCCAAACTGTAATTTGGAGCTTAATATTATTATTAATCTTTTATATAAATAAAAATGAATGTCCGTATGTTTGTCCTATATGGGTTTCTAAACCATTGATTTCATTGTGATGAAACTCGGGTAAATTATTCTGTATACATCTGCGAAAGTTCCTGATCCAAAAAAAAAAAAAACATTTTTCTTTGGACGTTTGTCATTTAGGTGTTCCTAAACCACTCAAGCTTAAAAATTTAATCGCTAGTAAATTATAAAGCACGTAAATTAAAAGTAGGTAATGCAGTTCGCATCACTTATTTATAGCTGTTTTTTTTTGGGTTTTAATTTTACAAAATTTGTCAACCCTATCACGACAAGGTGAACGCACGTTTTGGGGGGGTCTTCACACACACACACAGAAGACAAGAAAATAATTTAACGACATGCATTCGGATTGTGGTTTATATTCTGTTATAAAGCAAGTCCAATTGTTATGTTTAAATCATTCACAAATGTATTTCTACAAGTTCCCTTACATAGTATGTGTTCTTTAAGTTACACTTAATCCGTATACATAATATATACATTGCATCAATATAACATAGTTGTTTGTGGTTCCTAACTTTATCGTCTTGTGGCTTTGCATTACAATATTTATTACATCTATTTATAGTAGGTACAAGCACTACCGGGATCACATTTCAAAATAAAACAAGTTGCATTATTATGCGTCTCCAGAGATACATATATCCACCTGCCTCGTAAAGAAACGAATAGAATTGGCTTGAAGTAAAATAATCTAAAGTATCGCGATCACTTAGTGTATAACTTTTGATATAGTACGTACTTCAACTACTATAAAACTACTCTCATCTAGTACACTTTCATATGCTCGATTACCTTTTTCAAGTATTGGCTTCCTTAAGCATGAAATGAAAGTTACATGAGAATTCTACAACTATAAAATACTGTTTCTGATTTTGTTATATCTGTTCTTTTATTGTTATTTATATGATTTTTTTATATTCTCTCTGTTCTTTGGAAAATCACTTGTATGATCATTTTGAACCTTGAAAAATTGTGCTTATTATTATTTATATTAGTAGTGGGTATACATTTTTTACTTTGGTCGAATGAACATCGCTACAAACGCGTATGTATAACAAGTGTAACGAGAGTCCTTCAGATAGTACTTACTGTTATTAGAATATTGGAAGCCTTACTCACACTTAACATTTTCTATTATATGGATATATTTCTTTTCTGGAAATTCCCATTTATATAACAAACTAGCGACTCGCCCTCGGTTCGCTCGGGTTCGTCCTTAGGTACGTTTCAATTTTTTTGAGCGGAACCCTAATTATTTTACTAAAATAAAAGTAGCCTAAGTTACTCCTTATATCATCAACTACCTGCCAGTGAAAGGCCCGTCAAAATGGGCCCAGCCCTTTCGGAGATTTATTGCATTTAGTAAACAGCTGTTATTTTGAAATATTGACAAACAGACACTTCAATTTTATTTATCTGTATAGATTATTTCAATAAAGAAAAATCTGTAACCAAGATATTATAATGACTGCATTCACAATAATTACTCATGAATCAATCGTAATTAGGTTAATCAAGGTTTAAACCATGAACGAATTAGTGGCTAATTCGTTCATGGTTTAAATTTATAGGTAATATTTTCCATACTAAATCTATACATAATTCATCAATAATATTTTGAAACTATCTAATTAATATACATCTTATACAGTAACTATTGAGTATACTACAGATTTCTTTGTCTAAAATTTTGCTAACATCAAATTTCTCATTAAATTACAAAATTCCAGAACAACAATAATTCTAGAATTTACCAATTTAAATAAGTAAATTGAAGTGATTTACTGATTTCTTCATGAACGATATAATGACAATTGCCAACGAAGTAGACTCTGTAAATGAAAATCACTGTAATATGGAAAGGATATTAAATTTTACAGCATCAATAAAGCTGCGCTCAAAAATGAAGCACGTTTCGCTAATATATCAGTTAATAGGCCCATATCCCTTTGATGGGCTTCCTTTAATTATAATCCGGGGGAGCCCCGCGGGCGTCGTGTTGCATATTAATTGAATCTACCGTCAATATTGGCCATGTTGCTTGTAACGAGTAACGTGTGTAAACAAGTTAACATTAATTGTGCGCACTCCAGCTGCTACACTAATGGGTTATATCGCTATCTTTTATAATTTTCATGTTCAGTATTTGAAGATATACTTATTATTTCATAACTATTGAAAATCGCTAGACTCCCAACCCAAATCCCTCCAGGTGAAATATACACATGTACAATGTACGTATACATTGATGGTTCATGGTGCTATATCAAACTTTACAAACGTTGTTGTGTGCACAACATAAGAATATAAACAGAGAGACAAACATATTTTTATAGATAATGAATAATTATGTAAGACCTTTAAAATATTTAAGGTGAAGTTGTATTATAAGTAATTTCACAAATACACCTATGATAAAACCTTTTTATGTCAGAGTCACGTATGTACTTGTTAGACAATAGATAAATTTTTGCTATATTTCCGGCTCTATTAATTTCGACACACTTTGGGTCACACGCCATTTATCTCCACTCGTAATCAAATTGCGCGTTTAAAATAGTCTACTCTTGACCTACTTCACGTTATAAGATCCGCCATGATCCCACGTGTGTTTGGTAAGATTTTGGTATTAATAGCATGAATCATAACATTGGTGTAAATGTAGGAGTACATGCAAATGGGACGAATAAACCTGTAGAAATGTAAAATTGGTGTAATTTGGAAAAGAATACTTAAATTGAAATTGAATATGAGTATTTATAAAATTGTTTCGAATTAAATATGATTGAAATTATTTTTTAGTGTCCTGTAGATAATGTGTTTGTTTTAATGATATTATTCATACACCTTACGAAATAAACAATGTGTGCGTAATGATTCATACATCTGAGATGGTAGTATGATTTTACAGTTAATAACGACTTACCCGGTAACACTACAGATATCGAATCCTATATTTTTTAACTTATAAAGCAGTGCACTATAAAAAGTGCAACTAGTATTAGGCAAAACCTACCTGTGCGTGTATTTGACAAGTTTTATAAGTAACGCAGTTATGAGGATAATTTGGTAAAGGAACTTTACTTAAAGTCGTAAGCAGCGCTCACGACAGCATCTTTATCTTCCACGGACGCAACATTTCTCGATTTAGTCTTACTAAATTGCTCTTATCGTGCTACCCGCGAGCCTTGCTCACGGGATAAAGACAAATGAAGCGAAGAGTTATCTCTCGCCATTCCTTTTAATTCCCGACCCCAGACGTGCGGGGTTAATTAAAGAATGCTCGGCCCCCCGGGAAGGCCTCCGCGGAAATTTGTCGCAAGGTTATTAATGACTTTCTTCGGTTAATGTTTATCATCTACATTAAACCACATGTCAGATTGTATTTGAAATTGAAAATCATTATAATGGAACCATCTTTGGAAGCTCTTAAATTTAGCCATAAATCTATCTATATAAATAAAAATAAATGTTGCTAAGCGCAAAACTCGAGAACGGCTCGACCAATTCATCTAATTTTTTTTTTCGTATGTTCCTTAAGGTACACGGAAAGTTTTAATAAAGAGAAAATTTATAGAGTCAGGTAAATATATATAAAACAAATTCGTGTTAGTTACACCTTTTTATAACTCAAGAACGGCTGGATCAATTTTTATGATATTTGTGTTTTTGGATTCTCTTAATCCAGAATAGGATAATAAGATTAAAACATCAGAAAAATTAACGATAAAAAAAATAAAAATTATATAGCTAACGCTGGCTAATAACTATTTATATCTATTTAAAACGTACCTAGCGACGAACCCGAGCGAAGCGAGGGTGAGCCGCTAGTAAATAAATATGTTGGGACATTCATACACAGCACCATAGTAAGCTACGAGGATACGAATAGTTCCATGGTAAGCTACGAGGCTTGTGTTATGGATACCAGATAGTTGATACACTACATATATATAGCTTTAAATATATATGAACATAAAATAAATATAAATACCCATGACTGGAGTACAAACATTCGTGCTCATCACACAAATGATTGCCCCCAGCGGGATTCGAACCCGCGATCGCTGGTACAATAAGTAGGGTCACTACAAACAGAGCCAAACGTGTCGTCTTACATGAAAATTGAAAAATATTTATGTAAAATGAATATTATTATTGCCTAGCTTTTACCCTAGAGAGAGAGTAATGTTGGCATATAAATATGATTTTTTTAGTAGAGTACTGTCCGATAGCCTACAACTTTTTTATTTTCAAATCGAACTGGCAGGTATTCTAAGAAATTGCGCGTTAAAAATAACACACAATTCAGTTTTTATATGTGTATTAATTATTATTGTTTTGATAGTAATTATTACAATTTGATTATTTATTATATATTTTTTTATTCTGTAGTTTTTTATTCAAAAATCGACATACATATATTTTACTAAATGATTTCTAAATAAATTAACTTTTTAAAATTCAATAGAACCACTTGTTAAGATTTATTTACAAAACTCATATATAAATGTTTTTGCAAAAATATTTGACACAACATAGCAAAATGTAAAGGTAAGGTAACATTATTATATCCATTTGCTATATTACGTTTTACGTTGAAATGAAAAAAGAAACAACCAAATTGAGAGAAAGTAGAAGTGCTATTACAATTTTAATTAACTAATCATTCACTGAAGAATTTCCTTCCTCGCTTTCTTCTTCAAAAGCCATAAAATTAATATGTTACATTTTTATGAAAAAAAAAACATTTAATTACATGTTTAAACGTAATAATAAATGTTATGCTCATATAAAAGCCGACCTTATCATAATTTAAATAATAAGGCAATATAAATTAACTTACCACTCAGTAGTTAAGTTATAAAATTAAAATTTCCCTTGACCTAATTAATATCCCATCTATTTTTTTACTATATAGGCTTTTGTATTGTATACGTAATAAAAAGAAATTAATTTAAAAATTAAAAAAAACCAACAATAATGTATTAATTGAGGCCATTTCTCTGCAGTATTTTAGTAAAACGTTGAGTATATTGCAGATTCCAGGTAATGCTGCAGCATCAGGGCATAGTTGCAATGTCGTTGAAGTAACGAGATACCAAGTTTCGTATTGATTAGATCTGTGGCAGTTGCTCATATTCTTTTACTGTCTAGAAAAGATCTGATAATTAATAATATAATTATAATTTTCTTGATTTATAGTTAAGAACACTAGATCAAGTCACCTTTGAAACAAAAACAAAACAAATTAAAATTGGTTCTTCCGTTTGGGCGTTACGGATGCCAAACAGACATACAGATACACACGTTACACTTATAATACCCGTCTTTTTGCGTGCTAGGTTAAGTACTGTTTAGAACAATTATTCTACCCACACCTTGTAACATTAATAGTGTGATTACTTAAGTCTTCTCAGTAGCGACCGTTGTGCCAAATACTTAAGTGCTAACTAGCCTTGTCCTGTCGGATTCAAGCAGGGAACTTGGCATGAATAATACAGATGATAAGTGATCTTCTCGATGTGGAACGACTTAGCTCTAAAGGCGAACTAACTATTATTATCAGTTAAACGCCATATCAAACTTTGTTACCTGTTACCTTTAATTAACATCAGGTGAAAACAAAGGACGTTATACCTAAGTATAATGCTTGTCTGAAACGTGTTTGTATATCGATCGTATATTGCATAATATATTTGTATCTATTTGATTTTTTCCATCTATATGAATGAATGTGAAATAATCAAGTAAATAGCATTAATGCTAAAAACATTGACAATTTGATTGTAAAACATGTGTTGGGGGGTTGATTGTATGAACATACCTACACAGTAAGTACAGAAATCAAAATTGAAAATAATCTTATATCTCATCTGATATCTCGTAATAAAAACAATAAATGATATTTCTATTTATGTACAAAGAAGTAACATTAATTTAAACACTGAATCATTTTAATTACCTAGTTAAACGAATAAGATGGTACACCTTAAACCCCACGCGCTATGTGGTTTCGTTAAAGTAGAGGTTACGGTATGTGGTCGTGGATTAAATAGACATGTACGCGCGTGTAAAACCACAATTTAATGTTGGCATATAAATATGTTTTTTTTTGTTTTATTCGTTAAATGTTTGATATCGATGTGCTTATTACAAACTAAAAACCAGTTTCAGTTGCGTACGCGTAATCTATCAAACTTCTGTCTTTTCAAACTTGATTGACGTATTGTGATGTAATATTATACATATATTTGAACGATCTAAAATGTAAATTTGCTAAATGCTTCGTAATAAAACCTGTCGCACTTTCACTAAAGTTACATTGCTGTTGTAACAAAAACGTAAAAACTGCTTTCTCTTTAGCCTACGTCAACTTTCAGAGTCAAGGCGATAAAGGATCTATAAACTTAAATAGAAAAGAAAAATGTGTTTACTTATAGTAGCAGCAGACTATTTGTATAAGACTTATTTCTATTTACTTCAAGCTTTATAAATATAAAAATAAGTATATTCGAATATCTAATTCACTAGTTATAACTATGTATTTAGATAACTACTTGTTGGTTTATAGGTAAACAAGAATATATTAAGGTAATATATATATTTCGTGATCGGTCTACATTTAGACAGACAGGACGTAAAATTTCCAAACCACGATTATTAACGAGCTATTTCCTCTCCTATGTCGTACGTAACTGCGTGCGTGCAATAAATGGCCAGCCCAATACACCACTAACAGATTAATTATGTATGTACATATATCCATTCCGGGCAAACTCGAAAATACGTTTGCGGGCCGAGTCTGAATGTATCGACGTTGGATCTTATTATTATTTTTTCGTTTATTTATTAAAGGTAGCTATTCTATCGATTAATTAATACTTTTAACAAATATAGAAATATTAATTAATGATGAATTCATTTTTTTTAACACATTATTTCGTTAATCTAAATTATATTCCATTATCTTTCTTCTCGTTGAATACAAAGTCCAAGGTGTAGTGAAAAATTCAAATGTATGACCATTAAAGAGAGCTTTAGAAGAGGATTTGCATCGAGATGGACCCGAGAGTACGACCATGCTGAGAACGCTTTACCCGATACATGTATCCACTTTTACGATATTTCCACCATTCCGTCCACGTTCTAGCGCAACAACTAGTATTTGAATAATTTTATTAACGTAGAAAATGGAGAGGGATAGCATCCACTGTATTTCATTTCCATATAGATCAATGGGTTTGTAACTATAGTTATTACATACGTATGTATATGTATCTACAAATTGTTCGTAATTGATCGAATAGCTACTATTAAATAGAAAATTTTAGATATAATTATAAACTTATCCTTTGAAATAGGGAATTTTTTATAATAATGGCTTACAATCGCTTCACTCCTGGACTTCTCTAGGTTCCTAACATTAACTTCTGTGTCACTCCAGATCATAGTCTATCTCTATATTAAATTTCATCAAAATCAGTCCAGCCGTGAAGAAGAAGGGGAGTCCAGAAACATATATAATATACATTTACAAAAGGATTTATAAAAGTAATTGGATAAGCTAAGCGATACTCCTAGTAATCACAATTTATGCAGGAACGAATAAAAATTTCAGAACGTCCGCGTCGTTGTGACATGTTTTTGTTAAGTTCCAATGAATCGCTCTCGCCATTCACATCCCATGTACACGTATACACAAATAAAAGGCAGCTCAGTGGAATCATTTGAATAATACATGAGCAGCTAAGAGGACGCATTTGGGCTTTTATCGCTAAATTGGAGTTGGCTGTAAAAATTATTGCTCTATGTATGAGATTCCACACACTCAATACTCATGTTCACGAATATAAAGTATTGTTTTTTTATTTAGGTTGACTTTGATTTTGGTATCATTTAAATTCATTTAAATTATAGTGTATTCTTTTAGAAGATGTATTCTAACTTCTATCTGTAAAATAATTGGTCTGGTGAATTTAATATTTATATACCGCAATTGTTAACTGATGCCTCCTCCTACGCGACATACGGTTATAAACAGTATGTTAGCGAACAGTTAGATTTAAGAAGAATGTAACAACGCAACGGCCTAAAAATTAACATAACGGAAACGCACATAAAGCTTGAGCTTCCCGACCGCAGTTCCGGCTCTGACACATTAACTCGACGACAACGTAAATCTGTAACGTGCATTCTAGTCACAATGGAAGAACAAGGAAACGTAAATAACAAAGATATGAAAAAGAGCAGCGAGGACCGACGCAAATACGTGAATAAAGGCAGCCGGTTCAGGCAAGGAATTATGGGGACATAAAAAAAGGAGGGAGGTCCGAGACAATGCCGGGGTTGCGCGGCTCGTTATGAAGTCCCCGGACGTAAATATGTATTGCCAGTCTATTCTCCACTCAACCAATTCTTTTTTATCTTATTTAGAAATACTTAAGACAGTACTTTTCGCTCAGTATTTTGATAAAGCAGGTGATGTTTTTTTGTTCTGAGACCTTTTCCTGCTAACTTCAAAGGAAAAATGTATTTTATCAAATTAAAATATTACATTAAGTATCTATTTTTTTCATAGTAATGGTATAATACTTTATAGGTGCAGCTACCATACATATGCAAGCATTATTTTAATATCTATGTAACATTTACACTTCTCACAAAGCTATTTAAAGATTACATCTCTTCATTTTAGTGTTATATAACTATACACTGTACGTACACGACTACGCCTATGTATATTTATTTATTTATATATATACTAGACTAACCTTTTTAAATAAATTACTTTAAGAAATCGCGCTACAAAATAAAGAAGCATATGGTGTTAGGTGTAAATAAAATTAAAGTTTCTGGTGTAAACTGCAGCTTTTTAAATAATACCAATCACTACGAAGATTCTTTATTTATGAAACACATAAAATTGCAGGATATTCAATTAATTGAAATACTTACAATCTACATATATATCAATCCGTGATGGCATTTTAACGTAGTCCCGAGTGCCAATAAAATAATTTTACAAAATTTTTGGTACAAAATAGTAAATTTGGTACAAAATATAAATAGTTAACCGACTTCCAAAAAGGAGGAGGTTCTCAATTCATCGGAATCTTATTAATTTTTAAGATATGAATATCTAATATATAAATATTATGTATTTTACGTATCCGGCTGGCTCCGACTACGAAAATATCTGATTAGGTATGTATTCCAAATGAAAACCCCCTTTTAGTATTTTTTACATTTTAATGCTGGAAGTCGGTTTTGATTTTATTTTTTAAGTTTTTGTTTAAAAATGGTTTCGTTATGCCAGCGAGACAATAATGTTTGGTGTCTGGCGAGGATATTGATTAGTTCTTTTTATTCCCCCGTGCCCAGCGGCCGGTCCGGCGTTACGTATGCATTTCCCAGGGGAGAAACTGAGGGTAACGAACTTAGCTTTGAATAATTACAATAGTTGGTTGTTTAGAGAGAACAATAGCTTGCAGTTCAGATGAATTGAACGGTACATGCTACGTAAAGAATAAAAAACATTTAGATTTCTATATGTATTTAATGTGCTTGTGTATGAAATGTAAGCTGCTGCTCTTAAGCGTTGCCACGCAATATTTCTGCCAGCGTTTTATCTTTTTAAGTGACTTACGTGTATAATATAGGATAAAGTTCACACTTCGATAAGCTTCCTTATAGGCTTATACAATGAATGGTTTTAAGATTTCTTTCTCATCTATATGTTGGAAATCACATTTTACAAACGTAAGAGAAAATTTGCTCTATAAAAAATTATATACATAAATACTATATTTTCTCGCCACCAATAATAAAAATACCTTTATTAAAACAGGTCTATAATATTATAATATTATTTCCATTCCGTATTTTGCTCAAATCTGTTTTGCCGTTACATTGTAGAATCAACAAACACATACTAACAAAATTTCGCATTTATAATATTAGCGTGTTTGTGAATCTAGCTGAAGTAAGTTTTTGTTTACTTATAACTATGAACCACCCTGCCGTCTCTAAAGTCATGAAATATTTGAACAGATAATATAGCCTCATAAGTTATAAAATCAATTGGTTGCTGCGTGAAAGCTGGAAAAACTAACTAACCCATAAAAGGTACCTTCGAATTTATAATATTACAGAGTCGAAATGAATATTATAGTTTAGTTAGCAGAAGTATAAATTCTTACAGTACAATAATACAGTATATTGTTTTGTATGGTAAGGGTAGCAAGGGGGTTCGTTGGAGTAGACGGCATAAAATAATATTTTTTTGAAATGATATCGACAACGCAGGAAAATTATTGAAATCGCTTTATTGGTATTCTTTTTGTTACGCAGTCTATATTAAAAAATGGTCCCGTTAAAAATAGCTTCGTTTAATGAAAGTTTGAATAAGAAGATGAAATGGTCGTTTTTAATTATTGTTTACTTGATTTTTATTGTGTGCGTTTTTATGTTATTGAACTACTCTTTTAATTAAATATTTTGATTGCGCTTTTAAGGATTTTTCTTGTTAAAAATTATTCAAATTTTGGGGAATATCCCCAGCCTGTTCACATCACCGGTTCGATTTCCGAATGGAATGTTTTATTTATAGATCGTTAAAATATTTATCTGTGGCTTTATTTTAATGAAACTTTGGCTACTTAAATTAAACAGTCAAATTTTAACATGCTTATATAATATCCATATCTTTTAAGATCTTAAACCTTTTACCGAGATTTCGTTATTGGCTATTCAATTTTAAGCTCATAAATTATAGTAATTTTACTAAATTTCTGTATTTTAAAATTAGGATTCTTAAAAAAAAACAATTAGATTGGACTTATCCAAAAAGTATCGCGTTGTATAGTCCTTTATAAAGGTTCGGTTAAGTCTCAACCACCAAATGCACGTTATTATACGTACCCCATAAAGATAGATGCAAACAGTCTGGTTGGTTTATCCTAATTTCACTTAGTAATGCTACGAGTTTGGCTATTCTTTATTTTATTTGATAACAAAATTAATCTTTACTAATATTAAAGAGGTAAAATTTGTGTGTTTGTGATTTTGTTAGTTTGTGACGTTGTAGGGGTAATCTCTGGATCTACACAACCAATTTAGATGAAGTTTGGTAAGAAGATAGTTTGTGACCCTGGAAAGGATATAGGATACTTTTTATCCCGGAAATCATCCCTTAAGGGGGTGAAAATGGGGATGAAAGTTTGTATGGGGAATCAAGGGTGAGTCCGCTAGTTGAATATACGATTAACTAGTTTGTAAAAAATAATTATTAATCAATTGTAAATATTAGTTTCTCACATGTCTATTGAACGAAATGCTAACATAATTAGGTATATTAATAACTAGTTACTTAAACTCGCTTCGCTCGGGTGCATTTAGATTCTAGGTACGTTTTAAATCGATATTAATACGTATAATACATATTGCGAGTGTACCTTAAGGGAGAGACTTATGCTATTACAGGATTTTCTGTAGGCCTTATTAAGGCCTACAATTTTCTAATACATTGTTTTGATATATCTCTTAAGGTTTAGCCAGCCTTTAGATATGTAAATTTCTAATAATGACTCGATAGAACGAGTGATTGTGTTTTCCCGTGGGAATGATAGATTTTTCTGTAGTACAAGGTATTCTAAATGTTGACTCGAGTAATAGGTTATCAATCACTACACAAAATGTATTTAAAATCGGTCCAGTACTTCTTGCGTGAAACGCGCACATCGATTTCGATTAAGTTACTATTTTATCATAATATGTAAAAAAATATATAACATGTTAAAACATTATTATTAAATCTAATATGTATATATGCCGATATTTCTTAACATCTCCAAACTTATTGGAAGACACTTAATAAATACGTACCGGTTTTATTTATATACTGCTCCTTTAAAGAAACTATACTACCTACTACTTTAAAATATTTCTCTTTTATTTATATAGTTATTCTTGTAAGGACGAGCGGCATTGATAAAAAAATATTAATTACTCTTGATGTCGTCTACCTAATTATCGTAACCGTTCATTCCACTAATTTAACTAAAATATTTTAAATAATTTTTATCCAGCAATTATTTAAGTATTTTATAACCATGGACATTTACGATAATAGTCCGTGATTGAGGCATTTACGTGCCCTTTTACTTTTAAAGACTCTTAAGTCTGGGCTGTATGAACGTTTCAATTTATCGCCACTCGACTCCTGTAGCACCTCTTTACTGGAAAGCACATTAGCTCATTTGAAGGGTAAGAAAATATTTAATCCAATGAAACTGCAGCTAAATATTATGATTGCATTGCATATACAAATACACTAATCTAATTGCTTCGCTGGTTATATATTCTTATTTAAAAAACGACTTCTTCCTGTATGAAAGGCATAATTTTTATTAACTTAGTAGATATAATCATGTCATCTAACAAGTTGCAGTTTACTGCAAATATGTTGCTGAGGATGTTAGATTAGACCTAGAATAGTTATGTGTTTAAGAATTTAAATGATCTTGCTAAACCTGTCCGTAATAAAGTAAATACAAAGTTAACGTATAAATTAATGTATAATTTTAAATAATGCGTAGGTCTTATGAATACTTGCTTATAGTGAGTCGTTACACTGTTTTTTATGTCTGCCCTATAAGGTATATACCTATATACGTATTACATATTTGCTATTCAGTGCATCAAAACCTCGAAATTTATGTTCTAATATCAAGCGATGTTATTTCAAGATATTAAATATGAAACATAATAAAGATGCATTGAAAAGCAAACCACGCGCTCCATTCCCCTATAGTTCGGTAAGTTTCCTAGACAGCCCGTTCATAATGCTTAAACCGCAGGCTGCGGAGTTCCGCTTATAGCTCTTCACAAGCTTATAATGAATGTTATTTTGATGGAGTTAAGTAAGTTACACTCGATTTGGTGTTAAGGTGGAAGTTTCAGTACTTGCTTAATAGGATATTTGGATTTATATTTATATACCCAATATCTTGATAATCATATTATTGCTATAAGTCCATGTAATTTATATAGGTATATGTTATAATTTGTTTTTTTTAACGTCCCTCTGCCAAGCACAAAAAGTAAATAAAAAAGAGGCTAAAATGTATTATGCTATTATGGATTCTGATTCTTTCTTTTAATTATTACCTATATAGATACAATATTTTATACTGATCTATACATATAATAAAATTTATTAATTGTACGCATAGATTAGATATTATTATTAACTCGTTTTTTTTTTATAAACTCCGCTTAACATTTATCAGTTATAAAATTCACAAGTATAAGCTATCGAAAATTGTAGTATCTCTTAACAATGAAACCCAAGTGCTAGTAGGTATATACTGTACTTATTTCATTAGTACATTATATCACGTTGGATTATACCAAGTTTACATTGTTTTTATATTAAATTTTATCTATACTTAGAACTTTTCAAGAAAAGCAGTTATTAAATTGAAAATTCTGTTTAAGACACAGTAAATTTTTGACTACGCCTCTTGATTAAGCTACTTTTATTTTTTAAATTGTAGGTTTTTTTATTACAAATGTTTAACGTGCCATTTGAAATCTATCAATATTTTATTAGGTATATGTACCTATAGATGTTAGAAAAATAATTGATATCGATTCCCAAATACCATCCCGTATACTAAGACACAGAAACAGAGATCCCTCCAATTATCTGCTTGATAGAAAACGCAAACAATTCCAAAACTCAAAGGGAAGCAAGAAGTGTAATTGGGTCAATAGTGTATCGAGAAGCATTTAAGCTTTGTTGCGAGGCCTCGAGGCTTTCGCGCAAGCCTGAGAGGGCATTCACAAAAACTGTGCCGTCGAATTGATTGGTAGCATTATTATTTATACAAAAACATACATCTTATCGGTATACATGAAAGAAACTTAAATTAAACTTATAACATTTTAAATAAAGTTGTCAGTTAACACTAAATTTCGGAATGTTTTGGCAGTTCCAACGATGATTAAGTATTATTATTAGTATTTACGGTACTCAGTGCATATATCTTGATCATCTTGGTTGAAATAGCATCTAAACAACATATATAAAATTTGGCTTTTCTACAATAACGTAATTTACCTAAATTATAAAAGATCACTGGATACACGGGCCTTTCGGGAGTTAACGCTTACGAAAAGTGTCTGGCAATAATGAATATTGGGTTTTGACAATATATTTGTAAAACATATGTAAACATATGTAAAGCTAGCTTTTCTACTTTAAGATAGGTGAGTAAGATTTTTATGTACCTTTAGTACTTGTTACCTATAGATTGGCACCGCCTATTAATCTTTAGAATTTTAGCTTTTCTAAAATGACGTAGGTCTGCTGGCTCTGGGATCTATGTCTAGATAGGATGGATATACATTTGTAAGAAGGCAAGTAGAGTAAAGTTTTCACTTAGGCACTATATTAAACGTTGAAGCCCTCTTCTGAGACAGGCTTTTGTTCAAGCGCCGTAAAATGTAATGCAACGGTCAACGTGGGACGTTGCTTCCTTTTAAACTTCTTTGCATATGCATAGCCCTACTTAAACTTCTATTTATTATGCTATAAGGAAGTAACTCTTCGTGAAGACTTCTCGTCTTAGGTTTAATTGATTGAAAATACAGTTCTTACGTTTAATTGATTGAAAATACAGTTTTTTTTTTATTTCTGATAAAATGACAAATTTTAATTTATTTTGCCAATATTCATAAAAATATACATTTATATTTTAATATCATTGAAAAAATTCCGTGTTTTTATAAAAAAAAGTCTTTGTATTTTTCCACCATTCGTATTTTACGGCTTATTACAGACTGCTATTCATCATCTCGTGTAACGATCAAAGGGTTTGCCTCTCCAGCATCCACTCGTGTGGTATGAAACACTGGTTTCAAAGGAATGGTTGCACTTGCAAAAATACCGTTTGTTATTGTAAACGTTAAAAGCAATTATAAAAGTTTTGTCATTTTGTTAATATTAGGGCATTAAGTTTTTATGGTAGCAATATGAAATTACTTTGTTTATAAATGAAATTAGAGATATTTTTTTATTTTATTTTAAGCATAACCATTGAAGAAATTCGGTGAAATTGATAATATTTATAAGTTTTTTTTTAAACTTTGTTCATTTCATAAGTAAAAACTACAAGAAGATGCTTCACTCATACAATGGTACAGTAATCAGACGTGGTTATAATCACCATAATTGAATTGATTTCTTACGGTTTTCTACTAGAAATTGTTCTCAAGTCGGTCGGGCTAAGGCCGATTATATGGTTTCAATCGATTTGGCTAAATTGACCTAGTAGTTAAATTAAAAAATGAAATGGTTAATATTTCTTTAATTTTTTTTTTCAATGTGATCGACTTATTAAAAATGTACGTTGTACCTTTGATATGTGTCCTTTATCTATATATATAATAAAATAATAACTTAAGACAAATCTGTACATTAGATATTTTTTGGAAAATCTTATTGAAATAAACATTATTGTCGATACAGAGGCCGAATCTATAGTCTTTAGAATTTTTGTCTGTCTGTCTGTCTCTTACCGCATCACAGAAAAACACGGGAGGGATTTTGATGAAACTTGGTATGGTGATAGCTGGTTATCCTGGTCAACATATAGGATACTTTTTACCGCGGGAAAATGTCTCATTTCTGAGAAAAAAATCAAGGCAAAAGAAGGCAGTGGTAGCCCAGTGGTAACGCGCTCGCTTGAGAAACCGAGTGAAGCGGGTTCAAATCCCGGGTACTCGCACCTCTGATATTTTCATGTGCGAATCATTTTCTAACACGATTACCACTTGCCTTACGGTGAAGGAAAACATCGTGAGGAAACCTGCATGTCTGAGAGAACCTAGCAAGTTTTCGAAAGACATGTGAGGCCCGCCAACTCGCACTTGGCCAGCGTGGTGGACTATGGCCTGATCCCCCTCGTATTGAAGGGTGGCCCGTGCCCAGCAGTGGGACGTTAAAAAGGGCTGAATGCTATTTAAGAGTAGTTAATTTATATAAGCGTTTATATAATACCCTATTATTTAGGTATCAACTATGATAATTACAATTTAATTATATGTATAGACCAGCGATATATCCTCGCTTCGTTCAGGTGTCCTACGCACGCGTATTTTATTTACAATTTCATGGGTTTTTCAAAAAATAAAAAATAAAAAATTCAAAATTCTTTTCTTTGCACTCCAAAGCGTGTCGTTATAGTTAGTTTTATTTATCATGTATACGACACATAGAATTTAATATCCGTTGCAAGCAATACGTACGTACGTTATCTATAGATTTCTTTTAATAGAAGCACGTTTCGAGAAACAATAATAATATATAAACCGTAACATTTGAAAGCCAAAATTTTAGTAACACATACATGCAAATTTACTTCTTATTTTGTTCGTAGCTAGAAATAATTTAGCTTGAACCATTTGAAAGTTATTCAGTATGCAAGAGGATTGCAGGCGCTGTGCACTGTATGCAAACATCACCTATTTGCATTCATAAAACGAATGTATTTTGGAAATGATTAATTTTGACAATATGGGGGTTTTACGAGTTTTTGTTTAGCTATGGAATCGGTGCATACATACATACATACATCATGTAATGTTTTATACTATACTAGCATTGGCCGCGGCTCCGCCCGCATTCAAATGACCAAAAACCAAATTCTTAGGTTTTACATATTAGTATACCCTTACATTGCAGTTTTTGTATTTTTTCTCTGAAATGAAATATTTTCCCGCGGTAAAGAGTATACTTTATGTTCACCCGGATAACCAGCTATCATCATACCAAATTTCATCAAAATCCCTCCAGTGGTTTTTCTGTGATGCGGTAACAGACAGACAGACAAAAATTCTTAAATCTATAGATTCTAATGTCTATTTCAATAAGATTTACCAAAAAATATTTAATATACAGATTCGGCTTAGTTACAATTTTATTATATGTATAGATGTAGGTACTGCATAATGTTGAAACTTAATTTTTTGTACAATGAAACAATAAATTATTTAAATAACTGCAACGTATTCTTTTCTAACTTGGAAATTTAACGTTGAAAAGCTTTTCATTCTAATCTTCTAACAGACTGCAGTATTTTCAAGATTTTATTCTGAAGATTTTACTTATATTATACTTTATTCTGTTAAGTTACTTTATATGAAAGTTCAAATTGCTGTAGTAAAAGTGCTGTAAAGTATGAAAAGGTATTTTCGGGAACAGTTTTAAGTAAATTATATTATATAAAATTATCAACTGCCAAATATTAATTTTTATATAAGAGATTGCGACTTACCATCGCTTCGGTGTATATTTGTGTTCAGAAGTTTTAGCGTGAAGAAGATGCACATACACATTACCCACATACAAACATTCGCATTTATAATAATGGTCCGATTTTTAGTAAAACTTCGCCAAATATCGTATGATACTACAGAAATTTAAATTATTTAAAATTTAAAATAAATAGAAAACGTAAAAAAACTTACAAGGGAAACAAGAAATTTACATTGTAACAGTAAAAAACGTGTGACACGCGCTAATGCATGCATAATTCCTCGCACATGTTTTCACGATACAGCCATTTAATAGAGTTTTGGAAGTCATCCAGAAAATGGCAATGTTTTCGTAAACAATGTGTTTAAATAATAGTCACCGAATCTACAATTATTACAATATATTTTTTTTGTAATTAAAAATACCGTTTTATACCGTTTAATAATTTCATTTATATTGTATTTACCAGATTAAATGTAATGGTAAATATATTATTAGCGGTTAGATTACTTACAATTTATTAACAACTAGCGCCTCACGTTTTAATGATTAGTATGGAATAGATAGTCGAGCCCTTGCTCTGTGAAAAACAAAAATAAATCTATCCCATAGGAACTATGTGCTATTCTAGACTATAATCTATCTCTATGCCAAATTTCATCCAGATCCGTTCAGCCGTTCTGGTATGATTGAGTAACAAATATACATCCATCCAGACTTTCACATTTATAAGATTCATGGGACTAGCGACTTACCTTCGCTTTACTTGAGTGCGTGCCTAGGTATTAGACAGTAGCCTATCTGTTACTCTAGATATCTAGATCATAGTACTACAAATGGTTCAAGTCCTTCCAGCCGTTTTAGCGTGAAAGAGTAACAAACATACACACGTACATTCGCATTTATAATTAATAGTAAAGTGATTGTTACTCACAATACGATCTCAGTATATCGAATCATCTATTGCTTGCTTATTTTAAATAAATATTCACCAAATTTTGTGAACATTTCGACGTTTCTGCAAAAGGGTCCAACTCTCCTGAGGTCGTTCACTCCTCCATCCAGTGGTTTTCGTTCACGTCTCGGATAATATCGCCGACAGGTCGCGAGCACTTTCGACATTACAAATATTAGACTTGAAAATTGAATTTACTCTGATTTTGCCTTTACATCTTTGATTATTTTTTTATATATACATTGCCGCTCTTTGTTGTACCTCATACATTACGAATCATAATTTTTATTGATTTTTTTATTCTTTTTCAGGTAAATTTGGCCAGTTCAGCTACAACAGTATACCTATAAAAAAAGATTTTTAAAGAGGTAAAATTAATGTAATAATAGCTATTATCTTGTACACTCGTGTGGCCCGTCATTTTATTCACTTGGCGTAGATACGAGTAGTTACCTAGATGCTAGATGGTTAACGTTATATGTTCGTTGCTCTCTTTTAAGCAGTAGCATCATATTATACTTCCAAATATTTATATATACTTATGTGCTATTCGAGACTATAATCTATCTCTGTGCCAAACATATATATCCGTTCAGCCATTCTGGCGTGATTGAGTAACAAACATCCTTCCATCCAAACTTTCGCATTTATAATATTAATGGGATTTCCAGCTTTTAAGTTCATTAAAAATAAATTTACTAGGTATTTCCTTTGCCTGGTACGTTTTCGTATTTAATATTTGAGTATATGTGTCTGTTTTATTAGTTGCATCAAGGAGCTATTTAGTTCCAAGTAAAAATGTAGCTACTATTTTGGATTCAGTATAGTATCTGTCTATCGTTAGTATATAAAAAAATCGTCATGGCAGCTATATATACAAAGCTCTACAATATCAAAATCAGCGAAATGACTAAATCTAATCATTCTACTATTATCGAAGTGTAACTCATAAGATATTCAAATTCAATATCACCACTTAATTGTTTATCTCGATTCTCTTATCGCCACTCCACAGTTCCCATTGTTCTTAGTTGGAGGGCAATTAAGAAGTTTCGGCCTTCGATCTACGTCAATAGTTAGACGAACCTTTCACTAGATACGTGCGACAGTTATACGCGGTGCACATTAATCATGTAAATTGTAACTTAGCTGTACTTTGTTGTTACTTACCGTGTATTTGTTACTTCACTTATTACCGCTACTGATCCGGAAGTCTGGGTTCAAATACCAGGTCGGACCGCGTTTAGTTACTGAGTTTTTCTGTATAAAAATTCTCAGGATTGTTCCTGGAGTGGGAAAGATGGCGGTGATCACCCCCCTGCATCAGAGAGTACGTAAAGCCTTCTCTGATGCGCTTGATCTCCTATCATATTGTCGTCCCACCAGAGTTTGAGAGTGGCAGGAATAAAGAGTGCAATTGTATTTGCACCTGTACTTTTGCACCACAACATGTTCTGAATACAATATCTCCGGTGCAAAATGGGTTACTATCAATGAAATTGGCCGCCGTGACCAAAATCTTTTAGGAGGTCATTATAACATACATATTTCCGTATTTGTGTTGTTGAGAGTTGTTAAAATACTATTTTTTTAACAAATTTGTTTTTATGTACTTTCCACTATTTCATGTCATATTGGCTATTTAATTGTACAACCAAACTCGCACGTTAAAAAGCTGTAAAACAAAGAATTTAATTTATTTATTTACATTGAATATATGTTCTATATAATCTATACATATATTAAAAGATGAAATGAGCCGCATCTGTACATTAAATATTTTTTGGAAAATCTTATTGAAATAGACATTATTATCGAGACAGAGGCCGAATCTATAGTTTTTATAATTATTGTCTGTCTGTGTGTCTGTCTGTGACCGCATCACCGAAAATCCACTGGAGAGATTTTGATGAAATTTGATGTAATGATAGCTGGTTATCCGGGCCAACATATAGGATACTTTTTACTGCGGGAAAATATCTCATCTCTGAGAAATCTATACTAAATGTTAAAACGTAAGTAGGGACGCACCCGAGCGGAGTGAGGGTGAGTCGCTAGTACTTAATATACAGTTAGTATGATGTGGATAAAAGTAGCCAAAGGGATATTGTTGGATTTTTTTTCTTTCATGCAACAATGGGTTGGATTCAACTGATTTACATAAAGAGCTCTGGGCCAAAAATACAGTACAACGCTGTAGTGTATTTTTTTCTCCCGGAATTCTGTTTGGATTCCGTGATTTATTAGTTAGTACATACTATATGTACTTGGACTTGGTCACACATAGAGACGCGATTGAACTAAACGAAAGCGCGTCACTAATGTTAATAATAATATATATAATGCTGATGCGATTGTTTGTTTGTTTAAACGCGTTAATCTCTGGAACTGTCAGTATTATTAGATTTTTTATATAACTATATAACTACTAATATCAAGCTTCGACACTGTGCAAAGCATATACGTTTTTAAACAACGCGAGTGAGGCCATGGGCAAAAACTAGTCTATTATAAAAATATAATGTAGCCGTACTAGTTAAGTGGCCGGCAGAAAAGTTTCCTAATACAGCATATAACAAAGCAATTCGTTTTATTTTTATCTTCGCTTTTAATAGCCGCTAGTTGGACAGACGGTACTCTGTAATGGTATCGCTAATGACGCCGCTATTGAACACATCAAAGGGACATTTTCCCATCGGAATATCGTGGAGCCGTTATCTCACTGTAAATACTGTAATTCACATCGAACCTACATTGACTGATGACGTTTTAACATGCCGCCATGGCATACTAGCCATCCTTTGTTGCAACTCCTCTCATGAGAAACATTTGAGAAAATAAATTTCATAAATAGTTATCTTATAAATGTACGTTATACATAGTACCAATATAAGCTTTTTGAATACGAAAAAGCTTATCTATACATATAATAAAATTGTAACTAAGCCGAATCTGTACATTAAATATTTTTTTGAAAAATCTTATTGAAATAAATATTATTATCGATACAGAGGGCGAATCTATAGGTTTTAGAATTTTTGTCTGTCTGTCTGTCTGTTACCGCATCACAGAAAAACCACTGAAGGGATTTTGATGAAATTTGGTATGGTGATAGCTGGTTATCCGGGTCAACATATAGGATGCTTTTTACCGCGGGAAAATATCTCATTTCTGAGAAAAAATACAAAAACTGCAATGTAACAGTATACTAATATTTAAAACCTAAGAATTTGGCTTTTGGTCATCTGAACGCGGGCGGAGACGCGGGCAATGCTAGTATATGTATAATAATGTTAATCACAGTTTATGTGTGCGATAAATAAATTAATGCTATTAGTTAGGCTAAACATGATAAACTTTCAAAGTTTTGCATAAACTATGAACTAACTCTGTAACTGTTTAAAATTCTAATTTGCGGGCACACAGCCCGATATTAATACCAAATGTTGTGTTAACCTTTTTAAAACGTTGATATTAGTATGATTATGAATAATTACTGAGGTACTTTTTAGATTTGTTTTTGGTTTTTATTATATCTATCTATACTAAACATTATAAAAAGGTAAAGTTTGTATGTTTGAACGCGCTAATCTCAGGAATTGTTAATTCGACTTGAAAAATTATTTTTGCATTAGATAACCCGTGTCTTGAGGAAGGCTAATATCATATATATAATAATATAGTCTATCTATTCCATACTAACCGTTAATTAATACAAAATTAATACTTTTAAACTTTAGGTATATGTGGAGACTTAGTCTCAACTAATAAATAAACTGCAACTGGAAACGTTACTAATTATGTTTACACTAGACTCCTGCCTTTTTCGGAATTGTTAAATATTTACATTAATATGCATAATATGACAGAAATGTTCATGTACATTGAATATGAAATGCTTTACCAAATTTTGTTAAACTCGTATATATACCAAATCGTAATAATTATATGACATGAATATAGCAACAGATTGCACCGCGAAATTATTAAAACTGCAAATGAACGGTATTCATGCGCTTTCATCAATTCAAAGGCTTAACCACTCGTACCGTTATAAAATTATAATATTATACTCATAACTTGCTACTTTATAGATTCTAAATAGATAATCAAGTATAATTATTATTATTACGTAACCACATGGAAAAGAAGCAGAACCCTAATATGTTCGTCACGTCTGTCGGTATGTCGCATTGATGATAATTTAACTCGGAAGATATTGGTATTTGGTAGGTATTATACAGATAAAATTCGTAAGGTCAGTGTCTTATGGTAAGCGCTAGACATCAGCATTCCATAATATGTGCGTTCACAAGATTGTTGGATATGTTTGGATAGATCTTCGGAAAATGAGTTAGATATTTCTAAATCGATCTACTGCCATTATAGATGCGAAAGTTTGTATGTGTGTGTATGTTTGTTACTCCTTGACGCTGAAAAGGCCTGACGGATATGATTAACATTTAGTTTTTGGATAGATAGACAGCAAATTTAACGAAAGATTTACGTGTTTTTTTTAAAACATAATATTACGTATAAATCCGCGTCCATTAGAAATAGATTAGATACGGATATAAGTATTAGAAATTTAATAAAAAAATTTATCTAACTTCAACATAGTATTATAAGTAGTAGTATTAAAAACTAACGTGAACAACGCGACGTGTGTAGGACACTGTACAAGTTTCCTATACAATGAATGCAGCTAATCCACTACCTAGATCAATCAGTTTTGCGTGCAGGAAGCTCCTGTTTACGTCCCGACTTAATAACTGCCCGGGCTTTTATTAAAGATAGCTAGCCATTATTAACGTCCGCGCCATAAATCATCTATAATCTACATGTTTATCGCTTTAAGCTTATACACCATGCGATTAACTGTTACAATTTTAACGCTATAATGTTAGTATTCCTACTTAACTGTCATTACTCTGTTGTATAGTTCTATAGTTATTCTCAGAAGCTATCTAATAAAAGTAAATTACAAAAGTTACATTTGGCAAGATTGTGTTATGTCACGATAAATGTTTGTATGTCGTTGAGTAATGAGCAAGTGTATGAATTGCTGTTACAGGCCCAAGTCCTTTATGTTTGGAAACGAAATCGTAACAACTACTTAAAATCATAGTAATAATCATAGTTATTATAGAGCTCTTTATAATAACTATGCTTAGTATTATTTATAAGCATATTTATTAAGCTTGTTACATGTTAGTGCTAATTTTAGGTTGTAAAAGTTACACCGAGTCCAAAATCACCTGAAAATAATTATTTAAAACCATTTTTTTTTCGTCAACTAAGCTCGCGTGTTGGCTTGTGGGAGCTCTAGCTATGTGTTAATCGAGGATATAAGCTATCATCTCATTTCCGAATTACGTTCAAATCCCTTGAGTCACAGCGTGAAAAAGTAAGAAACACACTCTTACAAACTTTCGCCTTTATAATAATATTGTGATAATTTCGTGGTAGGAGAAAAGAAAGACAATTATTACATTTTGTTTGTAGTAAGCAAAGGTATTATACAAAATAAGAATACTATATGAAGTAGGTAAGAAATTCATATATAATAAGCATTTGTAAAGATATAGGAGGAAAAGCTGTAACAATAACGAAAGTTGAATTAAAGTTTTAACAAAATTATTTTTGTCTCAAGTAACAATATTACAAAATCACCGAAATGTCACAATCGAAAGCTCTACAAACGCTTTTACTTTCACAAAAAGGATGCTGACCAACGCTGACACATGTAATCTGGGGAACATCTGTAGGTAACCAACGTACCTTGCCCAGTGCCCTACTTGGCAGTGTCTTACGCCGTGACGTCAGTTTATGTTCATACTTAGGACTTTGTGGTACAGTGCCAGAAAACCATACTTATTAAAAACTACGTTAAAAGTAATGTAGAGACAAACAAAATGAATTATAAAACATTTTGTAATTGAGTGCTTAAATTATTTTTGTTTTATCAATAACAATTAGGTAGTGTTATGTAACACCTATTTAAATTTATAAATCACTAGTGACCCCCCCTCACTCCGGTCCAGTTCGTCCATAGTTCGGGTTTGACGTTTAGTATAGATTTCTTAGAGATGAGATGAGATATTTTCCTCGGATAACCAGCTATCATCATACCAAATTTCATCAAAATCTGTCCCGTGGTTTTCTTGTGATGCTTTCTTAGACAGACAGACAAAAATTCTAAAAACTACAGATTCGGCCTCTGTATCGATAATAATGACTATTTCAACAAGATTTTCCAAAAAAAATTTAATGTACAGATTCGACTCTGTTAGAATTTTATTATAATATGTATAGATATAGTCGTTACAAAACCTAGTCAGATTGTATCATAGCATTCTTTGTTTCGTTCCATTCTTTGTTCTCATCATGAGGTAGACTAGCTTTTGTGTCAGAATTTGTCATATAGTACTTACAGTATTGACTCTTTAATAAAGTAATCTATACATATAATAAAATTGTAACTGAGCCGAATCTGTATATTAAATATTTTTTGGAAAATCTTATTGAAATAAACATTATTATCGATACAGAGGCCGAATCTATAGTTTTTAGAATTTTTGTCTGTCTGTCCGTCTGTCTGTCTGTATGTCCGTCTGTCTGTCTGTCTGTTACCGCATCACAGAAAAACCACTGGATGGATTTTGTTGAAATTTGGTATGGTGATAGCTGGTTATCCGGGTAAACATATAGGATACTTTTTACCGCGGGAAAATATCTCATCTCTGAGAAAAAATACAAAAACTGCAATTTACGAGTATACTAATATGTAAAACCTAAGAATTTAATTTTGGTAATCTGAACGCGGGCGGAGCCGCGGGCAATGCTAGTTTATATAATTAATATAAAATAAAGTTAAGTTTCAGTTTTAACTATAAGTTTACCTTTAGTTAGCAGTTAACAAAGTATTGAAAGTGATTTTAATTAGATGTATAACAAAGAAAAGAGTTTTGCCCCAGTTCACGAGAGATGTTCATTGTTCGATAATAGCACTGTCACGAATAAACGATAATTTGTGTAGTCAAAGAACTAGAACATAGCAATTTTTTTTTGCATCAGTTACTTTATCACGATGTGAAGCAATTGATCTACATTGTTTTCTTAATACGTAAAAGACAAAGGATCTTTATTTATTATTATATATATTTACTTATTAAAAGATAAATCTGTCTTAAATTACTAAATAGCTTTAATAAATATTGGCTTTGGGCATACCTATGTATGTTATACATATATGTAAATGATAAAGGTGCCTCATATTTTTATTATGTAAGCAAAAAATTGGACTACTAAATAATTATAAAATACACAATTTCCTATCAAATGTTTCAAACCTGCACAGTTGTAGTCAATTATAAATTTCAAAAATTCTTTTTTAATATTTAAAAAAAAAGATAACAAAGCACAGTAACTCCGATTTTAGGTCCGTTTTGCACTTTTCAATTGTGTTATTTACAATATAGTATGTTGCGATGCTGGAATTTTATCCTTTGATACTATTATCTGTTTCGGAAACTGAATATGTACTGTAAAAAACGTTATTCTTTCTCGATAGTATAATTGGACCCAGTTATGCAAAAAACAGCCATGTGCGTAAAAGTACCAATAGAGTTATAAGCATTTTTCTGTCGATAGTTGCACTTGGGTTGTTTTTCTGGTTATTTTAAAATTGAACAATATTTATATAAGTATTGTTTATTTTTTATAATTATTTTATTTTTTATAATAAAATGCTTATAACTCTGTTGGTACTTTTACGCAAATAGCTGTTTTTTGCATAACTGGGTCCAATTAATGTTTATGGTTTTTATAAAATAACGACTAATTTCAATACGTTTCATAATGAAATAGAATTGTATTTATCAAGAGATATCTAATCTAATCTAATTTATTTAAACGAGCAACTCCAACGAATTTCATAAGATTTACAAGGGGTTTCGGGGGGCGAAAAATCGATTTAGATTAGTCTTATGTCTGAGAAAACGCGTGTTTTCAATAAAAACAAAACATTGTAGCACTAGTAGGTACTATATCACTATGACTAGAAATAAATTATCATAACCTACCATTCACACAATTCATCCCCCATACATCATCGCCTGCTTATTTTATCGTAATATTCCATGGCCGATGATTTATTCATTTATGTTGCCTTTATATTAATACATTGATACGGATTCAAATCGCTCGTTTCCAATAGATCACATAATTCGGAGAAATAAACAAATCTTTTATAAATATTATATGTATGGTATTATTGTGAAATAACCTATATAATATATATATTTTGAACTTGTAGTATTACGTTATTATGGTTTACGATGATAGCAAAGTAGTCGAAATATGGTAAAATAATACAATGATTGTATTGCCTTTAAAACATAATATCACGAGACTATCTATAGGTACATATAATAAAATTGTTAGCATATAATAAAATTGTTAGCCGAATCTGTACATTAAATATTTTTTTGAAAATATATTTGCAATAGTCATTATTATCGATATAGACGCAGAATCTATAGTTTTCAGAAATTTTGTCTTTCTGTCTGTCTGTCTGTCGGTGACAGCATCACGAAAAAACCACTGAACATATTTTGATTGATTAATTGATTTTGGAATTTGGTATGATGATAGCTGGTTATCCGGGTCAACATATAAGATACATTTTACTGCGAGAAAATATCTCATCTCTGAGCTAAACCTTAAAATGTAACTAGGGACGAACCCGAAAGGAGCGAGGGTGAGTCGCTACTCGACAATAAGAACTAAAATCAAGTTATAAAGTGTAAGTTAAGATAAGTAATCAAAGCTAAACAGTAATCAACAAGCGCGCCTGACTAATTACACGTCGGTGGTCCTCTAATATCCACGCCTCGCTCCAATATATCACGGCTATGGATATCCATCATCCTGCGTAATGCGTCTGGCTCTCGGGAACCGTAATGAGCATCTGTATCTGAGATTCACTTCAACGCCTTGCGGCTAATCTACATGAGCAAATATTATTATAATTATTACGTCCTGTATTGCTGTTGTAAAGCTCCCTGATTTCTTTATTTATGAAAGCTTTAAGGAAAGGAAAGAAAGAAAGCTTTAATGTTTAATTCTGTACGTAGAACTTTTATGTTAAAAAGATTTTTTTATAAAATACAAACATAACACTACTCTTTCTGATATATTTGTTCTACGAAGATTTATCGTGTAAAAAGATTATAATACCTACACATTGCTTAATATATTTAAAGAAAGTACAGACACATTTGTTTTGAAAACAAATAGCGTGATAACGCTCACCGACTCCTGCCATGTCCTACAAGGCTTTATTTCCTATTTCAACATAATGCTACAGAATTCTCTTTTCTATCGCATTATCCTACAACTACAAATTCTAGTCACGTTTTCTTTCCTATTTCTCTCCATATTTCAAACGCGATGCACCAATAAAGCTACCTTAATGTCCGTGTCCAAGTTACAAGCTGCTCTAAAAATGTCCATATCAACTGAGAAAATCGGGAAATAGAATTTCGAACGTTTCACTTATTTTCATGTTACTTTGAAGCTTGACGTAAAAAGTAATGTGTTGCACTATAAATAATGTCGTCATATTGCTAAAAGATTAGCGTCCAACTGACATTGTGATTAGGATAATTGGATGATATATGCCATTCACACGGCATTGTTAGTATTTTGTTGTAAGAATTAATATGATATACTAGCATTGCCCGCGGCTCCGCCCGCGTTCAGATGACCAAAAACCAAATTCTTACGTTTTACATATTAGTATACACTTACATTGCAGTTTTTGTATTTTTTTCTCAGAAATTAGATATTTTCCCGCGATAAAAAGTATCCTATATGTTGACCCGGGTAACCAGCTATCACCATACCAATTTCATCAAATTCCCTCCTGTGGTTTTTCTGTGATGCGATAACAGACAGACAGACAAAAATTCTGAAAACTATAGATTCGGCCTCTGTATCGATAATAATTAATAATGTTTATTTCAATAAGATTTTCCACTAAAATATATATAGATTTAAAAACCACTACCAATGTGTGCGTGTCAAGCTTTGGATTATTGTTTCATGTTTGGCTTATTAGCGTGGCGTGCTAGTGCGTTATAACTTAGTTGCGTACAAACGACTTTATTATGATCTCGGTAAACGTCAGTAATTTTGAAATCAAGAACAAATATTCGAATATTGTTTTTAAATCTCAATTTTAGTTGTACCACCAAACATCGTTTGATATAATAAGAGTGCTCTATTTACATAAAATTTTGACGTTTGAAATTTAATCGTTTTAGCTTAACAAATTCAATGAATATAATAAAATATAAGGCATGAACGTGTAAATTCCAACGTGTCAGCCCAATGTGAACTCGACCTTGGATATATAGTTCGGGGCGTGTTCTAAATGCACCGCAGCCGCACTGCAGCCACTCGAGCACGCCCGACCTTACAGCCTTCGATTAGAAACACTCAAATCAAGGCTTGTGACTCTATTCGTGATTATCGTTATATACCGAGTATTCTCTTAACTGTTATGTTTTTTTGTTGTAATGAGCTGTATTTATTTGTTTGCTGCAACGGTTTTATGTAATTTACAGGTCGATTTGCGATAGTTAGTTCCTATTGATGTGTTTAGTTTTTGTAGAAATAAGTATACAATATCACCTCCAGGTAAATTTTCTAAGAAATTAATTAAATTTCTAAGAAATCTATTGTTAACTGTATCGCCGCCGTGTCCGCGGTCGTTGAGGGATTATTGAAGGATGTTGTAGTATATGTTTCGATAGCACTCATATTTGTGCCAGCGAATGCGACTAGTAATTTTTCGCCCTTCAGTGTCATGTATAGAGATGTTTTCTTATACTTAGTGTAGTAGTTCACAAGATATAGGTACCTATAGTCTATACCTTCTATTAAATATTATGTATTATACGTTTATTGACAGCAAACTTATTTATGTATGTATATAGGGCAACATTTCACGCCTAACTTTCCATGGTGAAACTTCATTTACGATCTACAATGTATTGCCTATGGAGTTGTTGCGTAATTTCTAAGTTGTAATTCTTCAAAGTAGGTAAGTTCTTTGCTTGTTCAACATTTGTTCAACTAGAATCGTACAATAGCTTTTATTTATTATATATATTGAAACATAAATATATCAAAGGCAATTTTAGCAGAAGCAAACAGGAATTGCTTCCTCGCGTTCACATTATTAAAGCTCCGCTCCGAAGGTATATTTTCTCGCGTGCCAATAATTACAACTCCAATAGCATTATTAATCACTCTTTTCTTGCACATTGTTAAATTTAAACTCAGTTAATTTTACCCGTTAATCATTTTCTTACATGCTTTTAAAGATAATTATGTGCTTATGTTTTTAGAGCTATTATTACATTATATAGAAATGTATGACCTCACATTATTAATTGAATTTTTTTTACATTATACCTTGCACTCGAACTTACAATAAATAATACATTGGACTTTATGATATAGAAGTAATAATGTTCATGATAAATACAGACAAACGCTGATGCTAAACGTAGATTGACGTTTTGGCAAGAAATTTCTGAATGTTATTCTTAGTTAACTTCTATACTCATATTACTACAGTCCAATTTGTTCAAATAAATAACCTTTGTAAAATCGATTACGTATCTAGTTAAGTTATATTGTAGTAGCCTAAAAGGTTCATAAAATCCGTTTTTTTTATTGGCAAGGGTTAGTTGGAATAGTAAATAAAATTTAACAAACTGCACTGATATCTCGGAAGCGTATTACGAAAAGCTAAAGCGGAGGTCGATGAAAGAATCCCGTGGGGCAGAACAGGATGGAACAACACGGCAAATACGAGAAAATGTGGTGAAGTGCTCCTTTGATTAGAATTCATTGCCGCTTTGTACGCACTGCGGTTTTGTGCTGAAATTACATCGCCAGAATCCTATGCTGTCGCTGTGTGACGAGTCGCTTCGCTAGGCGTTGGTGTACTGTTATATTACATCTTTTATAATGCAACCTCTTAGTAATTAACGTGTTTAGGCTATCACCTAAAGGTTTATCATCTGTTAATAAAATAACTTATTAAATTTTAAATCTAAATTTTGCCAGACTTAATCAATCATAGAATAATTAAATAATATTAAAGTTGAAATATTTTTCCTATACAAAGCTTACATAATCGATGGAACCTAGTTACTACTCTCACAACTCCTAAACAAAGAAATAAAAGGTTACCAAATGTAGTGTAGTGCTAGTATGACGTAATTTATAATTAAAAAAATAATAGCACTGGCTCCGTGCCAGGCCTTGTCTTAAACTTCTGCATTCAAAGGGATCGCCTCAATACCTCTGAAAATAAACTCGTCTCTACGCTTCCTCTAAAGATGTTTTAAATAGCTTGCACACTATCCTCATACATGTTAAGTAGCGAGTTACGATACAAACTGTTACTGTATAAACATCGTGCACGTGTTCTTGATTAGATTTTTATGTACCTATACAGTGTAAACCTATTCTATAGTTAGCTGAGATTTTTATATGAGATATTTTCTAAAAAATTTGGTCAGAATTTTAGTAGAGAAGCCAAAGATAAGTGTTCTGCTAAAAATTGACGTATTTTTGCCTGTATTTGTCTTATCTGTGTATTATTTGATTGACTTCGAAAACGACGAGGTACTCAACTCAGATTTTTTTTTCTCAACTCGGCATTTTTTTTAGTATACTATTAATTTTTTTTTATAATAAGGTTTTACCTCGAGGACCATATAATTTTTTAAAAAAAGGTTCATTCCTAAGTAGTAGAATATTTACTTTTAAGTGATTCTGAAGTCGGTGTAATGTTTTTAGACAAATAATTTTCTTGTTTGTTTGGACTTGCTTATATTTAGTTAGAGTATATTAATAGAGGAGTTGTAAGAGGTCAATATTGTTCGGTAATTGAAAGTAGGTAAATTCAGACGTGCGATGCTACTAGCCAAATTAACCAAAACCACTAGACTAGTAACCCCAGATGACTTCATACAACGGATGTATTCTACAGAAACCTCTATTGGGATAAAATATATATCTAAAAAATATATATGTTCTAAATAATATATGTGTAAAAACATCCTTTTAGTATTATAATTATAGGACGTATACAAATACAGACCATAGCAAAGAAGGACACGCCAAGAAGCGCATTTACAACAACACATGACTTTAGGAAAGTTTAAAATACGTATAAAAATTAATATTACTACCGTAAATATGTATGTGCATTTGTCGTATAATAACGAATTAAGTTCGAGATACAAGCGACTTCCTTAATTTATATGGCACTGACATTGCTAATATCATAGAAATGTTCTTGATTTTGTTCATCACATTTCCTTAAACATTTACATATGTTTACACATAACCTTGTACACTTAACAAAAACATAGTAAATGAACTAATTTAAACCTAATACTTGTTTTAATTATTATTATTCTTTTGTTTCAGGTAATACGAGTATATACAGTATATGGTTGAGGATTCTAAGCGGTACATGTCATTGTAATCAATTGGATTTCTCTTAGAACATACTCGTATGTACGTGTATCTGTATTTTAATAATAAAGAAAGGTTTTTCTTCAATTAAATTAAGTATACAGTAGGGAATATTTTTATTTATTTTTTAAAATTCGCGAGTGGTAATTACATTATTACAGTAAAAAGTTATGCTATGTTACAAAGTTCTATTGCTAAATGCAATTACCTTTTAAGGTGAATACCGCATGCGAAAATATGCGTGACATAGTTTTATACAAAAACAACAATTCTATGATCTAAAGAAATTATTATCCAAATAAATTAAACCAATAAACAAATCTATCAAACAAATCGAGATATACTTAACTAATCAAGAATATTAATTATTTATTTAGAATATCTTTTTTTACATTTTTGCGAAACTTTGGCAGCGAGTCTCTGAATAGGTCCAATTATAATCGTTTATAATTTTACATAATCGCGACACGGGTGAATTGTTCCCCAAAATAGTTCTACGAGAAGATTTTTCAAATAAGTTCACGGGTTTACGTGGGCATCTAGGTATTCCACAACTTTTTTAATTGTTTTGTCTGTCTGCCTGTTTGTTCAGGTTCCATTTAAATTAAAAGAAAAAAACCACCCTTATGGGTAGAAAATAGTGCATGATCGATTTTTCACCTACTGGATTTTTAAAATACTTTGTATTTTGCTACTGCTTTGTCTAGACTAAAAATGGATATGTAAAAAATAACTGACTGGTAGTTTTAATGTATTGTAGATACCTAATCAGATTTTCGAAATCGGTGCCAGTCGATACAAATCGAAGCACACCGACTTCGAAAGGTATCTGATTAGGTATCTATCTAATCTCTATAGTAAATGAAAACTACCAATTACTCGTAGTATTTTCTACTTTTTAGTGTTTTGAAGTCGATTTGTATTTTTTTTATTTTAGAAAAAGAATTAGGGTTCCGCTCAAAAGAAACGTACCTACGAAGGACTTACTTACTTAAGAATAAATACTTATTTAAAAAAAAATTGTTTTCATAGACGTAAAACGTATTATTTTTTGACCGTCAGTCTTTATATTTTACATAACTATATTTAGTCTCTATATTTGACTTGGATCTTTTTCTCCGGCCTCAATCAGAGAAGATTTAAAAAAATTCTGTACTTGAAAATTAAATATGTATATTACCTATTGACTTTTTGTATTTATGATGAATTCTTGGATTGTTAATTTGAAAATTTAAACATATGTATAGGTATCGCAGTAATGAGAATACAATATTGATATTATCGAGCTGATCTGATGATGGACCTAATAAGTGGATTGCGAGTAGTAATTTGGGCATATCTTATTTGACATTGGTTGAAAATATGTTTTTTTTTAGTATTAAAACTAAATATATCAGAGATCAAAATTTATGATAGGTTTTGCTCAATGTTATTTGTCCCGAGAAAGTAACGAGGCAAATCACTTTAAAGACTTACTTCTTCTAATGATATAGTATTAGTAATACGACGCGATGTGATGTTTTCCTGACCGATTCCGGCTACGGCGGCCAATCTAATTGAGACTAGCCAACTGCGCAGGAGATATTATAGTGCACAAGCGTACGCGCAGACACAAGTGCACTCTCTATTCCTGTCACTCTCATACTCCGGTGGAACGATCGCTCGACACGACCAGTGAGAGTTAAGGCGCAGGACCGACGGCTTTACGTGCTCTCCGAGACACGGGGGTGAAACACCGCCAACTTCCCAACTCCGGGCTATTACTGAGGCCTACTATACAGAAAGACTCAGTAACTAAACTTGGCCCGACCCGGGACTCGAACCCAGGACTTCCGGGTGTGCAGCCGTACATGCTAGCCACTACACCACAGAGGCGATAAGACTACTATTAATATTGTTTAGCGGTTTGCTTCCTCTCATTTGGGAAGCTTAGGTGTTCCCCGGGGCATCCTGACAAGGAACTGACGTGTGTAAGCCTGGATCTTACGTGATATAATGCGCATTGTTGTAAACGTGAACAGGAGATTACGTAGAGGCAAATTGTGCTGACAGATCATTTACTAAGGATTTCGTCTGCACATCTGTATTTGATACGTGTTGTATCTAATTTGTTAGTGCTTGCTCCAGAGCAATCTATATCTTACACAAACCCAGGTTTGTGTAAGATATTTCATTAAGGTTCTTCAATATTAATTATCACTTATCATAACAAATTTATTGTGTAACGACTAGTGACACGCCCCGAGCTTGTTCAGAGTTTTTTTCTAATTTATGATTTCAAGTTCATTATTTTATTAATTGCTGCTTACATATTTTTTTTTTCAAAAGTTAGAAAATGACGTTTATAAGTATGTAATACGTATTTTCTTAGATTTACGCGAATGTTTGACATTATTATTATTATAGTATGTAATACGATTTTTCCATACAAACCTTCATAATTGAAACACTTGCTAGTGTATACCTTGCCTACCTAGTACCTATATCTACACATTTCTAATTACAAGCATTACCTACACAGTACAACTTTTACGTATGTATTTCGTATTTTTCTTATTTGTTCATTCATTTTCTCAGAGTCAGCTTATATTTAGCTTCCAAGAGTTATTTTTGATGTTTATATTTTCAAAGTTTTTATTTAGTCCGTTTACTTTTTTTATGTTGAAGTTTCCCTTTTTATTTTTACTTCTATTACTACTACTTTACATGTTATATTTGTTATTGTTTAAACGATTCACCTGAAATGATATCAGAGAGCAGATTCAGCTATTAAAGTTTTCTATAAGCTTTTCCTTGTTTCCAATTTGATTCTAATACATTTTTAATATTGATAATAGAATAGATACAAAACTTTATTAACAATGTGTATATATCGTAGACGGGTTGCTTAATTAACTTTTTTACATAACAGCTAGCTGTTTTATAAAACTGCTCCGTTATGTAAAATAGCGTAAAATGAAACGATAGAATGTAGATTTTAGTTCTAAATTTTGTCACTCGTATCTCTGTATCATAACAACAATATTTTTTTATTTTCGATTAGGTTACAGATCTGACTTGGATCACGATAGGTTGCAACCTAGCTCCCTCATTAGCCTTCTCGTTAGATCTTTTTAATTTCAAATCGAGAACCCCTACTAACAAAAATAACTATTATAAAGCAAACAACAACAGTTTGAGAATAGAAAATTTACCTACTCATTTTTTATTTCATCACGGTCGCCCTACATTAAACGCTTCTTGTTACTGCAGAAAAGCCATTCTGCATTACGTCTAAACTTAGGTAGCAGTTCTGTTAAACGTAGCGAAATGGTAATCCAGCTGGACGCCGCGCTGTTTAGATATTTTACATGACGAAGCTGTTTTATAAAATAACTAACGATTTTATAAAACAGCTGATTCTACAATCCATCTGCGACATATATGTACAATTTAAATATATAATACATAGTATATTTTATAATTATTATAAAACAAAATATGCTAATTAGTTTATTATGTCACAACAGTCCCATGCACGACCGCGGTGGATATGACAAGTGCATTCATTATGTCATTATGCAACATGCTGTAGTGCATACGACGGTTATAAATTGTGTTACACTTAGATGAGCCGTAAGGAGCGATAACATCTTTTAACATATGGTCAACAAACGACAAATATATTAAATTGTAATTTGGAATATGATGTTTATATATCAATGCGTTTTATTCTATGACATTATAGAAATAAGCTATCAAAATTTGGACCCTCCAGATCCTACACTTTTGTCTGAGTGGTGATGAATGACCACAAAACAAGCCACATTAAAAAATATTAGTACTCAATTATGTAGGAATCTTTTAGGCATAGTATTTAACCTACGTCATAAATCTTTCTTAATGAACAAATGTTAATTAGGTACAAATATACCGACGTTTAGTAAATGAAATTAATTTCTTAATATTTTATAAAGTAAAATATCACTTATACTACAATAATATCACTTAAATTATCAATTACATGTGAAACCCTTTAGCTACCCTATACCGTTGCTCAAGCAATTAATAAAATGGAATTTATTGGGCAATACAATTAACGGTGTTTATGGCTTCAGTTATTATTATATGAAATTACTCTCGTGGGTCACGAGTCGCGACCGCGCGAAGCTCTGGCACGCGTTTTACAAACTAATGAATTTTTCATCATCAATATATTTCATAACTAACAGTATTTTTATCGTAAAATTAAATGATTTTGTTGTGCAATTATTATTTACGCATAAAAAAAATACTAAATTATATGTAAGCATAATTTATATTTTCAATTAAATATAGAAATTTATTATTTTTATACTATTAAGAGAGAAAGTTAAAGTAAACCTGTTTTATAACTAGGTTCACAATTTGTGTTTTGTTTTTCATTTTAATTTGACACGAAAACATTAAAAGTGAAAGAAAAAAGCATTTTGAAATAAAGCTACTCATGAAATTGATCTAATCGACTTTATGCGGTGCGCTCCATTATAATTTCAGAGTCAGGGTGAGCTGAACTGGCTCAGTGGGGAAGTGGGTCGAAAGCAGGGCTGTTATGAATAGTAAATCCTATGTTACAAGATGTTTGGATTTCGAAACTATTCGCATAAAGGTTATTTTCTACTTCTTTTTCTTAAAACATAATATAATATATCCGATATTCACTATTTTTTTATGTCTAATAGATTATAATCATCTTATTTTTTAGCTAAAAGAAACAACTGTTAGTCATTTAATTATTTAATGTTTTAGAACGTTGTATATTCTTAAAAAAAAAACCTTGAGAATCCTGAATCGGTAACCCTACAGCTAGTTAACTGTGCCGAATTTATCGATTTCGTACGCTGCCAATAAGTGAAATGTATATAAGCCGCGAAATTGTTAGGCGCTGCCGCTTTCCAAGTTCGTTTCGCTGAAGCCATTGCTACTGTCTTTCTACACAGAGATCCTCTTGTCATTTCATATCGATCTTGCATACGTTTGACGCTTTCAGAATTCGAATGTTAAAGTTCGACACTTGTTCATATTTTGATATTAAGTAAAGTGAATAAATAATAAAATCGAATATATAATAATATATAGAAATTATACAACGATAACTTGAGTCCTTCCTTAGTGGATGCCTTCGTCATAATTGAGGAATACGTGTGCGAAATTTCAATTTTCTAGCCTTAAGGGTTTGACCTGTGCGTTGATACATCAGTCCATCACTTTTGCCTTTTATATATATATATATATATATATATATATATATATATATATATATATATATATATATATATATATATATATATATATATATATTCGATGGAATCTAATTTCGAAGTAATGTAAAAACAACACGCGCGCAAATAAACACAAAATATAAATTAATTCAAATGTACAAATATCTAGACTATAAGTACACATTTTCTAACAAATATCTCTTCAAAAAGTGGCGTCGACATGTGAAGTTAAGTCAAACCAAAAAATAAAATTTAAAAATTATCCAATTGTCTAAACACAAATTCGAACTTACGCACACCACATAAAGTACTTTTTTAAACAAAAAAACGTCCGTTTTAACTTTCTCACCCGAAAAGCAATGAACAAAAGGTATTTGAAAAAAGCGTAATTCAATTTAGAATCGTACACTTCTTTTGAGGACACTTTTGAGACGCTAATTGTGTGTGTATCTTGGGACTTTGTATATCAATGATGAATGTATGTACATATTATGTAATGTATTTAAATAATATACAAAACTTAAAAGTATTTCTTACACATCAATATTGAAAATAGATTTTGTTCTAAAATAGCATATGCAAATAAATATATAGGTATATATATATATATATATATATATATATATATATATATATATTTTAAAGTGACTTTCTATTATTTACTTTGTACACTAAGAAAGTATTATTTACATTGTAATTGATTTAAATATAGTGTCCTCCATATAGGTACATATACCTAATATGTTTTGTATTCCGCCAATAAGTGAAATGTGCAAAGTCTGTAAAATTGAAGGCTGCAGTTTGTATGTACTATCGTAAACTGTGTGTCTGTTTTAATCTCACGCTACAAGTATGTTGCATGAAGGCTGAGTTGCTTTAAAACATTTATCGATTTCTGAAGTCTGAACGACTAGCGACTTACCCTCATTTCACTCGAGTGCGTCCCTAGGTGCTTAACAGCCTATGTGTCACTCCAGATATGAACTGTCTATCTGTGAATTTCATCAATACAGCCACTTAGCATATCGCACACCTAGATAAAGAGTAGAACAACTCCAAATAATCCAAATTAGAGTCTCTTAAAAACTACATACACTCCATATGATTTTGTCATGATTACTAATTTAACACGAAAAAATAAAACTATTTTTGGAATTGTTGGTGTTTTTTATTATACGGTTGGTTAGATGGTGTTGCATATAAATATCTTCAAGCGTTTCATATTGAGTTGGTTACAAGTGATACTTCTATTTGATGACAAACCATTCAAATCAAATAAATATCTTCGTAAAATTATAGGTATATACAAGAATACATAAGATTATTTTTAATATATTAAATAGAAAAAGTGTAAAACGTTTTTTTTTTCTATTCCTGAAAAAAAAGATACTTTGAGTTGTGCTACTCTTCATCTAGATGTGCGATATGTCTATCTCCTAAGGTAAACTCGCAATAACTATTTTTATCTATTTTAAAAGTAACTGTACTGCTGTAAAAGGTACCCGAGTGAAGCGATTATAAGTCACTTGTTTATATATCTATATATAGTAGTCTAATAAAGGAATTATTTATATAGATTACGTTGACATTGTAAAGTAATTCTTTACTCAATACTTCGACACAAAGTTTGTTACGGGTTATGCCCCAACCATGGTCGCAGTGACCAATGGCTTACACTGTTCTATTTTCATTTCTTTTCAATTCAATTCCACTCGACTTATATTATGTGTGATTCAATATTGCGCGATTGCAATCTGCTGGTCTTGGAGACTTCAATATGCGACCACGATCACCAACCTACTTATTTCATAATGAATTAAAACCTGGTCGCTTCGCTGGTCTCTTCTTGGTAGAGCAAAGGCGTGTTGGTGTCGCTAATTGCATTAGGGTTCTTAATGTCACTACTATTTTTATTACGCCTTTGACCTTCCTTTGATATTTTAAAATATTACAATCCATACTTGACGTCACATTATGTTTAATTTCAATATCGTTTTTGTGTGCAAAATCAATAGTTTGAACTTTAATAAAATTGTAGGGCGCGCCCGCGCTCAGAGTGAGATCGTGACTAAGATATTAGACATCCTGTAACATTCCGTGAATATTATTAAATTTTTAAGGCAAGTGTTTAGTATAAAGTTTTAGTGAAACGTGGATGGAAGTATATTACTACTGTATGACTTTATTTTTATTATGAGTTAAAGGAAAAATATTGAAATAAATTTATATGGGTGTTATTCAGGGAATTCAAAGTACTTTAGTGTTTCAATGAATTAGCTCCAGCTTTCGCCTAGAGAACTTATTAATATTACATACCAACGAAATCGTTATTTATTCTTACTTAAGGCCTTTTTGAAGCCCTCAGGGCTTTTTGGGGATTTTTTTTGCGGGAAATTTATTACCAAGTAATCGTTGTCTGAGTTATGAGTTCCGAATAACAGAAAGCGGGTCAATAGACGTTCGGCACGCCCTTATTAATGGTGATACTTCCCGCCTCGGGATGCCATTATCTTTGATTCATTCCTCATCAGACACATAGTTTTTAGGTAGGTATCTATGTTTCTAGTCATTTATTTTTTATATTTACCCAATTTCTTTCAAGTTGTGTCTTTTGAAAATAGGTTTTCAAAGCCTTCAAAGGCTGAACTACTACAGGTATGGTCCAGTCAAATAAGTTAAAAAAGAGTCAAACCTCGGAATAATCTTTGTTTTGACATTTTATATGTTGGCTTGAAAGACATGTATAATTTATTTGTCCTCGTCACGGCCACAAAAATCGATTTTTTTATAAATAGCTTGATTCCTATACCCAGAATGTGATTTGCAACCACAAATTTCAGGTCAGTCAAAACAAATTCCTTTTAGGCTTTTGTAATTTTATTATAATATTTTATTTTTATTATGAAATTGCTAAGATCTTGCAGTGTCTTCAAAATTTTAATTTCATTTATGAGACTTCAGCTCTCGAATGCATACAGCCACTGAACGTGATTATCTAGTTGCGTGCTTCAACTGGAGTCTATTGTTAGTGCCATACCAAGGTATAGGAAGAAATAGCTCCAGTGAATAGAATCTTTGCATTATAAAAGCCTCAGATCCAATTATCCTGATAAGATAGTTTGCTTTCATAGATCACTATTATGTCTATTTCCTTTGAATATGAAACAACAGTGCTGAGTGCGGGCGAATGCTTAGGAAGTTTGTTAGAGTGGCATTTAATAAACATATCTACGATTTTTTATATATATTCGACAGATACCATGACTTGTATAAAACTTTAAAACTTTGAAAAACTTGACTGGGTTTTAAAGCAAAAAAACCCAACATACAAAATTGAAAGCTGTGAGAGTGGATCATTTATTATAATATATATACTTAAAGTAGTAAAACGCTACTTTCAGGGTTTACTGTCTAGTAAACACATGCAAAGACAAAAACAAATCTATCCCTCGGGAACCATATAATTTTCCAGGTTAACAAGTAGCCTGTCTGTTATTCCAGACTATAATCTATCTCATCCGTTCAGCCGTTCTGGCGTGAAAGAGTGACAAACATCCATACAAACTCACAAACTTTCACATTTACAATATTTATACACAGATATATAGTTTGTATAGTATTACTTTATATATTTTTTATAAAATGTTTTCTAAATATATTCGACCAAAAAATAATAGCCAGTACGGAAGTTCCTTAGTTGTTGGGAGTGACCGCTGGCATTATGCCAACTACGTGCAATGTGCATACCAACTTTGCCTCGGATAACTCAGGCAAAAAGATGTTACTATGTCTAGTGTACATTCTTTTAGTAAATGCTCTGTTTGGTTTGTAATATTGACCTAATAAATTGCTTGTTTTGATTTAAAGGTTTATGAAAACATTCTTTTTTAAATTCAAAGGTGAGTGCACATAAAGTGCTTTGAGATATTATATCTAAAGCATAAGATATTAGAATAAAAAATACGTTATATATCTAACAAGTGTTTTTTACCATACTGAATACCAAATACTACAGTTCTAACTATCAAATTCTTATTCCTGACTCCTGGTTGATCTTTGTATGGACTATATTAAACTTTTTAAAACGCGACATTAGTAGACCTAGACTTTGCCAGTAAAATTACATTAACAAATACAATATTTACGCTCGATTAATAGTAGACAGGTCCTAATTATAAAAATATCTTGAAGTTCATTTGAAAGATAAATTACTGACAGTGTTGAGTATTTGAAATATATATTTACATTATAAATGAGCAACGGGTACCTTGGACTTAATAAATTCCTATAGAAAATGCAATGATTTATATTTAAATAACTAGATTGATCAGGTTAAAAGTAGAGCAGTATTTCAAATCTATTTTACTTCATAAATATTATGTACATAATATATCCTTAACATGTGCTATATATTATAAAATTAAGATAAAAAAATTCATTGAAGTAAATTCTATGGTCGGAGCACTTTGTTTGAAAAATTTCTATTAAAACATACAGAACAATAATGACAGGAATGTATATTTATTAATTCTTTGGTGTACCGAATAAATGCTAACAAAAGAGCCGGAAGCTCAAAAGCATTTAATTGCAAAGCTCTATAGTGTGAAGATAAATTAATTAACATTCCCCTGTTCACAACCTAGAAATAGCCAACGTTTGTAAAAACATAAATTGGAAAGCAAAACTTCGTTTCGAATGAGCCCTAGCGGCACATTGGTTGGTATTTACATATTTCGGGGATTAGCACGGGTTTGACTACAGAGCATTCGCAAAAGTACCTACATCATAAAAACGTGTAGGTGTACTTACGAGTATGTACGCACGTAAGAAGTTATAACTTCTTTGGCGTAACAGAACAGAAATAGCTAAAGATTTCATGTCGTATGTCACAACTCTCTGTTTGTAAAACAAATGCAGCTATCTTCATCATGTCGCTGTCAGCTAACTTCATCATGTCACTTTTTGGCTGTCGGTGTGCGCGCGCATCGTAAAAATTTTAGTCTCATAATTTTTTCCAAACGTGCCAAAGAAGTATAACTTCAAAAAAACGTTTGAATAGAATGTTCTCCATTCATTTACATTTTCTATAATTAAAAATTATATTATAATTTATTTTACTAAACTGATTATTAATCAGTAATTACCTTCGCTGTTGTTTACTAACGATTCTGTCACTTTCTAGGCACATGATATCTTGCTAAACATCGAAAACGACGTGTTCACTGTTTATTCACTAAACATTCTACCTGAAAACATTAAAATTGAACACATAATTAAATAGAAATTTAAATATCTGTAAGTTTCTATGAATATTTATTTTTCTCTAAACAGGTTGTATTAAGAATTAGTTGTCATAGCTAACATGATTCCATGGCAAAATTGATAATTTATAATGGATAAAGCAAAATAATAAAAGAAAATATTTATAGTAAAAGGTTGTTACAAAACTACTTTGCAATATGTTATTTTGTTGAATGTTATGAATTATGAAATTAATTTTGTGTATGTGTACGATTAAGTTTATAATATTGAATCAAATTGTCGGTACTTTTGGCTCAGTTTGTATTAACCCTACTTGCTGTGCCAGCGGTCGCGGGTTCAAGTCCCGCTGGGGCATTCATTTGTGTGAAGAGCACGAATGTTTGTACTCCAGTCATGGGTGTTTATATTTATAATATGTATGTATTTAAAGATATATATGTGTAGTATATCAACTATCTGGTATCCATAACACAATCTATTAGCTTACCATGGAACTAGATGGTGCTGTGTGTTAATGTCACAATATATTTATTTAATTATTTATTAAAAATAATAGAGTAATCTATTGTGTCTAAAACCGTTTCTTTCGTCTCTTTCTTATTTTCACAATGCAAATAATAGTGCGCTATCGCAGCCAATTCAGCGTCGTCCATGTTTGATACTAATTAAAACTTGGTTACGAGTTGATCTTTTTCTGATAGCGAACGAACGACCTCACGTAGTACGTCTGGTCTGCAAGAGAGTTATTAATAGAAGTAATATAACAGATTTATATTTGAACGGAACTATTATTTTGTTGAAATAACATGTCTATTGTTTCTCTCGCCCCAATTCTCTTACCTACCTGTTACGAGTATGTCCAAACTAAACAATATCTATTTATCTTAGTATGGAATTTAATAACATTACAATAAGAGGGGAACGAGGCCAAACATAACTTTCGGAGTGTCTCTACGAAAGATTTCGGTAATAAATTAACCGTCCCCAAGAATAATACTGCACACACTTTGCAAGGGCAAGGGCTCTCAAGTATTTATGGAATTTTGCAATAAATATTATAAGGGAATATTTCTTTTTGTTTACATTATAAATAATAACGTTTTGTTTTTTAAATAATGGTTTTAGTATTAAAAAATATATTTATAATGATACTTTCTTAGATTTACGCGAATTTTTGACATTTTAAATAAAACTATCTTTTCGGATTATTTCGCGGATTTATTGAGCCAGAAACCAAAATAAATCCGCAAAATAATCCGAAAAGACAGTTTTATTTAAAATATTTATAATGATTTATATTTATCAATTTAATTTACTTCTATCCGTTAGTAGATAATTTTCGATACTTTACAACTCCTTTTCCCTTATCCAATCCTAGAAAAACTATGGTCCATCCATACAAAATACGTCGTTGTGAAGTGCAAACTAAGTACATTTTAATAAAATATGTTAAATTTTGTGTTTTAATAAAAGTTAGATATCGATATTGCTACAATGACTCAATCAGTTGAAAACCAAACTTTAACATGTAGGAATGCTAATAGCAATCAAATTACAATGCAGTCTATGTCTTCCTCCGTAGTTTTCACTTTACTTCTTGTTACAATAGATTGTTGAAAACTCGCTTCAGCATACGTTCGAGTAAAACGTAGTTTTAACATTTAAAACCTCGTTCAACGCAATATGGAAAACGTTGGACATGACTATGATTGCTTAATCGTCTTTTGATTGGCACGAGACATGTACGAGTATAGACCTCACTCATCCTGGTCATTCTAAGCTGTCTAAACGTCAACGTTAGGTTAGAAAAGAATTTATTAATTATTGTTCAACCTTGGATACGTTTTAACGGTTCGTATACATTTCTCAAAGATGATATATTTTCCCGCCTCGATAACTGCCTCGGTGGTGTAGCGGCTAGCATATACGGCTGCACACCCGGAGGTCCTGGGTTCGAGTCCCGGGTCGGGCCAAGTTTAGTTATTGAGTCTTTCTGTATAGTAAGTCTCAGTAACAGCCTGGAGTTGGGAAGTTGGCGGTGTTTCACCCCCGTGCCTCGGAGAGCACGTAAAGCCGTCGGTCCTGCGCCTTAACTCTCACCGGTCGTGTCGAGTGGTCGTCCCACCGGAGTATGAGAGTGATAGGAATAGAGAGTGCACTTGTGTCTGCGCGTACACTTGTGCACTATAATATCTCCTGCGCAGTTGGCTAGTCTCAATGAGATTGGCCGCCGTGGCCGGAATCGGTCAGGAGAACATCATCATATTTTCCCGCAATAAAAAGTATCCTATATATTAACCCGGATAACCAACTATCACCATACCAAAATTCATCAATATCTGTCCAGTAGTTTTCTCGTGATGCGTTCCCAGACAGACAGACAAAAATTCTAAAAACTATAGATTCGGCCTCTGTTATCAATAATAATGACTATTTTAATAAGATTTTCCAAAAAAATATTGCCTGAAATAAATGATTGAATAAATAAAAAAAAATAATGTACAGATTCGACTCAGAATTTTATTACTATTATTTTTATTACCATTATTCGGTGGGTAGGTGCTAACTAGTAACACATGTTTTTGAGTGCTCTATATTTTATAGTTTTTAAAAATTAAATATAAGAGATATATAGTGATATGTGTTAGTAAATAAACCTTAAACCTACCAGCTTTATATTCCTCTATAATATACAGACACTTGTGCACTTATAAGCAGAAATTATAAATAAAACATTAACATAACTTCAGTGTATAGTTAAAATAAAAAATAAAAACAAAATGGAGTCCATGAAGCACACAATTGCTGAGCTTAGTGAACACTTCAACTCAAGAATGGCAGAGTTTCAAAAACAACTTCAAACTTCTTCGGCATCAGCAACAAGCCCAGCTTCTACTATTGCTACCCAATTTAGCACTTTTAGAAGTTTCGTTTTGACTGCATTAGAGGGCCTCCAGAAGCAGCTTGATGTTCTATCTAGAAAACAAGATGAATTTGAAATGAGATCCCGGAAGAAAATTCTACTAATCCATGGTGTTCAAGAAAGTAAGAATGAAAAAATGTCTCAAGTTGTTACCAAAATAATTTCTGAGAATTTAGATATCCCTCTCAAAGAGGATGACATTAGTCATTGTCACCGCTTAGGGCATTCTAAATCTGATAAACCTAGAGCCGTCCTTGTTAAGTTCAAAGATTTTTCTCTTCGGAACAAAATTTGGTATTCCAAGTCTGGCCTCAAGAATTCTGGGATAACCCTGTCAGAGTTTCTCACCAAGGAAAGGCATAGCACATTCGTGGCAGCCCGACAACGTTTGGGAGTCTCAAAGTGCTGGACAAAAGATGGATACGTGGTGGTTGTGGGGGCTGACGGTTCGCAAAGCCGCATTCTCACGGTGGGTGAACTTAACGCCATCTCGCCTTTGCCCCATGACGCACCATTGTCGACCTCCAGCGCTCCTCCCGTTTCTTCTGGCCCCAGCAACACAGGCAAAGTCTCCAACATTCGGACAAAACGAGCTATCAAAAAGTAATGCAATTCACTTTGAATAGTTACTTTAACTTTGCATGATTAATTTATGATCATTGACTATTACCATATGGCCTTACTTCTATATTTATTTACGTAGTTTTAAAGTATATAAATGGATATTTAAGTCTTTCATAATATATATTTTAGTCGGTAGATTCACGCTCGTAATTTGTTTACTTTTATAACTTCGTAGTTTGTATCTTTTATCAATTTTTCTTCTTAGCTGTCAAATTGTCATCTGTCATATGTCAATGCTTACTCTTCATGTTGTTTTTGTATCTGTGTGATTGGATTATCTCTTTTGCTTTATAATCTTTATTACTATTTTTGATTGTTGTTTTTTTTTCTTGCTTTAACTGATTTATGCTTAATTCTTATTTTTTGTTTTTTTTTATTTTTTTATTTTATTAAGTGTTGATTTTACTTTGATTCTTATTACCTTTAGTCTGTATTGTTAATTTCTTCTTACTTCTGCTGGTGGGTGAAAGGATTAAGGATTCTTATATATCTTTTTTTTTTTTTTTGAACTCTTTATTTTGTTTTATATACCATATTTATTTATTTTTTTTATCTATTACTATATATTATTCTATATTATTATTCTATATTATTATTAATATTATATTATTTATTTATACATTATTCTTATTTTATTTGATTTATATATTAATTGTTTATCTAATTATTTAAATATAATGTATTTAAATGATAGTTCAGATGACGACATTAGCTTCCACTCAGCACCATCATCAAATGACAGTTACCATAGTTCTTCGATTCCACTCTCTTCCCTTCTTGATTCCACTTTCTCTCCCCTTCCTAAGAATTTTAACGTTGTGCATATTAATGCTCAAAGCATTCCTTCCCATTATCCTGACCTTGTAGCCTCTTTCACTAATAAAAATATACACGCAATCCTTATATCTGAAACATTTCTCAAACCGTGTTTACCCTCAGTCTCCTTTGCCTTACCTGATTTCCACTTAGTTCGTAATGATCGCACAGGCAAGGGTGGTGGGGGAGTTGCTATTTACATTCGGAATCATATACCTTTCACTATACTTCATAAGTCCGATTCTCAATACTCTGAAACTTCTGAGCATATTTTAATTGAGGTATTATTTGGTTCTGTGAAATTGTTGCTGGGTGTTTTTTACAGCCCATCCTTATTAATCGATTATTTTGCAATCTTTGAAAATCTTTTAGAACAATTTTTACCTTCTGTTGACCACACCATAATTATGGGTGATTTTAATACATGTGTAATCAAAAATGATTCTCGAGCTAAACGTCTCCTAAACATCGTCAACAGTGCCAATCTTCAGTTGTTGAATTCAAATCCTACTCACTTTTTTCCTAATTGTACCCCGTCCCTTCTAGATCTCATGTTCGTCTCCTCTCCTGATTTTGTTATATCCCATGGACAATTTCCAGCTGACTCCTTCTCATATCATGACCTAGTATATTTATCTTATAAAATCCGTCCTCCAAAATTAAAACCTACGGTCGTGATGCGGCGTAGCTTTAAAAATTTTGACAACAATAAATTTTTGAATGATCTGAATGATATTGATTGGCAAACGATTTTTGACGCTGGAAATATTAATGACAAATTGGAAATTTTTAACTCATTTTTGACTAACCTCTTTGACAAACATGCTCCTTTCCGCCCTATTAAATTAAAGCATCTTCCTGCACCATGGCTTACACAAGACATTAAAATTTTAATGGCTAAACGTAACGCAGCTAAATCTAAATATAAATTAAAACCTACAGAAGAGAATCTGCTGAAGTATAAACGACTCCGCAACCGATGCAATAAAGTATGTAGAGACGCTCAACGGAATTACATCCATACTGCAATAGATAATGGTAATCCTGCCAAAACCTGGAAGCTCTTAGAATCTTTTGGTATTGGTCGCAGATCTAGAAGCGTCTCTTACAATACACTTGATCTCGATGCTCTGAACAGATTTTTTGCCTCTGTCACTCCTATGGATAATAATGTAAGACTTCGCACACTGAGCCAACTCCATTCAACACCACGTCCTAATCATCCCATGTTCAATTTTACCCCTGTTAGCACTTTCGAGGTTAAGAAACACATCCTAGCAATTAAATCTGATGCTACTGGCAGTGATGGTATAAATCGCAAAATGATCCTTTTAATTCTTGATACCATTACTCCTGTACTTACCCATATTTTTAACTTCTCTCTTTCCTCCAATGAATTTCCCTCTACCTGGCAAACTGCTCGCATTATTCCTATTCCTAAGACGAAAAATCCCTCTTGCTTCTCCCACTACCGTCCTATTTCCATTCTCCCATTTTTGTCGAAAGCTTTAGAACGAATTGTGTTTAACCAACTCAGTGGCTATTTAGACCAGCACAACATACTTTCTCCGTACCAATCTGGTTTTCGAAAAGGTCATAGCACTGTGACAGCCTTACTCAAAGTATCCGACGATATACGATTTAATATGGGCGAGAAACTAATCAGCGTTGTAGCCCTGCTTGACTTCAGTAATGCTTTCAACACAGTTGACTTTAAGCTCCTGTTAGCTGTGCTTGAATCCATCAATGTGTCAAGCGACGCCATCAGGTGGTTTAGCAGTTACCTGTACGGTCGTCAGCAGTGTGTCCATATTGATAATAAATCCTCCACCTACTTTCCTCTCTCAGCTGGGGTTCCACAAGGTGGTGTCCTCTCACCTCTTCTGTTTTCCATATTTATTAATACAATTTCCACACCTCTTTCATGTCCCTATCATCTTTATGCTGACGACTTACAGGTTTACGCTGCGGGTCCCTCCAGTGAACTCAATAATACTATTGAACGGTTAAACAGTGACCTACACAAAATTTATTCCTGGAGTACGACGTATGGGCTCCGTGTTAATCCTATCAAGTCACAAGTCATTATTATTGGAAGTCAAAAGTTGACCAACAAGATCGACTTTAATACCTTGTCCCCTGTAAGGTTTGGCAATTCCAACCTAGCATACAGTAACGCCGTCAGGAACCTTGGACTGTTTTTCGACAACTCCTTCTCCTGGACTGTGCAAATTGCGGAGGTTAGTAAAAGGATGTTTGCGGCAATAAGTTGTTTGAGGCGATGGAAAAATCTGTTGCCTATTAAAACTAAAACTGCACTAGCTCACTCACTACTGCTACCAATTTTAGATTATGCTGATTGCTGCTACCTCGACGTTTCAGAGGAACAGCTTAACAAGCTCGAACGTTTGCAGAATATGTGCATCAGATTTATATTTGGCTTACGTAAATTCGACCACATCTCCGAATACCGTAAGCAATTAAAGTGGCTTCCAATCAGATTTAGGCGCAATTTGCACGCCCTTTCCATCCTTTTCTCCATCCTTTATAACCCAACTACTCCCTCTTACTTAAAGGAACGGTTTAATTTTCTAGGTTCGGACGTGTCTGGTTTGCAACTTAGGTCTCAGAGCGACAACCGTTTGAAATTACCATCTTGCACCACCAATTACTATGGTAATTCTTTTACCGTAAAAGCTGTAAAGCTATGGAATATGCTCCCCCATGATGTTCGCCATTCAAAGTCGCTAAATATTTTTAAACGTCGTCTAACTAATTATTATCTGTCTTGTTAGTTATTGAGTATATATGTATATACTATGTATTCATATGTAGTTATGTATCTATATGTATGTATGTATGTATGTATTTATGTATCTGTGTACGTATACATTATACGTGTATGTATATATTTTTGTCTTATGTATGTATTCATGTTTGTAAACGTAGTTCATCATGTCTGTATTTAGTGTTAATTGTACCGTCCCGTCTTCGATTCTTCTAATCCTTTCACCAAAGGTTGTCTGTAAGAGATTGCTCGTAGCAATAAGACCGCCTTTGCATGCCTATTTGTTATTTATTTTTTATTTTTATCTTCTGTAATCTTTTTTTTTTGTGTGTGCAATAAAGAATTTATCTATCTATCTATCTATCTACTATATATAAGATAATTATTGAGGTGAACATCTTTGTCCATTTTTCTTCATAAAAAGTTTAGTTGCGAATATTATAGTGTAAGCCAATGAAACCATACTTTTTATGTCAATAATAAATAAATGTTTATAATACAAACAGACAACGGAGAATGCATTGAATAGCAGATATCGTTATCAACTATGTAGTGGGCGAGAGTAAGTGGCCGGGTTCAAAACCTTCCTGTCAAATGACAGTGTGCTAAATAAATACATAATACTCACGCCCTAAAGTACTTTACAAGAATCAAAATATTATATTATAGTTTTTTATTGTTCTACAAGCAAGTTGGTTTTAATGCTTTATATTATAAGTCGGTTATATTTTTTTTTGCGTTAATAATTTATTTAATAAGTGCTGCTACAATGTAAGTGTATGTTTAATGTAAACACTTGTATTAAAAGTACAATACAAACAGATTTAATGTACTTAATAGTTATTTGTAACGTGGAATTCTATTTCTAAGCGCTGAATGGCAGCAATATCACAAAGGGAAATATGATTTTTTTCCACGAGCGCTGCGATGCAAGAATAACAATGGCGGGTGTCCCAATGGCGGGAAAAATGAAATATGGCCGCCGCAGTGCCCGGTTTCCCTTAACGCTGGTAACGCAGACAACAGATATTTTTACTCGTTAAAATACCTAAACGAAAATATGAAATTTTTTACTACATCCCTAAGCCAGACGAAATTCTTTTTCCAGTTAATTATTATTAGATGAGTACGCTGTTTTTATTTGCGGTTATTTATTTGATGTAGCACTGCAAAATATGTTGAGTTAGTTTTTATAAATGTACAGTTATCAACATTATGATGATAATCTATACATATAATAAAATTCTGAGTCGAATCTGTACATTAAATATTTTTTTGGAAAATCTTAATGAAATAGTCATTATTATCGATATAGAGGCCGAATCTATAATTTTTAGAATATTTGTCTGACTGTTTATCTGGGAACTCATCACGAGAAAACCACTGGACAGATTTTGATGAAATTTGGTATGATGACAGCTGGATATCCGGGATATGATACTTATTATTGTGGGAAAATATCTCATCACTGAGAAATTTATACTAAACGTTAAAACGTAACTAGAGAGAAACCCGGGCGGAGTCGCTAGTTGAATACTTACATAGTACAATATCATGGACGAATTAGAGACTGGACCTGACATAAAATACAAATGTATGAAAACTAGTTCAACCAAGTGACGCATAACGCACACAAAGATTTTATTACATTATTATAAACACTGATACACAATACAATATTTCTAGTGCTTGAACGTATTCGATAAAATACATATATCGATGAACCAATGAATGACATTTTAGACATTGGTTAGCATAGTCATCATATTTTACATCTTTTAATTTAAAATATCTGTATTTATTATAATAAATTAAAATAAATGAATTAAAGAGGCAATAATAATGTGTCAAATAATAATTATTTTTTAATTTGATTTATATAAATACGATGGCATTGATGGCAACATTCTGTTGGCCTATAATAATGTTAGTCAACAAATAAATATCGGGTGTATATTCCATTAATATATAATAAATATTATTTTGTAAAGATTACAAAAATATTAATTAATTAAATAAAGTAATTTTGTTGATTCTGTTATTGAACTATTTTAATTGGCAATTGATTGTCTCGGGTAGTTTTAAAAATGTGACACTGTCCTAATATTGCTCAGTTCTTAATAAACATTTTTGAAATTAGGAAAAAGAAAAAGTGATTGCAAATTGTGAAAAAGTGAGTGTTGGATCGTGAAAGTAAATAATTAGTGCAAGTGGTAAAGTGTTTTATTACAAATCGCCAACCCAGAAGTTTAGTGCTAAAACATTATTGTTTGATTTTGTGTAATTTATGTGTTGAAATAAAATGATCTTTATTATTATTACAATGGAATTATATTCCAAAGTATATAAATGTGGTATAAAATAAAATAAAAAATTAAGTACACATACTAATTATAATTTTTGCATTTATATTTTTATTTGATTTAGAAAATATTTTTATAAATTTATTGTCATCAGATTGTAGGATATTGTGATAAAAGTATTTTATGTTATTGTACTGTACAAATAACGCAATTCGTTCAGTTATTTCGTCAAATATCGATATATTTTTCGACATTGTCAAGCACTAGTCGATGTCAAATGGACTCACTCGACAGTTTTGTCATTTGTTCTGAATGGTATAATCCAGCCCGCTTATGATGGTTGTCAGATGTCAACAATACATATAAATATCGACTATATTTAACATAGTTGGATAATATGACATTTTATTTTACATTTAATTAAATTTTGTGATAAATAACAATAAATGTAATAAAATAATGTATTTACAAGTAAAAAGAAATAGTGCTGCTTCCGCCGTTATAGTTTTTACACCATTTAACAGAACATTTAGTCATTTTTGGGAGATGTTTTGTTGACAAGTAAGTGCTTGAGACTGACACAAAAAACAAACGACTTAGGCTAAAATTCCCTGGTTACAGACATGACCGTTAAAGGTACGTCCGCTTATATGTCTGGTCCAGTGGTTAATTCGTTCATGTACAATATGTATGATTATAACAATTTTCTTCAACACAATAATTAAGATCACTTATTTTGTTACTAATATTATAGGCCCTGTGGCGCAACGGATAACGCGTCTGACTACGGATCAGAAGATTCCAGGTTCGAATCCTGGCAGGGTCGAATATTATGTTGTTTTTTGTTTTACAAAATTTCGTAGCATAACAAATTGTAATATATTCATAGACTTTTTTATGATTTTATTATACTTTATATAGTAGATACCTACGTTTTTTTGCTTTTCATACATATTGTTCGCGAAAACAAGGGATTTGTTCTCCTAGCTTTATTTTGCTATTATTTTTTATATTTCTGTATTATAAGTTGTTTTCATGTTTACAATAATAAAATCCTTAATATATTTTTTACTATAATATGGTAAATCCCACAGGAATGTTGATGCCAAGCGAGTAAACGAGCTTACGCCGTTCATAACGGGCACTCAATATACTATCCGGTAGAGCCGGAGGATTGGAAATATTTTCAATTATCCACAGCGCTAACTTTCGTATATCATATACCTAGACATTACTTCTTATATAATCTAAATTATTAAGTACTTTTAACATTTAGTAATTGAAATGATCTAAGCAAACTATACAGTTATAATTTTATAATAGTGTTGAAATCTAAATACTACGAGTATAACCATATAAATACTACTTCGAGTCTACGACCCTTAAGAAATAAAATGGTAAAATAAATCAAAATTCGATAAGATTGTAATCTTTTTGTGCAAGATAAAACAGTTTATTAAAGTTTTGTATAGCGAGTCTAAGGTACGAGACGAAATGAAATCCCGGAGATTACTCGATCAATGCTCCAAGCGCAAGGCTTTAAGCTATATTTTGTTTAGAATTTAGATAATCCAAAATGAAGGTTAAATAAGGTCAGACTGAAGTTTGATAATCTGTTATAGACTACCTTTGTTCAGAGAGGTCGCATATTTATTATTATTATCATTATTCATGTTTTCTTTGATAAAATTTTACCCTTATTATAATTTATATTATTTAAAAAGGTATACTAGTGTATGACCGTTGCATCGCGCGAAAAAAGTTTTCTACCACATTTTTCAAAGTTCGTTGACAGCGTCGTCTGTTCTAGGTTTAAAAATCATGTGTTTTTAAAATAACAATAATAATTACGTACTGAGAGAGAAACTACCGTATGCGTCCAGGACATAACATATAACATTTTCATAAAAAGCCAAAAGTCCAACGAAGTACTAGTAAATGAATAGCAACATCCAAAATTTTACATTTACAAGCACTGAGGCGGATAGGATTTCCTATTAGCATATCTAGATAACCGGGAGGCGATCAATTTCCATATTTCAAACTTCAAAAATGACGAACCTCCTTTACACATTTTCATATCTTGTGTATTCATATGAAACATACAAAAAGTCGTTGATTGCTAAGGTTTAATTAAACTCTCCAAGCAATTTGTAAAAAAATTTACAACTGTATAACAGTGATCATTTTACATTTAAAAATAGTTCAGTGAAGTGTGACGTGACTGAAATTTATCAGTTCAGCAGCTTTAACAATTAACTTAAATGGCAACCATGAAAAGAAAGTGACCTACTTTACTATGAGGTTCAATATGAAGAACTCGTGACTGTATTTTGGTTCTTTTTTTTTATAAGTTTTCAAAGGTTTGTTGTATTTAAAAAGTAGGTAATTCTAAATGCGGATGTATGGCGCATGTGAATAATCAATTAAAAATGTTAACTTATAAAAATACTTGTATACTATGTACACTATTCGTTCTATGTACTGCGAATATTTAAAAATAGCGAGAATATTGAAGTTAAAACTTCTGTATGATGATTTTTTTTCTCAGTAACCTTTGTACGGCTTACAATCGTAAGCAAAACCATTTTGGTTTTGCGTACGATTAAATTAAAATATATTCTAAACTAGCATTGCCCACGGCTCCGCCCGCGTTCAGATGAGAAAAACCAAATTCTTAGGCTTTACATATCAGTATACTCTTACATTGCAGTTTTTGTATTTTTTTCTCAGAAATGAGATATTTTCCCGCGGTAAAAAGTATCCTATATGTTGACCCGGATAACCAGCTATCACCGTACCAAATTTCATCAAAATCCCTCCAGTGTTTTTTCCGTGATGCGGTAACAGACAGACAGACAGACATAAAAAAAATTTAAAAACTATAGATTCGGCTTCTGTATCGATAATAATGTTTATTTCAATAAGATTTTCCAATTAAATATCTAATGTACAGTTTCGGCTTAGTTACAATTTTATTATATGTATAGATAGAAGTAGGTACATATATAGCATTTAACTCACTGGTGATTGTTTGTTCCAGATAAACCTGCGATTAATCCTCGTGTCCGGCAAAACAAAGGAGTTCGTGTTTAGTCCGGTGGACTCGGCCGGCGACATAGCAGTTCACGTTTACGACAATTGGCCTGAAGGTATATTTACAAAATACACTGTCTGCTTCGGCGAAATCTCTGAGTTTTAATTGAATAAACAATCATGTTATGGGAAGTTGACTTATAATAATGGTGATAATAAAATATTCATTTTAGATATATATAATTATCTTTTGTTCTTCTTACGTATATTATATACAAATATTAGCTAAATTAATATTGTTGATTTAATTAATTACTAAATTACTATAGAAAATAGGTACTCTTCGATACCTGAGGGTTATTATTAGACGTTAGTTCCATAGTTTACTATTATTCTTATACATACATATTATGTTATAGCTCCATCATCTTCTGTTTTATAAAATTTAATTAATAATATGAAATTTATTCTACTCATATTCTCATACTAGCGACTCAACCTTGCTCCGCTCGGATTCGTCCATAAAGACGTTTTAACGGTTAGTATAGATTTCTCAGAGATGAGATATTTTACCGCAATAAAAAGTATCTTATATGTTGACCCGGATAACCAGCTATCATCATACCAAATTTCATCAAAATCTGTTCAGTACTTTTTTCGTGCTGCGTTCCCAGACAGATGGACAAAAATTCTAAAACTATAGATTCGACCTTTGTATCGATAATAATGGCTAGTTCAATAAGCTTTTCTAAAAAATATTTAATGTACAGATTCTACTCAGTTAGAATTTTAATACAATATATAGATTTCCATTCACACTAGATAAAAGCTTACTAAACACAAAATTTATGTTTCTCTGAAAAATTGCTAATATCCCTACAAATATTCTTATGGGTCGTTATCACAATGCCATTGAATTTAGACACCGTGCTCAATGGAGCATGGCCACCATGGAAGTCATTGAAATGACGCCCTTAGCTGACGCAACACAATGCCGTTTTTTCTGAAACGGTAATGGGAGATCCAATGGTGCGTTTTAATATTCCGCTTAAAAGAATGAATCGTACCGCACTAATGGCTCACAAAATAATTTATATCCTCGTCCATTATTAAGACGTTATATCTCATTTTGTAGCAATTTTTCAAAATAAATCTGGCACTAGTCACTAGGGCAGAGAAAGAAGTTTGACATTGTGATTATCTGTATTTTATTCATGACAATACCTTTGTCAAGTCAGGTTATAATTATCTTATTATTATTCAATAATATTATTAGTTTTGTTTTTATTATTATTTCCCTTAAAAGTACCGACCCTTTTCAAAAATAGAAATTTCTTCTTCTATGAAATATCTGAAATATTTATTTGTTTACATAGTTTCATATTGTACGTCGTCATGTTGCATACACATGACGACGTACAATATAAAACTATGTAACACTTGACTTTCAAAAGTCGCGGTACAATAGACCTGTGCCACGCCTGAAGCTATAGGCTGCTGAGAACTGGTGACACACTTCTTGCAGTTCTCGTTGTTTCTTTTGTAATTAAAGCGAAGGGCTCGAAAGAAAACTCCCTCGGCTAATTATACCTTTAATTTAAACTATATATTGCTCTTAACTATAAAATGTATTTTTGTCTTATAAGCATTGTTGAGAATTTTTTTTAAAGGGAAATGAACATCATTCAAAGGGTACTGGGCAACAGATGTAGAAAAAATTAAAAATTATACGGGTACGAAGCAGGTAAAATAAAGTAGATATTATGGGTTTCCCATACAACACGGTTTGACTACTAAATGTAATGCATTTTGATTACTTTCATGGCGATATAACAGACAGTATTATAGAGCTTATTTACACTGTATTTAAACATGGAGGACTTTTCAATCTGCCTGTTAAATTGACAGAGATAAAGAAGAATAAAGAAGTTAAGTTTTAACTTTACAATATTACTAGCGACTCACCCTCGCTCCGCTCGGGTTCGTCCCTGGGGTGGGGTCTGGGAGGACCACCCTTATCCTTATCACTTAGGGGTATGGAAAATAGATAGTAGCCGATTCTCAGACCTACTGAATAGTAGTAGTAATAATATAAAATTTGATAAAAATCGGTAAAGCCGTTTCGGAGGAGTACGGTAACTAACATTGTGACATGGAAATTTTATATATAAGACTAGCGATTCACCCTCGCTTCGCTCGGGTTCGTCCCTGTCTTGATTCCCCATACAAACTTTCATCCCCATTTTCACTCCCGTAAGGGATGATTTCTGTGATAAAAAGTAACCTATGTCCTTCTCAGGGTCTCAAACTATCCTTCTATATACCTATCTTCTATAGGTATATCTTACCAAATTTCATCTAAATCGGTTCTGTAGATCCAAAGATTACCCCCTATAACGTCACAAACTCGCAAACTTTACCTCTTCATAATATTAGCATAGATACTTAAAATTTTCGCATAATTAAGAACGGGCACCAATAAAGTTTATCTTTTGTACTGTAATGGAACTAGTAAAGATATAATCTAAGCTTGAATATCTCAAAATTTGACCTACTTCTAAACTCTCAAAGATTCATCGGTAGATAAATTAAAAGCTACCGGGGTCCGGATATGGTCGATGCCAATGTACGGGACCTCTTTGTAACGTTTGAATAGACCACTCAATGAGAAATTTCCATTCGGACTCGATACTATACGCCTTTTCTTGCATCCTTTGCACAACTAAGACTTGGATTAAATGGGATTGAGTTTCTCCTCACTCTATGAATCATGTCAGATCTCTAGCTACTTACTTAAAGTAGGTACTTCTATCGAATCAGTTTTCTATTTGGCAAGTAATATTAACGTATGATTTTTAGAAGCAATATGTAAGTTTTCTACTATGTTTTTATGTTCACTTGTATTTTTCAGAACTTGCATTTGCTATGTAAGTACAGTGGACCCTAGGTAATCCGGCCCCTGTCTAATCCGGCGCCCCTTGTAATCCGACACTGTTGAGTTGAATGTAGAAACACAAACATTTTTTTGATAAATCTCCATGAATTTAAGATTGCATGATTAAACAGGCTGCAACTTGTAACACGTACGCGCCGCCACTACACTGTATTGTGCTCGACGCGCTTTGTTTTGATTTTTAATTGCTTAATTTGAATTTGACCACATGTGATGTGTGTCGTGGAATGGATAGAGAGGAAAATATTTTCCATGAAATGTCTGAAGAAGACATTATAAAGGAAATGTTTATTTCTACAACAATAATATTATCTAAATCTGGGAGATGATGACGACATAATTGCAACTTCTCCGCAGACCGCAAGTGACAGCACAAAATGCGATTAACGCATTTGAGCTGGTTTTTTATTTACTAAATCCGACATACATATGTACATAGTATGATTTATAATCGTATTATTTTGATCTGTAATTGTCGGATTACAATTTGCAAGATACTCTTTTTCTCTTAGAAAAATCCGGACTAGAGGGGGTCTTAGCCAGTACTCTATATTTGATATTATGAATTATACTTCAGAGTAAATATATAAATATAACATATAGAATTTTATCATTGGATCTGTAATTTGTCGGATTACAAGGTACTCTTATAAATATTTCCGGACTATAGGGGGTCTTAGGCAGTACTCTATAATCCGACAAATTGCTGACACTGCCCTGCAAAACGTTTGTCGGATTACCGGGGGTCCACATTACCTAATACATTGTTTTCAACCCACTATTGTTAACGTCACACTGCTGGGCACGGGCTTTACTTCAATAAGAGGGGGATCAGAACATAGTTCACCACGCTGACCAAGTGCGGGTTGACAGACTTCACATGTCTTTGGGAAACCTGTTAAGTTCTCTCAGATATCCAGGTTTCCTCGCGATGTTTTTCATCGCCATAATTGACAAGTGGTAATCATGTTGAAAATGATTCGCACATGTAAATATCAGAGGTGCGAGAGACTGTCATACATTATAGATATTTAATTATAATTTTAGTATCGATATGCACCTTGAATATGAAACTATATATTGATTACTCACTTCTTCTTGCTATTGTGTGTTGACAGATTTGGGACTGTTGATACAATGGCTTCATTTTTAATTCATCGCAAAACATACATTTCATATATTTGTAAGCATAATAATTTTTATCGGTACAAAATACTAGATTACATAGTTGAAATCAGCTATAACTACATCTTTATTAAAAATATACCTTGTACATATTGAAAAAATATTGAAAAACATCAATTGTCAAGTATTTGTATTAGCCGATAACGTATAAAATGAGTTGCATAGTCCTTGGAAGTGGCACTCGAACGCATCCTGCACTCTAATGAGAGGGATCCATCGGCCCTTCAGGCTCCAGGACACTTGGGATACTTTAAAGTCCCTGGAAGCTTAATGCGGGCGGAAATGTTTTAGTATCACGTTTCTTAGACCAAAAACTTTTTATCATATCCTAAGATATACATATAAAGGTTTATATGATACCTATATAGCCTATTTACGTAAAAAATTAAAGCAAAATGTTTAGTTTAATAGCTGTAATTCATATATTTTTTTTAAGATTTTTCGTTATTGTTAGTAGATAAAAGCCGTTCCTCATTGTTACCATAGTTTAAATCTTGTTTTTTGTAATATTAAGTTTTGTTGTATATGCATGCTGTGTCTGCATCTAGAAAAATGCAGTCTTGTGCATTAATTTTGCAAGTAATTTTTATTTTATATGTATTTGATTGTCATTTGTTTTGTGGACCACTAAACATAAATAAATAAATAAATAACTAAATATGCTATGTAAACATATATACAAACATACTGCGTAAAGCATATATCTATGTATACCTTCACGATTATACGATATGCTACGATTTATACATTCTTACAATGTTGTTATTCTCTCCATATTATGTATAATAATATTTTTTTTTGTGTTTGCTTCTAAACTTCATCAGTTCATTCTACACGACGTCTAATAAATAATTTTATGCAAGAAATATAATAATGAAGTCAACGCGTAACTCAAACTTCTTTAATGTACGGTTTTGTTAAATGGCTTCATCCAGAACTTTGCAGCCTATTAAGCTGGATATAAACGTTTGTGCAAGTGCAAAGTTAGCAATTACTGAACATCTCGAGCGGAATGCAGATTCCGGGCAAAGAAAAGAACTGTAAAGGAAAGCAAAAATTAAGCTATTATACAACAGCTATATCTAAAGTTTTGAATGGTCTGATTCGCTTTAATTTCGCTGTGCTATTAAATTTAACTGTTTATAGCATTTTGTATAACTATATTGTACGAGTAACTGTTACAAAAATGACATCGGCAATGGTTGTGTAGGAACGAGAACATTGAATCAAGTCTTCATTTTATCACATTAAATCTATAATAATTATTTATCTATAAAAGTACTTCCATCAAGTCCCTATTATATGTATGTATATAGAATATAGTACCTAGGTATTAAATACAGGTATCAAATTATTATTTATTATAGCGATAATTACGTAGTTATAACTTTCTGAATGTTCATGTAACATAAACAACAATAGCAATGCATAGCACAATCAATATAGTTCTCTAAGTTACAATATTGTACACAGAAAATGTACACAAATAGCGAATACGCAAGCTTGCATTTGATAAAGAACAATGCAAAGGCACGAATCACGACGAAGGAATAGGCTAATACGAATCGAGGCCACAGCATGGATTTGTCCCGCAAATAAAGGACATTGCGAGATAGTCCTGACCTGACAGTACTCTTGCATAGAGCTGACTATAATATACATTATATATGATGTGGGTATTATACTCGTACACATATATATTTCGAATATTATGATATTAGTATCTAAAATTAACGCTTAGTAGGTAACTCTTATGTTAATTATGAAATAAAGCTTACTTTTGCCTGCGGTTGTTCTTGTGTGACAGGTTCATCGATACAAAGTCACCTGTGTGTTTATCGAGAATATGAGCGAGTATGCCCATTTCGAAGTTCAATCAAATGTTAGAGTTCTTTCTGTGTAAAGAAAAAACAAACATACCCACTCACTAAAGGTCTGACGTATTTAAAATAACAATGAATAAGTGCAATAAAACTGAAAATTTACATTAAATTTTTACTAGTGGAATGACTGTGCGTCTTCTAAAACTCATATTTTTGCTGCATATCATGAAAATCGCTTATTTCTTTTTAAATAACGTATCATTTCTATTCTACGACGCACAAACTTTCTCCATCAATAACCACATCTGTTGCGCCATCACTGTGTTATATAAACACAAACCAACAATATTCCACAAAGTTCTCAATTTTTTATTCATCAATAGGTACTTTCTAAGTTATCTAAAAACATTAAATTGATTAAACTGATTTTTCTCATATCAATATATCATCATTGTCTGATAAGATAAAGTTTACCTATAAATTTAAATATACATTCTTATTTCTTCTTATATATTTTTTTCTTCTTCTTCTCGGAGGCTTCTATTTATTTATTTTTTAACAAAAATGGTTCAAGTGAGTTCGAATATACATAGATATCTTCATATAGTACATACATGAAGATATATTATGTTACATGTATATATGAACCCAGTATGAACCATTTTTGTTAAAAAAAATAAAAAGAAGCTCAGTCCTAATCGGTAATGTACCACAAGATTTAATCTTCCCCCTGCTCTTTGATTTCTAATTTTACGTCTGCTCCGATTGTGCGACCGTTAGATCCCTTGCTATGCTAATTTTGTCTTTGTTTCAAACAGACGTCTCCTTTAAATTTGGAATGCTTGTAAAGCTATTTAGTCTTCATATTTGAAATTTTGCTTCGTTAATACTCTTGAAAAGAAATTTTGTGTGTATTTCTTGATTTTTAACCGACTTCAAAAAAGAAAGCTCTCGAATCCGCAGATTTTTTTAGTTTTTAATTATCTTAAATACATACTTAGTAGTGATAATCAGTAATTTTTTAATATAATATTTTTTTTAAAATAACATCTATGTATTGTTTGAAACCGCCTGGATATGATTTGAATAGTTCTTTTTTGCTGTAGATGTGAATGTGTATGGTCAATACTCAATGGTAATGAGCTATTTTTATAATTGAGAGGATGTCTTCAGCAATTTAGCTCATCTCACGTTGTGGTGTTCACGCCGCTACACCCACGGTTATACAAAATAGAACAATTAAGTGATCAGTAGTCGGCCTCGCGACGGTTGCCTTAGGTCAGTAACCCGCTCCAGCCTGTAGATATTCGTCGTTCGTGCTAGTGATGTAACAAATATTCGCATATTTTTTGCCATTCGCATTCGTATTCGCAAGAAACGATGCGAATGTTTGGGGAATACCTATATTTGACAAAAGGAACGAAATTATATATGGAATGGACTGATATAGCATTTTAGATACAACTGTGCTTTACTCAGGTTATTTATATCACTTTGTCACTTTTGAATAGGTAGGTATCAGTTAAATTTCACAAATGCAATAACACTAAACTAACCTCATATCACAACAAATCTCTTCGAATGAACTTTATGTGACTAACTTCGTTCATTCAACCTGTATCGGCTCGTTTTATGTTCGGCTTAAACATGGCCGACACGAAATGTCAAACCTGTCCAACATTTTGCGCGCGCATTACTTGAAAGTCAACATTCGCATTCGCGAATATTAGAGATGAATATTGGCATTCGCGTATGTGAAAAATCGAACATTCGTTACATCTCTAGTACGTGCTATACTTTGTGGAGACGTGATGATGTTTAAATCATTTCAAATAGAGTTTCTTTTGTTTCGTTTTACAATTAAAAAGGAACAATAACATCAGTTCAATCGCTGAAATACTTTGAAATGTTTTTGATACATGTTATGAAATTAATAATTATGATTATAATAAATGGTACCTATATAATATTGTTTTGAAGCCACCTGTCAAGTGCACCAAAATATCTAATACTATAATTTATTAGTATTTTATATTAAAATATATGTATGTATTGACTGTATTATAACGTTTATGCATTTTTATTTATTTATTTATTTATTTATCATTGGGAAACATACAGCGTATAGTTAATAAGATTTAGTTAAATACTTCTAAACAAAAATCTTAAGCCAATAAAGTTTCCACTAAAAACATAAACGAAGTGAACTTAAAATTAACAGGAATAAATCGAACAAAAAGCAAGAATACTAAACATTAACAAAATTTATGTTTTTTTTTTAATAGGTGAGCGAATTTTTTGAACCCATTATTGAATAAGTCGATGTCATGATATTGCTTATTATTCATATTGTAGGATCTTACAATAAATGAATTGTCACAATACTTTGTTGTGGAGACAGCGGTGGAGAAAGTAGCCTGAGAACGAGTGCCATGTCTAGGGCAATTAAATGATTTAATATTCTTTTTTAGTGGTTATTAATTTTTAATTTTAATTATTAGATTTGACATCATCTTTAGTGATAGAAATTGTATTTTATAAACGTTGTTATTGTTAGAAACTGGATTATTTATAGATATTAATTTGAACTTTCGAACTTATTCAAAGTCAAGGATGATAAGCAATTTTTCCTATTATAAAAACATAAATGAATTTGATTTGAGACTTAATCACGAGTAGTCGAGTCGAACAGACGAGTCTGACATACCTTGTAACATACATAAACGCCTTTAAATTATACTAATTATGTTAAACTTTGCTAATTGAGCCTCCGAGCTACTTAGCTCTAAACCACTCGTACTGGTGTACGTACATTACAATAATTATACCGCCAGCCGTGTAACTTGTAAGTAATGTAAACTTCTCTCCAGTGACACCATTATGTCTCTTGTGTCTAGTATAAAAGCAAGTTACTCGTTTACCTAGCACTTATGCGAGTTAACATTTGTAATATCTTGTTGATCCTATTATTCATTCAGTATCCTTCTTTCTGCAGTCTGCTAACCTATTTTGATTACAAATTTTAAACGTGTTGATAAAAATATCGGTTTACAAATAATGAGTCGTATACTATTCACAAAATAATATTCAATGTAAACGGTATATAGGTATATATATATATATATATATATATATATATATATATATATATATATATATATATATATATATATTCTGTATGTATATACATATATGTAGAAGAATTGCTCCTTCAATATTATAAGATATATGTATATAAGTAAATGTACATACATACATGTACCCACTATAAACCTAGAAAAATGTAGTATTTCACCTATTTGTTATTTCATAATATCATATACAATTAAAGAGTGAGAGCTAAATACACAAAATTTATAAAATTATAAATTATTTATAGAACATACAGTTTTCAGTGTAACACCTAAATGAATACATTCACAATAACAGAAGAAAGTTTTGGTTTCGCTCGTCGCTTTGGTAGCAAGTGGAATGATTTAAACACTGCAGTGTACGCCTGCGGCTTGCTACCTCGTTTTAGGGTTACTTCGTACGGCTGCACTATGGTATTTTATCCTTTTGTGTTGTATGTATGAATCGCAAGCATTTACATACCTTTCTAAATGAATTTCATAGTTTTGATGGAATGTCTGCATTTACATTTATATAGTAAAAGTTAAAGTTTCTAAGTCGAGTATGTAGACTACTGCCTCGGTGGTGTAGTGGCTAGCATGTACGGCTGCACACCCGGAGGTCCTAGGTTCGAGTCCTGGGTCCTGGGTTGGAAAGTTGGCGGTGTTTCACCCCCGTGCCTCGGAGAGCACGTAAAGCCGTCGGTCCTGCGCCTTAACTCTCACTGGTCGTGTCGAGTGGTCGTCCCACCGGAGTATGAGAGTGACAGGAATAGAGAGTGCGCCTGTGTCTGCGCGTACACTTGTGCACTATAATATCTCCTGCGCAGTTGGCTAGTTCCAATGAGATTGGCCGCTGTAGCCAGAATCGGTCAGGAGAACATCATCATGTAAACTAGAAGTATGGGTTATTTTTTTCTTCGGATAAAGGTTAGTTTCAGTGGAAAATTACAAGCAAATATATGAATATAGTGTATATAATATGTTAATTAAGTCAAGTTAAGGCCTAATTTATATACATTTTTTTTATTTTTTAACTCCTAACACACTACTAACTAAAACTAAACACACTAATTAAAAATATATTAACTTCAAGATAATTGTGAAAGTTTTTTTTGTCATTATTCTATCACTAAGTATGGAATTTAATTTTAACCATATAACCTATATATGAAACCATCCTTAAAAAAACCCTAATAAATCTTCACAACATTCATACACCACACAAAATTTATACACCAGAATTAAAAATCTTTCGAATCTTTTTCAAAGCCTACTAAAATATGTTTAAAATTTCAACGTTTTTTCTTTTACATTATTACAACATGTTACATATAACCACTATTATTTTATATGTATGTCAAAATTATATTTTTATATTATTTGCTGTTGAAACGCTTGTCCCATGGAGTCAAAGTGCACTTTTTAAAAGATATAACACCTCGCCTTATCGCCTCTACTGGTGACAGAAGAGCTAGCGCATTTTTTGCCCAAAGAATCGGCATTGCCATTCAGCAGGGGAATGCGGCTAACATTCTTTGCAACTACTCGTATTCCACACAAACATGACTTGTGAGTAATGATTAGGGGTACATTTGTTTTGTATATACATTTAAGTATATTTGTAATTTAATTTTTTTAACGTATTTTTGTAATGTATATATATATAATTCTCAACTACTACGAGTATTCTCGGGTAAGAAATTCTATATATGGACATTGGACAGTAAAAACGAAAGAGTAATAGCTGTGTCATCCAGTCATTTGTTTCAATGTAATCTAAGAAATATATTGTAAGAAATATTTCTTGTGAAGAAAAACATTTGTAAGTTTTAGTTCTTACAAATGTGAACCGCCCTTAGCCAGATGGGTGCACGCGATTAGCCCAACCGCAAATCTACCGATAGTCCGCCAACTAAATTACGCCCGGCGATCTTTATGCTCGGTGAATGCCTTATCTGCACCTTTAAATACTATAATGTATAGGGAAACTGAAACTTTAATTTTTAACTACTGTTTTGTGTGACCTTTATAGGGCTTTATTTTAACGCTTATACGTTGGTATGATCCGATATCTTTAGAATTATAAGCGACTCCAATCCGGTACTTTTTTTCATAACAATATTTATAAATTGTAATATGAATAATACAATTTTAATTCATATATGTAGATAGCTCTCTATTCTAGATTCTAGACAGACGTATACTACTTTTCCTTTCAAGAATTATTAAAAAGCTTATCACAGTACAAAAGGTGTACAAAAATAACATAAAAATTTAAAATATCAACATAACCGAATACTATTCCCATAATATACATAGTTAATCTAAAATTAATTTTAATACACTCAAAAGCTCCATTAGAGAGAGATATAAAATGTTTATTCCAGTTGGCTTTAATTTTCATTTTGTTGTTAAATTTTTTATCATTCAACGCCATCTACAAACGATTCAGCGTAAACACTTAGTAAATACATTTGTGTGTACGTGTAACACTATAGAGTGTATGGCTGTGTGCGTCTCAGAGCACTCTGCTACTAGTCGATATTTACAACAGCTAACTTATCGGCCTCCATAGCTCAGGGGTTAGAGCACTGGTCTTGTAAACCAGGGGTCGAGAGTTCAAATCTCTCTGGGGGCAATGCCATTTCCAAGAGTGTCGTATTTTGCTTTTTTATTTTAATTCATATATTTAATTATAATGTATAATTTATGTCCATTATATTTTTTTAATATAGAGGCGACTAGTTTTTTTTTGTAATATTGAAACGATTCGAAACGTAAATATTTTTATATAGTGACACTTCCGTATATATTATGGATGTAATTATGAACATTGTATATTATGTATATGTATATACAAAGCACGTATCATACTAATTTAAATTTATATTTTAATTTTAATTTATATTTATAAAAAATAAATTTTTAAGAGGTAAAGCTTGTAGGTAGTACCTAATCTCTAGATCTAAGTACTTAACCGATTTAGATGAAATTTGGGATGAAGATAGTTTGAGACCCTGGGAAGCGCGAAGGACATAGGATTTTAATCCCGGAAATCATCCCTTAAGGGGGTGAAAGTTGGGATAAAATTTTGTATGGGGATTCTAACTAGGGACGAACACAAGCGAAGCGAAGGTGCTAGTGTTTTTTTAAACTAGCCGATATTTAATGAGTCTATCGATCGGTGTTCAATTTAACCTTAAGTTTAATCTCATGTAAATTAGGTTGATACCTGGTTTAAAGACGTATCTTCTATACAGATAATAAAATCGTAACTAAGCCGAATCTGTACATTAAATATTTTTTGGAAAATCTTATTAAAATAAACATTATTTTCGATACAGAGGCCGAATCAATAGTCTTTAGAAACTTTGTTTGTCTCTCTGTCTGTCGCCGCATCACGGAAAAACCACTGGAGGGATTTTGATAAAATTTGGTATGGTGATAGCTGGTTATCCGGGTCAACATATAGGATACTTTTTACCGCGGGAAAATATATACAAATATAATACAAAAACTTCAATGTAAGAGTTTACTAATATGTAAAACCTAAGAATTTGGTTTTTGGTCATCTGAGCCGCGGGCAATGCTAGTCAAATAATAAAATTAAAATGTTATTATTGTTATCTCATATGTATATTACTTAAAACAAGTAATATGCCCATAGTTGGTTGCGGGTTGGATCCGTATAATGCAAATTTCTGTGTACAAATAATTAATCTATCATGGATTGAATATAATATATGTTTGAGATTTTTTGCCTAGTAGGCTATGGGGTGTCGTCATGATTACATTTATTTATTTATTTCCCACATATGAATCGATGTTCATAAACCAATCAATCTCTCTAAGTTGCCCTTATCCCTTATATGTTCTTTAATATACTGTTAATGAATTAAATAAATAAAATAATAATTTAATACACTATGAATTAAAAATTCTACAACGTAATATAGTATTCATAAATAAAAATTTACCTATTTATATGAATATAATTTACCTATTTATTTTTTAATAATAATAATAATAAATAGTATTTATTGCCATAAAAAACAGTAACAAATGTAAGCAGAATCAGTAAGGCTTAAATTAACTTATGGCAAAGTAATAACTCAGCTAATGCTGCTAAGACCTAAATCTCAAGCAGCGCTGATTTTCAGTTACACCCAGCTCCCTAGGGTGTTGAGCGGGAGCAATGCAAGAGGACTATTCCTCCAGTTAACCTCTACAAGATTAAAAAAAAAAGTAATGAAAACAAAAATAAAATTTAAAAAATAAAAGTATTTGTGCGTGCGTGAGTGTGTGTGTGTGTGTGTGAGTGTGCGTGTGAACGAATGTGCGTGCTTGTATGTGCGAGTAAATAAGAATACAATAGGATGAATGTATAATGGCTTATTAAAGCAAGTATAATGATTATTATTAAAAATAATGTTTTAGGCTCATTTCTACTGTATTAAAATTTATGATACTAGCGACTTATCCTCGCTTCGCTCAGATGCATCCCTAGGTGATTAACAGTAGCTTATGTGTTAGTCCAATAATCTGTGTATTAAACATCCAAATCGGTCCGTCCAGCCGTTTCAGCGTGAAAGATAAGAAATACACACACACACACACACACACACACACACACACACACACACACACACACACACACACACACACACACACACACACACACACACACTCACACACACTCACACACTCATATACTCACACACATAAAATTTCGGATTTGTAATATTATAGTCCGCACTCCAAATAGTTTTATGGTGATATATTTTTTTATTCTCATTGTAAGAGATGCGAGTCACGTACTTGATGACTTTGTTGCTCTGGTAGGTTTAACAAATATTCTTATCTAGATATCTAGAATACTATTATTATCTAGATTCGCTTACTTATGTTGTGTTTACTTATATTATACATAGTTTTGCTAATTCTGGAGTAGGATCTGCAAGATATATGTATATATTACAAATATCAAATAATCCATCTGCTGATTGTAATAAAAGGGGTTCTCTACGTGCTCATCCCATTAAAATGTGGTACACATCATGATTAAACTGAAACAAACGATGTTATTAAAACTTTACATATTCAATTTGCAGCGGACTGGGCTACAGAGTGTGTCTCACGCGCTGAAATTCTCCGGCTCATATACCAGGGGCGTTTCCTACACAGCTCTGTGACGCTGGGCGCACTCGGCCTGCCTCTAGAGCGCACAACAGTCATGCACCTTGTCCCCCGTGAGCACTTGCCCGAGCCTAACTCACATGGTAAGACTAATTCACCAGATTTTTCATATAGTTTTTTCACTTAGTTTTTTAAAGATATTAAGTAATTTATGTTTTGATGGCGCCTAAGTAATTAAATACATGTCGTTTGTAACATCTTTTATAGAAAACTTCTATGAAAAAAGGTTCAGTTATTTTGTAAAAAAATACACATAATTTTTTCTGAGTGATCACTTAAGGCCCGTCAAATTTTGCAATGCATGGAGTAATAAGTTTAATAAATATATTATTTTAAAAGTAAGTTTATCTCTATGTTACAATAATGGTCCCCTTTTACAGAAGTCCGATGGAGTTAACATTACCCAATCCTTATCCCATCCAAATCCTTCCTTCAATATTTGTAAGTTTTGAATAACCTCATATCATATTACGTAATATATGAGCAATATGCCTAGTCATAATTAATTAGATCTAAATAAAATAAACACGCCATCCCTTTTGGGTACTTTAAACTGTAAACTGTAGAGCCATTATAAGTTTATTTTTATTTTTTGATCAAATGAATGACGAAAACTTCATATAAGATGATTTTTAGTTAGATATTTAGTTGGCATTTATGTGTTTTTATTACAAAAAAAGTATATAATTAATAATTATGTTTTTTTTACTAATATAGAATCAATTTGTATTTCCAGATCAACGACAAAAGAGTAAAGGCGGCTCCAGCAGTTGTTGTCCCGCATCGTGCTGCATATTGTAATGCTTCGAGCGGACTATGTGTTCACCCTCAGTGATGTAGTCAGGATTCCATTCGCCCTAGACCTAGTGTAAAAACTTGTGATGTTTTTAAAAGACTCGCTCCTTCACTACCTACATTTTCGTTTCAGATTATAGCACATTACTTTCAAACGTTTCACACGAAATTAATTACGCACAGTATGAAAGAACATTAAAAATATCGCAGGTCTCTCGAAGACACACAAGCTTTTCTAAGCGAATGTATATCTCACCGCGTTATTTATAGGTCATAGAATTATTGTGCTGCCGATATTTAGTTTAGTAGTTTACGAGATAACGATTCGTGTCGCTTTTGTCACGTTGTTCAACTACGGACCTATCGCGTGCGGGTCGGTTTGTGCATCGAATGTGTTTCATCTGGTCTTTGTTGATATCGTTTTGTTGATTGGATAATTTTATATTTTTTAATTGTTTTTTTTTTTATTTCACGCCTTACTTTTTATTTGTATTAAAAAAATATTTGGTCTCCCAAATATATGTACCTACTCTCCTATAGAAAGCAAAGGTCACGATGAAATGGACTGATTCAACGCAGAATTGCGGGCAATAACTATGTTAGTATTATAATTTAGGCCATCTACATGAATTTATATGACGTTACTACGGAGATATTTATAAAGTTTTAAAAATGACAAATTATCGTAGAAATGTAAAATTACTTGTTTGCGATGTACATAGTATAATATAACGGGCTATATATCTTTGTGATAGGTTCTCGCAATATTTCGATTGTTTTTTTTTAATTATTATTTAATGTAACGCTATTTACTGCGCTAGTGTAGCTTTTATGAAGTATCAGGCATCGTTTAGATTTTTACGCGTGGCAAAGTCTCGGAGATTTAACCTTTAAAATAATAAAATTATATATGAATTGCATGTGAAAACAAACAATAAATTATTTGTTAAAACTTTGCATATTTCCGACTTACGCGAAATTTGATCGAAATTTTGATAAAATTTTAGTATAGATTTACATTTTACTCCGTTATAAATGGCCGTATTTGACTTAAAACCAACACGTGTGCTGAATTTGGTATTATTTTTCTATTTCCATATTCCTGTACATGGCTAGCGTTACCCGTTACCAGGTCCTGTATATAATAGAAAAGCTTATTATTATGATTTTACATCACATTAGATACATTGTTTTAGCTTTTATTTACTTAGCTTTAGATATTATTTTTATATTGGCTTCTTTGAGTTGTCTATTAAATTTGAATCAGATGTTTTCGTTTTTAGTTTCGGTGTTGTAGGCAGAATTCAAATTTTGGAGATATTTTTAGCTAATTATTGTTTAATATTTGTTAAACCAATAAATTGCATAGATTTTTTAGAAAATTCCTATATTTGAGTACTTGTGTTTGAGGCTATTATGTAAAAAGTGAAATTGGTTTGCTCTGTCTGAACTCTCCCTATAAAACTTAAATAGAGGATACAGTGAATCTTCATCAAAATTATAAATCTCATTTAACTTTTGATATAATTCATCCTGTCGCTTTTATGAAAATGCGATATGTTTTGTGATATAGTACAAATAAAATTATTTACGCGACAGAGATATTGTCCTTACTGAAATTATCTTTGAGCAGTATTAAGTGAAACTGAAAACTAAAAAATATTCGGATAAAAGAACGAAATATTCATACATTTGTTTAAAATGACTGAAAAATATTGAAAAAATCAATCTTGCCAACATCGAAAAGAAAGACAAGTGTACCAATATTTAGTTCGACATCCGATACAGTATGTTTTTTTTTATTTTGGTAACTTTGTTTAGTTCGCGTATGTATGTATGTATTTTGTTAAGTTGTGTAAAATATCTAGTTTTAATTAAAATAAATTTACAATGTCATACGCATGTTTTATTTTCTTTACGCTTTTGCCATCCTCTGTACATACGCTTGGTGAATATAGCGCTTATACATTGGGCTATACGGTATAGTCCATAACCTTCGTAGAACAGAGTTGCATCTGTGACGGACTATAAAATCTTTTTCATACGATATTAGTAGTGAAGGATGTTTAAAATTTGTTATTATTAAACTAAACTTCTTCTCTTTAAGAAGAATAAACAATAGTTATTTATTATATTATATCAAATGATAGAAATTATGTATTTATTTGAACATTTTTAGATGCCATTTTGTTGTTCGGAGGTTACAATGTATTCATAAAAAGGGTGTGACGTAGAGTCGTTAAGTGATATCGTACGTCAGATAGTTCAATGTCTTCACCGTATTTTAATAATTCATAGACTATAGCTCTTAAACTTAATCGAGTTATATAAGTGTTTCTACTACACGCTAATTATATAGGCGATGTCACTGTCATTTCCAAGATTAAATATTATATATAATAACCTATATACCTTAAAACCTTTTCCCTTAACATATTAGAATAAACTTTTCACTTACCATTTTTTTTATATATCCTAACTCTTAAAGTCTAAGATATAGATATGAAAACAGAATGCCTAGTCTCTTTTAGAAACGGTAATGTTATTATTAAATGTAAGATTTTCATTATTATCTTCAAAACATCGAACTTTATCCTGGAATGGCAGTGACCAGGCAAATGCCGTCGACGAAATGTAAATATCTTTTATTTAGTCAAACCTAGAATTACAAATTAGCTTGATATTTTTTAACACCGTTGTATGTGGATCTGCTTATATTTTTATAAACTAGCAACAATTTTATAGATAAATGTGATTTAACTCCGTAATAGCAATAATACTCGCGTTTAGTGAACGTGGACTATTATATAATACGGTTTAGTCCATCTCATAATAATTTAATATTTATTTTATTATAGATATAGTTCTAATCAGTCTTTGAATTGATTATTTTAAGCATTTAATAATATATATATATATAGTCCACAACACATACAACGGTCCTATCTGTAATAAATTCCAAATACTAGGTGTCACTGTATAACAGGTTTACTTCGTACATAATTATATACTTGTTAATATAAAATTAATGATTATAACAATGTTGATTAATTGACACTTTGGTTTGTTACGAAAATGGGGTACATGATCATAACACTATAAAATACTTAAAAATTCAAATATTGTTTAATTAAGATTAAAAATTAAAATTTAATAGCTAATTTTGAATCAAATATCATTTCACTTTCCAATAAAAAATATCAAGTCATAATGAGTGTCACCATAATATGTGAATATTTTAAATGAAATAATTTTGTAATATTTTTTTTTGTTACTGGTAACTTATTTTTCAATCATTTAGTATTGCAAAAGGTATAGTAATTTGTATCTATAATTTCATAATTAAATGCAGTTTATCTTAATATATTCTATTAATTTTAACGTCTTAACAAACACACAAGTCATGTACCCCGTAGGTTCATTGATGCGGCGTCGGGAGCTTCGAATCGATTCGTTGTAACGGATTTTATCGGAAATTATAGGTTGTACATTGTTTGAACGATTGAGTTTCGATGGGGTCAAATAAAATTTTAAGAATGTACGCAAGTCTTTTATTTTACTTTCATATATACAATTAGTTTTTGCACGCGACTCTGCTCACGTGAAAGTCGAGGGTGTAATCCAAGATATCTACCTATCTAAATTCAGAATTTCATTAAATTCGTTTGGATGTTAAATCGTGAAAAAGTGACAAAATACTTTTTTGCAAACTTTCACATTTCTTACTTTAGTTGTATGATAAAATTATATAAATCTTTGTTAGTCTTTTTGACTGTCTGTTTTGTATCCAGTAGTATAACTCTTGTATAGTATTTATATTAATTAAATAATAATACTATCTGTCAAAATATAGTTTTACGAAACATTCGATGTTTATCTTAATAGATGGAATATTTAAAGTTAACATTTCAAATTTATATTTCGTGATACATTTTTGGTTATAAAAATACCTATTATATTCCAAGCTTTTTCACGTTACCAGCACTGTACAAACGAGTTTAACTCGCAATTACCAAAACTATAACAAAACATAATAAATAATGCACAGCATAATTATATAACGATGTTTATTATTTCTCATAAGCGAAATAGCAAGAGATCAAGAAGAGATCTCTGTCTAACTCTAACTCGGCCGCGGCGAGCGTGTGCAGGCGCCGCTCCGCGCTCGCCACCGCCGCCAGCTCCGGCGGGGTGAGGGTCTCTAGTACCTGTCCATATAATTATATATGAATATAATATCGTAAATAAATTATTTTATTGTCATTGGTCCTTATTAATGTGTAAAGATTCAGCTCAATCTGAAGTTTTGAAGTGTGTGAAAATTGCGTTCAAGGGTTCCGTTTGTCGTTCTGACCAATTTCGGCCATGGCGGCTGGTATTGGTCAGGAGGCCATTATTATTATTTATTAAATAACGTATAGCTAGACTGTATTTTATTAACGTCGTCAATGTTGAATGAGAACGAATTGGGGCAAGTGAGCATTGAACGAATAAATGCAGTGAATTGAATGGAACAATTAGTTATTGCAGTAGTGTATGTTGTAACGGCGTGTAACATGTAGCACATAAAGTATAGTGTGTACTGATATCGTCGATATTGAATGAGTTGAGACGAATGAGTGAATGGGTAATGGGAGCGGAGTGAATGCGGTGTATAGTGCGATGACATAGACCGTATGATGTATAGGGTGTATTAACGTCGTCGATTAGATGAATGTGAGTTAAGGTTTATGAAAATGTTGAACGAATGAAAGAAGTAAAGTGAGTTAGCGATGGGCGATTGTTGCAAAAAAAAAACAATCGATTGAATCGAAAATTGTGCTATTGTGCAATTGATTCTCGATTTAGTGCCATGATTACTCGAATAACAAACGACAAACTACTAACTGTACGTACGACGCACAGTGCCTTTGCGTGTGGTGAACTGCGGAAGATCGCGCGGGGCAGTGCGTGCGGGGTGCGGGACAGTTTTATGTCGATTGTTTTTAAGTATTACTTTAATTTGTTTACGAACGCGGAACGAGTATAGTAATATAGTTATAATAGTTAAAATTAACACGCAAACCGTCAGTCATTATCTCCCGCCTCACGCCGTTCGTCGATAACGATCGATATTAATCGATTAACATCGATTCTTATCGACTATACTGAAAAATCGATAATTAGATCAGTTTTAGTTATAATCGCCCATCGCTAAAGTGAGTATCGTAGCAGTCAGTAGTGTGTGACGTGAGCACTGACGTCGTCGATGTGCCGCTGCGGCTCGCCGCGCACGCGCATGCCGTGCACGATGGAGCGCACGCGGCGCCGCTTGTCCAGCCGGCGCGCGTGCGCGGCGCGCAGCGCGGCGCCGGCGCGGCACGCGTTGTGCAGCGCGCGGTAGCACATCTCCTGCACGGTGTGCGCCGCCTGCGCGAGCACACGGATACTTTGTTTGTTTATATTTTTAATAAGTATTTAACACACCGCCATTGATCATCATCGACGCCATGATATCAAGGGTCTAATAACAAAGGCGGAAAGGTCCCATGTAACGTCAAACGTCGATTATTCGATTAAATCCATCGCGCTATTTAAGTTTCTTAGTTAACTGACTTGTTTTAGCATCAAAATACAGATTAAAATAAAATGTGTCAATTCCATACTTATATAAATAAATTGTAACAGTAAATATGTAATATATTTTAAATGTTATTAGTTTATTGTAAATGACTATAACTGGACTTCGTTATTAGACCCCTGATATAAAAACAGATACACATTTCTTAACAAATCTCTTTAAAAAGTCGCGTCGACATGTAACATTGAGTGAAACCAAATAATAGATTAAAAAAATCAGAAGTCCTAATTGTCTAAACACAATATCGAACTTACGCATACCACATAAAGCACTTTTTTAATTTTGCCACACGGAAAACAATGACCAAAAGAAATTAAAAAAAAAAGACACAATTCAATCTCAACTGAATTGTACACATATTTTTGAGGACACTTTTAAGACGCTAATTATGTATCTTGAGTGTTTGTATACCAATGCACACCACATATGGGTATTTCTCCGATATTGCGTTCTTCATCTGATTAATCTGGCCAAAAATTATTTTCATTTTTGGCTCTATTCAACATACGCTTATGATTAAAAACATGCCAAATATTATTTGGAAACAAATAATAAGAACGCAATCTCGGAGAAATACCCACATATTATCCCTGCCCTTTTTTAATCTCTTTATTTATTTTGATGTGGCTTTTTGGATTGTGAATATAAACAGTTACGCTCTTGCATCCTGTTTAAGATTTAGATACACCAACATACATAATAATTATTAATTACATCTATACAGATAAATAAAATTGAAGTGTCTGTTTGTAATGTCAAAATAACAGCTTTTTACTAAATGTATATATGGTACATATACCAAAACAACATTTTTTACAATTTTTGTCTGTCTTACTGTCTGATTGTTCCGGCTAATCTCAGAAATGGTTGGACCGATTTTGATGGGACTTTCACTGGCAGATAGCTGATGTAATAAGGAGTAACTTAGGCTACTTTTATTTTAGAAAAAAAAATAGGGTCCCACGATATTTTTTTTAAACCCATGAAAAATTTAATAATATCTGATTCAAATAGAGAAAGTTGTATACATACCGTAGGGAGTCGCTAGTTATGTAATAAACTTTATAGCCACGACTGGTTCTAAATTACAAGTACCTATCAATTATACGTACATGCAGTGTTAAAGTGAATGTGGAGGTTAGAAATAAAAAGTTACTTTTATATATTTTATTCTTATATTCTGAGAATATACATAATATGTATGTCAAAAACCGTTTAGTGGAAAAAAAAATACTATGCGCCGGTCCCTATCGCTAACAAACTAGCTACATACAAGTTATTGGTACTATTGGTCAGGAGTCAGAAAAGGCTTGCAATGAGAGGAGGCAGATGTTATTCATTTAAAAATAATGAAAATTATACAAACCTCAAACAACTTCACATGGTAGAGATAAATCGCCTTTGCCGAACCACCGGCTGAAGCAGCTTTTCTCATTGGCTAAAACAAACAGTACGAATATTATTTATTAGTATATATGGCCGTAATGCAAGAAAAGTACCTATATTGAGAAAACAGCTTACTGACCATCGAAGATGTAAGCTGTAATTTTAATAATTTACTCTTTGTTAAGCCATTACAACGAGAAGAACTAATACACGCCATACATTGATTTTTTTTTCGCATTTATAAAATTTTATTTAAAGGAGGGTTGACGTCAGGTGGCCGGTCGTAAAACTTTTGCCAAATCCTTTCAGCAGTACAGAAGATGTACTGCGACGACCCCAAGTCATTGGGAATTGGGTAGGGAGAAGAAGAAGAAAATAAAATTTTATGTAAAAACAATTTATACTTAAAATAAATGGAAAAATAAATTCACCTGTACACTAATAAAGTGTTCCTCCAGCAGTTTGTACGTCAGCTCCTTGCACTCCTTGTTTGGTAGCATTGCATTTTTCTGTATGTCCTCCTCTTCTATGTACTTTTTAGCACGAATTAACCTGCGAATATTTATTTATAAATAATATTTACGAGATAAATTACCGCGTTCAAACAAAAAACAAACTCTTTTTGACTCCAAAATAACTGGAGCGATTTTGATGAAATTTCCAGTAATCTTCAGGTTAGCCCAGTGGGTGATCCTGTGAATTTTGTTAGCGATCGGAAGTTTGGACGAAGGCAAAGCCGCGGATAGTATGTGTATATAAAATGGCTATCAAAGGAGTTCTTAATCATCTTCTATATAAATTAAAATTAATGTTTGTATGTTTGTCCTCTATACGTGCCTAAATCTAATTCTCATTCTGTTTACGCCTGCGAAGGTCGCGCACAAAAATAAATTCTCTGGATATTTGTCACTCAAGGTTAACTTAAATAAAAAGTTTAAAAAAAATATGTACATATATATTATAAAACTAAGCATCTAAGCCGTACTATATACAATAGAGTGGAATTAAAAAAATATGGTTTTCTTAGCCTGGGTTAGAATTTGTTGCATAAAATTTGTTCTATAAAAAAATAAAGCTTTTGAAATAAAATAGAAATACTCAACATTTTGAGGTGGCCTTCTAATTTTAAAAATAATTAAATTTTTGGTTTGAATCGACATTTTTTTGGTTTAACTTTGACAAATATAGTAATATTCTACCCAACTTTCACTCTAATATTGCATCATTACAATGTTTAAATAAGTTGAAAATAACACGTTACTTTTTTTGTATTAAAAACCTGAATATCCTGGCCGCGTTCCCGCCGAGGCGCTCGGTGACGACGCGCTCGAGCGCGGCCGCCAGCAGCGCGGCGGCGGCGCGGCGCGCGCTCACCGCGTACTGCCCGCCGCCCGCCTCGCCCGCGCGCCGCACGAACCCGCACCCGTTCTCCTCTGCACCGTGCACCGCACATTCAATATATTTATAATATGTAATAATAATGTGTGATATCATGGAACTAGATGGTGCTGTGTGTTGATATCCCAGCATATTTATATTTACTAGAGACTCACCCTCGCTGCGCTCGGCTTTGTCCCTAAGTACGTTTCAATTCTTTTGACCAAAACCCTAATTCTTTTTCTAAAATAAAAATAGCCTATGTTACTCCCTATAACATCAACTATCTTCCAGTGAAAGTCCCATCAAAATCAGTCCAGCCGTTTCGGAGATTATCCGAAACAAACACACAGACAAAAATAAAAAAAATGTGTTTTTCTTATAAGTACCATACATAATTTCAAATGCATTTAGTAAAACGCTATTATTTTGACATTACAAACATACACTTCAATTTTATTTATCTGTATAGATGTACAGATATGTATATATTCCATCAAAATCATAAAACCCATTAAAAATGTTATTTTATTGGAAGGTTATATATACAACACCTGGTAATTCCAATAATGCACTGACATTTATACATTATTCCTTGATCCTACTAACATTACAAATGCGAAAGTTTTTGAGGATGTATGGATGTCTGTATGTATGTATGTTACTCTTTCACGCAAAAACTACTGAATGGATTTTAATGAAATTTTAAAATAATATAGCTCATAAATCAGAATAACAACATCCATTTTATCCCGAAAAAGTGTATAAAGAAAGAAGGAAGCAAGGGTGAGCCGCTAATATACCTATAGATAAAAAATAATAATATATCAATATAAACTGACCTAGCACCTTTAAATACTGATCCACGTGCATATGTAACAGAGGCTTGTCCGGGACTCGTCGAGCGTTCTCTCTTAAGTCTACCGCAGAGACAGGAGAAGACTCTGGAGCCCACGCAGATGATGTGAGGTACATCTGTTCTAACAGCACTCGCATTAACTCACCCGCTGAAAACAAAAGATTATATATTACTTTCTCAGATATACTCTACAAATAAATAATTATTTATTCATAGGATATACTCAAATACTTGACATCCTACTAATAAATTAAATAATAACTGTTTGATACTTTTTTACTCAAAAATTACAGAACAGGTTATCTCTCAGTTATTTGGATTTTTTGTTTCCAACGTTTCCATGCTTAACAGTAAAGATAGTCACGGGACCCTACGGGATAATTCCCTCTATGTACATATAATGTAGATTCTTACTAGAATTTAGAATATTATATATAATTGATATTAATAAAAAATCTGTTTTGTGGATATGTTCCTCTTTACACAGCAACAGAGCTATTGGTTAAATAAAAAAATAATAATGCTTGTACAGTTACATTATTTAAGGGTAAGTAAAGAACAAGCAACTGTTATGTCAGTCTGGCATCACACTTAGCAGTCTGTATTCAAAAATTATTTATTTTTTTATATTCTACAGGAACAGCTATGTCTATTTTTTAAAACTATTTATTTTTTATCTTATATGTTATAAACTCCAATAAAAAATCATTAATATTAATCATTTTTTTTATTGGAATCATTATATTATACATACCATTTTCATCAATTCTCCGTGTTATAGCTTTAATCATAATATCATCTCGAAAGTCTAGATGGAATCTGTCGAAATTCACCTTCCAATATGTATCTGAAATAGAGAAAGTGATACAATAAGAATAAAGTATACTTGGAGGTAACATTGTGTAAATTGTAATTTATTATTTTTGAAATATGATACGTATTTATTGTATCTATTTCCAAATATAAAAGTGAACTCAAATATTCACTATACAGCCATCATTTACAATTTTATAATATTTTTTATCTTGTATTCTAAAATGATTAATCATTACCTTTTATATGATAACCTCATCATGATGTATTACTATATCGTATATTTATTCACTTATATATTCAGATAATACGGATAAATAAAATTGAAGTATCTCTTTGTAAAATCAAAATAAAAGCTTTTTATAAAATGCATATATGTAAAATTATATACAGTATTTGTAAGAAAGTTACAATCTTTTACATTTTTTTGTCTGTCTGTTTATTTCGGTTAATCTCCGAAAAGGCTCAACCGATTTTGACAGGACTTTCACTGGCATGTAGCTGATGTTACAAGGAGTAACATGGGCTACTTTTATTTAGAAAAAGAATTAGGTTTCCGCTCAAAACAATCAAAACGTACCTAGGGACACCACCAAGCAAAGTGAAGGTAAATCACTAGTAAATAATAATTTTTAATTTAATTTTGTACATTTTTCATATAATGTACTTACTATCTTTACAATCACTCAAATTATTACTCATAGCTTGCATGAGATCCCTCATATCTAAGTCTGGTACTATAGTGGCAACTGGAACTAAAGTAGGAATTTCACTGTCTTTCAGTTCAGCTACTGGTGCTTGCTGGATATAGCCCGCTGTAGCTAAACTTATGAATGTATCTTTTAGTTTTACCATATTTAGGTTCTTTTCCTGAAATTAATAATATTTTTCCAAATAGTACACATTTTTTATTTCTTTTATAAAATTTTATTCAATTTTGGCATTTGAATCAGTTTGTAGTGTACCCTACTTGCTATGGCAGCAGTCGCAGGTTTGACTCCCGCTGGGGTATTTATTTGTGTGATGAGCAGGAATGTTTGTACTCCAGTTATGGGTGTTAACATTTATAATATGTATGTATTTAAAGTCATATATGTGTAGTGTATCAACTATCTGCTATCCATAACACAGGCCTTGTAGCTTACCCTGGAACTAGATTGTGCTGTGTGTTAATGTCCCAACATATTTATTATTATTTATTCTAATTTTTAAAAAGAAGATTTGATAATATTTTATTCATATAATGGTCACTTTACCTTGTCATCCTTATATTTGTTCATAACAGTAACTAACAAAACTGTAGCAGTACATGACGCCTGCTGCAATAGTTCCTCAACTATCATTTCCGCTTCACTTCCATATTTACTTTTCATTTGTAACAGATACCTAATAAAAATATTTTGGTTTTAAAATGTTTATATTGCTTGGTAAAATGGTAGGCAATATAGTATACAAATCAAATTTGCTCTTGAAAATACTAATGTAATAATAATGTAAAGTTATCATTACCTAGGATATCTTATAAGTAACAATATATTATCAGGATTCAGCTTATAGTTAACAATAACATCGTTAGCTTCAAAACTTGCCAAGTCGAACTTTAAAAGAGTTCTCAAGCTTTCCACAACCTGAAAAATTAATACGAGCATCCGTATATTATTACACTAAAAGTAATGAAAAGTTTTCAATCAATATAATCAATTAGATATAGTGTACCTGTGTACGCGTAAGACCTGTAGTCTTAATTATCATAGTTAACTGCTTGCTCCCATACGTAAATAAATCATAGCCAACTTGCTGCACTATGTCTCCATAATATCTTTGAAGTATTTGTGAGACGACTCGTCCTAGTTGATGTGACATTTCTTTCTAAATACTATAATTATATAATATTTTAAAATAAGTTATTCTTCGACAGCTATTTTTATTTCCATTTATACGTATTAATTAGTGAAATGTAGTTTGCACTTTGCACATGTTCATTTGTTTACAAGTTTTGACAAGTATATGAAAATATCCATTGCTGACATTGACACAAGCTGACATCTACAAATACATTTGTAGAGGCTTTTATAAAATTACAAACTGAACTGAACATCACAAAACAAAAAAATCAAATTAACTATTTTTGCCTTTTGTAATCTGTAAAAATTTTAATGTGTCATTTAATTAGTTTCACAAAATGTTTTTTCACTTAAAATATACCTTCGCCAGAAACCATATAAATAGTCACAAAAACACAAAAAAAAAGCGAATTTTAATATTAATGTGGATATCCTTATTTTTGTTAAAATACAAAATGCAAATGTTAATGGAAAGCCCCCCTAAAAGGTTTTTCGCCGTAAATGCATTAATACTGTCACTCATGTCAAAGCTGATACTTGATAGCACTTTTCTGTTTAGACTTTAGTTTACAATTATTAAAGTTTTTTTTATTAATAAATAAATGTACGAATTACTTACGTACGAATGAATACGTGTACATAATTATGATATATGACATTGTATATTTGTAAAGCAAAAATAAGCGAGCTCGTTTTGATATACATGTATTTACTATTTGAAATACACTGTTTTAAATAGTGTCATTATAAATTTAAAATATACACAATAAATAAAAAATAATTATGAATATTGAAAGTGCTGCTATAAATATATTAAAACGAGGCGTGGAATTAGATACCAAGAAGAGGTATACAGAAGCCCTTGTGTGCTACCAGGAAGGTTTGCAAATATTAGTAGATAAGATAAAAAGTAAGTGTATTATTGCTCCTACCCTCAAAATTGTTTTATTTTGCATTTATTGGTTAAAGAGAAATTATAATCAGCAGTCAATGTTTTTTCTATAATTTTGTTATTTCATTGTAATATTTCAAAAATGCTTAATTTTACTTTTAAGGTATTAAAGTAATAATTATTTAATAATTTGTTTTCACTATTCGAGACAACATAAATAGGCAAAATAAAATGTTGTCACATTTATTTTTTCAATTGCAGATGAACATGATGATGCTGCTAAAAGTTACCTTCGCAAGAAAATTGAAGAATATATGAACAGAGCAGAAGCTATAAAGAAACTAGTATTACAGCAGAAAGAGGCTGGTCAGTTTCATGAACAAGTGCTCATAGAGAATAATTCCACAGGTCACAGCTATAAATCATTATTTGGTAGATTTCTAGATGGCGAAGTACAATATGTACTTGTTGAAGATCCTTATATAAGAAATTTTCATCAGGTTAAGTATATCATAATTTGTTCTTTTTAATAATTACTTTGGTTAAATGAAACAGTGAGTAAGTCTAAAGGATTTTTTAAATTTTATTTTTTTATATTATGTGGCTATAAGATATTGTATTACATATATGACCCTGTTATGCTGGAACCTTAAGTATGAACTCTTTAATGACTGAAATATTCCATGGGAACCACTAAGTATAAAGTAATCTAGTAATAATAATAAGTAATCTTCAATCTATCAGCTATCTTAATTAGGAAGTTAAGCTTATAACAATATATTTTTGTGTATATTTTTCAGTGTCAGAATTTTCTCAGATTGTGTGAATTAGTAGTAAAATCATGTGAAAATTTACAACACATAGAATTATTGACAACTAAAGACAGCAAATCAGAAAGTGATCAATGGGAGTGGTTTTCAAACTTACAGAATGATTTACTCAAATACAGAGTCCAGTTAATTATAAAATATTCGGAAACACTGCATGATAGACAAATAACGTGAGTATTTAATGAATAAAACATTTTCCAATAATGCAAATTTATTGGAAAATAAAAAAATATTTCCTTCATATAAAAATTATTAATGAATACATAACTTACAAAAGCCAAGCGAAGACTAAATTTTGTGAGAATATAATAAAAATTCACCTCATATAGTAATTGAACCCACAATCTTCAACTTATATATTATATACAATATACTATTATAATTTTATAACTTATACAACTTTAACGCTTCAACGGTCGCCAACATGCTGGCATGGCAGTTAACAATTGATTTCCCGGAAACTAACCACGGAGGCTAAAAAGTCAATTAAAGTTAATACTCTGTAGAACCAAACTACACTTTACTGCAAGTGAAAATTGTAATTAATTTGTTACAGGTTAAGTTCAGGTTGGATAATCAAAATTGGCAGAGGTTTAGACTTTTATAAAGCGCCAGAAAATAAATTTTGTCTTGGAGTTTATGATTTGGACCTACGACAATGTCATGAAACCACAGTTGATATAGTTCATTCAAAAAATATTAAGCAATCTTATGGATGAAGATGAATGAATATGAATTATTTGTGATAATATATTAAAAAATGTTTCTACTTTAAATATATTTTTATTTCTTGCCAATATTTGTATATTTATATTTGTGCTAAAATCTGTGTTCTATATATTTTTTGCTTTTATATGCATGGATGGACATAAAAATAATTACACTTAATGTATTTCAATTTTACATTTGGGGTCTCATCAGGAATAAAAAATTGTTCAATTTATTGTCAATAGATGGCGCTGTATCTATTTGCTATTGATGATTTCGTAAAAAATACTTTTTAAGTCAAATTACAATTTAATTACAAAAATAATAGGAGGAAAAATAGACCCCAATAAGGTATGCTGAAGATTTGAACTCGAATACTGAAGTCAAATTACCATAATTTTACTGATTATTGAAAAATGACCCATTAGTAGTTTCTACTGCTTGTTGGTAGATAGCGATGTTTATATTTCATAAGTTTGTTTTATGGTTAAAAACTAATTCTGTTATATTTTAGTAAATGCGTATTAAACATTACACACAACTAATGAATTATTCATTAGTTTGCGCAGATCTACGCCATCATCGTTCATAGACACCTATAAAATAACACAGTCCGAATTAAGGCTATCTAATTTCTTTGTATCTGTACTAGTGTAGTGTTGGGTAATCAATGGTATTAACTATTATATAACTTCAGGCCCATGGTACCATATAATATTTACAGGTCCAATAGCATGGGCCTCATCAAGAATAAAGAAAAAATAGTTCAATTGAATGTCAATTATAGATAGATGGCAATAAATGTATAGATTTGTTATAGAAGTTGTGTGAAACTACTAATAGATGTTTCAAATTTTTTATTGTTTCAAAAATACCGTCAGTAATGGAAAGCAAAATAATGCACACGTAAATTAAATTTGCGTAATTTTACAAATTATTGAAAAATCAGCAATCGATAATAGAGGGTTAGATTTGTAATTCATATTTACAGATGACGCTTTTTCTATTTATGAGTTCTTCACCACGGTTTAAAGCTGGTCGCTGAAATATGTTTACTTTTTAGGATATATTTTACAATATTTATCTTATTTTAGTTTACACATATTTATAAAATAGAATAGTTCGACAAATAGCGGATTATAGACATCTATTAACTATTCAAGCAAACAAATATATATAGCGGTATCCAATTTATTTTTATGGAAAGGGGCATTTGTACTATAAATAGTATAATGTTATGTGTAATGGTGTATTTATCGAAAACATGTTTGGTGTGCGGCTCTATCTGTCGTCTTTTGAGGTATTTTATGTGAAGTTCCAGGTAAAATAAAAGTTAAAAGTAAAATAATTCCAAGGAATAACTTTATATAGGCAAGTTATAAAAATAACTCACTGCTAGTACCATTTATTTGAATTGGTATTTCAGTGCAGACCATTTTTGGCTTGCCTGAACGTAATTCCAATAGGCGCTGCTGAAATATAATAATATAGTAACACATTATAACTCAGTCGTTGATTATAATCACTGTAGTTTGTAATCAGTGATTAACGAGTTGGTTTAAAGAAATTTGGTAAAAGTGGGATTTAACAACAGAAAGTGATGCCTCTTTTTGCCACTAGATGGCGTAGTTTTTAGTCCATGCATACGATCGAAAAAAAGGCAAAAAACTTGCTTGGGAAGCCGAGTAAAGCAGGTTCAAATTCCGGGTCTCGCACCTCTGATATTTTCATGTGCGAATCATTTCTAACATGACTACCACTTGCCTTACGGTGAAGCAAAAACATCGTGAGGAAACCTGCATGTCTGAGAGAACTTAGCAAGTTTTCGAAAGACATGTGAATTCCGCCAACCCGCACTTGACCAGCGTGGTGCACTATGGCCTGATCCCCCTCGTACTGAAAGGAGGCCCGTGCCCAGCAATGGGACGTTAAAAAGGGCTGAACAAGGGGTGAATACATACGATCGAATAGGTGCCTAAATTCAGTTTCCCGAGGCTGAATGGTAACTTCACTCTATATCACGCAAGCTTCTAAATATTTTCTATTTGAAAATAATTTCTGGCGATTGTTTGGAAGCTAGCGCATGTATTTTTCATATTTTAAAGACTTTCTGGCAGAGAAATAATATTATAAAATACAAATATGTACGATATTGTATTTTTATCCACTTTTTATCATTATTACATGACTAATGTTAACAAACTTATGAACCTCATTATTTTATCTTTTTGACTAATAATTGTCATTAATATTTATTATCGTCATATATTATTTACAGTTTGAGAAAATGTTCATGACAAACCGTTCAATGATTTCAATAAAACTTAGCACATAGATAAACCGTAGACGAACTGGAAGTCACTAAGCAAATAGGATAATTTTAGTGCGTTTATTACATCCAGGTAGTTCCAATAAAATGTTATTAAAAGATGATTTTCTCCATGAACTTTGAACGCGAACTCTTCTCATGGGCAATAGAGTGGACCTAGTTAATTTTTTTAAAAGGTATCAAAATAAAACCATACAAATATAATAATACAATATACTTTATTTAAACACAACAATAATCAGCGACTGCATGTTCCATTATAAATATTACAAAGTATAGAGTTATATGCACCTGTACGTATTTAGAGGTGTTCAAAAGTTTATTCGAAAGTGACTTAGCACTTTAAAGTGACAAAATCCTATCTATTATTTAAATAAAATATTAAGTTTGCAATAAGACTAGCCTAAGTATGGCAACTACATACATACTTAAAGATAAAAAATGATGGTCAAAGATAATATGGTATAAAAAATTGTGAACCAAACTTTCTCATACCATTTTTAATATACTTAGGTTTATTTTATAAGTTATATGAAAAAATGAGCATCACAATCCTATAAACAAAAGTTGAAAGATGAAATGAATCTCTTTAGATTATCACGCAAAAAATATTTTTTATATTATAGTATCATGGACCAAAAAAGCGTGTGTGCGTACTTATGTACGCACGTAAGACGTTATACTTCTTTGACGTAACAGAATAAAAATAGCTAAAGATTTTATCCCGTATGTCACAACTCTGTAAAAGGAATGCACATACTTCATCGTGTTGTTTTTTGACTGTCGGTGTGAAAATTTTACTCGCATATTTTTTCCAAACATGCCAAAAGAAGTATAACTTCGAATATTTACACATTACAAACTAAAGGGTGCACGTGGAATGTAATTAAGCTTGAAATAATTTCAATTGTCATAAATAAAGGGTGAAATATTAAAAATACAAAGTGGTATTAAAAATAGGTAGCCATTTGTTTAACTTATCGTTTGCAAATTATAAGTTATTATTTAAATTAAATCTTTGGATGCAATATTTCTGTCGTAAAGTCTTAAAAAATGTCTATCAAAATGATATATTAAATGATATAATATATACCTTTATAGGAAAGTTTCTTCTAAAAATCAACGATTTTATTTTAATTCGTTATTAATATTTTACTTTTATAATCTAAATAATATAGAAGGTTACTTCATATAGACTGCATTGCGATAACACACTGACAGTGAAGTTAAAACAGTAGATCGATGAGTCCATCAAATCTGAAATGACCTTTTAATAACTTAAAAAAAAAATAGGAGGTACTTAATTAATCTGTAATTTTTGTGTGCATATAACGTGATATATTCGCCAATAGTAAATCGATTTTGTAGATTTTTTAATAAAGAATACACTATACCTCGTAGGATAGAATAATAATTATTTTTAAGTGATTTTGAAGCCGATGAACTGTTTTCCTTTATAATAAAAGAGCATTTAAAAAAAATACTCTCCAAACGAAACTTTTTTATTTTACATAGAAGAACATTTAGAATTCTATTATATGTGTTCCAATTTTAATTTCACAAAATTTAATATTCTACATAATATAATCCTTACACGTAGCTTTCTTGCTTTGCGGAGAAGAGCATTAACGATTCCATCAGATGCGGTCTGACCATTTCATCGACGTCTTTGCTGTCAGTAAAAGCTTCTGGATGGTGTTTGTATAAAGTTCTGAGAGCTTTTAAGCAATATATGAGCGTTTGGTCGGGATTGAGTTCGGGGTGCGGGCGCGTCCGTTGCACCCTTACCAAGCGGGTAAGGTGTGGAACGCCCTCTAGTTGTACTATTTGTTGGGCGACGTCGGGGATTACTGCTAGTCTAGAATATATTAAAGGAATAACGTTTTAGATATAAAAAAAGTGATATTAAGATTTTAAAGATAAGATTTGTTAAGTGAATTGAAAGTTTAAATTTAAAATATTGGAGAACACTATTCATAACACCATGTAACTAATAAACCAAAGAATAAACTATGAAGTGTTATATTTTGTTATTTTTCTTATTATTTTTCAAGAAATGTAAATTATTCGTCGTTATAGGCTTGGCGATATAGATTTGACTTTTAATATTCGCATGGCGTGGTAGTACGGGCTTCGAGTTCTTTAGACCAAAAAAACACAGTATTCAGCACACAACTCACCTAGAGATGGCCTCAGCGGCGTGGCAGTGCAGGCGGGCCAGCGCGCGCGCCTCGGCCGCGCGCGCCGCCGCCGCCGCGCCGCCGGCGCGCGCGAAGCACACGAGCGCGGCGCTGGCGGCGGCGCGCGGCAGCCCGCGCACGCCGCGCGCCGCGCGCGACAGCGACGCCAGCAGGGACGCCGTCTGCTCCTGGCGGGGGGCGGGGTTGTTCTTAATATCTCTTATATTCACTTGTACATCTTATAATATTAAATGAGCATTGTATATCTCAATATATATAATTCTTTTGTACGTGTGTTTGTTAATCTACTCCTCCCAAAGGACAGGACCGATTTGGATGAAATTTTGTGTATATATTTCAATGGGGTCCTGGATGATTTGAAAATACAAATGGACCCAGTAGCTGGCGCTCCAATCGATGTACCACTAATCGACTCCTAAACGGCAAGGATGATTTTAACGATATTTTTTGTGTATATTCGAGTGGGTCCCTGCAAGGTTTGAAAACACAAATGGACCCAGTAGTTGGCGCTGCAGCCGGTGTGTCACAAAATTTTTATAAAAGACTCCATTTTAAAATAAATAAATTAATTTTTTGATTAAATAAAATAAAAATCGATATAAATATGTATGTATGTATGTTTCCTATGGACTCCAAAACAGCTGGAGCGATTTTGATGAAATTTTCAGGTAATCTTCAAATTAGCCCAACGGATGATCCTGTGAATTTTGTTAGCGATCGGAAGTTTGGACGCGGGCAAAGCCGCGGGTACTGCGTGTATGTTATAAATTTATTTCGTGTATCTCGAAAAAAAAAACAATACAAAAACGAAAAGTATGTCAAAATTTTACGTGATACCTACGATATTGATAACGTATTAGATTAAGAAAAAAATGCAACGGAAATTACAACTATATAAGCCTCAATTTAAATGGAGGTTTTCTTTAACAAAAAAAATATTCAATTAAAAAATAATATAATTTAATTCTTACCTGCAAAAACACGGATATATTTGGACCACGTCGCTTAACCGCATCTAACAGACGCTCAACAGTTTTATGTTTCATTAATATTTCTATAATATCTGATTCATTATTTGCATCTTCCTTCCTCTCCAGTTCCAATTCTCGCACCAAGTTCACGAGACACGCGGTACAAAGCAGAAGCAACTGACAGCACTCAGTTTTTGATACAATGCCTGGAAAAATAAGTATAATTAGTGACATATTAAAATTAATAATTATTTTTATTTATCAATGCCACATTACAAGACATTTTTCTGAATGCATGTGTTGTCGTTTTGAGTGTTAATATTAAAAAACTAATAAAAAAATAAATTAAATATATTTTTTATGGATATAGTAGTATGCATTATAAAGAAATAAGAAAATATCAAGCGATTGATATACTGATGACATACTTTTCAGTTCATATTTATGACTTAGCACAAGAAATCTTGTAACTACTAAAATTAGGATAATTATGTGTTAAAATACAATTATAATTATAAAGTATACGATTGCTAATCAACAAAAATAATATTTTAATATCCAATATAAAAAATCTTTAGTTCTACTATATTCCACACTAGATGTCAGCATTAACAATGGTATTCTATTCACCGCTAGATGGCGTTGATATAAGAATAATGTTTGAGATAGCGTGTAATTCTCAGAATGTTATGTATAATGTTTAAAATATTCAACATTGCATTGAACACTTGGTCTCTATTGTTTCCGATTGGTTACAGTTAACCAGTTGGTTTGTAATTGATTTTTACAATGAATATTATTTATTGTTTAACTTTTACATATTTCAGCAGAAACGTATATGAATACTAGCGACTCACCCTCGCTTCGCTCGGGTTAGTCCCTAGCTTGCTTCCCAATACAAACTTTCATCCCCATTTTCCACCCTTAAGGGATGATTTCCGGGTTAAAAGTATCATATGTCCTTCCCAGGGTTTCATCTAAATCGGTTGAGTAGATTACCCCCTACAACCTCACAAACTTTACCTCTTTATAATATTAGTTTAGATAATGAAGGGTAATGTAAAAAAAATGATAGAAAAGTAAAAGATCAAATTATATTTTTTTTTAAATAACAGAACTGTTAGTAATAATAGTTAGTTATCATAAGTATGTACGATACGCGTATATTCGTTAATTATAAACAGATTTCCATAATTTAATAAGTTGAAGTTTAACTCAAGGTTAAAATAAAATATAATTGCTTTTAAAATTATTTTTAGCCACCACTTTAGTTAAAATTTAATAATATTATCAGAAATAACCTGACCTACCAAACGGGAACCGTACTTTTTCCGGGATAAAAGTAGCCTATGTGTTATTCCAGACTATAATCTATCTCTGTGCCAAATTTCATCCAGATCCGTTCAGCTGTTCTGGCGTGAAAGAGTAACAAACATCCATACACACAAACATTCACATTTATAATATTAATACGGATAGTAAAAATAATAAATGGAACAACAAAATTACTTACTAGTAATATTTTCAACGATGGAATTCAAATACAAGTGTAGTTGTGTGAGGTCGTAGTGGCCGCGCAGCCACGGCGCAGTGATCTGCGTGAGTACAGTGATGGCCTCTCTCATCTGTGGTTCCGGGTTCGATTTATCTGACAGTATGTCTGATAGAATTTCTATACCACCGCCCTGAGAATATTAATATTATTTTATTTACTAACAAGCGATTAAGTCTCGCTCGGATCCCTAGGTGCCTAATGCTTATGTGTTACTCATATTCTATCTGCGTACGTCTTCACCGTAAGGCAAGTGGTAATCATGTTAGGAATGATTCGCACATGAAAATATCAGAGGTGCGAGACCCGGGATTTGAACCTGCTTCACTCGGTTTCCCAAGAGAGCGCGTTGCCACTGGGTTACCACTGCCTATCATAAATATCATGGGCACATTTATATAGTAATTTAAATAATATTTTTATTTAAATAATAAAATGTAGTAAAAAAAGGGTTTTGTAAAAAATATACTCGGTATTTCAAGGTGTTTTTGTTATGTCTGTAAAATTACTATGTATCGGCAAAACGTAAAAAATATTTTAAGGTCAAGGTCAATTTTATCAATATTTTAGAGGTTATATACATGATGGATTTTTTTTTGTTTTTCATTTCTCTTAAAGACTTAAAATAAAGCTTGCATACTTCTTAAAGATATATAATCATACATGGCTAGTTAAAAAATTGCACAATCAGAATACGTGTTTTTAGGTCATCATTAAGATCGCGGGTTCGAGTCTCTTGCGACACAATGTAGGTATTGTTTGCTTCAAGATTAATATACTTTTTACATACCTCTTCAAACTGTTTCACAGCTTCCCCGTTCACACAGACTGTCGCTAAAGCTCTGAGAGACAAGGCTTTTATCGAGCTTTTCTTAGTTTCTATAATCGCTGTTAATAACGCTCTAGGGACGCCACAGTCTACGAATGGCAGTTCTGTTATATTTTTCATTATCTTTGCACATTTCTCATGTAACGAGCTTTCCGAGTTCTCATTAAGCATTGCTAGGTGACCTATCGATGTTAGCGTGCTTTTTAGTATTAAATCTGATGGCGGCTCTTCTATTATTGATACTAGAGTCTGAAAAAAAGGATTTTGTTAATATTTATGAGTCTCAGTAACCTATGAGTAAATCCAAGGTATAAGTTATCTCCATTCGCTTTTTTATCTCTTGCGATGTTAGCGTGAAGAAGCAAGCAACAAACAAACTCTTCTTAGATTTTATTCTGAGATATGTTTTGAATTTGTTGACTAAATTTGCATATATAATATATTTAAATAAACGTGTAAGTTAATTTTATTTATTTTTTAATTTTCGTATAAAAAGTATGTATTCATTCATTTTTTTATGACCACGTCTTTAATCAACACTCTAAGTTTATTAAGCATTGCATTCCATCGAAGCTCTATTTAATATCCTCTTGTTTATGTTAATTTATAGATTGTATCGCAATTTATTCTAACGATGCATTCACTTTGGTTACTTTAATTAAACGTATTTGAATGTAGCGTCTATGTACAATTATTTATTGTTCATTATTTGTATAGTAAACTAATGTCTTAGCCTAGGTAGGTTTTATTTTTTTGAGCGGAACCCTCATTATTTTTCTAAAATTACAGTAACCTAAGTTATTCCTTATAGCATCGTAAAAATAAGTCCATCCGTTTCGGAGATTAGCCAGAACAAAGAGACAGATAGATAGACAAACAGACAAAAATATAAAAAAGTGTGTTTTTCGCATAAGTACCGTAAATAATTTCATATGCATTTAGTAAAAAGCTGTTATTTTAACATTACAGACACTTCAATTTTATTTATATGTATATATTAATTTACACTAAATTCCTGAAAATGGTTTTAGCTTTCACTAAATACGTAAATGCATTATTGTGGAGATAACCAACCTTCATCTGTTGCACTAGAACCGCCTTGGTAGTTTCTAAAAATATTTCGATTAGAGTATCCAAATGCTTCTGAACTAGGCTCCACTCCGGTTTACTTTCGTTTAGTTCAATTTTGACATCTTCGCCTATGTCTATTAGTTTTTGTAAATACAACTGTAGGGACAGTTTTATTTTGTTCCATCTTTCCGGAGTTTCCCCGGGAGGCTTGGTGTTTAGAGTGATGCTGTGAGCTAAGACGAATTCGTTGATGTTCGCGACTAGAAGGCAAATTTGCTCTTCACTGGTGTTATTTGACTCCATTTGCCTGAAAATATAATTTGATTTAAGTATGGAAATATGTACTCGTATTATTATTTTTGTTTAATTTAAGCTTTTGAAGTACAATCTTTTCAAAATTTCAAAAAAAAAATGTTATATTTATGTCAATGTCAATAAGATATAAAACATTTAAAGTTTATAAAACGTGTACCTTTTTTTTAAATTTACTTTAATGACTTAACAAATTTAGACTTATATTTTATTATATATACCTAATAACATCACTGTATTGATGAACAATAATCTGTCCGTGCGTTTGTACTTTCTTTATGTTTCCAGTGATAGTGGCAGAACTTGCGGAGACCATTGCCTTCATCTCAGCACCCAAAGGCTTACTTTGCAACGTCGTCATGCATTCATTTTCACACGAACTGACCAAATCGCAAAGCCAATATTGCACAGGTTCTGGTTTCCTTTCACATAACCGCTCTAATGTAGTTTGATCTATACTCCTCTCTCTGTACAATATTTCATCCCGATTATTTAACACTAGTCTGGAATTTACAAGATTTATTAGTCAACGACTTCAATAAACTAAGTGATTCGTTAGAAAATACGTGTTAAGATATATTTATTGTTTTTAATTTAGATTTATTATACTTTTACTTACCCGCTATTAAAATTTTCTAGTAGATTAACTCTGCGAGGTGTTTTCTTATTGCTACTTTGTACACCATTTATGAACTCATGAGGTGCAAGCATTTTTGGTGTCGAAGTACATCCTAAATCTAACTGAACGTCCATAAAGTTTAAATCATGATCTTTTAATTTCTCCCTTTTTGAATCGTGTGTTAAATCTTTGTCTGATTTAGAGACCGTGTCGTAAGGAATCTTTTGTTTGTCTTGAAATTGCAGTGGCGGCGTCAGTCTGTTCTTATCGAAATTGTCATTAGAAGAGACTTTATTTTTATTTTTTGTGTTTGTATCACTTTCTGTTCCTATAAGCCTTTCGTTATAACTAGGTATCAACATTTCTTGCTCTTTTGGATAACCAACAATAACCCAGGAATCCTGGTCACAGGTTCTAGGTAGACCTAGGGACGGTACACGACTTCCATTTAAAATTCCACCAGCTTTGCTATCTACTATACCAGGTTTTTCCTTCTTTGAACCAAAAAATTTAAATGGTTCTTTTTTTTCTTTCGTAGCGGATCGATGTTTTGCTTTGGGACCAACTTTTTTGGACGGTTTTAAATGGAGGCTATCCATAATATTCTTACCTAAGAGGGCTTTAGTTGGTTTGTGTAATTGTTCTTTAGGCTGTATATTTACTTTGGGCTGTTCATCTTCTTCTATATACCCTAGGGAGTGATAACCTTCTTGAATATCTAGTATTTGTTGGTCTAGTCTCTGGCCTTCGAAGTTAAGTGATTGATTAAGCCTGTTCCTTTGAAATTTAGGTGTGGTGGAAATAGGGATGTTCTCTTCATTAGACATACTTCGCTTGTATTGTGGTTTTACGGTTGTAATTCTTTCTGTAGGTACATATGACACATTAGTTATTGGTGTACGAACTCTAGGTTGATTATTGACAGCAATTTCATTGTTACACGATAACCTTATGTATTCAATGCTATCGTCAGATTTATTTTTACTCGTTTCTAAATCTTTAACTGTAGCTACTTTACTCGTCTTGGTACTGTCGCTGTCAGTGCTTGATACGAATTTCTTAACTGGATATTTCTTAGAAGGACTTAAAATATTAAGATTTTTTACAGATATATCTTTGGTATCTTCATCTATTGCACTTGTGTTTAGAGTATTTTCTTTATTGGCTATATTATGTGAATTAGATTCTGACGCTGAATTGTTTACGTTTATATTGATTTTTGAGTTTATAGTTTTATCTATAGTTTTCGTTACTTTGTCTTTTGTTGGTTTATCGTTATTTATATTTCTAGGGGCAGGATATTTGGGTGCTATATTATTTTCACCATCATTTTCTTTATCTTTTAACAATTCTAAATGCTCTTCGTCGTGATGAATTTCACAGTACTTTTGTAAATCGTATGGAGTTTGAATTACGCTGCTACTTCGTAATCGAGGTTTTGGTGTGGGTGCACCACTACTGGTATCTATTATTCTTGAAGTATCAACAACATCTTTACCACATGATGTATTTTGAAAATCAATGGCTTGTTTAACTGTTACATTTTCGTTATTATTCGAGTCGCTGCTATTTATTGATTTGTTTTTATCGTTGCTATTATCGGGGGAAGAGTAGTACTGGGAAGTCGGTGGGGAGCTATCAGAGTCAGAGAACCCTGAATCCTGACTCTTATGGCTGCCAGGGCTGCCATGACGAAGAGGCCATTGGTTTGGCATATTATTGGGCCTAGCTAAATTATCATGGCTATTGTTTCTTTGTTCGGGCTGGTTCGCTATCCAATGCGGCAGCTGTGGCTCCCATTCTTGATCATCTCGTCGATTGTTTTGGTTCCACTCGGCTGGAGCCACTGGACTGCCAATATTTGGCGATGCGTCACCCCACCAGACCTTGCTTCTTGTTCGTTGAAAATTGGACATCCTGAGAAAAAAAAAAAAACAAAGAGTTAGGTAAATGACGTGGGAAAATTTAAGCTAGTGAGTGTAATGATCGGTTCAAATGACGTAATTTCTTGGTCCATTATAATCGGGTATAAGTTGAGAATACGTGAAGCGTATCGGTTCTTTCCTCCCCGAAGTTGACACTATTATTCATTTAAAAGGTAGTTGAAATAAGTTTTGAATATATGAAAATACATATAATAAAACGTCATTTCAACGCATTGCAAGCAGATGTTGAAAACCGTTGCAGATTCTATTGTGTTTAGGGCAAGGGCTATTAGAGTTGGCTGTGATTTCGGCACCCCTCGTTTTCTTATGCACTGGGAACTAAGGTCACTGTGAATAGTTCTAAATACCCATACGTACAATTAGGTCATTTTTTTAAGATTTTGTACTTTAAATATAAGGTTATAAAGTTCAATATTGTTATTTTTTTCTATTTAGAACTGCTAATTATTCTTTTAGCTAAACAACTAAAGTAGAGTAAGGCTTGCGGTTTGTGAGTCAAGATATGAATCACAATAACAATGTGTTACTTATTGTCTTAATAATATATCTATTGATTAACATAAAGGCAAAATGTTTTGGTTTTCTTAAGAAGATAAATAAATCATAGTTCTGCTAAAATAAAGTTACAGTATTAATTGTAGTGTGTACAAAAATTATGTTCCTACCTATTACTTTACAAAAAAAAATCCTAGATATAGGTATTACGTAAAAGTATGAAATCGAATTAAATTAATTGTTTACGCCGTTTAATATTTTACAAAAATTTCCTAACTAAAGAACAGGTTTGGCCTTATGTCGATTTAATTGTGATAATTTCGCTAAAATGAACGTGAACAATTCTTTTGCAATATATTGCGGACAATACAATTAAAACTATATGCTTGACGCGTTATTTTGTATCGCAAGAAAACTTGATGGGTTGTGAAGACGAGTTAAATCTTGCTAAAATTAAACTTGGATAAAAAATAATTATTACATACTCTTCCTTTTCGACGTCGGTTACTTCAATATGGATGCTTAAAATAACATGTACACTGACCAGTTACGTAAAATATAAATTTAGTAGGCACCTACTAATGGGTACTAATGACCGCTAATTACTGAGAAATATTTTAAAGTGTTAACGTTAGGATTACATCGTCATTCAAGGATGATAATTGTCTTAATCACCTCATGCAATGCATATGGAGCGAGCAAGTTTCATAAGAAAAGCTAAATATGGTTTAGAAAAGTCTAAAGGGAAGTCCCGTTTTGATATTGCGTACTTCAAGAGCTTTCTAAGCTCCTTAGTAATGGAAAAGTTATATATTTTATGATCTGTGGTAAAGTAATTGAAATTGTTGTAAATAAAGTATTTTATATAAACTTATAAAGTAAAAATATTTTTTATTTAAACTTTTTATATTTGTATGAAATTTTGATACACCTATTTTTTATTTTTATAAAAAAATCTCATACTACACTATGTTCAATTCTATTCTTCTATAAAACCTGCTAGTCACGTCATCATAACGTCATGTTGTTGAGAGATGCGGGATAACCGACAGGAAAATACGTTACTGCGTACGTACTATTTATTACGTCTTTAAAAATAATAAAAATGTTTGAAACTATTAATATTAACTTTCAACTTCCTTTATGTTTTGGACTTATCTTAAAATAAAAAAATGTTAGGTATTTTTATTTTTATTTATTTATATGATCATTTATTGGCATTTGGGAATCTTTTCCTACATGTAAAGCTTTCCTATAACTCATTCTATGAACCACGAGAACAGAGCCACGGTCAAATATAGTATAGGTACCTATGTTATAAAATGACTTCCTACTGTTCATAAAATTCGAAAAAAATGTCTTTAATGCTATGAAGAATACTATAGGTACTTACAAACATTTAAAAACTACCAGAAAAAAAGTGTTTTAAAATATGTAAAATATGTTATCTTGTAAAGTCTTTGACCTTCCGACAGGCCCTTGCCGACTTCCTTCGCTGTCTCCTGGTACATTTAGATATGCTTCAATGCTAACAATGCTTGCTTTTATGCGACATTGGATCTAAAAGCGATCTGGATGACGTTATTAGTTTAAATTGACACCTTTTTGTTTTGTTTTTGTTATTTCAACAAAAAATTATTTCAAAATAAATTATTCTTTATGGGATTTTGTTATGTCATGTTATATACATACATACAAGTAAATGGATACCGTATATTATGATTCAACTTTTTTGTTTTATTTAAATCACGAATCAGAGCAAATGTATCCATAAATATTAAATAGTGATGATTGTGAAGCGAAAGCATGACCAAATTAAAGATATGGCACATTTATCGCGCTCCACTAGAGATGCGTCCGTGACTAATTGCATTTGCGGAATAAGCACTTATAACAAGAAACGTCTAAAATATATAGCCTCTTTGGTACTTGCTACCTTTACTTAATTTATCTATAATCAAAAAAATTGTCTTGATCTATAAAAAAAATTACTTAAATTTGACTGTGTAATAAATCAATCGAATTTAAAGTATCAACTAGTAAAAATATAGAATAAATGTAAAGGTGTGTTTCGCACCTTTTTTGCATGACAATTGACTAGGATGTCCTTGCAAAGTTCACTGGCTCTTTACACATCTAAAAATTCCGGCTTTTTGTCATCATTTTGACGTTAATTGCATATAAACACATTTTTTTTTTTTAATTGAACCGTCCATTTATTAGCGTATAATCATCTGCGCGTTGTTTATACCTTATACGGTAAGTTATGTGCACCTGGCTTAAACAGAAGTATAAACTATGAGTTAAAGTAAATAAACTGTTTTTGTCATAATTACGTATAAGTTAGTTCTAGACCTTCCCTGGGGAGAAGCCAACTCCTACCGGGCGCGTCCCCAGGTGGCGGATAGGGGAATGCCACCCGCTTAGGGCGGCGGGTGGTACCGGAGAAATCCGGCGCGGACCAAATGGCTTGGGTGGGGCCGCTCGTCTAGGCCTCGAGCCGAAGGCGTTGCGGCCACCGGTGGTGGGACCGCTTGGTCCCACAGCCGGATGATGGGTGCCGGTTGCGGGACTGTGGTCGCAGGCCCGCATCCGGCGGAGAGGTAGGCCGCGGCGGGAGAGGAGTGCCGGTATTTCGGTGCGCCGTTCTCCCTACCTTCCGCGGCCTAGACGGGGCCGCCACCGTTTGATGGCGGACGCGGTGGGGCTGCAGGGGAAGAGGAGTGTCGGTGTTTCGTTGCCGCTCTCCCTGTCCTCTGCAGCCGATTGGAGGTGGCCCACTTCGGTGGGCGAAGGTTAGGTATAATGGGGCTGCTCCGGGTACCTCTCTGGCGTAGCAGAGTTGACTGTGGAGCAGCCCCATTGGTTTGGTGGTCTGCCTAGCGCTTAGGTAGACCTGCCGCCGGGGCGCCGTAGTAGTTATGCGCAAGCGATCCTGCGGCGTCCCACTAAGGCGGGGGAAGGGATGTCGGGTTTTAGTGGGTAGTACCGGCTCTTCTAGCCGGTGAGCCCCACATCACCACCTGGGGGATCAGGTGGTATGCGTAAATGCATTTCCCGACGATAAAAAAAAAAAAAAAAAAAAAAAAAAAAAAAAAAAAAAAAAAAAAAAAAAAAAAAAAAAAAGTTCTAGACCTTAGGTTAAGCTCTAACGATTCTGATTAAGATCTTTTTCATTTCACATTACAAGGTAATTCAATAACTTACTTATCTAGGAACTAGCCGAAGTAAATGCTCGTTTATCTATTGAGTGATGTACACTATTTTTTCATGACAAAACATAGAATGCTTTGGACCAACAAACATCGTATCTTAATGGTATTATAGTAAATGTGAAATGGAGTAAAAACTTAGTGCAGCTGGCTTAACGGTCGCGTGTCTTCTGCTCGTCTGCCATACGCCACGCTTGGGCGTACCGCACCGTGCACGCGCCCTACACACGTGTTCCACTTTGATGCGAATCGCTTAATATTTATTTTTGTAAACAAATGTTTTATAATTTACATATTATATTTTTATATTTATATTTAAAATAAATCAATAGAAAAAATAATAACGCTAACATTTTTTTGTAACTGTTTTATAAAATTATGATGTCGCAATTCGTCTTACTTAAAAGATAGACATCCGACCAACCTACATATTTTTATGTTGATTATAATCTAAGAGAACGTCTTTTATTCTATTCTAGACTTTGTGTAATGTTTTTTTCCTAGAATAAAAAATATTTACCTAATAATACCTGATTTTTGTTTATTTCTTACTATTAAATGTAGGCGTAATTACTTACAATAAAACACTAAATTAACTAATTTTCGTAATCATATATGATATACTAGCGACTCTCCGTCGCTCCACTCGCGTTCGTCCCTAGGAACGTTTTAACGGTTAGCATAGGTTTCTCAGAGATGAGATATTTTCCAGCAGTAAAAAGTATCCTATATATTGACCCGGATAACCAGCTATGATCATACCTAATTTCATCAAAATCGATCCAGTGGTTTTCTTGTGATGCTTTCCTAGATAGACAGACAGGCAGACTAAATACTAAAAACTATAGATTCGGCCTCTATATCGATAATAATTACTATTTCAATAATATTTTCCAAAAAATATTTTATGTACAGATTTAACTCAGAATTTCATTAATTGTATAGATAGTTAATAATAATAAAAGCCAATAAATCCGGGAAAAAGATCAATAAAAACATCAGTTATAAAAATTAATAAATTATTCAATAAATTAAAAATATAAATAATTTGATGTGCGATTATATAATAAAAGACAATCAATTCTAAAAAAAAAAAAACAAAAAAAATCAATTATAACTATACTGACCGTCTGAATTGCAACGATTTTTTCTCACAAATGTCAACAAAAGAAAACCGTTACATCATATCGATCAAGTGATGTAGTGATTTGATCTCTATGGTTACAGCCAGGTGTGATCGAGTTCCGTTTCGCAAGGGCTCAATCGCCCCTTATCACCCCCTGTTTGATGTTACGTGTATACAGGACGTTATTAAAATGAAATTCAATTCATAATTATATTTGTAGTTGTTTTGCACCATATAAATATATTACAATAGAGCCAGATCAACCCATTTTAGCAATTACTTCAAAATGACATTTATCTCATACATTCTCACATTATTATTTTTTTTATCGGTATCAAATCAATTGTCTTAAGCATGTTTATTTAAGGCCTATTGTAAACAAAATGAAAATTATGTATATCGAATTTTAAATCAAACACCAAGCCTTTTATGACATTATTATAAGGTTTGCCAAGTGTTTTTCATTATACCATTTGCGTCAATTATAATTAGCAAAATACAAAATGACGCATAATTTACATAGGTGTTTAGCGAAAATTATTCATATTTTAAAAATTTAAACCCGTTCTCATGTTAACAAGTTCTAATTCTACCAGTTTAAAGAGTCATATTGATTGACACATTAGCACTAGTTGTTATTGTCAGTCTATGCAACTTTCAACACAATGAATGGTAATCATGCAATCGTTACAAATTAATTATCATATGAAATGAAGAAATTGCTCTTATTATGTGGAGGTATATAGTAGTTGGAATACGTTATTATATATATTCTCGTCATGTTATTACGATGGCGTTGTTGACAGCAACCGTTTATTTCAAATCAAATAAGCGTGAAATCTATACTAATATTATAAGGAGGCAAAGTTTTTTTGTTTGAACGTTACGCTCTCGTTTTACGCTAGTATTAAGCTAAAATTATGTCATAGTTATAAAGATAATTCTTGTAAAACATGCAGCCAGTACCATGTTTGGTTTGCTGCATTCTTCATGCGCACCGGTTCTCTAGCTCTATTTGTAATCCTCATTTCACTATTATTTGTTAGTACATTGTCTTCTACGTTCATTATTCTATACGATTGCAGGCTATTTAATAATATTTGGGTAAGAAAAGCTTATTTAATATATTTTCTGTTTCTATTTATATGCTATAATTGATATTCGACTCGATTTTAATATATGGATAAAACTTTCAGAAGGATGTAAGCTTTTCTATTGCTTAAGAAGTTTTATGGGAAAATTTTCATTTAGATACTAAATCACGAATGAAACTTCGAGTCAAAGTGAGCAAGTTATTCATTCACAAGCATCCTGTGTATAAACGACGATTGGTTACCTTTGTCGCATTCTCGTCGCTTACCGGTTCTCTAACATCTGTCCATATTACATACACAGTTGCGTTTCATTCAACGCATTAGTACTAGAGTTGGGACTTCCGCACCCGATGAAGTGCGGTGAAAGTAACGTATGTTACGTAAATTGAGATGGGTGTAATTAACCTTTGAAAAGGTTTTTTTCTGAAGGTATGAAATATGACTTATAGGCAGTCACTCTGTAACAACTACAAACCTTTGTAGTGTAATGTTTTCATTTAATCCCTCCACGACCGCGGACACGCCGGCGTTACAGTTAACAATAGATTTCATAGAAATTTAATTAATTTCTTAGAAATTTACCTGGAGGTGTTAAAGTGATAGAAAATAAATTTTATAGCCCAGCCAGCATTTATTAATCATTAATGTGTAATACAGATAATAAAATTGTTTATGTACACGTGCCATTTACTGTAAGTCATTACCATAAATTTTATGAGATATTCAGGTTTAGTATTCCTACACACGATTAAATGGTCATCAAGTATATTTTATTATGATATTTTACTTCCCAGTTTCTTTATTAATTTCTCTAATTACGTGTAGGTATATTATTAATAATAATACATACATTCATTTTTATATCTTTTTATATGTATATATTGAAGAATGAAATTCTATAATTAATCAATCTATACGAATGTTATAAGAGGCAGAGTTTGTTTGTTATTTTTGTCTGTTTGAACGCGCTAATCTCAGGAACTACTAATCTGATTTAAAAAATTCTTTTTGTATAGATATCACGTATCTTGAGGAAGGCTATAAGGCTATGTATCATATAGTAATAAAGTCTATCTATTCCATACTAATCGCTAAAACGTACATAGGGACGAACCCGAGCGAAGCGAGGGTGAGCCGCTAGTATCTAAAAACCAAATTCAATAATAAAATATTACTAGCCTACTGTCTACTAAAATCCTATATAAAAAAGCAGCGTTTCCAGACATTAAACTTAAGAAAAGAATTTGTGTTCTATATTTTACAAAGTAAAATGCATGCTCCGCTGCATCCCCCATATATGTATGTAGGTGTCCGTAGTAAGGCACGCGCGGTGCCATATGGCTGATAAGCAAGCGTGTCGGTAGAAGAAAAAAACCTAATACACGTGGCGGTGTTTAACTTTTTATATCAACTCGTGTAGGCGGTTATTCCGCTTTAACTGTTAACTTAGATGAACCTATACCGTATAATTGCGAGTGAGATAGTTCTGTGAGTTACAACAATGCTGTCAGACGCTTCAGCATGTGACAAGTTTTGCCTATAGTTCATCCATTAAAGTTTCAATAATATGTTTGTAATTTTTCAAGCTCGTTTGGATTTTTTTAAATTTTAGCGTCGTAGGTAGGTACTATAATTTAAATTATTCCCGGTATTTTTTAAGTGTACATCTTACAATATATATCTGAAAATGTCACGTCATGATATTGTAGTCATACGTTTAGTGCAAATATTCGCCCTTTGAAATTATTATTGATTAAGAATTACGTAAAACATGAAATAAGGCATACAGAGCCTTTAATGAGTTTGTATTTATTACATGACATAATATTAAGAACACCTGCAAATCGTTTTTTTTTAAATTGAATTATAAACGTACGATGTATTTGTTCGCCAGAACATTTTTTGTTTATTTTTTTTTATAAAAACAAGGCTATGGAAAGACTTATAGCTAAAATTTATAGAAAACTAACAACTCACGCTCGCTTCGCTCGGTTTCGTCCCTGAGTACCTACGTGTTGACGGTTAGTATGGAATAGACTATATTATATAGGTATATACATAGGTATGATGAATTTTATATCACTTACTTGAGAAATGATTGATTCCTCATAAAAACTTCAATCTCCCGTTCCACTCCCTTAAGGAATGATTTCCGGGATATCCTATACTATGTCCATCCCAGGGTCTCAAACTATCCTCATACCAATTTTCATCTAAATCGGTTCAGCCGTTTAGTCGTGAAAAAGTAACAAACAAACAAACAGAGTTGAGAGTTACTTACACATTTGTAATATTAAAAAGTATGAATTTATTATTATGGAAGCATAATCTGTATTTATACTGTATTAGTAAACGAACAAAAACGATAGTTGAATTTTCCCACCAAATCAGGCATTCTAGATTCTTTAAACTCTTCTTCCTTATTAAATAAAATAAAAAATAAATAAAAAGCACATAATAGGTACATACATTAAAGTTATAAGCAAGCATGGTTTCCAAATTCTAGTTAGTCTTCTTAGTTGCAAAAGTCACCGTTACACATGGTCTTAATACGTCGTTATTCTATTAAAGACAATTAAAGATACAGCCTTGGTTTTCAATTATCGGATGACATTTACCCTACAGCTGCAAATTGATGAAGTAGGTAATATGTACCTACTGTACTTTCAGGCAGATGCACAGCCGTGTATAGTTTAATTGTTTGACATTTATTTTTTCCATTAGAAAACCGTTTACGTCGGTTACAGGTGGATATTAAAAAATATGAAAAATACTGCAATTTTGTATATCTGCAGGTGTTTTTGATGTGTAACTAGAATAAATTATAAGAATAAATCAATAAAATAAACGAAAAAGATACAAAAGTTGTGGTTTTTTAACCGACTTCCAAAAAGGAGGAGGTTCACAATTCGTCGGAATCTTTTTTTTTATGTATGTTCTCCGATTACACGAAGACGCCTAAACTGATTTGGATTTTTTTTTGTTCCAAAGGGTATACTTCCCAGGTGGTCCTATATAAATTTTATCGGAATCGTTCGAGCGGTTTTTAAAAAAATCAACAATAAATATATTTTTTAAATAAATTGTTTAATCGAATATGTTATTAAAAAACTTTCTTACAAATTACCTGCTTATTACGTCTACACTAAAAATGGAAAAATAAAAACTTAAAAAAAACCAACTTCCAGGTACTAAAATGTAAAAAATAACTAAACGGAGATTTTCATTTAGAATAGATACCTAATCAGATATTGTCGAAGTCGGTGCCAAACTACAATATTTTAAGATATGAATATCGAAATATATTAGATTTGCTTTGCATCGTCTGGCACCGACTTAAAAAGTTTTTATTCCAGAAACAACTTTACAGATACCCGAAATTAATTCATACATATTTACAAGAATTGCTCATTTAATATTATAGATATATGAACTATTTTATTTTCTATATAGTATATACATAACGTACCCGCCATCATTTTTCTTTAATTGACTCATCTAAACTAATATTACAAGTGCAAGAATGAGTCACTGAAGTTTGTTAGTCTTATAGGTACTTGATATCTCTAAGACAATAATCAAGCTCTCAACCAAACAAAATTTAATTTAAAAATAAACAAGATTTACCAATAAAAAAACCTGAGCCGATGGTTTCGTACAGTACATAGTTCCATATTTCAAAAGATTATATTAAAGTACCCTAAACCATCTTTTTGATCGAAGTCTAAGTTGAAAATGACTAACAATGATTCCACGTGAGTAATTTACAAGTATGTAGCGGTATACTGAATTTAGAACTCCATTAATGTCTTGTTTGAACCTGTGACCTTTGCTTTAATAAATAAAACACTGCCGCTAAAAGCTGGTATATTAAACGTAACTAGAAGTTACCTAAATTGATTGGTTAGATCCATATTTCCCTTTCAATACCGATGATATCATAGAGGTTGTTATTTTGGATTGCAGATTGTTAAACAAATTGTCACTGTGAGGTCTCATTTTACCGCAATGAATGCTTTGTCTCTATATGGTGTGTTAATCACTTGCCTGGTATTTGCACGTGCGGGTATATTAACGCTATAGTTATTTTAATTTGGTCGCCTTACCTTATGGTTCTCATGGTTCGTTCATGGTATGATTTATTATAATACATAGTAACTTGATATAGAAAATTATATTTACTGACTGACTAAGTAATTCCTAAACGATCACATCATAGCAACACCATCTAGAAGTCTAATATTTTGACAGATATGGTATTGGATAGTTTGTACTCCTAAATTAGGTATATTTTTTGAAATTCATCCCCTTATACCCTTAAGATTAAGGGGGTGAAATAGGGTGGAAAAGTATATATGGAAAATACCTAATCTGTTTCGATGGATATTGACTCGAATCGTATATTGAACCAAATTTCAAATAAGCCAGTAAGTTTTCTCTATTGACGCAGGAAAGAGAGTTAAGCTATAAAAAGGTACAATGACTTAAAGGCCACGAAAAAGTGATTAGTAATTACTGATATCTTTAGAAATGAAAGATTTTTTGAAACATAAATGTGACCACCCTTGGGGCATTATTACCTTTTCATTAGAAGAAGAATTAAGAAAATCGAATTAAGATAAGCGATTATGAGAGTTGCACGCGTCTATGAGCGGCGATAGCCACTTACCATCAGGTGGGTCGTTTGCCCCTTTTACTATAAAAAAAAAATAAAAAATAAAATACACACAAAAATACACCTCCCACATAATACAATACTCACACATAATACAATTAAGCGCCACCTCCTTTTTGAAGTCAGTTAAAAATATTAAATTTAAATTAATGTTTTGTTTAAATTCGACCCAAATCATTATTGAAAATTTGAGAATAACATATACATTTGAATAGAATTTACCTATGTATATAAAAAAACTAACTGTTTTCATAATTTTTTTATTGACAAGTGATAACACTAAAGCTCGTCAATAGAACAAAACAAAAATAAAATCGGTTGACAGAGGAAAAAAGGTACTGAACCGTTTTGTCTTTGCCTATTTATATATAGATAATAAACATACTCAAAGAATGTCTCACATTTTGTGTAAAGATAAAGGTGATAATAAAGAAAAATACATAGGTACCTAATATTTTTTGATATCGCACCAGACCAACGACGAAGCGTGCGTTACGCAACGTGACGTGTATGCAACGATCATTTGACACGACTTTTCTGCGCACGCGCAGTGTCGTGCAATTCTACGTACTATTTGCATATTTTCCATAACTACTTGTTTCAACTGTTTGAACTTTCTTTTATCCCAATATTTTCTATATAAATTACCAAGAGAATGAGTAATAATTCAACTAATTTTATTACCTAATGACACGCCATTGTTAAAAAGTGAAAATGGTAAAAGTATTAAGCTTTTAATCTTATTAAAAAGATAATTGTTATGTATTAGCTGTAAGTTACGCAACGTAATTGATGTCTTCACAATCACTCTAATGTATAAACAAAAGTAACTGCTGTATGGGCATTATAAAGATTTGTCATTTTTATAGTAAATAAAAAAAAAACTTAACCACATCTAACATAGAAAGCTTTTACTTACGCATTTGTTTTTTTTTATTAAAATTTTAAATAAATGAATTGTCTGGTGTTGTGCCATACAAGTTGCAACGTTGTTACTTGTTGGATATAATAGGTTATTGTTAAACGTTAATCGTAAAAAAAGAAAAGATAAAAATGCTTTTATTTAATTTTATATTTAGCCGAATTCAGTAAAATTACTATTTTTATTGAATAAAAATGTACCATGACATATTAAAATGAGATATTGATTTAAGTGATAGCGCTATCAAAATAACTTCTTGTACTGATTTCGTCACAAACATTTTTCTTTAGTAGGTATTATTATTGACATGAAATTTAACATTATTCAATTAGTATTTTACAAGCGCTTTCGAATCATTACTTGATTTGAAGACAGTCAACGTACTCAGTTCGTAAGGAAGTTTCCACCGGCTCAGAAAGCAGTTCTGATGGGAAGATCCGGTGATATACTCATTAGTTGCTCTTTAAAATATCAAGTTATAGTAATTTTAATACAACTATTTTATCATACTAGTATTATAAAGAGGCAGAGTTTGTTTGTTTGAACACACTAATCTCAGGAACTACTAATCCGATTTGAAAAACTTTTTGCATTAGATATCCCGTTTACTGAGGAAACTTATTATCATATATATATATATATATATATATATATATATATATATATATATATATATATATATATATATATATATAAAATAGATACACTATATATATATATATATATATATATATATATATATATATATATAGTGTATCTATTCCGTACTAACCGTTAAAATACCTAGGGACGAACCCGAGCGAAGTGAGGGGGGAGTCGTTAGTGTTCTAATGAAATTGCTGTAATATTAAGCTATACCGCATATTATGTAAATTCAAATGTAGAGTTCTAATAGGTACTATGTACCTATAAAAACGGAAATAGACTATTCTCTCTCATCCATATACAAAAGTAGTTTTCTCGCACTTCCTGTGTTCTAGATTTACAAACAAGTTTTCACGGTAAACCAAACAAGTGGCATAGATGTGAAACATTTCAGTAAAGATATATATATATATATATATATATATATATATATATATATATATATATATATATATATATATATATATATATATTAAATATCAAATTTTCGTATTCAAATTGATTTTCATATGCGTACTCATTTAATCTAATCAGAAACGCTATCGAGAAGATACTTCTCAAAGATAACTCTTATAACATTCTAAAAACATATTATGTACATTTTGTTCTCTTAAGTACTTTAATATTCATATTATTTATTTGTAAAATATTAAAATTGATTTGTAAATAAATTCGTTATATTATTATTTAAGTACTTACATATCTTTAGCTAAAATTGTGTCATTGTCTTAGAAATTTTATTGTTTTTTTAATAGTTCCATAGAATAAACAAATAATTTGATGTGGCTTATAAAAAAAATTATAATAAAATTACTTTCTTAACAAATATTACGTGGTTAGTAAGACGTTAAAAGTATTCCTAACAAATTGAACTTTTAAAAAAAGATTCCGAAGAATTGAGTACCTTCTTTTTGAAGTCGATTGAATGATTTGACATTAGCTGTCATTTAAACTAATGACTGGCAAAAATCTGTCACAACATTTCTCTTTTCATATATCAAATAGCATATTATGTCTCATGAATATTTAATGAGTTTAGCAACTCGATACATTATACAATAAGCCTATTTACAGATCAAGATAAATGTATAGGAATGCAATATAAATGCGGCAAAGATCACCTGCTGGTCTAGCTTTGCATCTAGAATACTAATACTTAGCTTAGAAAATACTTTAGATGTTAACGTAATGTAATTCTTGTAAATTATGTGCATTACAGTGTTATCCTGAGTGCGTAACATATTCGCTACGGTTAGCGGGTTCTGATCAAATTGACTAAATACGGCTGAATTATTTATATATTTACTAGCAGAACCCGCGGCTTCGCTCGCGCTAAAACTACAAAAAAACTTTAAAACATGAAACTTTTTATGAACCCCCTTATGGAATGAATTTCGAAAAATGCTAACACACGTATTTATTTAATTGTACTGAAGAGATGACATGACAATGCTATCTAAATTCTTTTAAAGTGTAATTTCCTTTTTAAACGTACTATTTTTTTTATGTAGGTATAGATAATATAAGATAGCATGTCAATGCGTTGATGCTTTATGTTTAAAAAAAATTTTTTTTTCACACTGTGTTGATTATGGTACTTAATCGACGAGTCTAAAATAGACCTTCAAAAAATCCAAAATTTACGGTTGGTATTCCGTGGACATAATATAATGTAAGATAAATGGGAAACAGTAATTAGCGATGAGCTTAACCTGCTAGGGATGTACCTAATTTCAAGTTAAAAGTATAAATATAATAACTATGAATTATTTTTGTAGTAATAAATATTATACAACTTTACTCTATCGATATTAACTTAAGTTATCCTATTATGTATATAATGGTACTTATAATGCATTGCTATGGGTATTATCCTCTCAGGGGACTATTGACAGTGAATCATAACCACATAGACATTCCTTTGTAAATCCACGGTTTACTGGCTCATAATTTTATGCAACATTTTATTTATATAATTTTTTTTTTAATGCCAAAACACATTTTTGTTGTTTATATTAAAGTCGAATGCGACAATTGTGCAGAATAAATAAAGGATTTTCTTAGAAAACTTATTTCTCGCTGTTGAGTTTAGAAGTATGTTTACAGACTACGCAATAAAATCAGAATCGGTGTGACAGGCGACTGAGCGCCATTTTGGAATTCTGATGATTCAGTTTGGATTCCGAACACGTAGCGCATCGATGCCACGGCACGGCTAGTCACTAGTGGATAGGGATGGGCCAAGTTAGTTAAAGAATTGAGCACTTGCAGTCAGTCCAAGTGTACTGACAGCTTCCGTAATTATTTTAATATACAGTGTTATAAATATTTTTAAATTATAGAGTTGGAATAACTTATTCGATCGATTTACATTTACATTGCTATTTAAAAATACAGTAGGTACTGTAAGGACACAATGACAATCGAAGATTAGTTTTATACATATTACGGATAAATTCCATGGCAAATGACAACAAATATTTTGTTTTATCTATTATTTGAAATATTTTTGTTATTGATAACTTGAGAACAATGATAACGTTTATAGTAATGTATATTCACGACAAAGATTGCAGGTTAGAATTGTGCGCCCAAGCAAATGTTTATATCGACTCAGTTTCATATTGACTGAGAGAAAAATTCTTCTGAATGTTCAGAACGGTACGGATAAACATTCTTTTAGAGTATTTAAAAAACTTGTCGCTACTTTTTACGGTTTATATACGATATGTGTTGAAAAAAGGTAATTATGCAACTCACAACATAATAACGGTTACGAGTCGTGCTGACTCCCGCGTAGTCGAAATTGTCTATGACATATTGAGGTTAATATAGTCTATACTACAGAGTACCAAGCCAATACGACAGTGCGATGATTCAATCAACTACTATATATACGATAGGTACTTACATATAAGAGAAATATTTTTTTTAACTTTTGTCTGCCTGTCGGTCTGCTTGTTCAGGCTAATCTCCGAAATGGCTGGACTGATTTTGACGGGACTTTCTCTGACAGATAGCTGATGTTATAAAGAGTAACTTATGCTATTTTTGTTTTAGAAAATGAATTAGGATTGCGCTCAAAAAAGAATACGTACCCACTACTAAATATATAAAAACAATGTAATCGATATAACTGTGGTTATAATCTTGTTTTTTTATTTTCGATTGAATCTGATTAACCAACAAAATAAGAAAACACTGTTTAAAAGCTATAAAAAAGTGGAGACAATCTACATTAACTTTCTTTTCTATGAATAAAATATTTTCTATATGACGTGAGATTCAGTTAGACCCTTCTTAAATTATAGCTTCTCACTTTCACACGAGAATCAATTGAGTGTTATTTCCTGCACTTCAGTTAATCGATCACACCTTACGACCAAAATATCATTATATACGTATTACTGTTTGTCGGTAGTGAAGGGCTGTTATCTACAAAAACTGTATTGTCATTTTCTATTCAACTTGAGCTACTTCCACATTAGTTAAACTTCATTTATAATATACTATACATATGTATTTATTTTTTTAATGTGTTAATTTTATAATCTAGGTGTAACTTTATAATATATAATAAATATACATTCATATTCATAAATTAATAAAAATAATGAAAAATATTTATACTCGTAGTAAAACACTTCCTTCATGCGATAATTTAGCTGTGTAGTTGGTAGAAAAAGTAAACTACATATTTTAAATCATTAAAAAAAAGTATTTTTTAAAGTTTAAGTCATTATTATTTTATTCATCACACCATATTTTAATTTGATTCATATTAATGAAATTAACAAAATAAAAACCTTTTTATATTGTACTGTATGTCACAATGCCCACAGAGTATCTATTCTCTATCTACACTACTATTGTCCGCTGTAACTGATTGTATTACATCCGGTTAAATTACTATTTCAATGCATCTGTGTCATTTATAACGTATACACTAAATTAGTTATCCATAATATTATTTATTATAAAAAATATGTTTGTATAAAAACGGATAAACTTTCATAATATTTCATAGAATAATATTAAGTATACTATTGAAATAAAAAAGATCGTAATTAGGATACATACTCGTATTTTATATTATAACTAGCGACTCACCTTAGCTTCGCTCGGGTTCGTCCCTGGCTTGATTCCCCATACAAACTTTCATCCCCATTTTCACCCCCTTAAGGGATCATTTCCGGAATAAAAAGTATTCAATATCCTTCCCAGGGTCTCAAACTATCTTCTTACAAAATTTCATCTAAATCGGTTCCGTAGAACCAGAGATTACCCCCTACAACGTCACAAACTCAAACTTTACCTCTTTATAATATATATAATATATTATTATAGATAATAAAAATAACATTGTTTTAACATCATTAGTAGAGTTGTGTCAGCGTTATTCTTGCTTTAAAGAAGTGGTAAAGGTACTTATGATTTAGTATCGAACTAAAAATACAATATAAAGATAACCGGTAACATTCATCGGCAATACCTTGGAGATAAAAAAAATACAATTAGCTTTTATCTCACTTACTTAATAAGCAAAAAATATTTTTTTACTCACTTAAAGTACCCATATAAACAAATTTGGTGACTCAACTACTTGTTATAAGAAACTATTTAACATTTACTCGAACTAATGAAGTAGATACTTCTAGATATAAAACTTAAAATGTAGAACGTAGTAAAAGCTATGACTCATTTCATTCATAAGTAAAATTTGCGGGGAATGTCGGTTTGGTTCTAAGAAGAATATTTTACGGAACTGAGATTATATGAGTCAGCTTAGCCTATTGAATGGACCTGACCTTAACATGAAATATTCGTAAAAAAAGTTTTACTTTGATATCGGCATATACATATATATTATTATATTCTTATTTACTATCGTTTGTTACTACATTTTACCTATAGATAAACAACATCGACGATGTAAGTTTAATACACATAATATGTAGGTATGAATACGTCGGAATAAAAGATTACGCTCATATCCCGATGTCTTGTACAAATGCTCACTATAAATGTGTTTATTATTTTTAAAATTAGTGCGCTGAGTTATGCGTGTTGCCATAATTAAATTCAAAACATTACATTTACCTTTATTTAAAAAAATAACTACATATAAGGTACTCGTAGTATTAATATATGTATGTGTTTATTAAATAAATATTAAAAATTACGAAAATTGACATGTGAGGTTAAGGTTTAAAATAATAAATAGTTATACGAGTATTCTATTGTGAGGTATTCGAAGCGTGAGAAATTTACATTAATAGAAAAACATTAGCCAGTAATAAACTTCATTTTAGCTAGGATTGTCAAACGAGTATGTACATTGTATGTACATGCTTTACACAAGCTTTATGATCTCACGGTTACTTCATTGATCGGCTTTAGGGTTACCATTCAATTACGACTGTATCCGCAATAAAAATCCAATAAACGAAGGCAAATTAGACGACAACCTTCAAATTCAAGTTCAATACCATGGGTATAATAAAGGTAAATAAAACCAGTTACCAATAATATGGAAGGATCTTTTTAAATAATTTTGAACTGAACTGTATTTAAAAAAACGAATGTTTGTGTATTTGTTTTGTATTTTTGTCACGAATGAATTTGCAAGAAAAGAGCTAGTTACTAATTACAACAAATATTTTTACTTAATAATTAGTTAATAATTACAAAAAATATTTTTACAGATAAAAAAGCATATAGAATAACAATTACAAATCTATCCCTCGGAAACCGTATATTTTTCCGGGATAAAAAGTAGTCTCTGTGTTATTCCAGACTATAATCTATCTGTGCCAAATTTCATCCAGATCCGTTCAGCCGTTCTGACGTGAAAGAGTAACAAACATCCATACTCACAAAGTTTCACATTTATAATATTTAATATACAGATATATGTAAACAACACATCAATGTGTAAAATATTAGAATCTCATTTCAATTTAAAAATATTAAATAGGTAAATTCAACACATGTAATCAATCTATATTGCTTACAGAAGCACTACAAAATCTAGACCACTTTAAACGAGTCTAACATCCACTAAGGTTTCAGGCAGATTAAGTTTTCAACCGCCATTAAGATTTCTAAAAACGCATTCCAGATAATTTATTGTTATTAAAATATTTAATGTACTACAAAGAAAAATATCCATGAAATGTTGTTTTATTGTAAAAACCTACCGGCCTCATATTGTATATTATATTTATTACTAGCGACATATCCTCGCTTCACTTCCCTAGAGACGTTTTAATATTTTTTGAGCGGAACTCTAATTCCTTTTCTAAAATAAAAGTAGCCTAAGTTACTTCTTATAACATCAGCTATCAGCCAGTGAGTCCCGTCAAAATCAGTCCAGCCGGTTCGGAGATTAGTCAGAATAAACAGACAGACAGACAAAAATTTAAAAAAATGTGTTTTTCTTATAAGTACATATCGTCAATAATTTCATATGCATATTTTATATGTTCTTTGTTCTGTACCAATATGCATATTTTAATAAAAAGCTGTTATTTTGACATTACAAAAAGACACTTCAATTTTATTTATCTATATAGATTCTTAATGACATAAAAATTCCGAATTAAAGTGTTAAACAGATTAGTAGTTTGTGTAGTTCGAATATAAACTGGTTGGTCTCTACGTTATTTTATTGATAGTGACGAAGTAGTTGATAGTATTTATCTGTATAGATCATAAACATTACGTAACATTTTGAACATTGTAGGAAAATTTATGGGAAACAAAATTTTGCCCATAATGTGCTTTTTAACTTAATAGGTACTTATATAAGCAACAGTGATGAGAGGAAAACCGCAAATGTATCATTTGCCCCATTAAAATGTAGAATCAGTTCATTTGTGACTTGACACAATAATAGCTGTATTAGGTATAGGTATATTTATTTAATAGGTTATATTGTAAATGATGATAAATGCAATTTAGAATAGTAAATACTATAAGTAAATTAAATAACTGCTATTACTACTCTTTTACAATAATTTATAATGCAAGTTTTCTTAACACCATTTTGATTAAATGAAAATACTAAAAATTAAAAAAAAAAACAAAACGTTATTTATCTATTCAGTTAAAAATTAATGAAACATTATGCTTTCCGTGTGCTTCGAAAAATACAAAACCGATTTCCAGACACTAAAAAGTAAAAAAAATAACTAAATGGGGGTTTTGACTTCGAAAATATCTGATTAGGTATCTAAAAATACCTAATCAGATATTTTCGAAGTCGAAATAGAATACAATCTAAACTTGCAAAAAACGGTCCAGGCGTCTCCGAGATATCGCTAAATATACAGACGTACATACATAGAACCTCACCTTTTTCGGAAGTCGGTTAAAAGAGAGACAGTTTCTAATTTCAAAATATAAAGCTTCTTAATAAATAAATTACTTATGTCATTTAAGCAAGTATATTTCAATCGCTATTCCAGTTTCAAACAATTGTATGTAGATGCGAGTCATATTCAAAGCACACTCGAAAAACCAGTTGTAATGTGTTGACATTATTTAAGCAGATTATTCTATAAATATGTAGATGAAGTGTCTCGAGTTGGTATTGTTATTTCAAATATAATGCAGTTAGAAAGTTCTCATTTTATTTACTCTTACATAGTTTATTTACCCTATTAACGGGAAAGGCTATGTTACTATGGTGTGATGTAGCTTTTTAGAAGCAAAAGAAGTTCATTAGGTATATAACAAACCAACATTTTAGCACTTTCAAAAGGATACATTAAAAATCAAGTAACTACTAACTAGGTACTACTTTTAATATCCGATAAAGCTCTTTCTTATAAATAGCGGAGCCGCGGGCAATGCTAGTTGTTTATATTTCAGATAACGTCAACGACATTAGTAGGGTGTTTACTATCATCGTCTCACTCAATTAAGACAAATACTTTTTAACAAAAAAGTGCCATCGACTTCAAAATAACTTAAAAGCAATTTTTACTCTTAGAAAAGAAATACTCTCTGGATTTCTATGGGACCCTTGAGAATAGATTATACCTATACATGAAAAGTAGAATTACAAAATCGATTCATATTTGGCAAAAATATCGCATAGTAAACCCACAAATAACACATCCGAATTGAGTACCTCCTTTTTGAAGTCGTTAAAAAAAGATAGTCGTCAATATATAACAATTAACAACACAAAGCTTTTAAGTAAAATAGCTTTTACTAAACAATAGCAACCTTTCATGTTAATAGGTATGATGGCAAGATACCTATACAATATTACCACGGGAATCAAATTACTGAAAACAAGCGAATCATCTTCACCGGACGAGATAAAATAAACGACCACCCGTTAGAGCGATAGTGTTATATTACTTTAATACTTAGTATTCACTTATTAGGTACTAGATTTTACAACATTACGAACTATCTAGTGCTTTTAATTTTATTTTATTGTTCTTAAAGTTCGGCTTGAAACATGGGAACTCTTATAAATTAAAATGTAATACTGGAGTTTAGCACACGTGTTTCTTACGATTTTTTTGTTATGATCACGGTTTTCGACAAAAAGAGAATATTTATGGAGGTAGAAATTCGATGGTTCTAAAAAAACTTTGTCATTTTTCTTTCTATGCTGAAATTAAAATGTCGCATTTTACTAAAATTAGTATAATACACTATAAAATATATAACATTAATTTAATACGAAGCTTCACAGAATTTAGACTTATGCAGCTAAAAATCAGTTGCCCATGAAATTTAATCCGCGCCATACTAGGTTGTTGCAGATTGCAGCATCTTATAACTTAGTATAAATTGAGTGATAAATCTTAAAGAATCAAAGACCGAATCAGAATACGTCAAATTATGCGGACATAGACGAAATTTATGATGGTTTATGGTGGACTGACACTATTTTATTAGTAGTAGGTACTATATTTATATAATAATACATAAAGGGAACGAATGAAAGTCGATATGATGTATTTTTGAAATATGTGTGTAAGTATGTAAATCCAAAGGAAATGTAAAAATGATAGATATAATTTGGTTAATTTCATGAGATATCAATGCACAAATCCAATAATAACTTGCGTGGTTTGTTCACAATACTTCTTTACATATCCCTAGCGACTTACCCTCGCTCCGGGTACTTCCCTAGTGTAAATTTAGGTTTATGTGTATTTATAATGCCGAATCATAAAAAAATAAAATTAAAAAATTATGTTCAAACAATAAAAATAAAATTTTTGGGGTAGACCACCCTTATCACTTAGGGTATGAAAAATAGTTTACGTTCTATTCTCAGACCTACTGAATATACCTACACACATAATTTCGTAAGAATCGGTCAAGCCGTTTCGGAGGAATATGTTACAAACACTGTGACACGAGAATTTATATGTACGAGTATATTAGAATGAATTCAAGAACCTTAGGCTTATGAAGGCTTAATAAGAAAAATTATTGTAATACAAATTAAATTCTAAAACATTTGAATAAATTATGAGAACTTCTAACATTATATAACCTAATATTTTTCATGTTATAGTCTAATCATTTATTAATGAACTAGCGACTCACCCTCGTTTCGCTCGGGTTCGTACCTAGCTTAATACCCAATACAAACTTTCATCCCTATTTTCACCCCCTTAAGAGACGATTTCCAAGATAAAAAGTATCCTATGTCCTTCCCAGGGTCTCAAACTACCTTCTTACCAAATTTCATCTAAATCGGCTCAGTAGATCCAGAGATTACTCCCTATAACGTCACAAACTCACAAACTTTACCTCTTTATAATATTAGTATAGATTATTTAATAATTAAAATAATATATAAATCATGTCAACTTTTGATTTCATTACAAATTATTATAGCATACGGATCATTAGTTACGTAATTATTAAAAACAACCGGTTTTGTAGGAATCTTAGCGTGGCGATAAAATGGTTGCATCGCTATTTGAATATTACGAAACGTGCAATACTAATCACATAATACAGCTTTCATTTCGATGTTATTATTTATTTCATGTTGTTTAAAGAAATTGTTTAAAATAAAACAATTTCTATATAATATTATGTAAGAATACTTTAAACTTTTGACAGTTTATTACTTTTCTATTTTATAGTTTAGATATTTGTCAATGGATAAAAAGAGAAATCTTTTTTTTTAACTGAATACAGCGAAACCCAAAGGAGGGTCATGGTTTTGGCCTGGATGTACGTACATACATACGTTTGAACGTAATTTTTTATGCAGTCGGGTTTTTTAATTTTTATTTTTAATTTTTCATATCTTGGTCTGTATGAGCGCGTCTGTGTCTCTAGGCTAGATAATATAGGTATTTTTTTTATTTACAAATTGAAATTCAATACTCAACAAAAAATAAATATTTAAATTGAAGTCAACTTTGTGTTAAAGATCAAGATATATCAAACCGGAAATAACTCAATGTCCTTAACACTATCGACAAAAAATAAAAGTGTACTATCAATAATTGTTGCTGTTATTTCAAACACTTATCTTGCTTTGCATAAGTTATAAATACACACGATTGGATTATTACACTCATATCTTATGTAAGTACATTATTTTTAGAAATCAAATATTATAAACTACCTAATACTTCTTTTCTTTCTTTCTTGGTTTTGCTTATCTTACAATTTGCTATTATTCTTAAAAAATCTAGTCGAAATTGTTATTTCTAGTTAAAAACTTAACAACATTATTTACATAATAAAAAATGCATCGTTTTAAAGGCCCCGTTTGAACCGCGCCCAGCATTTCCCAGCCAACGAACCCGGCTATCGTTTTAATGTTTTCTTTACTTATCAAACTACTACGCTTATGTTACAAGTATTATGGAGATAATCTCGCATTCTTAGGAAGTCTTGAGGGTATCGCAACACTTGAGCACTTTTTTCTTGCTAACAAATAAAATAGAATTGAATTATTTAATATTACGTACGTCCTTATATATTTAATATGTAAATTGGCATTTAAGACAGGGCAGCCCCCACATGAGACGGGCAACAGAAAAACAGTAGGTGTAAAGTTTACACAAAAATTGAGCAAAAATAAATAGCCATGTATAAAAAAGCTGTTTTTAGGCTTACGTACGCGAAGGGTGCCAATGGAACCCTACTACTATACCTCCGCTGCCCGTCCGTCTGTCAGAGGGCTGTAACTCATGAACCGTAATAGGTAGAGTTGTAATTTTCACAGAGTAAGTATTTCTATTGCCGCTATAACAACAAATAATAAAAATACATAAAAATACAAAAAACATTTTTTTAACATTTGTAATAATTGATCGTCGAAGTTAATATTTAGTATGCTACAAACAGAGTAAGTCATATTAATAAAAAGTACATGTACTTCGTGTGCGAATTCGACTTGCACTTGACCGATTTTTTAAATATATTATTTAAATATAAAATACTGCTACATTTCAGATATATAGGAAACTAGAACTGCCCGCGGCTCCGCTCGCGTCTAGGTGATCAAAAACCAAATTCTTGGTTTTACATATTAGTATAATTTTAAATTGCAGTTTTTGTATTTTTTTCCAAGAAATGAGATATTTTCCAGCGGTAAAAAGTATCCTATATGTTGACCCGGATAACCAGCTATCATGATACCAAATTTCATCAAAATCTGTCCAGTGGTTTTCTCGTGATGCGGTAACAGACAGACAGACAGAAAGACAGACAGACAAAAATTCTAAAAACTATAGATTCGGACTCTGTATCAATAATAATGTCAATTTCAACAAGATTTTCCAAAAAATATTTAATGTACAGATTCGACTTAGTTACAATTTTATTATATGTATAGATAAAAAAAGGTTACACAAAATAAAAAGCTTTCTTAAAAGCATGTTAAAGGAAAACCTATACATACTTTATTGTACTTAAACAAATACAAAAAAAGCTAATATCACCTCCAGGTAAATTTCTAAGAAATTAATTAAAATTCTAAGAAACGCCGGCGTGTCCGCGGTTGTGGAGGGAATATAAACATTCATTTAATTGTTGAGATTAAAAAAATGTGTCAATAGATTTGAAAGCATTTTGTATTTTTTTCTTATAGATTAATCTATGTGCATAACACATATTGACAGATACTAGTAATTTTATCAATCCATCGAAAGTATGTCAGTGTTTGACCAGCAACATAATCTTATCCGAAGTGAAGTTAACTATTGGAAAAAAGGTTTGTGATTTTTAGGTTTATGCATCAATGACCTACTTTCATTTTGATTGTATACTAATATCATCTACAAATAATTTAGTTTTTAGTCAAATAAAGTATGGCAATGAAAAAGAAATACACAAAATATATTCCTATATACAAACTTAAAAGCTTACAACTTGTGTGCTTTTTAAAACAACGGGTTCTTAAACTTGTCTTTCCATCACATACTTTGTAAATAAACACATTACATATAATAAAAAATTAATGCTAGAAAAAAATAGTTAATGATAGAAAATTATATGATAAATTTTAGGCCATTAATTCGTTTTAAAGCGTCACTAATACCCAATGTTAAGTGTATTAAAATTCTTCGCGTCGTAACATTTTATTTTTCCGTCACCCGTGTCTTCGTCATGCGGGAAAATGTAAATTTAATATTTATAAAGATAATTGAAAGCATTTGAGCATAATGTTCAAATACTTTCGAAAGTAAAGAAATTTATAAACAGACGTAAAATATTTTCATAACAATAGTTTCACTTATTTATAATATACTATTGGCTAACCCTAAAAACAAAAGCAAATTTATCCCACGTGAACAATTCATTTTTCTTGAATAAAAAGTATCTATGTGCTATTCCAGACTACAATCTATCTCTGTGCCAAATTTCATCTACATCAGGCGTTCAGCCATTCTGGCGTGATTGAGTAACACACATCCATCCAAACATCTAAACTTTCACATTTATAATATAAGTTCACATTTATAATATAGATACATACATATTTTCATAACAATATAGTATATATATATATATATATATATATATATATATATATATATATATATATAAAATCTTTCTTTATATAATATAAAACCGAATAGCGATCAAGTACTTCTATTATGAAGTCGGGCAAAAAAGTTTCGTAGCCAATTATATGTATTAATCAAAATACGCAACTAATTTCATCGAGTGAATACAGCGTGAATTTCAACAATAAGATGTCCTATAGTTAGGTATAGGTATACGTTTTTAAATATATAGTTTTGATCTTTTTTTACGATAGAACCCAATCGACATCCAATATTGAACACTTCGTTTTAAAAGATTACTTGTTAAAGACCCCTTATTGTCATGTCATGTATTGCTAGGAGATAATTGGTATGAAAAAGACTTTTTATATAGGTGGTTAGTAGGTCTTGTAAGCCGCTAGACGATAATGAAATTAAAAAAAAAGTAGGGAAGGTACATACATACACGTAATGAGGCGTGTAATTGAGTGTACATACGAGTGTGTGTAATGCCTTTTGGATAGATCTTTAAAATAAATTATTTAACGCCTTTAAAATCGTTAGCATTTTTGCTTTTGACAAAATCAATATTTTATATGTAAATAGTGTATGTTATTCTATTTTCAACTTATGGAATAACGTTTGTAAAAACAACACGTATTTTATATTTTACTAGCGATCACCCTCGCTTCGCTCGGGTTCGTTCCTAGATTGCTTCCCCATACAAACTTTCATCACCATTTTCATCCCCTTAAGAGTCGATTTCTGGGATAAAAAAATCATCCTTTGTCCTTTCCAGGGTCTCAAACTATCTTTTTAGCAAATTTCAACGAAATCGGTTCAATAGTTTCGGAGCTTATATGGTACAAACTTTGGTACAAAGAAACGTACAAAAAAATCTTTCCTCTTTATAATATTCGTATAGAATATATGTATGTAGATGTATGGAACCGTTGGTGCGAGTCAGATTTTTAATCAGACTTTTTTAAACTTAGCATAGTTCAGTATTTATATATTAGTTCCAAGCGATTAACAGCTAATTTTATAACACCAAGACCTCGTTAGGACATAAATGGATTATCTTGACCCCATTAAAACACAGGAAGCCATACTGGTCGACGAACGGTCCGTCCGATAAACCTGGTATTGGGATCGCGACTAAAAAGTATACTACAGCCTATAGCTTTTTTTTATATTATATACATATGTACATATATACTTACTATATCATTAGTAGTAATATATGCGAAAATGTGTGTTTGTCCTCCTATTACGCAGAAATAGAGAACAAACAGGTAATTTATGAAAAGGACAAGAATATTAAGTGGTTTCCGTGGGATTTATGTAAATCTAACGCAAAAAGATACTCAAGGAAAAGTCATCAGTAGATATATGAAATAATAATGACCTATCACAGGTGATTATTATTTTCATATACCTACTAATGACTCTCTCATAGCAGAGGTATCTATTCAGTAAGTTTAACTTTGTTGATACCATAGTCGGTACCTATACGTATTTAGATAAAAAATATAATGTTTCCGCTAAGCTAAATACTAAAACTTCAATATGATTAAGTCGATAAGACGTTGAGGCCTAACCAAAAAAAATGTTAAGTGCGAGTAAAACTTGTACTAAGAGTTTAGCGCAATACAATTAATTGTATTGAATGGTTTAAACGCCTAGAGCCTTTCTGACTGGCCCTTTCCTTTTATTATTTATTAATTTTCTTTATTGTGTGTATCATTTACCACTTATTGTTAGGTATATATTTCATTATGATTAACTTTGTTGTTTTGCATAATGAAGTCATACTAGAATCAAAGTTTACAGCCACAGACCATTTGTTTATCTAACTAGTGTATACATAATTTAGACTGATTCAAAAAAACCGACTATTTTTTTTTTTTAATATTGAAAATATTGTCAGAAATGACGAAAAAAAAATCCTGTGAAAGCTAGAGCTCTTAATATTAATATTAAGAGGTGCCGAGTGGAAAATTTCGATTTCCCATTTGATTAACGTGGGAAATTTTTTTTTCTTACTTTGGAATTCTGTAGCTCTTTAACAAGTCATCGGATTGGTTGAGTCAGAACATATTCTTGTAGAGAATTGAACGCTCTACAAAAAAGGTCTCTTATGATTTTTTGATATATTTACTTTTTCAAAAGTTATTCAACCCTAAAGATGTATTGATTCAAAATTTTTACATTTTTCTAATTTTCCGACGCAACCATCAACTTTATGAGAAAATTTAATAGGACTTTTTTGTAAAACATTCAATTTCCTATAACTTATCTCTCAAAAAATTAAAATTTTTTTTACAGATCGTAAGTTATTTGCAAAAAACTAAAAATTTTTTTTAAAAAGTTGTCATTTTTATTCTTAAAATTAATTATCATGTTAAACAAATAAAGTTTTACCCTAAAAATTGAATGTTTATTATAATCAAAGCAATTTATATCGTTAAACTAAAAAATTTCTATTACAATTGGGCACTTTTTTTCTGTATTCACTAATAATTAGCAATAAGTATTGTAGTTGATCTTCATTTTTAGTGAAACACTTATTGTATTGTTCAATTAATGCTACACCACGCTCCGCCACGTCATTCACGACTGTTAATTTTGTAAAATAATTTTGTAGAATAATTGAAAAAAAAAGCGTCCGAAAGCTACGAATACTTCCTCACTCTAGTACACGTCACTCACAGTATTGAAGGCTTAACAATAAAAATATATTACTCTATTCAAAAAAGCTCGGCAATTACCTAATTCTTGGAATCACAACAGCGTTGAAGTATATCAAATATAGGTAGAGGGGGGCGAGCTTGAAAGGATTTTTAATTGATATGGATAGTAGAGTCATATTAAATATAAAATAGATAAAAAATGTTTTTATTTGCTTTTGAGAATTGTTCGTCTTGACCTTGAAATGATTTCCAAAAATCGAATAACATAAATCAGCATTATTTGTTAAAAAAAAAAGCTTTTCCATTTATTGATTAAATTGTAATAAACATTCAATTTTTAGTTTAAAACTTTATTTGTTTAACATGATAATTAATTTTAAGAATAAAAATGACAACTTTTTAAAAAAAATTTTAGTTTTTTGCAAATAACTTACGATCTGTAAAAAAAATTTTAATTTTTTGAGAGATAAGTTATAGGAAATTGAATGTTTTACAAAAAAGTCCTATTAAATTTTCTCATAAAGTTGATGGTTGCGTCGGAAAATTAGAAAAATGTAAAAATTTTGAATCAATACATCTTTAGGGTTGAATAACTTTTGAAAAAGTAAATATATCAAAAAATCATAAGAGACCTTTTTTGTAGAGCGTTCAATTCTCTACAAGAATATGTTCTGACTCAACCAATCCGATGACTTGTTAAAGAGCTACAGAATTCCAAAGTAAGAAAAAAAAAATTTCCCACGTTAATCAAATGGGAAATCGAAATTTTCCACTCGGCACCTCTTAATATTAATATTAAGAGCTCTAGCTTTCACAGGATTTTTTTTTCGTCATTTCTGACAATATTTTCAATATTAAAAAAAAAAATAGTCGGTTTTTTTGAATCAGTCTAATACATATATATAATTTACTAGCAGTTTGCCTCCGTTTCGCCGGGCATCCCGTTTTAAATTTTAAACAATAAAACTCAATTAAAACTTTTAATTAAGTGCCAAACTTTGTCATCCGATCATTACGCGAATTTAAAAAGAAATAACGGTTGTCTATTAATTTAAAAATACCTACATTGTCAAAATTTCAGGCTCTAAATCCAGCGGTTTGACTAAGGCGATAATATAAAAGTTTGTTTATATATAATATGTAAAAGATAAGTCCAATTAATAAATTAAAGAAACCATATTAGTTTAGATTATGTAACTGATAAAGTGATCGTAACGATTAGTGATGCGAATTTAACGAGCTTTTCGCTTTCCCTGCTCAAAAGTGATCAAGTTACCTTAGTTTACGATCTATACATAATTTTTCCATTTGCATAATATTTTTACATAATGGACATATTTAAAACATTTTAAATAAAGTCCTTTTTTATATAGTAATAGAGTATACAGATATTTATATATTTTTTTTTATTTAGCGCCTTTTAGATTTGTTTTTTTTAATGCTTTACAAGTTGTTTGAAAAGTAAACTTAAAAAAATAATAACTGGCAGCCACAAAACTTGTCTTAGTATCCATTTATTTATCGATATTAAAAATAATCAACCTTGAGTTATTTACAAAAAATATAAGCAAAAAAAAATATTTTATAATATTTTTATTAATACTGAAATATAGTGGCCATTACATTTATAACTTTTTGGTGTTCGTGTTTAGCTAACAGAGAGACGTTTTAAAGTCAGATTAAAGATATTTAAATATTCCAGAAGAGATTATAAGGTTCTTATGAGTTATGACTTATTACGAGCGAGTATTTCCCAGTCTATGTGAAGCCGCATTCCTTTATGATTCATTCGCTTTTTGTTACGCGTCATTCAACATAAACATCTAAAAAGTTACAACAAAAACCTAAGTAGGTAACTATTACTAATCCATATTGTAAAACTGTGCTATTATGTATGTGTTTAAGGAAATTAAGTTACGGTTGTACTTATTTTGATTTACATATAGATTATTGTTAGGTATATTTCGCATAATTTACACAGATTTCCTGAGTATTTGGATCAAGAAACCTATTTGATGAATTATATATATTATGTATAAAATAAAATTAAGGTATCATAAAAAAATTGACTAAATGATTATAATAAATCCAATTGTTAATTAAATATTATTTATTTATAAAGGCGGCATCACAAAAATTACGTATGAATAAACAAGAATTTCCACTTACCTTCAATATTTTTTAAAGTTTATAAGCAAATCCTTGAAATATTTAAATTAAATACGTCACAAGAGTTCAATGCATTACATAAACAATAAAGCACAAATTTCTCCTAACAATAATTCACACTGTTTTGTTTCAAGTTGAATAGCACTCGCGCGGGAATTTCGCAGCTCATTGTGCGCATAAAGTACGTCTCAACTCCTGCGAATACGTTCAACGAATACAAAACAACGCGTGCCGTGCCGACTGCCGTATACGCCGTGCCGTATGAATTGAATCATCCATTATGATTCATAAATATTATAACGCCATCTACAGGCAAAAATAGTAGGTCATAGACATTTTGTTATGTAAATAATTAGTTTTTACTATTCGCCACTAGATGTCCTATGACATACGCTTGTTAACTAAATGAGTATATTTATAATTTAATATATAGCTCATAATAATGTTTAATTTTAAATAGTAACATAATTGTTGTAACGTGATAATTTTAATATTAGTAATAATTGTTAACACAGATAACATAAATTTTCAGTCTGTACGTATTTACTAACTTTTATATAATCTATGACAGATTACATTCTTTCTCTGTCAAAATGGCTGCCGCGCAAGAGGTGTGTGCTGTATTTAATTGTTTTAATTCATATTTAAAATTGAGTTTCTTATTTGTATTTTAATAAAAAAACGTATTTTTGGTGTTTACAGGCGAGACGCGAACCTTTGCACGCCGTCCAAGTGTTCGGACGTAAGGTGAGTTTATGATAGTTGCATCCACGTGTTGGTTGTAATAGTCCCGTATTATAAAATATTTTATTCGTTATTTTTATTTGTTTTAACAGCCCGGAAAACATGTAGGATCATAGCTTTCAATTACTCTTACATTTACTTCGATAACGACTTTTGTAATGTTCCTTTCCTGCCTTGGCTGTTGTAACCTATACAATACAACTGTCTAAAATGGGAAAGAAGATCATGATTTTCATTGTACCAGCTATGCAAGAAACCCATTTCTTGTCTGGTCTAAATAAAAACAACAAGTTGTAATAATTGAAGAAACCGCTAAAACATAACCTCATTCGTTTAATTTGTGCATTAAATGATTTTGACCGCACAGATTTCTCTTAAAGCATGAATTCTATAAAATGGGGCCATTATTTACATTCTTTATTTTATCATAGAAAAGCTTATTAGATAATACTAAAGACCGTTATTTATTTTAGAAAACAGCAACTGCAGTAGCATACTGCAAGCGAGGACATGGAGTACTCCGCGTAAACGGACGTCCTTTGGACTTAGTGGAGCCCCGTCTCCTCCAATACAAACTGCAAGAACCTATCCTGTTGCTTGGCAAGGTAAACTATTTTCAGTATGCTTTTCTTTTTTTAGTATGTATGTAGGCTATAGTGTTTTGTTGAGTGTTGTAATTTGTGTTTATCATATTAGTATCTGGTTCAAATTATTGTTTGAATTCCAATATGTATTAGCTATTAATATTTATGTTTTTATGATTACCAAAAAAATAGTAAAATTATTTGTTTCAATAATTTAATTAACTATGACACTTACTGACATAAACTTCAAAATTTTTATTCCAATTAACATGTAAAGATTGTTTTGTTATCAGAATTATAAACTATATTTACCCTTTTCATGTCTTTAAAAGAACCAATTCCCATATTAAAATTTATTAATAGCATAATACACATTAATAATTTACATTATTTGTTCACATACATTTAAGTATTTGACTTTTGCATTTCAATTGCATGTTCATAGCACATTGTAAAATGCTCAGTAGTTCAATTAATTTGTAGCATGTTTGTGTGTTTCATAGTATGTCTAATTTACTAACCAAGCCTTAGACTTCTTTTGTTTTTGTTTTACATCTTTTATACTACAAATAGCTTGTATCGAATATTTGTATTAGATTTTAATACTTGTATTAGATATGCACCTCTGCATGTCTCATTTCTAAGTCGGTAGGACCAAAACTTAAATTAGAAATTTGTTTTCTTTGTAATTAAAACTAAATGTTAATTTAGTGTATGTATTTCCATTTATGTAGTTGTCAAACTGTCTAGGTTTGTGTAGTAGTAAACAGACATGTCAATATATTTGAAAATAAAATGATGAATAATACTTATTCCGAACCTAAGCATCTTAGGATGTGCAGTGAACATATATTCTGATTTAACAATACTTTAATAATATGCAAAAAAAGACTTTATCAGTGTTATTAAAATATGTGACTAATTTTTCAGGAAAAGTTCTCTGGTGTTGACATCAGAGTGACTGTCAAGGGTGGTGGTCATGTCGCACAAGTTTATGCCATCAGACAGGCTATCTCCAAGGCTCTGATTGCCTTTTATCAAAAATGTAAGCAATAATTTTTTCTACATCTATACAGATAAATAAAATTGAAGTGTCTGTTTGTAATATCAAAATAATAGTTTTATTTTAAATGCATATGAAATTATATATGAAACTTATAAGAGAAGGCATAATTGCTTTGAAACTCCTTCTTTCCAAAGCTGTCTTACACTATGTGAGTCAGTCATTTCAGGGAAGGTAGATTAAACTGTGACATTTACCAAACGGCAAGTCTTATTAGTACCTTGCTTGTTTGAAATGTACACTACAAATATAATTTCATATTATATGGATTTAAGTGATGCCTAAATCTAAGTCAATATTTAGTAATGATTCAAATCAATATATTTTTTTTTAATTAAATTGGATTGTTTGTATTCGTTAATGCATATTTGTCTATGGTCATGAAGTAATAATTTCTGTTGTCAATACGAAATTTTCTATTTCATAAAAGACTAGAGTAAGAAAACTTGAAAATTTCCCTAAAAAATTACTATTGTATACTTACATTTTAATCATTTTATTAACAGATCCTTAGGGTACATATATTTATATCTTATACATATATTTTTTCTATTACAGTTGTAGATGAAGCGTCAAAGAAGGAAATCAAGGACATCCTCGTCCAATACGATAGGAGTTTGCTAGTCGCTGACCCCAGGCGCTGCGAGCCCAAGAAGTTCGGAGGTCCAGGCGCTCGTGCCAGATACCAGAAATCATACCGTTAATACTTCTTTCTACACACGCGTCGAATGGTATTGCCTTGGTTTGTACAACCATTGCAATATCATTGGGTGTTTTAAAAATAATAAAAAAATATTAAAATTAAAACTCTTTTTATTTTGAATCTTATGTTAAAAGCTAGTCTCCTTATTTATATATATAGTTTAATTTAAAGTTAAATTGTATTCGTATTTTAAAAGTTAAATTAGTAATCACAAAACTATTTTTACTGTCTATTGAAATAATTTGGTTTTTCAAGAGACGCTGGCTCTACTCTTATTAGAAAATTACTTGGGTGTCTGTAATTAAACATGGTGGAAGTTGTTAACGTAAAAGCTTAACTTAAAAGTCCAATTATATGGCTAACTAGTTTATACTTAGTTTTCATATAGAAAATAATTTGATTAAATTTTTTCTTAACTTCAGGGTACAATACCATTCTAATAATACTTTATCTAAAATACCCTAGTACAGTACAGGTGCCTTTCATTTCATAAGGAATTGGACTGTCTTTAATTTAGAGTGAAGTCTTATCACGTACAAAGAAAAATTAGTTTAAATAAATGTCGACAGATGGATGTGTATCGATTTTTTCGAACTTCAATAACAGTTTGTGTTAAATAAGAAAAAAAAAACCTCAAAAAAGTTTTTTTTTCTACGTAAATAAAAATGAAATGCGCTCGTAAATTTTTGTAGTTTTAATTGATTATTATTGAAAAATCTGCGATCAGATAAAGGGTTTGTAGATTGCAGTGCATGCATAAAACTTAAAAAGCACTGTTTGATAAATTAAATGCGGGAAGAATTTTGGAATAGTTGTATAGTAAATATTATTAGCTTTCACCTAATTATAAAATAAAACACTTCGAAAGTTTGCCGATTAGCTACATCTATTCAAGTAAACAAGACTAGCCCGTCTGGAATGAGGCATATTATAGTAGTATAGTATTGTCATCTGTGATCAGGTAAGAAAACTAAACATAGTTTTTCCTAAATAAACAATAGATGGCGTTGATCCACCATCGTTAAGCTAATTTTTAAACGATTTAAAAACAGGAGGTTATGTATAAGACAGGTTTTTAGGTTTTACAGTTATAAATAATTAAAAAAATATAAAGGGGCACCATCAATGAGTACCTAACATATTCATTATCCAATTGCCGACTAGACAGAGACACCCTGTAGAGAAACATTAGTAAAAATATGAGTGGTATTACTCAATTCATAGTTTTCTTCCCATTTGGTCTACATGTGTTTAGTAACACATAAGATATAAACTCAATTTAAATATTTAATAGGCAAATCATAGCATTGACTTTCAATTATTGAAAATTCAATGGCTGAAAGCGTTGGTCTAGTGGTTAGCAAGTATATCAGTATAACAAAGAAGATCTGGGTTCAAATCCCACCTCACTGCCATGAAGTTATTGTATTTTTCTGTCAAGCTTTCAATAAATATACATATATTAAAAAATCATTTATAAAATATTGACGCGAAGTTGTGACAGGAACCCTTTCTTTCCAAAGCTGTCTTGTTACATGTAAGTCAGCCATTTCAGAGAAAGCAGATCAAACTGTGGCATTACCAAACGGTAAGTGTCGTTTAATACCTTGCTTGTTTGAAGTGTTACACTACAAAGAAATGCATAAATATTAGAATATCTTATTTTTTCACTTCATATTGCACCTGCTAAATAAGATAGTATCTATTGTATAGATAGTAGTAGATATTTTTAAGGAAAGATAAAAACAAATTGACGTAGTACGAAATAAAGTAATATGACCTACCTATAGAGTTGGAGATATAATCATATCTGTAGTATGGGGTTAAGCCTTTTAGGTGGTCACTCATCAGGAACAAAGAAATGTTAGTTTAAATGTGTCAATAGATGTCATTATATGTATCGATTTGCTATTGAAGTTTGTGTAAACTTAACAAAAGATAAAAAATAGATCCATCTAAGGTAGGTAAGTACATTATTGCTTTTAAAAAAATCAATTTGTGTAATTTTAGTGATTATTGAAAAATTGGCAAGCAAATCGGTAAATAGTTTGTAGTGCATATTTACAGATGGGGTTTTTCTTTTTATAAATTGTTAAAGAAAATAAAATAAAAGACACTTATTGATACCTAAAATCAGTCATTTTATTTTTTTTATATATGGCAATGAATTTAAAGACATAATTCATCAAAACCGTTTTAGCCATTTGAGAGTTATGAGCATGGATGACAAATAAAAGTTACGAGATAATATGTGTAAAATCGGACCTACATAGATACAAGTCAAAGACAGAACTCATGTGTTTTATTTTAGGTCTCATATGAGGATTAAAGACAAATAATTTCAATTAAACAGCGTTAGTACCTATAGACGACCGAGCTTCACTAGGTGTTTTTCGACCATCAGGAAAGATAAAAAATTGCGTTTTTTCAGAAAAAAAAAACATCTATTTAGATATCTTAAAAACCAAAACCTTATCTACAACCGAACCTAAATACAAAATTTGATGCAAATCGTTAGAGCCGTTTCTGAGACACACGAAATTTGATATATATACATACAAGAATTGCTCATTTAATATTATAAGATATGTATGAGTAAAAGGTTTGTGTGTGTCCAAAAATAGTTTATTTTTGTTTTAAGCTATCTAAAATAAGAAATTAGTTTCTTATTATTCCTTTAATACTAACCATCCATGCGAGGTGCGTTGAATATTCTTCGCGTTTGAAAAAATGTCGTTTTAATAATTGTTTCTTCAATCGTCCTGCACTATACATATACGGATGCAGGTAAAGACAGTAAAGCCAGTTGCTGGTTTTCATATAAAAGATTTAGGTAATACATATAAATGAAATATAACAATTCAATATAATCATTTATTCCCATTCACAAGTTATTGTCTTTATATCACGTCATTTACTCAATGAAAATTAAATGCAATTCAGAAAGTATGATGCACTAGGTTAATATCCAATAACATTTTGCATACATTAATTTAGTATCATTACACAGGTAAAAACCCAAGCAAGTTAATTTTTTTTATCTAACTACTTTATTATATTACTAATTACATAAAACTATATATTTTAGAAAACCATAGAAATATAAGTTATTTATTTAATTTTAAGTTTAGGAAACGTTTCAATTTTGCATTTTTTTTGTACTAAAGAACAACAACAATATATAATTATATTACATATTGTCGTATTCATCGTATTAAAATATATGGGCAAGTGGGAATAGTAGTAATGTTATTTATTATTAGTTAGTAATATAAATGTCTTTTAAAACTTAATTACAATATTATTATTAAAATAGATCGAGACAATATTAAACAGATCGTAAAAGAGATTATTAAGTATTAACACTTACAATATAAGATAGTGTATATAATATAAAAATAATTGACTAAAACATAGCCATTTCATAGCCTCAGATTTATCTTACTGTGAGAATCGGTATACCACAAGGAGTATTCCATGTTAATTTATATTTATGTAACTAGCAAACTAATAACAACTAACTGAATTTCAATGATAAAATCATTCCAATTCGGTGTTTCTTGAATTTGAAATCTTTTTAAAATAAAATTATTTACAGTTTAAAAGAAAAGAGGAAGTAAAAATTAAAAAAAAAAGGAAATTACAAATCCCGCGTTAAAGAATATCATATAACAACAATACTGCGAAAGTGACGAATTGGACAGATAATAAAGAAATGAACGATTACTTTTCATTCTTCTCATCGTGAACGTCTTCAAATTTGGCACCCATTCGTCGTAGTGCGATGACAGCTGCCACTGCTTTTGCCCATCTCTTTTTTATCACGTATCTCTTCAACTTGGCTTTTGTAACGTGCAATTCTGTGCATAACGCTGATTGAATCAACCAAGGGTGGGTTAAGGTTGCTGAAGCTGTCAATCGATCCCTATAGAAATAATAGATAAATAAAGATGTTTGTCGTTTATTAATTTTTTTTTTATTTATATTTTTATTTATTTTACGTATTTGCCTACGTACATAGCACAATAATGAAATAGATAAATATTTTTATTTTTAATTGAATTAAATTAACAAACACAATATATTTACATATACTTAGTTAAATATTTTTTATTTTTGTTATTCCAAGAAGTCAAATAAGGAAAATGGCGAATTTCAAATAAAACAATCAATTTTATTAAGCCTTATATTTTAACAACATACGCATCATATAACAATAAATTATCAATAAAATCAATACATTAGACTTAAGTACGTATAAGGAACAATACGCCGGGGAAAATATTCAAAATATGTATGTATATTTATTTACAAAAAGTACAAAATTATGCGCTATTGTCAATGTAATTTCAAGTGTATCTCAGTCTTGTCTGCAAGTGAATTATACAGAGCTTTGAGTATGAAGACTAGATTCGTGTAAAATTGTCATTTATCTGTGATTTATTTCAAAAACCTATATAAACATGCCCTACTTTGGTAACCTACCATTCATTCAGAAAGATTAACTTTATGCCAGGCGAGTCTTTTTTGAAGAGTGAGATCAGAATCAGTCGCCATTATAACGACAAAAATTTACTATTTTAAAATATAAATAAAGAATCATTACATGAAATGATTTTTTATTTTATTTTTACTTTATATTTATTAAAGCATACTTAATATCTTATAACATACCTTTAAAAATTTCTAAACGCTATAAGCTATCAAATTAGTATTAATCTTTTAAATGCTTAAGCGTATATATTGAAATTCTAGTAAGTTTATCTTTCTGAACAATAAGATGTCATGGCACATAGTCTCTGCTTCACTCATGTATCACTTAGAACTTGAAATGTTCGTTGTCTTCTTTTGCACTTTTTCGTCGGAGGACTGCCTTTTAAAGAAAGCATGAAGACTGGACATAGAATTTTGTGCTAGTTGATTTGATTGTGACCATTCCAGGGATATTGACTGATGCCTACCATTATTCGATGTTCCTCCAGCGGTTCTTTCTCCTTCTCTATCTTCGTTCTCACCCCATTTTTCTAAGAGATGCAGTAGTAAGTCTTTTGTTCTATGCGCATTGTCTTCTCGTCTATAAGGTAACTGCTTGTCGTTGTCGAAGCCATTAACTAATTTGTCTATCTTATCACGCCTCCTGTCAAATTCTTCGAAAAATGTATTACGTCTTTCTAAAGGTTGATCTGGTACATCTCGGCTTGTAGTCGTCACTCTTTTTGACCGCGTTGACTTTACCCAAGGCATTTTACTTGTCATGGGTTTTTGTGGTTCTTTCTCGGTAAGAAACGTTGAACTTAATTTATGAGTAGACTTGGAGGTAAATACTTTTTTCTCGTTGCTGGTGACATTACCATTAGTCATAGTTTTTGTGGTAGTTGTGATGGTTTCAGATTTAAAACCATTCGGAAGACTTTTCTCTTCTTTAGTAAACGTTTTAAATTCTGAAACATTCTTATCAACTTCTTTCATACTATTGTTATTATTGGTTAAATCAGTATTCATGGTTGACAGCATAAAAAGGTGATCTGATAATTTCTTTATTTCTTCAGCTAAATTTTTTCTCACAAAAATATCTTGCTTTTTGTGCATAAAGCAACTACTGTCTGATGCTCTTCTTTCAACTGGATTATATCTTGTAGAGTAAGTAGGATCTCTTAAAGGCGGCGGTTCTAAATCATCTTCATCAAACACCATATCGGGAGAGCTACTTAAAGAACTTCTTGGTGAAGGTGAGCAACCACCAATGGAAGAACGTTCACCGTTACCATTTGCAAGGCAAAGTATTTCTTGAGCTTCAATGTCGAACACGTATGGAGAATTGGGATGTTCGCTCCATCTTTCGACAAAAAGCCGTAGGTTGTCTTTTGCGACGTCTAATTCGTGTTTCGGTGATATTGGTGGTAGTCGTGGCTTTTCTTGCTTTATGGGTTTTCTTTTGATGAGCCATTGGTGCCGTAAACACTCCGTAGCGCCCGGGCGTGACCTGCGACAAAGACCCTTGTTACTATCACCCCAACACCTTACTGTGCATTTGTATTAAAAAAATGGGCTTAGTAATTATAGCAAATAGCAGTATGATTTCTAAAAGCTATGATATGTGCAGGGATAGGCATAAAATCTACAACAATTAAGTTGCTAATTTAGTAACTTAAAACTACTAACAGAAGTTAGCATAATCTAAAGTATAATCTAAAGTTACGTTATTATATAGTTAAATAAATACGATGTGAATGATATTAGTGACTGGATTCTTTAAGTGTTGGATGAGCATTATGTAACAAAGGGTCTTTATCGATAGGCTGAGCTGAGCAGTCAAGATTAGAAAACAAATGATTCAGCCTTGAAACAAAATACAAAGAAAAACTCATCTTGGGATTTTTTTTATTTTTAAAATCGCGAACTTGCAAAAAATTTTTACCCGACATCACTGGGCGGATATCTATTACTAAATAATCCAAATCCAAAATGTACACATACTTATGTATACTTTAATCTACTTCAAACACACTACTATGAAACGCTAGATACTACATTACTCTACATACTCATAAGATAACTTACTCTTTGTCCTTCACGAGAAGCTTCCTGATGAAGTCCTTAGCATCTTCAGAGATCTCGTTGAACGCCTCATCATCGAAGTCGTACTTAGCAATCGTCACGTTAGCCATCGTTTCTATATCTGTCTCACCCATAAACGGCGATAAACCCGATAAGCTGTAAATATAAGTGCATAATTAATGTGAGACAACGATCACATGTACACAGTAAAATATTCAAAAGTAAGCTATTTGTTTACTTTTATAATTAAATATATGTACTTACAGAACGTAACAAATAACTCCTACAGACCACATATCAGTACCATAACCAATCTGGTCGAAGTTAACGACTTCTGGTGCAACAAACTCTGGAGTGCCAAACAAAACTTGCAACTTCTTTTCAGGATCATAAAAACGTGCCAGGCCAAAATCGATTATTTTAATCCGATTTCCAGCTTTGGTTAGGCACAGGATGTTTTCTGGCTGTAATAATAATAAAAAGTTAATGTATCTACTTATTACAGCTTTGTTTGCCAATTATCGATATTAATATATATTTAAATTTAATTTAATTGTTTTAATTATTATTATTTTTTTATTTAAATTATAACATAATAATATAGGATAAAAAATAATAATAGGATATTACATATGTAGGTGCTGCTGTTGAAATATGTATAATTTCTTTATTGTACATGAGAGGTGTATTAACAGATGACTCGAAATAAAACGTGTATTTATTCACTTTTACAAATGACAGAAATAAAAACGTTCGTAACATTATAAACAATAATGGCGACGTGGTGGTAGACAGTCATAAAACTCCCGCGCTCGTTTTTCCGCCATGCTGATTAAAAACTTGGATCAAGACCAAAAACACTATGAAATGTTATAAGGTGAATGAGTTAACTATGTTATGTTAAATATTTAATATACAGATTCGTCTCAGTTTAAATTTTATTATATGTAAAGACTTATGGAAATAAATATAACTGTTTATACAAGAAACTGTGTTTTCATTAAATTAGCTATCTATAATTACCTTCATATCAAGATGTAGGATATTCTGTCTATGCACGAACTCAATTCCTTCACATATTTGCCGCATGAAAACTGTGCAAGCTCGTTCCGTTAGAACAAAATCTTCATCAATAACACGTTCAAACAACTCTCCGCCAGTGATCCTGGAACGAGAAATCAATATTTAAGAAAAATTTCGTTTCTAAAATTTGAAATCATTAAGTTATTCTTAGACTACCTATGTAAAATGAATTAATAAATTCATTTTGATGCTAGGTATAGCCATAAAAGTATTTAAAAAAGAAACAATGACTCTTATGATGTGTCTGAAAAAGATTTGACGACACGTTTGGTTCAGTTTGTAATGTACTTGTTGTGCCAGCGGTCGCGGGTTTGAGTCCCGTTGGGGGCATTCATTTGTGTGATGAGCACGAATGTTTGTACTCCAGTCATGGGTGTTTATATTTATAATATGTATTTATTTAAAGTTATATATGTGTAGTGTATCAACTATCTGGTATCCATAACACAAGCCTCGTAGCTTACCGTGGAACTAGATGGTGCTATATGTTAAAGTCCCAACAACATATAATAATATATAATATAGTTTTATTGATTAACTTTAAAAAGCAGGAGGTACTCCATTCGATCGTACCTACATTTTTGTTAAATAAGTTTTGAAGTTAAATGTTACGGAATAAAATCACTCAATTATATATGGACCACGAACCGCCAAGTACGTGATCAGCGAAAGATTTACAATCCTTTTAGTCAGAAAGATCAATCAATGTCATTGCTTGTCGTAAGATACATTATAATATTGGCGGTAAGTATAGAATCGTTACATTTTAAAGTGTTTAGGAGGTCAAATGATGTCATTTCAAACTTTGCTTTAACCTTAACCTATTTGCGATTTGCAGAAAAATCATCAAAATAAAGCCATCGCAGCCGTATCGCTAAACGTAATGAATTATTGACATTCAGAACCTATGAATATAAATAATTATTTTTATTTTAGAACAGCAATGGATCTTCTCTTCTGTAAGTAATCTAATAATGTATGGATATCAGAAGAAGACGTGTATCTATAATTGAAACTTTGTTTTTACTCGAAAATAGAATGAATGAATGTGGTCGAAAATAGAATAAATGAATGATATTCCACGTCATCAGCTGATTTTGTTTGTATTCAAACATCAATGCTCGTCGTTTAGTTACGTCATGGCTGCTTTTCTAGCGATGTTTCTTGCTATTTACTGTTAAAATATTAAAAAAAAAACATCTGACGTAAGCGTTTACAATCGGCTGTGTAAATTTACACTAAAGCTTGCATTTGCTACGTTCTTATAAGTAGTCTACCCTCGCATTTTAATTTTTTCTTTTAATTGTAATATGTACCTTTAATTTGATTATATCCTTGATGTAAGTGTCGATGTGGCAAAATATGATAAGAAATGGCCTTACCAGTTACGTATTTTAATGCTGAAATTACTTTAATTAAGTATTCGTATAGATAGCACAAAACTATACGGTACTAGTATATTTTTTAATTACATATAATAAGTAAGTATATTATGGACGTAAAATACTTCTTTCCATTGCCCTTTGATTGCTCCTTATCTTGTGTTTAACTTTTTTTTTTTTTTCTGTAAAGGTCCAATTTTGGCAGCTGTATAATAGACTTGGAAGCACACATGTGTCCATTACGACTTTCTTCATAAGTAAACTGTAGTTACCTTTTAAAATTTCTTTTAATGACCAAAATCTCTTCCACGCAATAGCTATTCTTCTTGCAACTTCTTCTTCATTATTAGTTTTACTAAAAGAAACTTGTTTTCCTAAATAAATGTAATATTCGACATAGTCTATGATATTTCCTCTTACTTTAATAGGTTCTTTAACGCTGTTGGTCATTACTTTAGTCTTGCTGGCATTCATTTCTAAGCCGACTTTTGTACTTTCTTTGTCAAGTAATTGCATCATGTCCTCTAAGTCCTTAGGTGTTTCAGCTAGTAGTACTATATCATCAGCGAACCTTAGATGGTTTAAGTAACGACCACATATTTTTATACCTTTTTGTGACCAGTCTATATTCCGAAAAACGTTCTCGAGGACAGCAATAAATAATTTAGGTGATAGGGGGTCACCTTGTCTAACACCTCTTTCTATATCAATGAGTGTTCCTCTAGTTTCAAGTTTTACACAGCTTTGACTATTCTCGTAAATATATGTCAATATGTTTATATATTTTTGATCTATTCCGAATATTTTCAAGGCGTTCCAAATTGAATGGTGACTTATGCTATCGAAAGCCTTGCTATAGTCTATAAAAGACATGTATAGTGGTCTGTTGAACTCACGGTATTTCTCTATAACCTGTTCTATAACCTGAATGTGGTCGGTAGTACTAAACCCTGAGCGAAAGCCTGCTTGTTCTATAGGTTGTGAGTTATTAATATCTTGAGTTATTCGTTTTAATATTATAGAAGAAAAGAGTTTATACACATTTGTTAAAAGACTGATTGGTCTGTAATTTCCTATGTCTAATGGATCGCCTTTCTTAAACAGCAATATGATGTCGGATTTGCACCATTGTAGCGGTACAGTCTCTGTATTTAGTACCTTATTAAATAGTTGTGTAAGGTAATGGACGAGAATTGGCGCTCCTAGTTTAAGAACTTCGTTGCTGAGCCCATCCGGGCCAGGGCTTTTGTCATTTTTTAGCTGTTTTATTTGTTCGTACACCTCTTCTTTTTCTATTGGTTTAACAGAGCTTAGTTCTGGATCCCAGTTATTATTATCTGTAAGTTCAAATATCTTATCGTTATTTCTTCTACGATACAAATCTTTGTAAAAGTTTGTTGCGTGTCTGATTACATCTTTTCTTGTTTTGGTTTCCTCTGATTGTTGTTTAAGTTTTTGTATCCAAGATTTCTGGATACTTAGCTCCATAAACGCTCTTTTTGTACTCCTATATTTAGTTAAGTTTCTTATTATTACTTTTTGCCTATGTGTTTGGTAGTCTTTCCGTATTGATTTCTTTGTTTCTTTGTATACTCTTGCTAATTCTTTTTTCATATCTATACTTTTATTTTTTGTCTGTACGAGTTCCCTGCGTTTTTTTATTAGTAGTTTAGTATCTTCACTAAATATACTGTGTCCTTTTTTCTCAGTTTTTTTCCATGTTTTAGAGCTGCTTGAAATAATATTTTCTAATATATTGTAATAGGTTTGGACGTCGGTAGAGTAATTTAGATCATCTTCTAAGTTTTCTATGTTCGATTTTAAGTTTTTTATAAAGTAATCAATTTCATCTTCTGTCTTTGGAATATTTGGTGTGTTATTGAAAATTCTCCTACTAATTTTAGGTAATTTTAGTGACATTGTACCTCTTATAAGTTTGTGATCCGAAGGGAAGCAAGTGTTAATTACCTCAAAGTTTGTAAATAGTTTGGGGTTGTTTGTCATTATGAAATCGATTTCGTTCTTGGTATTATTATCAGGTGATATCCATGTCCATTTTCGAGAGTTCCTTTTTTTAAAGAAAGTATTAATTACTGACAGTTTGTGCTCTAACGCATAATCTATTAGTCTTTCACCTCTGTCATTACGTTCTCCGTATTCATGCTTTCCCATAACGAAGTATTCTTCTTTCCTTGGATGTCCTATTTTAGCGTTAAAGTCTCCTAATACTATTATTATTTTGTCGTCAGTTAAAGAATGTGCTTTGTCTAAATCCTGGTAAAAACGGTTGAGGTCATCTTCACTCGATCTTTCTGTCGGTGCATAGACTTGAATTAGTGATATAGGAAGTTCACCGAATTGAAGTTGCAAAAGGGCTACTCTCTCGGATATTCCTGTAAAGTTTATTATATTAGTTTTGTATTTTTTGGTGATAAGGAACCCAACTCCATGGAGCCCTTTTGTTTGGCCAATATAACACAGGATATAGTCATGATATTCATCAATGTTAAAGCCTAATTTTTTAACTTCTGACAGCCCTAAAATGTCACATTTTATATTCTTCAGTGCATACGTGAGTTCAAAATATCTCTCTATGCTTGATAAGGACCTTACGTTGTAACTACAAACATTTAGCGTCGTTGAGTTATTCAAATCAAGTTCGAGTTCTTTACTTACAGCTGGAGGGTAGTGGTCTAATTTCCCACGATGACCAATCGGCTTGGGAAATGTCTTACTGTTATAATTTAGTTTAGGTTTGTATGTTGTGTTATTCCGGTGGCTGATGGATATTTGCTATTGTTTCTGTTGGCTTGAGGAAGGAGTTGAAAAAGAGTTGCTTCTCCCTCTCATCATGTCAAATGCGTTTAACCTGTTCGTTTTAGTGGTAGCATTGTGTTTTTTTGGTTGGTTTATTGTAGCAGGCGAAGTTGACTGATCTCTCTTCCGTTTTTCATTTCCGATTGGTCCCTTTTTTACTACTAGCTTATCATAGTTCAGGACAGCATAATTTCCATTCTTTCTTTCTTCTAGAAGTTTTGGTTGTAATTCCTTCCTCTTATCTAAGACTTCTTTTGGATAATCTTCTGAAATATGAATGTTCTTCAGTTTTTTCCTGTTCTTTGAAATTTCGAACTTCTGCCAATTATTTACAAATGAAACTAATACTGGCCTTTCCTTTCCATTTTTGTTGTTTATTTTTCCAATCCTCCGTGCTATATTTATGTCCCTATTATCGAGTGGGATATTGAGATCACTTTTTATTTTGTCCTTTAGAATTTCTACAAGCTCAGATGAAGATCGCTCATTTTCTTTTAATCCGTATATAATTAAATTGTTAATTCTGCTGTTTTTTTCCAATGAAGAAATTTTTTCCTTTAGAAATTTGTTTTCGGACTTCAATTGCTCAATTTCTCGTGTAAAAGGAACTAATTTTTCATCTATCTGTGAAATAATTTCCTTAGTTTGATTTGCCATTTACAGACAATACTACAGAAAATAAGAAGCGACATAATCAGACAGAAAACTAAGATTACCGATGCACTTACACATGCACTGACATTAAAGTGGAGTTGGGCTGGTCACATTTCACGATACCCTGATAAAAGGTGGACTATCGAATCTACACGATGGAAGGGACCAATGGCGGGGAAAAGAAAGGTAGGAAGACCTATAAAACGGTGGACTGATGAGATAAAGGAAGTGGCAGGAGAACAATGGATGAAGATTGGCAAAGATAAAAAAGCGTGGAAGGAGCTGGAGGAGGCCTTCACCCAAACAGGGATCCATATCTCGAAACAAATAAAAAAAAAAGAATAATCATACTAACAACCTAGATTTATCAAACATACTAACAACAACTAACAACTTTTGAATGTAACTTTTAAGATATGAAATAAATGTGGCTTAATTATTAATTATTATTATTATTATTATGGACGTACCACCTCCAGGTAAATTTCTAAGAAATTAATTAAATTTCTAAGAAATCTATTGTTAACTGTAACGCCGGCGTGTCCGCGGTTGTGGAGGGATTAAATGAATATATCCACGATTACTTTCTATTTATAAATATGCGATAAATAAATCGTTATATTCTCATTATACATTACACTCTAAGATCATAGAATAAATATTGCTATAGCTTTATAATAATAATTATGGTAATACTGGATGCTTGTCGATTGAATATGTTAAACCTACTTTACAATACCTACAGCGCACTGTAAATAGCTCTGTTAAAAGCTAGGGCTGACAATAACTTATAGTAACGTTTTATTTAAATAAATTCTTTTAAGTACATAAATAGGTACTTTACTTATCTAATATTTTTCATTTTTATGATATAATTGATGAGAGAAAATACTATAACTTGTTAAAAATATGAATAAAGTGTATGTTATTCTAATAATATAAATTCTGTGTTAATTGAAATGTTTTAATAATTTATTGTTTTTTAACTTCAAACATATGTAGGTACCTATATGTCAGTGGTTCGTTTCGTAATTCGTGTGGCGAACATCGTAATTTGCATCGCAATGGCGTCACAAAATCGTGATGCATTACATGTATAACTGTGTCATTGTTACATGTAAATCTGAAATAAGGTCATACGACATATTATCCCTTTCGTAATCAATGTGGGATAATCTCATGAACTGAAGATTATGTCGCCTTATATGTATAATTCGATTAATATTCATTAAATATAATTGATTATTATCATAATTTTTGTCCCTTTCACATAATGTCCTTTGCCGAATGCACTACCATATTACTTTGCCAATCACCGAAATTATTCCGATTAAAGATTATATATATAGAAAGCTACGTTCATGCCTTTTTACTAAACTTTAAAAAAATATCGTTATGTCATTTATTTACTTTTTTTCATTTATTAGCAGCCCTTGAGCTCAAAGCTAGGATGTATCGGCAGGATGGCGTCGCGCCAACTATGCGCTGTAATATCAGACGCGGTTTGACGCCACTGCTGTTATAATATCACCAAGAGGTAGAAACACACTATTCATATTACTATGGCTCGATAGTATTATAGTTTTAATTTCAATTAGAAAAGTTGCTCTCGATCTGAATTCATCCTTCATCCTTGCCCAGACCAGGCCAGTGGATTGTTTGAACTTTAAGGGAGGCAAAGTTTGTGTGTAATTGTAGAACAATATTTACTAGTATCAAGTTAAAAAAAATCCCATGTCGAATTCAAAGTAAGCTGCTTATAAGAAATTTTATGTTTCAATACAATTTGATGATACCTTCTCTTTGAATTTCAATTACGTGTACATTGCACAAATTGAATCATGGAACAGCGATTATAAGTCCATAACGAAAGTCCATTCATTTCACGTTTCATTATGACACTGCCACATATTTGCACAGAGCAAAAAATTGCTTTGTATTTCGTGAGTGACTTCAAAAAAAGGGGATATGAAAATGAAGAAAATTCCGTATAAATTCTAAGAATTCCGTCGCCATATCTGAAGTGAATTTGATTCGTTTATTCTTTCGTCACAATGTTATATTACTTACTATGAATTGCGGTGTAAAATAAAAACGGGGTTAGTACGTTAGTACTAACAAATAATTTAAAAATATATCAATAATATTATCTATATCTACCTATAAGATAGCTTTTATATAGATAAGCTCAATAAATAATATTTGTTTTTATTACGATCCCACCTTTATAATATAGCAGTCGTCTCCAAGTTAGGAAGCACTCGACCGGAGTTCGGTTTACATCGTTTACATCGGATTATCATGATTAATTGAGATGTAAACAGGAACGCGCTTAATGCGTATCCGTATTAATACTTATAATAATTCTCTGTCTAAGAATCTATTAGGACTATATTTACAACGTATTTAAAAGGATCTAGGATTAGAGGGTGACTGTAAGTTATTAAAGGCACTAGTGTTACGCGGTGTCGCCATTCTACTGTAATCGTTATTGAATATTTGAGAAAAACATGTCTGAATAGAATTTACTTAAATGAACTGCTTTGTCTTTGCCTATTTTAAATGTATTTACATATACATTATGGTAAAAGCGCTCCTCATATAATTTTTTATGTGATTATCCTCATGTCATTTACAAACCAAAGCATATGTTTAGGTAATAGGTATTAGGTATATTTTGTGTACCCAAATATTACTTACTATATTCATGAGGTACTTTTGCTTCAATTACTTTGGAAAAAAATATCAGTTCTAATAGTTGTAAGTTTAATCTAGCCAATACTTTAATCAATCCGTTTAATACAAAGCTTAATATCTTAATATTACGATTTATATTTATTTATTATTTACTCTCCAGGTTAATCGAGGTCATAATAACGTAATTTAATATCTAACCTTTAGTGTCGATGTGATAAATGATATTACCTAGGTCATCGATAATGCGGTTAGTATCTGTACTTGTTAAAAAGATAAGAAATAAGAATTATGCAGATTAAATGGGTCCGGACCCATAAATATTATTTGCATTGATATGAATTGCACTTAGCTCTTACAGTTATCCTGTTTGAAGCTTTAAACTATAAAAGAATAGAAGTCGGTACCTATTAATCAATTTATAGGAAACAAAGCTGTACACAAAATTTATTAATTATGAAAGCTAATTGATTATACAATTAACTTCTGTCCCTTCTACGAGTATGATCTAATCAATCCAATTATTTTTAATTAATAGATTTTCAAACAGTTAATCACTTCCATCTTATAATAACTCACATTTTTAAGTTAACGAAGCTTAAATAGCTATATAAAACGCCATATAGCGGTGTAGGTATGACATCTATAAGGTCTTTTCACGTGTTTACTTAACAGTAAGTCGGTCTGTGTCACTTTCGATCCATGACTCAGTTTTACAATATGAGGAATGTGAAATTCCGAAATAACCGAATTTCTTTGTTCTCAATAACTAAAGCTATATCTTTTATAATTTAGATCTTAAATGACATTCGTTTCTAGATCGAGATCGAGAGGTCTCGGTTTTTGTTTTAATGTTCCTTTTGAGTACTCTTTTAAATACCCATACTAATATTATAAATGTGAAAGTGTGTTTGTTTATTTGTTTGTTTGTCCTTCTTTCACGTCGAAACGGAGTGACGGATTGGCGTGATTTTTCGTGTGGAAATAGTTGAAGGGCTGGAGAGTAACATGGGCTATTTTTTACCGCGGGAGTTTCCCTAATTCCCACGGGAAAACACTTTATAATACAATCCAAAAAAATATTTTTGGGCAGAATTACTTGAAACTTAGTATTAATGCTCTTCGAGAAAATTTAATATATACATATTTTAGCATTTTTTTTGAAATTCATCCTATAAGAGGGTAAAATAGATGATAAAAGTTTATATGAAATCTTTTTAGAGATTTTTTTGTAGTTTTAGCGCGAGCGAAGCCGCGGGTATGCTAGTAAAATAAAATTTATTAATTACTTGGAATAAAAATAAAACTAATATATATTTATTCCTGACTCTACCCAGGCGACTTTTTGTAAGCCTTTGATTAATTATGATTTAACTGCGTTGATTTGTACGGTTCGTTAATATATAAAAGTGAATTATAGTAGAATGCAATAAGGTTGAGAGGAAAAATGATAAAGTAGTTTTATAAAAATGAATGGCACTCTAAATCACTATAACCTTCTTAATAAAAGTGAAAATTCTATAATTAATTTGATGAAAGGCACATCACCTGACGCCGGCTGTCGTCGGACGACCTAATTACCACACGTATGTTATCGTAGCTCTATTTTTGGCATTTTAAGCTTTATGCGTGCTATGGAATTTGATTTCTCAAAATAATCTTTCTTTGTCTCTTCTTCTTTGACAATTAACATTTTTTAGTTAAATGTCAAGGTTTTAAAGCTAAGATTGTGAATGAGCCTGAGAATATATGCCTCAGTTTGCCCGAGCCGAAAATATAACAATGGAAAATTCCCACTGTAGTTTTTTTTATTTATCAATAAATATTCTTACTTTATGTAGATAATATATTTATGTACATAATATATTTATGTACATAAATATATTGCAATAATTATTTTAATATATCTACATATAGGTTTTTTATAGGTTTTATACATATAGGGCTTTACAGAAATCCAATATGCAACAATATTGGTCGGTGAGACCTTGGCCATGGCTTATATAATAGGGTATATTTGTGACATATTTATAAAAAAAAAACTTGTATGAATGATAATTAAAAAAACCTAGTCTGGTTTGTAATAAAAACTTTAATGTAGACCTAGCCGTATTACATGTCGTGAATTTGCGAAGCGAATTTATGCAATTTTGATAAGAAACCGGTTGGAATTTTTATCGTCCTTAAATAAAGCAGCGTTTCTGAAAAATTTGCGTAAGAGCAAAGGAGCGGCATGAATTAAAGAGGTTATTTGAAAAACCTATACTGTAGAGTTCTTTGCTTTTGTTGTATTTTCTATTGGCTAAACTGTTCAAAATATTCCATAATACGTAAGTATAACAGTATTCCGCCTATCTTACAAAAATGCTATTTTTGTTTGTTAATATAGTCTATGTACCTATATAATCAAATATTTACTAACCTTACCTTTACAAGATATAAGATTTTTATAGTATCACGCAAGCAGAACAACACGACGGGCGCAAAATTGGTAGCTAGTTATAATTTTGTGAATGGTTTATGGAGTTCTACAGAAAAGAAGGATTGACAATAATATGTGGATTGTTGTGTAAGTCTTTGTATTTAAAATAAAAAATAAATAAATAGGTATCTTATATCTTTAAACGAGCAATTCATGTATACACACACACACACACACACACACACACACACACACACATACATATATATATATATATATATATATATATATATATATATATATATATATATAATCTGAATCTCGAAATCGGTTCCAACGATTTTTATTAAATGTAGTATCCAGGGTGTTTCGGGGGCGATAAATCGATCTAGATTAGTCTTATGTCTGAGAAAACGCGTGTTTTCGAATTTTCATGCAGTTTTCTTTTGCATTATTCCACGCAAAATATGGTCGGTAATTTGCACACTCGAGTATAAGCATCGTGGTCAAGCGGCCAAGGTGCAAGATCAACAATCACAGGTGTCCAGGTTCGAATCTCGGTCGCATACAAAGTTTTTACTTTTGTTTTTTTAATATATTTATTCAAGTTTTTAGTTGTATAAAAAAAAGAAAATTGTACTTGAGGGCAAAAACTCCGAGCGAAGCAAGGTAGTCCAGGTACTATATTTTTAAATGTACAATTTATTGTTATTGGATAGACGTTTTATGATTACATCGTATTTGTCATAAACGACAAAAAATAAGAATGTATTTTGATATCATGCCAACTGTTTTATGAGAAATTAAAATCGCAAATTAAGCCTTGTGCCTTATTCATTAGTTTCGACGAGAACACATTGACAGAATATACAGTCGGTATGTTACATATAATAAAAATGTAACTAAGCCGAATCTGTACATTAAATATTTTTTGGAAAATCTTATTGAAATAAACATTATTATCGATACATAGTCTGAATCTATAGTTTTTAGAATTTTTGTCGGTCTGTCTGTCTGTCATCACAGAAAAACCACTGGAGCATTCGGTGAAGAACTTTCAGAGATTAGCGGTTTTGCACAAACGAATATTTAGATTTTTATTTGTATATTTTTTGTATCTGCCAAATGACAATTTGACGATTAAATACACTGACCACATGACCGCTGAAGTTAATAAACCTTTTTTGGTCGATAAAAATAGTCTATAGAAATCTCAATTTTTACTTATCTCTATCAATTCATATATGAGTTCATGTGACTCTTGACTCTATAGCATGTAGTACCTATTTACATAAAAATCTATAGATTCGGGCTGACATAATGATTAAAAAATGGCTATACAATTATGTATATTTATCTCAATTTAGTTTATGTCAAGTGATTTTTCTTTTGTTTCACAAAATACACTAATTTAGTGGAGCCGTTATGTGTCGTGCTATTATTATTCTAGGATTTATATTCTTAAGGACGCAGAAAATAAGCTTCAATAAAGTGCGTCACTCAAGCCCACGTCGCATCTGGCTGTGACGTGCCCCGCATACAAGGGACGATTATATCTTTGTAGTTTGTAGTAACGGATTTAGAATTACAATTGCAATCGTTTCGCGAACTTCTTCATTGCATCGGTTGGATTTTTCCTCGAAAATACCGTTATGACTTGGGCGAATAAGAAATAGTAAATAAAATATATAATACCAGCTATAACCATACCAAATTTCATCAAAATCCGTTCAGTGGATTTTTAAAGACAGACAGACAAAAAATCTTAGAGCTATAGATTCGGCCTCTGACTATTTTAATAAGATTTTCCTAAAACATATTTAATTAGAGTTTGTTTTTATTTTTATAAGATAACGCATTTTTAATACTAAGTACTTGTTATATACTTGTTCATGGAATTTATTAGGTAAAAAAAGAAAAATATTTAAACTAGGTAGGTACTTTACAATAAAACAAATAACAATTTATTAGGCGAAACTCAAATTTCTATTTTTATCCATGTATTTCAAGCTATTGATGGCATTCAAGACATTGAATGATTCAAGTCATTCAATTTTAATCCTATACTTTTCACAAAAAGAAACTTGGGTCTTAGACTGAATACATATAAATTATTGCATTTAAAGCTAACTTTTACAAATTTAAATATATGTTTGGTAAAATTTCCAGCGTATACGTTTCCTGCCAGTGAAAATTCCTGTAAACAAAAGCAAAGAAGCTTAAAGTAATGATCTATTTCAGTATGTAGATCAACAAGTCAGTTAACTCGAGTCTTCCGTTAACCCGGAGTAAGACTGGAATTCTCCACACAAAATCCAGCCGTAACCTACATCAATGCCCAATTAACAAACAGAACTGCGTACGTCTCAGGGCCGAATTCTGACTTGTGGGAGCCCGAGCAATTAAGGAGTGGAGAACTCTAATTTATTAGAACACTCTTTTGATTTTCACTCTCTTTTAGTTGGATTTAAATGTATGTATGTACATTTATCTATGCTAATATTATAAACAGGGTAAAGTTTGTGAGTTTGTGAGCTTGTGACGTTGCAGGGGGTAATCTATGGATCTACTGAACCGATTTAGATGAAATTTGGTAAGAAGATAGTTTGAGACCCTGGAAAGGACATAGGATACTTTTTATCCCGGAAATCATCCCTTAAGGGGGTGAAAATGGGGATGAAAATTTGTATGGGGAATCAACCTAGGGACGAACCTGAGCGAAGCAAGGGTGAGTGAGTAGCTAGTTAGTAATAAAGATGTTTATTAATTTCACATAAATAAACTTATTTTTGCCCTTGACATTTATATTGTGGGAACCCAATTCACGTGGGAACCCCGGGCTAAAATCTTAGAATCCGACTCTGGTATATCCGCTTGATACGTATCCAAATTTTTACTACTCGACGTAACAGTTGAATAGTAATAAAAAATAACTTGCTTCATCGTATTAAGAAATAAGTTGTCTGTTACGACTAGGAAAATTTCACGCCCAAAATATATTATTATTAGCTCTCATATCAATATGAGTAAGCACTAAATATGACTTCAATATAAGATATGTTTTTTTTATTATTTCTTTATTTTAACTAATATTAATATTTTTTGAAGCCTTCTGTTGATAAGAACTAAGAATGAATATTTAAATTAATTGTATGTCACTTTAAAGTCTTGAATTTAATAGAATCTTTTAGCCACGAACATGTTTTACCAATAACTATATTTTTATTTACTTTTATCTGCTGTTGAAAAAGCTATTGCAACGCTTATCAAAAATTTTCGGAATTTCAAACCAGTAAGTCACAAAATATATATCACCGTGGATGGAAGACCAGTTTAAAGTGAGTCAGAACAAAAGCACGCGATCGGTCTTCAATGAACGGCCAGTTTTAGAATGCACGAAATCCTAATTGCGATGCGCCGGCGCAGGTAATTTCTTACTCCCACATTCTGAATAATTACTACAAGAATAATTCACATGACATTGGCATGAGTATACATTTATTTTATTTTATATCGCACCTTAAATAGAACTTTATGAGTACTGCCAAGGCGAAACAGTATTGTATTCCAGTCGTATTATTGTTGGAAATGATTTGTATGATAAAGCTTCTTATGACTTGGTGTTCTTAATAAAAGCTGTTTTTAGTGGTGTGTAGTCATTTTTTATTGTAGCATTTTATTGTATGTAAGATTTATTTTTATTTACGGTAGGATGTAAAAAAAGAAACAGTCAAGACTGCCAATTAGTTGTGTTTGACATTGTCCTTTAACTTTGTAAAGCTCGGATCATACTGGTGAGTAAAAAAAATACATCAATAAGTGAATTGAAAATAAAATATATTATATATGTCAATAGGTAGATAAAATTTAGGTAGTTCAAGTATACAGCCTACTTAAATATGTTAATAAATGAATTTTACTCAGAAATTGTATTTGAAAAACTTTATTTACTGAAGTGTAGATGAATATTTTTAACTCCAAAAGATTTGGAAGGTTTTCCCATTGAACAAAACGAATGACTTAGCCCGGTGTAAACATTACTAATTGTTTCATTCACAAAATATATTTAAAAGCGTCTCTTCCTAGAATTTCATAACAGTGTTTATAATTAATAGCACAAGTTTGGGCAACCTAAGATGGAAACGTAACGAAAACAGCCACGGAAACGTCGAGATAAATTCTTGGCTTCTATTACTTCTATTATAATGTATTCGTGTAGTATTTATTACTGAAAATACAACTTCAGGAACTACTCCATTACGTGTCAAACTGACTAATTTAATTGTTTTTGGACCGACATTTTGTTACGTCACAAAGCTCGTGAGTAACATTTGATTATAATTAGATATCTATTTATAGAGTAATCGCAATAATGTTCTTATGAAGAAAGTTTTTATGTTTTATTAACATCGATATCTTAAACTGATTTTAATAGACATACATAAGTATTCTTAGTTCTTTGTTCGATACTTTAATTATTTTAATATCCCACTCGATAGGTTTTGAGGAAAAAAAATTTTTTAAGACGTATAATATAGCGCCAAAAATCGGCCAATCAATTTTTTAAAATTGAATGGTCGATTGAAATATTAATATATACCCAGTGTCGCTCTCACAATTAAGACTAATCTAACGACACATCTCAAGCTAAAATCCATCAAGCCATTCAGGCTACAGAGCGTGCCAAAGAAATATACATACATAAATACCTACATTCTTACATACCTACACTCAAAAAACATAACCCTCCTTCCACCGCAATCGGGTAAAAAAGTATAGCATTTCAGTTTCAACCTTAAGTAATAGCTTTTAAATAATTTCCTTACACTAATTTTGTTTATTCAGTTTGAAGAAATAATTTGTTTACATTTCAAATATACTAGCTCTCTACTCCCCACATTTTGCCGACAAAGGACTCTATCATGGTATCTCGTACATTTCTTTGACATTTAAATGGTAAAATGTTTATATTTCCAATTTCAATGCTAACATGGCAATGAATATTCTTAATGAAACGTATAACGATTGGCTCCTTACAGCTCGACATATAAATTGCCTTTTCTATTTTAAATCTGCCGACGATCAAACATAATATTAGTCTATAAATCGTTTTATGTTAATAAGTAAGCTAAATCTTGTAGTTTTCTAGTAACTCGTTCTCTTATTTTTAAATTAGATTAGAGTTATAATGATCGTTTTAAAACTTATAATGGTTATGTTTTTAACATAATGCTGAAATGTAGATATACATATAACACTTTTGAATAATTACGACGAATTGTCGTTTTGTTACGTTATACAAAAATGATTGGATTTTTACATCTACTTTGTCGACAAAACGCTAAACAAAACAAAGAGTCTCTTGCTCTCATGTGTTTATGTAACATTACACATGAGTAAAGCCATGTCGATTTACTAGCAAAGAATATTTTACAGCTACTCACAGTTCTAATACGACGCACATATATTTTCCCCAATCGTATGCATCGTAGAGCTGGATAAGCCTCGGGTGTCGAAGCCTTCTCATCACCTCTACTTCACGTTCCACATTCCTCCTCTCATCTCTTCTGTTAACGGAGACCAGTTTAGCTGCTAACTCCAATCCGGTGCTTTTTTCACGGCAAAGGTATACTGTGCCGAATTTGCCTCTGTGAACATATTGATATATTAGTTACTAGCAGAACCCGCGGCTTCGCTCGCGCTAAATCTACAAAAAAAAAAAAAACTCTAAAAAGATAGGTTTCATACAAACTTTCATACCCTATTTTACCCCCTTATGATAAATAATTGTTCCGGGTTGTATTATAACGTGAGAATGAGATACTGTCCCACGTAAAAAGTAGCCTATGTCACTCTCCAGCCCTCCAACTATCTCCACAAAAAATTCACGCCAGTCCATCACTCTGTTTCGACGTGAAAGAGGGACAAACAAAGAACAAACACTCACATTTATAATATGAAGTATGTATTTGTACACTAAATGAAGTACTGTCAGCTTTTGGATTCGGCCAACAAGAGGTTATGTGATCTGTGATTAAGGTTACATAGAGAAAATAAAACACAACAAACAACAACACACGTTTTATATATTATACCTACTTATAATACTACAAGAACCTTTTATAACATTTAATACTTAAAATAAGTGGATAATATATTAATATGAATCACTACCGGTACTAAATTATCCAATCAATGTAGTGTCCGACCGAAGCTTCGGCTTCGGCTTCGGCTTCGGCCACCTTCGGCCAAAAAATCCACCTTCGGCGAAACATTCGGCTTCGGCCCAAAACCCGGCCGAAGCCGAAGGTTTCGCCGAAGGTCCGAGCGACTGTCGAGTTTGAACGAACTGTTACGAAAGTCATGAGGCGGCGGGGAGTCACTGTCAAAATATCACATTGCATGCATCAAAACAAGTTCGTACGTGTATTTAAACGAGTGTTTTGTTTTGAATTTGTGTTTATCAATTAAATTGTGATACATTAGTAATCTAACTGATTGGTCTAATTGTAATTTGTGAATTACATAATAAAGAAATGATTATTTTTTACCAGTAGGTAAATCACAAAATCACAAACTTTTATTTATCTCTAAACCAACCATCTCTATGATATATCATCAACTTCTATATGAGACAGTCAATATAAACCTTCAATATTGAGGTTATTTGAGGTATTGATACAAAATTAATTACTGAGTGCTGAAAGAATATAAACCTTCGGCTTCGGCTTCGGCTTCGGCCGAAGGTTGTGGCGATAGCCGATTAATCGGCTTCGGCTTCGGCTTCGGCCAAAAATAGACCTTCGGTCGGACACTAAATCAATGACATAGTTAATACTTATATTTCAAATATAATTTCGCTAAAGTGTCTAAATTCCTTTGTATTTTAATATTGCTATATATCGAAAACGCATATATTATAAAAGTATTAGTGTTTCTAAGGTTATTTTGAACAAAGACAGAATTAAATCATATTTTACAACAAGAAGTCGCTTACACTATAGGAATTTTCATTTTTAAAAGATGTCAGTAGAGCTATGAAGCGAAAGCTGCATTAGTCATAACAGCCGTAAAAAGTGAGGGCGGGTCATACGAATTTAATAAAAAGGAGACGAATGTTGGCAGCTAGGTTACGCTGAGATTGTTGTAGGTAACTAAGAGTATATACGTGACTCACCGGCCGATCTCCGATAGCATATCGAAGAAGTCATTAACATCTGTGCTCCTTTTGATAGTGACATCTCTATACGGAAACGGCGGCTCTATCTCTGAAAAATGAAAGATTATATTAAATAATGCTATATTATAATGTAAGGCACTTGTTATTTTGATTGAGGTCAAAAAGGAAGTGGTACTCGATTCGATTGTAGGGTTTATTATTATCATTTATCGGACAGTATTTATTGTGCTAATGTGCTATAATTGCTTTATATTAAGACTAGTGACAATCTCGCTTCGCATCGAGTTTGTCCCTAGATAAAAACAAATCTACCCCACGGGACATTTTTCCGGGATAATATATAGCCTATAACAATCATATTTTAGGATATATATCAATATATCCTCAATAAACGGGCTATCGAATGTAAAAAGAATGTTTCAAATCGGATTAGTAGTTACTGAGATTAGCACGTTCAAACAAACAAACTAATAAACAAACTCTGCCTCTTTATAATATTAGTATAGACTAATTATGTTTGTTCCTAATCATAATCGGTAGAAGCGAAAGTTCATATAAATCTCACAAGGTTATTTACCAGAGTAAATTATGCATGAAAACCTAAGGCATTAAAAAAGCTAAGGCATTAAAAAAGTTCACCTTGCACTAATATAACATTTTACAGGCTTACGTCACCTATAGTCGTACGTATGTATAAAAAAAGCTGTCATGAAGATAATTAATAATTATCTGCTGTTCCAACGCTTAATTTTTCAAAAGACGTAAAAAAAAACAGTGTCGACCAGACAGCATAAGGGCGTTTCAATACTGAAAGTGATATATTTTAATAAGTAAATTTTGCAAAATTGAACAATAAAATAAGAAAGAATTATAAGTCCTATATTATATAATATAATTATAGTGTTTAATACTCATGTATAGTGATACTAGCGATGCATCCTCGCTTCGCTCGGGTTCTTCCCTAGGTATAGACGGTTTTAACGACAGTATTGTAGATAGACTATATATTAGTATAAATATATATACATAGGTATGATGAGTTTTTTATCTCTTACTTGAGAAATGATTGATTCCCCATACAAACTTCCATCCTCTTTCTCTTAAGAGATGATTTCCGGGATAAAAACTATCCTATGACATTCTCAGGATCTCAAACTATCTTCATACCAAATTTCATCTTAATCGGTTTATCGTATTTTTGGTTTATCCATTACGAATAAAGATACAATTTTTTTCTCTTTACAATATTATTACAAAAATGTAGACTAATCAAGTTGCTAAATCATAGGTTCACTAAACTGAGATCTGAAAACCTTGTTATTTTTGTGTTACAATTTAAATACGGATCTTCTCATCAGATAAACTTTCGGGAGATATATTTCGGGATATATTTTCCTCTCCGAAAAAATGAAGAGTTTTATAAAACTCTTCATTTTTTCGGAGCGGAAGTTAGATAACATCAGAGCTTCCTCAGTGATAAAAGTGACAAATACGTTCTAGAGACACCGAAGATGAAAGCCAAGATGCATGATAAGCTGACAACATCCGACCACTTTTTGCCGCAATTGACATTTAAAAGTTAATTAAGATATTAAAAGCACTTGAACTAGACAATCGGGTTTTAGAAAGTGATATTTGGAAGTGTTTTCACTTAGTGACAGTGAAGGTTATTTTGGCGTTTGCTCAAAAATTTGTAAAATTGTTGTTGCTAATGCAATAACCAAACATTTTGGTGATTAGTCTGTCCGGCGCCTGCGCAGCCGTAAACGGACCTGCTTTGATGTTTATGATTGGTAAAATTATTGCACTATTATTCAACTTTAGATTGTGTGTTATATCATAATATTTACGTTATTTTACGCTTGAACATTGTAAGATGTTTTTCTAAATATTTACGCTCATTGCTTTATTATTTTGGTACAATGTAAATACATATTGCACAGCGTTTCCAACCCTATAAAATTATATTCTTACCCTAATATTATAAGCACCTACGAGATGGTGTATTTACAGATTTTTCTTTTTTTTGGATCGACGTGTTCTTTTCAAAGAGATATGAATAGTTAATTTGTATAGCCTATCGGAGTCTGATATTTTACTTTTTATTAATATTATAATTATAAATATGAAAGTTTAGATGTTTGGATGTTTGTTACTCAATCAAACCAGAACGGCTGAACGGATCTTGATGAAATTTGGTACCGAGATAGATTATAGTCTGGAATAGCACATGAGCTACTTTACTTACTTTATCTTGTATCCTTTATCCCGTAAAAATGTTTGGTTCCCGTGGAATAGATTTGTTTTTGTTTTTTTAGAGGTGAACCCAAGCGAAGCGAGGGTGAGCCGCTATTAGATCATATTCTCTTAGGTCCATCAGTTAAATTTCGTGGACTATCATCACAAGAAATTTACAGAAGGGCAGACTGAAAGATTTAATAATTTAACTTTTAAACGTTTTATCAAATGCAGTTGTTATAGTTTCTTCTAGTACTTAGCTGTGATATCTATATTATACTAATATAAATAAAGTTAAACTGTTTGTTTGTATGAACTCGTTAATCTCTACATCTACCGTTTGGACTTGAAAAATTCTTTTAGCATTTTATATAGTTTAATCACTGAGGAAGGCGACAGGCTATCTTTTATCACAGTACGACCTACGAGAGCGGAGTTATTACACAAAATAAAACGACGCGGACGGAGCCGGAAGAAAACGCTAGTAAATAATATAACTGTTCGTTAGTCATCGTTATAAGATCGGCCCATCGAAATGTTAAGAGTCGAATGTTATTTAGGATTCATGATGCATGTTCTATGCACATGCAAGCATTGTTCGTATTTAAATAGATGTCATTGTTCCACTACTATGATATTATATTGTTTTAGTTTCAGTCAACTTTGAAGTTTGACTCTGCCAATTTTTGCTATTGGTCTCCTTAATGAATACGTTTTTAAGCCAAAAATATTTTTGAAATATATATATTTTTAAATAATAATAAACATGATTAGTCTAGAAAACTTATATAAATGACAAAAAAACTTTTGTGGAAGGACTCTCATTCCAAGGTTTTAACTAAATCCATACATTTAATAATAAAGCCTTTTTTTTATTCCGAATATTTTTTTACAGTTTTTCTTAATACTAATTCACTATTCATATAGTATGTCTTTAAGCTCGGTGTTTCTTACGGCATAGGCCTCCTCCAATGCCTTCCACTGTTTCCTATCCGTTGCCATTCTTAGCCAAAGAGGACCTAGGGTCAATTTCAATTTATCCTCCCATCTGACGAAACGTTTGGCTCAGTTTGTAGTGACCCTACTTGATGTGCCAGCGGTCGCGGGTTCGATTCCCGCTGGGGGCATTCATTTGATAAGCACGAATGTTTGTACTCTAGTCATGGGTGTTTATATTTATAATATGTATGTATTTAAAGTTATATGTGTGTAGTGTATCAACTATCTGGTATCCATAACACAAGTCTCGTAGCTTACCATGGAACTAGATTGTGCTGTGAGTTAATGTCCTAACATATTTATTTATTTATTTATCTTCTCACTTTGCGACCTCGGATCCTAGACCCACGTCTTGGATACCAGACTGTTTCTTGCTTGCTCCATTTTTCGTGCTTGCAACGGAGCATATGCCCTGACCATCTCCATTTTAGTCGGTTAATACGTGTTATGATGTCTATTAGTTCTGTTTTGCGCCTGATGTCTACATTCCATACATCTAGTCTTACTCATATAAGTATCTTGAAAAAAACATCTTTTTTAAATTTACAAACTTAAAGCTTTGTTATCGGAAGTAAATTTTATTGTAATCATTAATATTTGATTTTCCTGGTCACATATATGTATGTATTATTACTATACATATACTTACTTATCTTTTTGGTTATAAGGAAATAATTAATATGTAATCCAATTATTTTAATCAAAAAAACAGTGAATACGTGAGTGCAATATTATTTTAGCCTTCGTTTGAATTTTCGTTATGAATATTTTAAGTCTTTTAAAACACTTGTGTAAATGAGAGGATCATTAAATTTAAAGGTTACTCTATATTAATTGTTCATTTAACCATAATTAGTTACATACATATTTTAAATTCCTATTATCACTTATAGAATATATATTGATGATATTATTTTCATATTTTAATATTCCTTTTAGTCTGGTGTAAACTATTTTAACAATGAATTTTACTAACAAATTATTTATTGTTAGCTAGCTTATAAAAGCTATTAAAACTATTTCAAATAGAGACTAATCTATTCTAATATTATAAAGAGGAAAAATTAGTTTTTTTGTTTGTTTGTTTGTATCGAGTAGGCTCCAAAACTACTAAACCGATTTAGATGAAATTTGGTAAGAAGATATTTTTTATTCTGGAAATCATCCCTTAAGGGGGTGAAAATGGGGATGAAAGTTTGTATGGGAAAGCAACCTAGGGACGAACCCGAGAAAAGCGAGGGTGAGTCGCTACTCGCTAGTATATTATATTATACGAGTATTAATATGCTGTTGTGCTATTATAGTACCTACTATACTGAAAAATTATTTTAGGTAGCAATGACGAAGTTGCATCTTTAAAATATCCGAATTCCAACTTCTAAGTCACGTGAACGGTGAAATAATTTCATTTTTTTTTTCATTTGTAACAGATACTAATATATTTGAGTAATCTATAATCTCCAGATGGTTAAAGTAAACTGAAGTACGATTTTCTTTTTTTATAATAGAAAGGATTTTAAATAATACGGTCTAACCGCTAAGTCTATGTTATTCGTCGCCTGTCCTCACGTGTGTAGCTTGTTTTGTAATCTAGAAATGCCACGTAACGCGTCACCGTAGATCTGTTTGTCGTAAGATGAATGGCTGTACCCTATACATAATTATAACACGTAGGAATGGCGGATGTGGCGTAACACCATCATTATTGAAAATAAATGATTCTTTTAGAAGAGCCGATGTTGGAAAACTTCCAAAAACTACTCTTATTCACTTATATTTACTATACGTCAAAAAAAGGTTCTTGGCGCGCTATTATCACATTTTGTAATACTAATTCACCAAGCTCTTATTTTTGTATAAAAAAATCTATATATACATCTATACATATTATAATAAAATTGTAACTAAGCCGAATCTGTACATTAAATATTTTTTGGAAAAATCTAAGTGAAATAGACATTATTATCGATACAGAGTCCGAATCGAAGCTAATTTTATGTTATCTAGCTTTAAGTAGGTACTTTAATACTGTAACTTTTGTGGGTAGTTTAATAAATCAATCCATACTAATATATAAATGCGAAAGTAATTCTGTCTGTCTGTTACCTTCTCACGCTTAATCCGCTGAATCGATTAAGACGAAATTTGGTATGGAAGTAGTTTGTGACCCTGGGAAGGACATAGTTTAGTTTTTACCCCGGAAAAGGTGAATCTTTGTATGGAGAATCAATCATTTCTCAAGTAAGGGATATAAAACTCATCATACCTATATAGACTATATAGTCTATGTATTCCATACTAACCGTCATAAGATATCTAAGTAAATAAATAAATAAATTGTATACATATAGTTTTTAAACTTTCGCAATTATGTAAACTATACACACGACGTATTAGCAATATACCTACTCTTTAGATAGTGGTTATATTATGTAATTATAATAATCATTAACATTCTTTATCTTAATAGTTATTTTAATAATCAAGAAAGAGAGTTATTAGTTTTTTCAATATAAATGGTAAAAGATATTAGTTATTTTCGTTGGTGTCGTAAGTTCTACTATACTCGTAACTTACGTTTATATGTTAATGTATGTTTTTGTAAAATATGGAAATTATAGGAAGGAAACGATTAACATGATTTTTTTAAGTCCCGAGTATTACGTACACAACTAAATCAATCTAAAGTTCTAAACATAAACTGGTAACAAACATAATTGAAATAAAATAACCATGGCTTTCGAATGAAATCTACTGTTATGTCTTAATTTTAAAATTGTCTTTTTTAACTTTATGTGATACTAGCGACTTACCTTCGCTTCGCTCGGGTTCGTTCTTAATTTTTTTTGAGCGGAACCCTAATTCTTTTTCTAAAATAAAAGTAGCCTAAGTTCAACATCAGCTATCTGCCAGTGAAAGTCGCGTCAAAATCAGTCCAGCCGTTTCGATTCACATTTTAATTGTAACGTAGAACACGTATATTAAAACTAGCTATTTAAATTAAACTTGATTTTTTAATTAATACTATTTTTAAGTTTGTTATAATAGCATGTCTTGCCACGTTCTTTATAAAATAGTTAATCTTTTAGGGGATTGCAGACAAATGGTTTAGGAGACACTTGTCACAGTAATGACTCGTCTGAACGATCTGAAGCGTTCATCTGCCGAGTCTAAAATAAAGATAAATTCCGATCTTCTGCCAAAAATCGAATGTTTTTGTTTATTTTATTTGAGCCAATTGCTTTAAAACCTGATTACTATTTTCCCTTTTTGATTTAATAAGAATAGTATTTAGTAAATTTAATTAATGTGATTATTTGTATAGGTGTACTTTACATAAGACGTAGAAGGTAAGAGACTAAGGAAAATATCTTTGAAATATTAATTTATTATTAAATAATTATAACTTACCACCAACAGGATCTGACTCGTCGACGTGGATCATATCGAATGATCTGTAAAAAAAATTAACATTATTTAGATATCTTTTCTAGTAATTACTAAATAAATTATAGGTAAAATTACATAATATTGTTTTTTCTTATTACTTATTTTCAGAGTGACAGGTTGTAGAGGCTTATTTTGATTCTAGCACATCGCCAATTTCAAGACTTTGTAAGGCTCTACTGGCGCCTTTTGAAGCCATTGACAAAAAAAAATGGGTGCGTGTAACCTTTATGCGCGGTTGAAGTAAAACTTATTTGGCCAATATCGCAATTGATTTAAGACAATTTAATAATTAAATTAGGCATATTACAATCATATATTTATAGAATATCATATACGGAAAGAATATAATATTATTTATTTGTCAGGCAATAACAACGGTTACCATGGCAACATGGCAATGTATTCTATCTCATTCTCTCGCCAGTTTAATCTTATGTATTTATATGTTTGTCTCTTTTTAGTGTTGTATCACGATAATGTAATGCAATATCACCGTGGTTGTATTTTCGTGTCATCGAGTTTGAAATCACAACGATTCTAAAGAAGTTTCACATCAAAAATGAATTGTAGGTTAAACTACAACTTGTTTTAGCCAGCCTAGTATATCATTAATGAAAAATGTATCCGATACGGATTTATCCAGTGACTTGAAGCAAAGCCAGTCAAATATCTAGTAGGTATCATACATCATACATTCTTAGCGACGCGACGTTCTATGAAATATGGAGGTAGTTAATAAATAGTACAAACATATTATTTACTGTAATGAGCACTGATTAATTTTATGAATATAATACGGATATGCGCCAATGAATATTGGAAACTTGAAAACATGTCGTGAGTCATCACTTACAAAAATAATCTTCCTAATACCATGTAATATTCCGTCGATGTCACGTTCAATTAGTAGATAATTATTTAATGTGTATAAATAAATAAATAAAATGTTGAGACATTTACAGACAGTACTATCTAGTTCCGTGGTAAGCTACGAGACTTCTCTTATGGATACCAGGTAGTTGATACACTACACATATATAACTTTAAATACATACATATCTATATACACACAAAACAAAGTCGGGTTTGTTACAACACTTATAACTCGAGAACTGCTGGACCGATTTTTATGATCTTTGTTTTGTTGGATTTGTCTTCAACCCGAATAGCAGAATAACTATTAAAACATCGGAAAAAATCACAAAAAAAAAAGAAAAAAAAACTATTCCACACTAAGCGTCAAAACATACCTAGAGACCAACTTTTTTTTTAACGTTGGGAAATGCATTTACGCACGAGGTGTGGGACTCACCGGCAAAGCCAGTACTACCCACTAAAACCCAACAAAGCCTTCCCCCGTCTTATGGGGCGTCGCAGGATCGCTTACGCATTCACCTACGACGCCCCGACGGCAGGTCTGCCGAAGCAGACCACGGGGTTGCTCCAAGGTCCACTCTGCTATCAGAGAAGTACCACGAGCAACCCGCATGATACACCGCCCTCCGAAGAGAGCCGCCTCCCACCGCCCACCGATGTGGGCCACCTCCCTGTGCGTTTCTTGGCTTCGCGCCCGGCTGTATTGCCGGGCATTACTGAGCCCCCCCACCACGAGAAGGTGAACGCACGTTGGGGGGGGACCTAGGGACGAACCTTAGTGAGCGAAGCGAGGGTGAGACGTTAGTTATAAATAAAAAAAAGTGTGTGTACCTACTTATACATATATACACGCACGTAAGAAGTTTTACTTCTTTGGCATATCAGAACAAAAATAGCTAAGGATTTCGTCCCGTATGTCACAACTCTTTGTTTGTAAACGGAATAATAAATTGATAAAAATAAAATAAGGCATATTACAATCATATATTTATAGAATATAATTTAAGGAAAGAATATAAAATATGGGACTCGAATTCACGACCGCTGGCAGAGCAAGTAGGGTCATTACAAACTTAGCCAAACGTGTATAAACAATAATTTTACAGTTTATTTATTATTATTTTTTAAATTTGAGTAAAGAGAATTTAGAAGTTTACAATCTGATTTGTAATCATGTTTTTGAAAGTTCGGTCCGATTGTCCGAGGTTCGATTTTTTATTATTATTAAGGAATTAAAAAAATGCTCGGAACTCGAATTTATTAAATCTTACTTAAAAACTAATTTACAAATTTTACGATTATTTCTCATAAAGTAAAAAAAGCCAATGGTACAGCTTCATGACCACCATTTTAATTATTCCCGATAAAATAAACCAAAGTATTTTATTATTTACATTCTTATCTTAACGAAGACAGGCGATAGAAGGAATGAAAATTATAATAGGTTTGTTCAATTTCAAGGACATGCTTTGTTTATACATGTTACAGGTTTCCAAGTTTATATATAATTAGCTCGCAAGTGGGTCAGCTATTCGGGTGCGACACGTTGATATTATCCCGCGGCGACTAGCGAATGCAAATGTTCATTGTGGAATTGACAAGCTTTAGTTTTCTATTGTTTAAATATCCTGAAATTTTCATAATTTATCAATTTTTTTGTGTTATGGCAGTAAGAATTATATTGATTGCTTCTTTCTATATGTGAAATCTACCCCACGGGAACCGTACATTTTTCCGGAATTAAAAGTAACCTATGTGTTATTCCAGACTATAATCTATCTCTGTGACAAATTTCACCCAGATCCGTTTAGCCGTTCTGGCGTGAAAGAGTAACAAACATCCATACAAAGTCACAAACTTTCACGTTTAAATATTAGAGACTAGCTAAATCGACATTGCGCTGTTCAAACAATTTTGTTAGTTAATCTTTTAGTTCATCGAAAGATTCTATAGAAAAATATTACTTTCAGTTTTCTCAAATTTGCTAATTTCAGAAAAACTTTTCCTTAAAAACCTTATTTTGTACTTATTATGAACGTTTTAAAGGTTCATAATAATTACAAAAAAAAGGCTTTTAGGGAAAAGGTCGATTAGTTATAGTTTCAGCCATTTTCAAGTGTTGCGCTTATCAATGAATAGAATTTTCATAAATGATATTGATTACGATAAACTTATTATAATAATAATTTACCCAGTTCAGTAATAGAGCAGGCGACCTTTTGATGAAGGCATGTTGTTATTGTGCCAGAAGTCGTCGAAATAAACTATAATTAAGTATAGAAACATTTGTAAATATATAAAATGGCGATAGTGATGATGCTTGAAACAAGTTCCGGCAGTTTACGATCCGTAAACTGTAAAACGGGACAAGGTTACACCATTACTGTATCTAATAATTTTGAATGAATTCAAAATCAAACTAGTGAAGTGCTAAGTAGGTTACCTAGAAAATTGTAGGTCAGTTTAAATTTAAAAAATGTGATTTATATTTGTTTTTTATAATTTTTAAAAATTATATTAATACATATATATAAGAAAGAAAAAGATAAAATTTGAAAGATTATTACTTTTTCGAATACTTCGTGTATTTTACAGTAGTTTAGAGTAGTTTCAAAAATAAAAGCATCGAAACTAAATTTTGAATTATATATTTTTTTATCTATGCACTATAATTTCAGTGAACATATTATGTAACTGTATTGACTGTCTATATCTGATGAAACAATTAATAAAAAATATAATAAAAAAGAAATATTTAGTGTAAATAAACCTCTATAGAGCTGTGCTAAAAACGCTTTTCGCAAGGTGTAGAATTAAGCTCACTTGTAATATTTAAAAGCCCTTTCTAATAAATTGAAATATTAGCAAATAGTTCAATGTTTTTATTAAGTAAACATGTTTGAAGCTCCGTCCAGTAATACTATTTCTCCATTTGTCGTACTTTCCGATAACCATCTTGCTATCTAAAAAAACTATAGTGGAATCTGGTACTAAGTTAATAACAATTTCATACAAATTTTGTAGCTCATAAATAACATTGTTTTTAGTAAAAAAATAAAAATAAAATCTATGTGTTATCTTAGAAAAAACATATACATATATATACTTATTACTTAGTTTTACTAAAAGCTAGTGACATAGTCTGGATTAACTTGGATGAGTCCTTAGGTGAGTTGTATTTATAATTTTATATACTGGCACCACCTTTTGGCACTTTTAGCACTAATACAGTACCATATGTGTATATGTGTTACTTTAAGCTAGTATAGTATTATGTAATCTGTGCTTCAGGTTATAGTCTATCTGTAGGTATGCTAAATTTTAATTCAAATCATTCCAGCCGTTGCAGTGGATAGGCTAACAAACATACATACGCAGATACAAACTTTTAACATTAAATTCCTTCACCTTAATGACACTAAAGCCTTATATATATAAATTTAATAATTACAGCGTACCAGGTGTAGAACTGACACTTTTTATTTAATTAAGTTTTTTGCTAAGTGTTTTAATTTTGTAAGTGTCTCAGGGTATGGAAGTTTCTTAGTAAACAATGTGACCGGTTAAACTATTTTAAAAGGGTAACAAGTTTTATATCCAGTTAATTGACTATTTGCAACGGTCTCTCGTCACATCCAAGGCTGCCCTTTTGAAGTATAAATAACATTTATATTGTTGTTTTTGTTTTACGATATTTTTTTAATATATTAAATTCATAATGTAGCTGAGAACATTGAGAAGTATTAAAGCAAGTTATATGTCCATAATTTACGAGTGTACAAGATTATAAAATCAGAAGGTCTGCTTAAAAAGTCGGTAAGTTGGTTCGATTACTGTCATAACACACAACGAACAAAGAGAACTTTTAAATATCAAGATGTTTGCGTCGTGAAATACTTTACAACAAATGGCAATCTTAAGGCTGTATCCGTCAATAGTATGCACAAGGACAGTAAAAAACTGAGCTGAGTGTAGTCTTATAAAAATATTTCAAATATAAAAATAACAGTGAATTATGTATGTAGTTATATATAAAATACTATCATTGCCCGCGGCTCCGCCCGCGTTCAGATGATCAAAAACCTAATTCTTGGGTTTTACATACATATAAGTATACTCTTACAATGCAGTTTTTGTATTTTTTCTCAGAAATGAGATATTTTCCCGTGGTAAAAAGTATCCTATATGTTGACCCGGATAACCAGCTATCATCATACCAAATCTCATCAAAATTGATCCAGTGATTGATGCAGTAACAGACAGACAGACAAAAATTCTAAAAACTATAGATTTAGACTCTGTATCAATAATAATGTCTATTTCAATAAAATTTCCAAAAAAATTTTTATGTACAGATTCGACTCAGTTACAGTTTTATTATATGTATAGATGTATGGCATTTAAAAGTTAAGATTCAAAAATTATTTAAAAACAAAATAAAAATATCTCACATAGGATACCTATTCGAGGTATGAAAAATTCAATTAATTCGAAGTATGGCGCAATTTGTTTAATGAGATAATAATATTGTTCGTATCAATTCGGACGGCAGCTTTCACGAGTCAAGGTGAAACTCTTAGCGTGGGCGCTCACATGCGCAGTTGACTGATGGACCTATAATTGATTTTAAAAACTTTTAACGTACTTTTTACCGTATACTTAGTTTAAAAGATGCTATATTTATTTACAATGAAATGTCTATTTAAAAAATTACATAAACATATATTAGATCTAATGTAAATATTTATAATTAATCTACAGCTTACATGAATAATAATAACATAATATTTAACATCACATAAACACATAAACACTTAAAGGGAAAGTATCTAAAAGGCTTTTGATTTGCTACGCTTATTTTTTGACCAAAGTATATGTCGAACTTTGGGTCAACCTTTATAGATTATTCAATTCTTCTAAAACTTTTACAAACACGTTCTCAAAATTTCAACGCCAAACAGCACAAATATTCTTTTATTTACTTGTATAATACTATAGATTCATACGAGTAACTGCGTAGCGAATGCAGCTTAAACTTTAATATGAATTTAGTAGAAGGTTTTGGATTTGATAAATGGTACCTAAAGGTTCTTCGAAAATAAAACTATAAAAATATATCTGGTACTCTGGATTGTGATGATATGAAATGTCCTCGTAGTTCATATCATCACAATCTAGAGTGCCAGAATTTCGCTTGGTGGCGTCCCTTTTGTATTTATATAACAAATAGGTCACCGGCGCCATCTTTTGGCAGATTTTATTATTAACAGTAGCCTATGTGTTACAGTAATTTAGAGATCATCCAAACATCCAAATCCGTCCAAATATTTCAGCGTGAAGTAGTAACAAACATATACACACATACAAACTTTCGCGTTTATAAAAGTAGTTTGATTTATCAATAACTACCGACTTACCCTCGCTCCGCTCGAGTTCGTCCCTAGTAAGTTTTAACGTTTAGCCCAGGTCATATAATACTATACTCGTTTAGTATAGATTTCTCAGATATGAGATATTTTCCCGCAGTAAAACGTATCCTATACGTAGACCCGGATAACCAGCTACCATCATACCATTTTTCATCAAAATCTGTTCATTGTCTTTCTCATGATGCGTTCACAGACAGACAGACGAGACAAAATTTCTAAAAACTATGGATTCAGCCTCCGTACCTATCTATAATAATGTCTATTTCAATAAGATTTCCAAAAAAATTATTAATTATATATAAGTAATAAAATAATTATATAATAAAATTCTTACTAAGCCGAATCTGTAGATTCGGCTTAGTAAGAATTTTATTATATGTATGGGTTAATCCCTAGTACAGCCGCAGTAAAATAACTAGAATGTGATAGGTTTGAAGTGCTCATTTAACACTTGGTATGCAAAAGTATCGTGTGTCTTATGAACTATCTCTTTGAAGTGAGAGTCGTCGCAAAGATTGAAATACATATCGATATCTAATAGGAACAGTCTCTTGCATACATTTTTTGTAATTAGAATAATTCAATTCGAAGTATATTATAAAGAGATTGAGAGATTTTATATAATATAAGCGAAAAAAAACCATATGTGTGATTCTTGAGGAATATTTTTTTTTTATTTTAAAATTTATTCTAAAGGAAAGTAAATACAATGTATTTATAAAAATATTTGATTTCATATACAAAACAAAAGTACCATAATAATTACATATAAACCATATATCAATTGGAATTTGTAATTGATGCGTCCTTGACATTGGATTGAAGTACAATTACGTAGATAAATGTACTAGTAGATAAAAACCTACCTTCCTAGACTGAGATGAATCTGAATTCTGTTATTTAGTTATATTTAAAATCATAGTTAAAGTAGAAGTTTTTGCAGCTTTTATTGTTTAATTTAAGTTTTATAAAGGTTTTATGGTTTCGGTACATTTACATTTCCTTACTTTTAACAAACTTATTTAAGAAATACAGATATTATTTTACGTAGAGCCTTAAAATATCGATCTTTTTGCAGAAAATAAAGCTGAAAAGTAGATGAATATAAAAATTATTATGTATCACTAGTGACTTATTACTTCGCTCAAGTGCATTCCTAAGTGCCTATTGTATTTATGTATGTATGTTTATCATAAGAAAAACAATTGTTTTTCCGAAATAAAACATAGCCTATGTGCTATTCCAGACTATAATCTAGCTGTGTGTCTAATTTTATCCAGATCCGTTCAGTCGTTTTGGCGTGATTAAGTAACAAACATCCAAACATCTAAACTTTCAGATTTATAATATTAAGTAAGATAAATATATTATAATATGATAATATTAGCGTGTGCGTAATCTAATAGTACTTCATGTAATATGTGTCTTTGTACTAACTTTCATTCAAAACTGTCCAGCAGTTTCCACATACAAGAGTAGCGAACACACAAACACGCACGCATGTGAAAGCACGCGCAAACACCCACACGCACACACACGCAAACACACGCACACACCCACAAACACGCACACACCCACACACACGCACACACACACAAATATTCGAAATTACATTAGTAGTGTGATTATAACAATTAAATGCTTTATACGGTTGTGCTGTGTAATTATTAATAACTCTCAGCATAACTGGACGCATTTAGCTAATTGTAGCTATAAAGTGGCCATCTTAGGGCAGTTTATTTGAATACCAATTTTTATTACTAGAAAGAAATTAAATAGGAGCCACATTATCGCTCATATACGTCGCATTGTTGTCGCAAAGTAATATGTAGCAAGCATTATCAGAACAGGTTTGGAAAGCGGTGTCGTCGACCGTTCTATCAAGCCGGTTAACTCACATCTGGGTTTTGGAAACGTTACAGTAAATGTCACGTCCTCGTATTTTCTATTTCGCTTTGTGACAATATATGTATATTATTCATTTTAAACCGATCCTTCGTCTTAATAGTCTAAGTCTAAAGATTTATGATATTTCTAATAACAAAACTTACGACTTCATCCGTGTTTTATTAAACGTAAAAGTCTAAGAAAGCTATGATTATTTCATATCGAATTTATTCAAAACCTATCAAAAGTCTGGATTCACATTCTATGAAACCTTTCACACAAAGTTTGACTGTAAAAGCAGACAATCAAACGGTCACAACATAATGTAAGCATTAACCGTTTAAAATCAAATATTTTTTATTATCATCTATTTAAAATTAAGTTATATTAGCTGTCAAGTGTTATTAAGTATAATAATTAAGTTACATATTTCTAGGATAGAGAGAAAGAAGCCTTAGCAGTTAATGCGTACTTCACATTATGTCAAACTCTCTCAATACACACGCAGAGAGAGTTAGAGGGAGAAAGAGAGAGCGAGAGAGAGTGATGTGAGAGGGGGGGGGGGGGTGAGAGAAGGAGAGAGACATAGAGAAGCATTACTAGCCAATGTGTACTTTACACTATGACAGTGGAAGAAAAAATAAAAAAAATATTTATCTATCTTACAGCTCCTACTGGATACTGGATATGACCAATAGATACGTACCCATATATAAATTATAGTTTTAAATACTTTATCGATTTGAAACATGACAATAAAAATGATATCGAATATGAAGTCGTATTTAGAAATTTTTATCAGTACTTATCACTAACAGTTTGTGATTGAAATGTGCTTTAAACCACGTTAAAGCGATAACTCGATGACTAACTCAATATCAACCAATTATATATAAATATGTCCATCGAATTGAAACAATAGATGCTAGGTGTAATGGACATGACGCACGTATGGACAAAAAGACGATTTGTTTTTGCTTTTTACAGACAAACATAATATGTTACAGAAATATTTTTGTATATAAACGTATATATATAGTTGTAGATTGCTCGTAGCAATAAGACCGCCTTTGCATGCCTCTATGTTATTTTATTTTTTTTTATCTTCTGTACTCTTCTTTTGTGTGTGCAATAAAGAATTTATCTATCTATCTATCTATAGTATATTTGCTATGCATAATATGCATATGTTTAGAAAAAATTTAAGTATATTTTAAATTTGTTAATTAAAAGAATGATAAGGATGTTAATGAAATTGAAGACTCTTACTTTGAAACTCAAAATCTACTTGTAATTTTTTTAAATCTTGTATTTGTGAAAACCGGTGAGAGAGTTTTCTTTAAAATAATTATATTACACGTACATCGTATAAATTGACGTGTGGCTTTTAATCTTTTTAGTTAGCTTTTATGCTGTTGAGTTTTTATTTGTATAATATATTGATTTATTTACAGCTTTTTAAGTATTTTTAAGTAGGAAAATTAGTGAGAATGGTTGTTAACTAACTTTAAATCATTACATATACTAAACCGTTATTTAAAATTATGAAATAAACCTAAAAATGATTTTTAAATGCCTATTCAACGATACCCCACTTGACATAGTTCGTCGATTTTCATGTTTTTCTTTTTCACATTAGGTATGGAATCTAGCAGCCTTCATATTTATTTATTTTTTATGTCACCTATTTAAGAATACCTGGGACCAACTAATGAGACGAATCTAACGATATCTTATTTAAAGAAATCCATCGAGTCGTTTGGAAGATATGAGGGAATAAAAAATATTACTAATAAACATACAAAGATAGGCGCGAAAAACATAACCCTTTCCTTGCAGTCGGGTAATAAAGAGGTAAAGTGTCATTACATACATACTTTTAAAACTTTAAATGCTTAATCATCCATAAAACCCATAGTTTTCAGTTGATTTATTACAATCAGTATTTTAATTTGTATGTAATTAACCATGTTTAGTAATGTTTGAAATATATATTTCAAACAAAATTTTAATACATATTTGTCAACACTGTATCTCTTATGCAAATAAAATATTTTTTTTTATATACTCTGAATAAAAACATAAGGTATAATCAATAGATATTTTTTGGAAAATCTTATTGAAATAAACATGATTATCGATACAGAGGCCGAATCTATAGTTTTTAGAATTTTTGCCTGTCTGTTTGTCTGTCTGTCTGTTACCGCATCACAGAAAAACCACTGGAGGGATTTTGGTGAAAGGTATGGTGATAGCTGGTTATCCGGGTCAGAATATAGGATACATTTTACCGCGGGAAAATGTCTCATTTCTGAGAAAAAATACAAAAACTGCAATGTACGAGTATACTAATATGTAAAACCTAAGAATTTGGTTTTTGACCATCTGAACGCGGGCGGAGCCGCGGGCAATGTTAGTATACATATATAGGTATATATGTTATAATTGGTATACCATAGTGTTATAGAATTAAACTGTTTACAGACAATATTTAGTTCTTAATTTTATTCTTACTACATAAGAATACATATCACGTACATATATAATGATCGTCATTAAGACTTGACGTATGTATAAATTTATTGACACAGAGATGCCAATAGAATGCTGAATGCTTAACAGAACCACGTACGGACAGACAATGGATTTTATTTTTATATAGTTGCATATCTTCCCGGGTTTTTGGCACTTTCTTGATCTAGAATTTTCATTGATCAGACACGTGACTACCATGCCTAGCTGAATGTACTAAAATAATTCTTCGTTTATTAGCTATTGCGTCTAAATATTTATGATTTACCGAATCAAAGGTTGGAGCTGAAGCAAAATGTCAGTTTTGAGTTTCTTGGCATAGTTAACCGTGTTTGTTTACAATATTATGGTCACGGGTACGATTCCGTTTGGGGCCAATTTTCAGTAAACAACTGTCTTTGCTTGTTTTACTTAAATTCTATTTCTTGTTCTTTAGGGGGAAATTCAAAATTTGGTTAAATAAAATATTTCTTTACTCAAATTACAGAACTACATTCTGAACCGGTAGTAATTTCCTCAGGTTCTGACTACTCGTCTCTATAACATTAATTTGTCGATATAAAATTGCATATTGAAAGTTTTATTAAATATTGTATTTTGATTTTTAATTTATAGTGATTGCCGCAACAGCATTTAAGAGCTTAAAGCATGCAGGTTTTTCTCATAGTAACATGTCAAAAATAGTTTATCAAAACAGATATAAAATATTAATGTTATTTATAACAAAAAACACTTATAATTTAACACTTTTATTTACGATTATAAACGACCTTGCACTAATCTTATTGTAATCGTATTTATTCAGTCATAGCGATATGACGCCGAAAAGCGTTTGTAATTTAAAACATTGCAAGGACTTTTTTCAAATATGAAATAAAATTATGTTTTAGTCCATTGTCATTGATAAGCACATATATTTGTTTTATGATAAAATTAAAGAAAAAATTAAAAGAGATCATTTGCAATAACTTTAAAAAATAATATGGGACAACTATTGAATTATTATTATTGAATATAATTTGCCTGCTCTTACAGACTTAAAATATGTATAATGATTTTAGCTTTAACAAAAATTTACTTTTACTTAAATTTTTAAATACTTTTGAAAATATTTTGGACTTTTATGTTGTTACTTAACGTTTATAACTTCTAGTTACACATAAACCTACTAACTACGTGGACGGAGTCGCTGGCAACGCTAATACTTTAACATCTTACGAGCAACTCACCATCGCCTCGCTCGGGTTCGTCCCTTTTATTTTTTTGAGCAGTACCCTAATTCTTTTACTGAAATAAAAGTAGCCTAAATTACTCTTTATAACATCAATTACCTGCCAGTGAATGTCCCGTCAAAATCGGCCCAGCCGTTTCGGAGATAAGCCGGAACAAACAGACAGACAGACCGACAGAAAAAAAAATTAAAAATTGTGTTTTTCTTATAAATACCGTATATAATTCCATACGCATTTAGTAAAAAACTATTATTTTGACATTACAAACAGTCACTTCATTTTATTTATCTATATAGATGTATAGATAATATACAACAAAAATGCAATGTTAATATCTTATCAATCATCGACAATGTTCTTGTTATCAATAAAAAAAATTGCAATTATTTCAAGTTTATGTATCAGTTATCACATACCTAGAAATACAATAAGTCAATCTTTAGGAAATTGTACCGAGAAGGTCACGACTCACGGCATTGCTACTTTTGATGATGCTTTTCCAAAATGTTGTATTGATAAATCGTATTGTCAACGAAATCAATATAAGTGAAAGGAATGTGTACTATACTTTTTGTTACTAGGCTTTTTAATTACAATATTATAAATATGTAATGTTTTTATTTTTTGTTAAAAAGTTTTTATTTTTCCATTTTTAGTGTAGACGTAATAAGCATGTAATTTGTAATAATAAAGATTTTAATAACATATTCGATTGAACAATTTATTTAAAAAATATATTTATTGTAGATTTTTTTAAAAACCGCTCGACCGGTTTCGATAAAATTTATATGGGACCACCTGGGAAGTATACCCTTTGAAACAAAAAAAAAATATTTCCGAATCGGTTCAGGCGTCTTCAAGTAATCGGCGAACATACTCGTACATGAAAAAATAAGATTCCGACGAATTGAGAACCTCCTTTTTGGAATTGGAAGTCGGTTAAAAATAAAGTGACGGGTTGGCGTAATTTTTTGTGTGTACATAGTTGGAGGGTTGGAGAGTGATATAGGCTACTTTTTACCGCGGGAAATTATTTCATTCCCGCGGGAAAACCCGTTATAATCCAACCCAAAAAAATATTTATGATCAGAATTACTTGAAACTTGCTCTTCAATACAATTATATAAATACGTAAAAAGTAAAAGAAGAGATGAAAGTTTATTTGAAACTTACCTTGTTTGAGTTTTTTGTTGTAGATTTAGCGCGAGCGAAGCCGCGGGTAGTAGTTAACAATTACTAATTAGGTTACCTTCGGATAATTACTTGTCATTATCAAGGTTTTCTTTTAATATAAGCGGGACTCGAACTTACGATCTTAGGGATAGAAACGTATATTTGTTTCTAAAACCAATATATATGAACAATAATATTTAAGTACAATAAAACATGAATATAATAAACATTTTTTTTAATAAATCTTTATTATTCATTAACGGTTCACCCTCGATTTGCTCGGGTCCGTACCTAGTCAAAAACAATAACAAATCCCACGGAAACCGTACATTTTTCCGGGATAAAAAGCCTAGCCTTTCAGATTATAATCTATCTCTATGCCAAATTTCATCCAGATCCGTTCAGCCGTTCTGGCTTGATTGAGTAACAAACATCCATCCATCCAAACTTTCGCATTTATATTTATATAGTAGCAGCTATTGGCTAGTATTATATATTTATTTATCCATACTTAATACTCAAGCATTCGACGTTTTTGAGTTTTTGAATATAGAGTTTATTTTTCGTTCGTCTGTTAGTATATCATTAACCTTAACTTATGCTAAAGAGCTTTCGTAAATGATGTCAAGTTAAATGCCGCAAGCAATTTATACACTAAAATATTACAGTTATCTTTACAGTTGCATATATCTTTCGAATCGACAGTTTTTTTAGAATGGTAATTTTAGCATCTCTTATTACTGTACAAGAATTATTATCTCCCATTATTTAAATTAGTAGATAAAATTAACACCTCCAGGTAAAGTTCTAAGAAATTAATAAAAATTTTAAGAAATCCCGCGGTCGTGGAGGGATTAATAAATCTTCACTAATATTATAAAGAGGTAAAATTTGTAAGTTTGTATCTAGGGGGTAATCTCTGAAACTAGTGATTTAATTTTAAAAATTTGACATCTTATCAGTGTTTTTACTAATGGCATTCCCAAGGAGGGTTGATGTCACGCAGCCGGCCGTCGTAAAACTTTTGCCAAATCCTATGATCAGTACTTAAACTATTTTTGCATTCGCTGTCCAGTGTATATAATTCACAAACTTTAACTATTACGAGTATATTCGTCTGTTATGGTGACACGTATAACTGGAAATATAAGCTTCATTAGTGGATTTATTCAAAACTTTTAAATTACATTTGGCATATATGGACTTCAATAAACTCGTAGATAATATGTAAAAAAATCAGCGCAATGAATAAAAACAAATTAGTCTAAAAATTGATTATACAGCTGTTTCAATTCCAAAATATACAAAATATTTTTGGTCGTGTTATAATTTTATTTTATGATTTTAAGTGGTGGGTAGCAGATTCTATAGTTTATTTTCGTAAAATTAGTAACAAAAGTAATTTCTAAAAAAAGTATTTTCTCTTAGGAAACTGAGTAATATCAAAGAAACAAATATAACTTTGTCGTTGCAATAGTTCGTGTGTCACTAAGTGTCTTTAGCGATATAAAAAGCTGTGGAAATGAGTGTTCATTTGTACAGATATTTTTATTTTGAGATCAATTTTTTATTCGTGTCTGCGATTTTGCAGATTGCCCAGATTATCTGTTTGACCTCGGCGCGCTTAGCGATTGACAGTCGGCCTATTAGAGAAAATACTCGTAGTATGTATTACATATTATGCTCAAGATTTCTATGCCATTTTAAAAAAATATTACTACTATCAAGCTGAATTCTTGTCGCTTCGTTTTAACAAAACCCAACTTTTTCTCTACAAAAATTATCAATATATATCGATAATTTCCATCATAATTATCATTTTTCTTACGGTGAAGTAAAACATCATGAAGAAACCTGCATGTTTGATAAAACCTAGCAAGTTTTCGAAAGACATGTAAAGTCCGCCCGCACTTGGCCAGCGTAGTGAACTATGGTCTGATCCTCCTCGTATTGAATGGAGGCCCGTGCCCAGCAGTGGGATGTTAAAAAGGGCTGAATTCATTATCGATAGAGAAGGCATTTCGAACGGGGCGATTATCCAAACTACAGTTAAGTTAGTAGTTTTATTTTAAGGTAATTTAATAAAATACACCAAAACACTTGGTTCTATACAGTGAATGATCTGACAAAAGCGTCCTTCACAACCAATATGTAGCAATAACAAGGCCATAAATTTATTACCCACCAGCTGATTTTCATACAGCTGCCTAGTTAATATTTGCATATTAATTTAATGGTGAAATTGTCCTACTATTAGGCATCTTTGACTATTATTGTTTATACATATACTAGCAGAACCCACGGCTTCGCTCGCGCTAAAACTACTATAAGAACTAAAAAGATAGGTTTCATAGAAACTTTCATCCCCCCTTTTACCTTCTTATGGGATGAAATTCGAAAAATGGTAAAACTTGTATTTATTTAATTGTATTGAAGAGCATTAATACCAAGTTTCAAGTAATTCTGATAATAAATATTTTTTGGGTTGTATTATAACGTGTTTTCCCGTGGGAAAGAGATAATCTCCTACGATGAAAAGTAGTCTATGTTACTCTCCAGCCCTCCAACTATCTCCACACAAAAAATCACGCCAATCCGTCACTCCGTGTTAACGTGAAAGAAGGACAAACAAACAAACAATTACACTTTCACATTTATAATATTAGTATAAATATGGATAGTAGCATATAGTATAGATACACATATTATGTTTTACATTAAGTTTATAGCATTAGTTTTCAATCAGTATAGATATTATATGACGAAGGCTATGACAGAGGTTGTTCATCGTGTCGATGTTGTAGGGAAATATGTGATAGTGACAGTGATAGCTTGTTAAAAGTATATAAGAGTGCCAAAATTACATACATCTAATAAGGACACAATAACAAACACACTTTTGCACTTATAATAATAATATACATAAAGCGATTTTTATTACTATTTCATTTTATTTAAAGAAGATTTACTATTTTAATTTTATTTGTATATAATACGAGAATGATTTTCTTGATATACTGTTTAGTGGCAGTACAAGCGGGACTAGTTTTTATTTTTTTGAATATGGCAATATTGATTTTTTAAAACTTTTTAATTCCTACGTGAGTTGAGTTCTTTTCTAAAAAGCTATATGGTTCCTGTAGTAGTTTATTGCAAAAGCTACCGGGATACGGTGCGAGATTGTTGCGTGTTACTAGTCTCACATAGTTTCAATAATCTCATATTGTCTCAACTTTTGTGTTTGTAATAGATACAAACACAAAAGTTACAAGGAGATAGCTTATAAGCTATAGTAACAGGATATAATATCCTGGATTACTTTTTATTGACATACCACACAACTTGCAAAAATATTTATTGGCTCTACCTATAAAATAAATCTTTACTTGACTATAAAATGTTAGAGAGAGGTTTTATATTTATCAATATATTTTATGATTCCTATAACATAAATTATAATAATTCTACTGTTTTACAAAAACATTCTCATAGTCCAGCCTTGCTATCCTTTCAGTCATTCATCACTTCGTGTTCGTTTTTGTTTAACAAAACAATAGTTGTTCTCTTCCACGAGTAATATGTTCTAAAGGTTTCAAGAGTGCGGAATATTTATTCTTCAAAACAGTGTTTTGATGTGAAATCATGGAGGTGTTAGACGTTTATGAGAAACAATTACAAATTTATTTTAATATAGTGATAACTATTAAAGATTCATTTGTAACTTATTACAATATATTTGATCTATTTGTAGTACTGGGGTATGAAAGATTTTATCTGTGAGTTTAAAATGACATTATCTAAAAGAAGAAAAAAATCACGTCTAGCTGTTTATCGATTTTGCGTGAATCAAGGATAAGCCAACAAATGCACTTAGGTACATATATATATATCTATCATTAAAACTGTAATAATCTCAATTCAATGTCTTCATATGGAATATATAAAACCAACGTACTTAATAAACATTGTATTATTATACGTGTAAAACGTCTCTCCCGTGACCATGATTGCTATAAAGTATTCGAAACGTCGGGAACCAAAAATCAAAATAGATCCGCGAAAAACTCCGAATAGATAGTTTTATTTAAAATGTTTAATATTTGCGTAAATCTAAGAAAGTATTATATAAACATTGTACTTTTAAAGAATATATTTTTACAATAAAGACTCTACGTAGAGCTATTTCAAAATATATTGACGTATATACAATTGTATATATTTTTTATGTATTTAGTTTTTCTAACTGAATGATATATTTTAAGCATTTTTTTGTTAATTTAAATATGTTTTAAATTACAATATTGAAGCTGCAATTATTGAAGTGTGTAATTATAAAAAAATAAAACTAATTAACACACTCGTGACTAACCGTATTCTTTAATATTTGTAGTCATAACTGTGTTGTAAGAATTTAAGCAATATAGTGATAGAACTGTAGAATACAGCCACATTAGTATGAACACATAACGTTAGTATTTAAAGTCAGATTAGCTTCAAGATTGAGATAATGTCGTAATCAAATTCCTTTTATTCTTATACTTTAATCTAGTGGTTGTATATTAGAACTAAGTTTGTTTATTTGTAATTGTGATTATAATAATCTCTATAGCAACTCAACCGATTATAAAAATACTTTCACTAATAGAAAGCTACACTATCCCTGAGAATATAGACTTAATCATAGATATTTTTATTAACGTATACTTTACCTAAAGAAATAATTAAAATAACTTTTACAGAAAAGACTTAATGACTAACAATTCTTTTTTTTCTTTCAAATGATTTTTGATCAATATACAGTTATCGGTCTCAGTACTACACTATTTTATTAAGACTAATATTTCTATGTCAATATAAACGTTTGATGTAGAATTTGAACTTGTGACCTTTGGTAATTGGATAGTGCCGGCCATATGGCTGCCACTGCGCTGCAACAGTGGTAGGCTTATATTTTAAGTAATATAATTATTACTAAATATATGTATATTCATGTCAAGAGATCAGCATATTTTAAAAATATCAATTTTTAATATTAAAAAAGTAGATAAAATCAATACTGAGATAATAGTAATGCAACTACTAAAAAGTATAAAACAAAAATAAGATTAAATAACTAATAAGGTATTCTGTTACAAAAAAAATATACGCCAGTACCAGAAAGTGCAGTCGGGGCCTTATCTATACATATAATAAAATTCTAAATGACCCGAATCTGTACATGAAATATTTTTTGGAAAATCTTATTGAAAAATACATTATTATCGATACAGAGGCCGAATCTAGTTTTTAGAATTTTTGTCTGTCTGTTTGTCTGTTACTGCATCACAGAAAAACTACTGGAGGGATTTTCATGAAATTTGGTATGGTGATAGCTGGTTATCCGGGTCAACATATAGGATACTTTTTACCGCAGGAAAATATCTCATTTTTGAGAAAAAATACAAAAACTGCAATATAAGAGTATACTAATACGTAAAACCTAAGAATTTGGTTTTCGGTCATCTGAACGCAGGCGGAGCCGCGGGCAATGCTAGTCATACATAAAATTAGTATTCAAGAAAAGCAGTATAGTAAAGTACATAATACATATATACATATACGAATGAATGGCTGAAAGTCTTTAAATAAGGTTATTTAACTAAAGTAATACAATTTTACATTATAGGTATTATCATATTTTTCACTTAATTTCAGATGCTTATGGACACGTTTTTAATTTTTGTCCATCTTAAATAAGAAAGTTATTTTGCAATATGTTAAACTACCTATATAGGTTTAATTTGATCGACGCACCTTATTTAAACTCGAAAAAAACGTTCATTTACAAATACATTTTTATCACTAAGCCTCTCATAATCTTATCAGTGCAATAAAAGGAAAGGAATTGCAATTGTTGTCTTCTACCGAAAGGAAAGAAATTAAATAATATTTAAAGCTACTAAAAATATATTGTACCATTATATATTAATATGGCATTTAAAAAATTAGCATATCTAATGTGTGTCAATTTAGCATACATCTTCATAGATGAAAGGTGTGACCTGCTAACACGATGTCGTATAAGCTAAAACCGAATTCCGTGTAAATCATCGTCGATTCCAGTCGGGAAAAGTTGACTTTCGAACCTTATAAGTACACTCACCTTGCAACTTCAACGCATGCGCATATGTATTCAAATTGTTTTGTTTATGAGAAAAAATCACAGAAACACACACTTTAAGCACTTGCACAAAATCGTTAACACAACGCGATGATAAAACAATGGTATTTTTTTATGTAACCGTGTGCCTCACGTCGCGAGCGCTGGGTGGCGAGGTTGCGACTGCGCCCGCGCAGGCCCTCGCCGGCGAATCTAATTTTATCGCGTCAGTAATACGAGATAAAGCCGTTCTTTATTGGGGAACTTTTTATTCATTTTTTGTTTGTTTTATATGTGAAATCGACCAACTCGATGCGTTGCTTAATCGGCCTTGTTGAAAGTTTCATTATGAACTTTAGCATTTGATGGAGCTTATGGTAGTTCGTTGCAATGCTTGCGACGCTATTGTATTGCTTTCTAAATGGGAAGCTTATGTTTTTATTAACTTGCAGTTTCCGTAAAAGAATTATTGGAAGTGCGAAACAATGCTTATTCCTTCCTGTAGAAAGTCATCGCCGCTGGAAATCCATTGTGTGGGTATTTGTCGATTTTTATGCGACTTTAAAATTTATTCTAACTTATAAAATTTATTCTAATAGACGAAATCAGTTTATCGTTAGAACTTTTAATATGTGTATACTTTTATATTTAATATACCTATTTCTTAATTGATTTATTTTTTCGTGTGTTTTATGTTTACATATTTTAAAAACAAACTAATTTATTCGGAAACTTACTTAAAAGCTTCCTTAAAAAAACAATAATTTAGCAGAAATTGTTGCTGACATAAACTGGAGCATAATTTGTTTACTTTATATACATTAATTTATCTCTGATATGATTTTTGTAAAAACAATGCACCGAAATAAAAGTGTGGCGACTGCACAAGGTGAATGCAGGCGCAGCCGTGGCGCCACGGAACTGACATACAGGCAGGTCCTAACTCTAAAATAAGAATAATATATGAAAGCTTTACTGGATTAATAAAATTTATTTCACTATCTTTCACATATTTATATTACTACTAGTATCTTTTCGTTTGGTCGACATTCTGTTATTTTTGAAGTAAAATTTTATTTTAAAATGCAATTAATGGACGTCATTTTTACGTATTTTTTTAAATGTAAAGATTATAAATATTTACTTTGAAATGTGACGCAATGTTTACGAAATCGTCAGTGGTTTTTTTGTTAACAGAATAACTGTAAATGTACACGTTAGAGCCTAATTATAGCACAGGATGATTTATTAATAGGTACTTAATGAAATTCTTCAAACCTCAAATGACGATTGAATTTTGTTCGTTGGTGTGTACGTCTGTATGACACACGGTATTAGTCAGCCAACCTTCTAACGTATAGATAGTATATAGGTATCTGAATCAATTATATCGTAATAGTGCAATAGAAAAATGGCTTATTTTTATATTTAAAGGCCAAATATTGCGACATTTGATTTAATTAACAAAACGATTTTACAAATATTGAATACGTTTATCAGATTTATTAAGTTTAAACGATACTTATAATATATAATGCTTTAACGACTTTATAGTACCAAATAGTGATGGCAATTACATAATTAAAAAGAAATAAAAATGCATCCAATAAAAATCCATTTTCATTTGTAGCGTATGTATTCGTAATTTATTCTTCCGAATTTTGATGAAACTTTGCTATGTTGTTACTTTAATTGTTTGATTTACTAATCTGAATCTATTTCGTGAATTTTAATATGTGTGTATGTATATAAAAAAAAATATTTGTGTGCATAGCAACTTCAAGTATCAATAAAATATTATGCGCTATTTTTGTCAAAATGTCTTAAAATCCATAATGAAAATTGTTATGTTCGCGAAATAATAGTCTTAAAATTATAATTATATCTAATAATATCGATAGAATAGAAAATAAAGAAATGTTTTAATATAGGCTATTTTTAGCTAGGACGAATGACACACACACACACACACACACACACACACACACACACACACACACACACACACACACACACACACACACACACACACACACACACACACACACACACACACACACACACACACACACACACACATATATATATATATATATATATATATATATATATATATATATATATATATATATATAAAATTTATAATTAACACACAGCATCATCTAGTTCCATGTTAAGCTACGAGGCTTGTGTTATGAATACCAGATAGTTGATACACTACATATATATAACTTTAAATACTACATACATATTATAAATATAAACACCCATAAAAGGAGTACAAACGTTCGTGCTCAACAAACAAATGAATGCCCCCAGCGCGATTCGAACCCGCGACCGCTGGCACAACAAGTAGGGTCACTACAAACTGAGCCACACATAACATCGTATAAATGTATGTATAATCATTCATATAGTAAATACTAGGTTTTGTGTGTTTTATTTACGACATCCTGTAACCACAGATTTATTTTAAAATAATGGAAAATTCTTATGACGCATAAAAACAATATCCTGTGAACTTTTGGTTTAGATTTCGTAAACCTTATAAAGAAATGTGCAATTCTAGTACCTACTCAGTACTAAAAAGAATGCACATATTTTTGCTGTATTATTTAATTTTAGTCAAATACAATATAAGACAGCGTGGATTTTAAGAAATAAATCAAGAAATCAGTAAAAATAAGTAATTCTCTTAAATATTCATATTTTTGTTCAGAATTAAGATTTTTTTATTAGTTTCTAGGATAAATAAGTAATATATTATGTTAATAGTCTACTAATTTATAATTAGTAGCTTTTTTTATCGCTATAAATTAATTTGCATTTAATTTAATTGCAAATGACGTCTGAGAAATGCCTATGCATATATTAAGAAATTATTAGGCAAGATGTTATTTTGCAACTATCTCTTTAACTGCCTCGGCGGTCTAGTGGCTTCCATGTACGGTAGCAGATCAGGAGGTCCTGAGTTCGCGTCTCGTACCAAATTTAGTTATTAAGTTTTCCTATCAGGAAATTCTCAGCCTGGAGTTGGGAAGTTGGCGGTATCCAGAGAGCAAGTAAAGCCGTCGGACTTGCGTCTGATCTCTTACAGGTCGTGTCCAATTGCCGTACCAGAGTATGGGAGTGATAGGAATAGAGAGTGCACTTGTGTTTTCGCGTATGCGCATGCACTATAATATCTATCTTGCACACAATCTTATACCGTCTTATTCTCAGTGAGATTTATTTACTGCCATGTCCGAAATCGGTAAGGAGGACATTAGTATTTTACTTCTTTAACTATTTTAAATTATAAATTATAATTCGAATAAAGCTCAGTTATGTGAGTGATTTTATAATAGTTCGACGTTTTCATTAAATAAAGGGCAAAGGCTTTAATTTAATTGATTTAAAATAATAATATTTAAAAAATAGTGAATGGTGTCTTAAGGCTCGAATAGCTTCTATTAATACATAAAGTCGCAAATTACAGGTAGCTGATGATGATTAGGTACAAATTGTTTGGCTAAGTAATTAAAGCCTACCTATTAAATACATACCTAATCAAATATTTTTGAAATCAGTCCCAGCCCATACAAAGCAAAGCACACCGACTTCGAAAATATTTGATTAGGTATGTATAGTAAATGAAAACTACCAATCAGTTATTTTTCACTTTTTAGTGCTTTTGTTTGAAGTCGGTTTTTATTTTTTTGTTAAAAAGTTTTTATTTTTCCCTTTTTAGTGTAGACAGTAGTAGCAAAGTAAGGCTTCTAACGTGTTCGGCTTGTCAAATCAAACAAAATAAGCCCAAACTCAAAGTATCTACTATTAGCCGTTGAAGAGTTCCAACTATCCACCTTCTGGCCTTGCCATCAGATCATCAACAACACCGAACCACTATACTATCAACGGAAATAGAAATACTTGCAAAGTTTCAAGTCAATATGACAATTAGAAGTAGGTTAAATTCATCATTAGTTATTTTTCCACCCTTAGGGGTGGTATTTTTTTTTGAAATTTAAATGGGACCAATCTGGAAGTAGACCCTTTCAAACAAAACAAAATTTGTCCAAATCGGTTAATAAATGACGGAGTTCTGAGGTAACAAACATAAAAAAAAAACATACAGTCGAATTGAGAACCTCCTTCTTTTTGAAGTCAGTTGAAAATTTGGGCTCTATTTCCATTTAGGCTCTATGTGCTATTTGGAAAAAAAGTTGTATAATTTTTATTAAAACGGATGGACAAACAATTAATTGCTACTATGAAAAAGAATTTCTTTAAAATAGCGAATGTACGTCCCAGCTCTTGTTTTTCTAAGTAATTAGATACGTACTATCATAGCTACCTACTTACACTTAGTTATAGTTTTTTGAAACATTATATTCTATGTCATTCACTTAACGATTGGCAAAACTTCATTCACTATATGTTGGAGTCGTGCCGGCCCGGCTGTCTGCAGCGACGTGTTGAAATATCAAAAAGGTGCCAAAATTCACGCTTTTGTCGGTTCCAAACACTAATTTAAATTTAAACGCCGTAACAGAAATGATGAGAGAAATAAACATATACCTAGATTGATAAAACAACTAACCCTTACGTACACTGTAAATGTTGCCTAAGACGAAGTATTATAATAAAAAAATATCAAGCATTAAATGTACCTATTTCATTAAAAATATTTTTTCTTAGTTTTGTTATTATATTGATAAAAGAAAATATATATTTGCTACTTGCGTCTTTAATGTATTTATTATAAAATATCTAAAATAGTGGTATTTAAGTAACATACTCGTACATAAAATTGATTGCCCATAAATTTGTGTGCGTGTATAGGTTGTTTTAAGATTTTGCAACCACATAAAGGCTAAGTATAGATAACTTTGATATATGATGTAAATAGTATAAAAAGTAGGCACTCGTAATAGTACAAATTCGTTCATGTAAACCTAGCCTAAACGTAACATAAGAAAGTAGAAACCCAATCAATCATAGTGTACTATTCCCATAGAGTTGCGGTAGGGCGAAGCAGTAAACATCGTATAAACGTAACCATAGCGATGCCAAATAAACAAACAACTGGCCGGGGCGGAACGGTGAATACACGCACTAAACAATAAAGGCATTAACCTTTGCCATTTAAAAGTGATATCCGTTTAAGTACTGAGTGTAAACCCTTTGTGTGGCCATGGATCTCAATATTATGGATAAGCTTCGTATTCTCAAAATCGATACTGAATTACGACCTCAAATCAAAATGAAGCCAATGAGTCGATACTACTTTACAACTTCTACGAATCTTGGTGAACAGTTCTTTGTCTTTGCATCGACAGCGGCGTGGCTTATTCGGAAAACCGGTAAAGAATTCGATCAACCAAATGAAGAAGATGACCCAAATTCTACAATCACTTCTATTCTTGACGTTTTAAGAGAAAGTAACATCAGCATAGACTTTTCCTCTCACAAATTAAAACAAGGTTATGGAGATCAAGTGTGTTTTATTTTGAATATTTTAGCTGATCAAGCGTTGAAACATGAAAATTTCGAATGGCAAAAACCAGTAACAAATGTTCCCGACGATGACGAATCACCAGACGATGTTGATCAAATCGAAGATGAGACTGAGATAATTTTGGACAAAGTAGAGGAAGAAATGGCTATATATTCTGAGGAATCAGAAGGAGAATTCGCCGAGACAGAGGAAAAAGAGGTTAGTACAAATAAAATTCACGATTTGGAAGCGTGGAAACTTGAATTAGAAAGAGTAGCTCCAGCTTTGAGGCTCAAGATATTAGCAGATGGGCGTGATTGGCGCGCAAGACATGCACAAATGAGATCTTACAGAGATGAACTGTTTGATAGATTCAAAACTACAGGTTCACAGCTTAATAAATTGCATGGCAACATAAGTTCTGTCATGGATAAAATAACTGCAAGGGAAAATATTCTTAATGAACAATTTGAACCATTAGTTCGAGAATACGGACAGTTATTGGATGAATTAAATAAAGTGACAAATGAATATAGAGATGTAAGTGTAGGTGTAACAGAAAGACAAGAAATATTAAACGAGTTAACCAGCAAGGTAGAAATGATAAAGCAAAAGACTGAATCTCGTGGTTCGTCCATGAACGACAATTCCCCTTTACTTACGGCTAAAAAAGCTGTAGAGACGCTCAAAAAAGATATTCAAGAGCTTGATTTTCAAATTATCATTCTACTTTGGCTTTTAATATCGAAAGAGAATCCTAAGAGCAATAACTATTTAGCTACGGCTGACTCTAGAATAGTTAGTACAGAAGCTTACTAAATTCTGAAACAAATCAATTAAGATTAGGTACATGACGAAAATATATACTTTACCATATATCATATCAGAATAGAAATATAAATAAATATCTATTTTTTTTATTTTTTACAAGCCCTCGCCTCATTTAGGCCCTCAATTTGATCCAAAAAAAAAAATTGAAGAATCTTTAGTATCTTTTTACAATATGCCACGGGTTTTATTAGATTTTTTAATGAGTTGTTTAGTCTCATATAACCAGCTGCATACATACAGGGTTATATGAGACTCGCCGGCTAGAAAAGCCAGTACTATCCACTAAAACCCAACGGGACCCTGTCTTAATGGGACGCCGTAGGATCGCTCACACCACAATACGCTGGCGGTTGCGGACGCAGACCACAACAACCATGGGGTTGCTTCAACGGTGCACTCTGCTGTCAGAGAAGTACCAGGAGCAACCCACAAGGTACACCGTCCTCCAAAGTTTGTCACTTCCCAGTGCGTTTCTTGGCCTCGCGCCGGGCGCTAATGAGCCCCTAAGTATACGTACCTTTATCAATCTCTGAAATTTGAAGTATTTTTTAAATAGCACTCTATACTACTTTTGTTGGTTCTTTTAAGAGCCACTAGGGAAATCTAATCATCATCAATTGGTTTTAAAATAAAACTAACAGGAACTTGTAAGGAATTTATTACATTAAAATATTGCAAATAAACAAGCGTGTGGTAAAATAGAAGAATACAATATCAGTTTGTCATTATGAATTAAATGCTAACATAAGCATGTATATAAAAATATTTATTAATCCTTAAAATAATACTAGAAAAACCTAATTTAAATAAAAGATTTGGTTTAAAAGGAACACATGGTCGAATTTAAATTTTTATTACATATATTTTTATTATATTATATTTTTATTAATGTAAGATTAAAGCTAATGTGCAATAGTAGGAGATCCCCATGTATGTGGTGGACCCTACACTCTTTATCCAGACGAAATATATTTTTTAAACCATAAAACATATTAACAAACACAACCCAGGCGGGTCGTCACCTGAAATTTGCTCCAGACTATGTTTAAAAAAAAATGTTTTTTTTTTTTTTTTTAAGTAAAATGACTCTTTTCCTGTGAGAAATTAGTATCAATCGAAAGTAAAAGACTTGTAAAAAATGCCATCATACGTTTGGCGGTTTTTTTCGAATACATTACCTGACATCCAGGTATAAACCGGTAAATTGAAGTAGTTAATTGCTCATATCGTTTTCCGGAACGAATCAAGTATAAAAATGTAGATAATTTTATAACCTTAATGATATAGGGTTGTCATAACAAAACAACTTTTTAATAAAAAATAGCCTGAAGCAAATTTTTGGTGACAACCGCCCTGGGTCGTGTTTGATAATGTTTTATGGTTTAAAAATTATATTTCACCTGGAAAAAGAATGAGGGTCACATCACATAGATCGGGATCTTAGAATACAAATATAGTACAGTCAAATTTAAGTAGGTAATAGTTTGATTTTCATATTACGACAAAAGATTTAGAGTTTAACAGATAAAATAAAAAATCTATTGATCGGGTTACTTGCTAAAGAGGTCGAGACTAGCTGTTTTAGTTAGTTTACACCGTCTGTCCGTCTGTTCCATTTTTAAAACCATATTTTAAACGGAACTGACAGTCAGTATACATTAATATTATATCTTACTAATAAGTGGAAATTGGGAGGTTTGTAATAAAATACTGTTTGATAATAATAAATTAGGATGACTCGAGAAACCATTTGTTCTTCCACCAGATGGAGAATAGACCAAACAATTAATACATTTATCACAAAATAAAAAAAATCTTACTAAGAAATGCCATGAAAATTCAAAATAACTAATATTAAGGTACGATAATTCGATTATTACCTTTTATTATCTTTAATTATAATTCCAGAATATATATTATGTATTTATAATTAAGGTATAAGCAATAGACGTCTAGATATGGCATAATTTTGTCTTAAAATACTAAAAATAATGAAGATTTATTATAATTTATAGTATTCCACGTGACATTTGCGAAGTAATCTATGCTCAACTGGCACGCTTTGAATCCATTAAAATGAGAATTGCATTGAATAATTTATAGTAAATATTTCACAGTTCTATTATAAAGATATCGAAACTTTATACTATTTTGGGTTGAAATAATATTTGTAAAACGTAATATCACGTTAATACATATATACATAAACATTACCGTGGTAATATACACTAACTTAAAGCAAAACTTTTTGTAATAGTAAATTATAAAACATGAAATAAAAATTGATTATCTATTAAAAAATAATAAAAAAATTAGAACACAAAAATGGCGTAATATTAATATATATTTTTTTTGAGAGCGTACTTTGTCATTATTCCAAGTATAATGTCATGTTAATATATCAATCTTATAATTTTTATTAATTATTTAGAATCTTGTTTGATTAATAAAATATAATTTCGTATGAGAATCGAACCCCGAGATCACTCGAGTATATGAAATCTTCTTATCGTACTTAAAGTTTGGTAAAATGCATTACGAAAAAAATGTTGTTTTATGTTTTGTTGTATTTATAATCTATTACGAGTCATCAAGCGTGAAATCGATTTAAAATCGATTGATAAAATTGCCATCTAAGATGTTATAAACATTATTTTCCCTTATGAAACAACAAATAGCAAAATTAAACATAAACGATGGACATACCTTTGAAAATAAAAAATAAAAATTGAAGGAGTTTTGCTTAATTTTTTTTTTATATTACTTCAATTGACTAAGCTATTCCCAATGAATTTAGTTGTAAATTAATAAAGTATCGTCGCAATAAATTCCTTTCCAGTTTTGTCAAGCACAAAATATATTTACATTATACATATTATAGTATTACGAAAAGATGTTATTTAACACAACAAATGTGAAACAATGAATTTTTAGTAATATTTATGTAACATTATTTTTGCATGACATAAATATCTATACTAATATTGTAAAGAGGTAAAGTTTGTGAGTTTGTAAATTTGTGAGTTTGTGACTATTGAACCGATTCAGATGAAATTTGTTAAGAAAATAGTTTGAGACCCTGGGAAGGACATAGGATACTATTTATCCCGGAAATCATCCCTTAAGGGGGTGAAAATGGGGTTAAAAGTTTGTATTGGGAAGCAAGCTAGTACGAACCCGAGCGAAGCCAGGGTGATTCGCTACTTTTAAATAAAACTATACTTTCAGTTTTTTCTTCATGGAATTATTTAGATTTTGTTCCCAATGTTTCAAATGCTTATCGGCAATCATGGTCATGGAAGAGACTCTTCTCCCTAAAATATAGTTTTATTTAAAATATCCGCGTAAATCTAAGAATGTATTTCATATATATTAAATATATAGCGTAAATTACATGATAACCTCATAGCAATTTTTACACTGAATGTTTGCTAGGAATGTGCATTGAAAAATTTGGACAGTTGATATTACAAAGGAATACTAATTATTTTTATTGCTTTTAACATCAAAAATGTTCGCTTAAATCTAATCTAAAATAAACATAAATAAATATATTTAAATATAATCACCAAAATAGCTCGAGCTATATATTATTACATGATTCAAGCAAATTGAAGGTCACATTTAAATTGACTCACTAGTACGTATTCTTATCTGTATTAGATCTGTATTCACCCTTTTTTTAGCGTCCCACTGCTGGGCGTGGGCCTGTCTTTAGTAAGAGTAATCGTGTTGGAAATGATCGCACATTAAAGTATCAGAGGTGCGAGACCCGGGATTTGAACCCGCTTCACTCGGTTTCCCAAGCGAGCGTATTACCAATGAGCTACCACTGCCTGCACTGGCTGCATTATTACAGGATTCAAGTAAATTGAAAGTCACGATTAAATTGACATACTAGTATGTATCCTTATACAATTTGTTTTTTTTTTTATCTTCAACCGTGAAAATATATAACTGATTTTAAACAAGAATAAAATTTAAAAAAAACATATCGAGTAACACAAGGCACGCAAATTCCAAATATTTTTTTAATTCCTAATGAGCTAATTTATTTATTGAAATTTGTATGAGACGTCATTCTTTTACAATTTGCGAAGCTATCGCTTAACACACAAAAAATACATATAACCGAATCGAGTACCTTTTTTTCTTAAAGTTGATTAAAATAGCGACTATTATATATTATTGTTGGTATATAGCATCACCTCTTATATTTTGTTTATGCTTTGGAATCGTCGAACGTGACGTTGTACTTCTTCTTCAGATCGTCCATAAACTCTTGTTTTAACAAGGCAAGGCATCTGAAATAATTAAACATATATTATTGAAAATAGTGGTTTTTGAGTTGGTTACATACTATTAACGAATTGTACTGAATTTGGTGTATTTTTCTAATAAAATAAAAATAAATATATGTAATAGGGAATATGCGTGTGATTTAAATAAAAGTGAAATATATTTTTTTTATAATCTTTATTGCTTTTGAATCATTGAAAATTGGAATATCCGTATCGTGACGGTATATACGGTATATTTAAATAAAATATATACAAATTTTTATTTTTTTGGAGCTGGAAATTTTTTTTACGGTTATATAACGATGTTAGGTATTGTGTTAAAAAAACACGCATATTCCCTATTGAATAAAAAAAACGCGTGTGTGTGTGTACTTATGTACACGCACGTAAGAACTTGTACTTTTTTGGTGTAACAGAACAAAAATAGCTAAAGATTTCATCTCGTTTTTACTAAATGCATATGGAATTATATACGGTATTTATATGAAAAACACAACTTCTCAAATTTTTGTCTGTCTGTATGTTCGTTCCGGTTAAACTCCGAAACGGCTGGGCCTTCACCGGCAGGTAGTCGATGTTATAAGGAGTCATTTAGGCCTACTTTTATTTCAGTAAAAGAATTAGGGTTCCGCTTAAAAAATTTAAAATGTGCCTAGGGACGAACCCGAGAGACGCTTGGGTGAGCCGCTAGTTAATGCGTATGTACGTACATGCGGTAGTGGGGGTCGGCGCGGAAGGCGGTGATGTCGGGCGAGGGCGCGTGCGGCGTGTGCACCACGAAGGCGCCGGGCAGCACGGCCGCGCGGTAGCCCACGGCGCGCAGCTCCACGCTGTGCGACACCTGCGAGGGGCTTTCGTTTTAGATTCCCTACCCAATAGCTCTGTTAAACTGCCAGTGATAGATTAGAATTAACAATCGAAACATACTGCAGGGCATTCGACGCCTAATCGGACGGTCTTAAAAAAATATTTTTTTGATTTTCTTAATATTTTAGTATTTTTAGTACCCCTCAAAAGAGGCTTCCTGGTAAATTTTGAGATTTTTTTGATCACTGGTTCGAAACCGCTCTTTTTTTTCTCATTTCTTTTTTGCCTCATAACTTTCTAGGGGAAGGAAATTTTCCAACTACAACGTTACATATTTTAATTGTATAATATTATAAAAAATATACCTTATTCCACCCAAATCCTGAGAATCTAGTATCATACTTAGGCACAGAGCGGTGAACTACTAGATATGGCTCGTAGTCAGACTGCCATTCAACCTGTAATCAAAAAGTCATGTAAACATGTTTAAAAATTTATCTTATCATTAAAGATATTAGATCGAGATTAGATTGCAGTATTATATAAAAATTGTAAGGCGAAATGTAAGTGGAAAAAAGATATTGCTTCATATATTATAAACATATTATTTTTCATAGATCATAGAATAAGTACCCAGATCTCCGATTTCTACGGTATCTTTTTATTTAAACAAATCCGTCAAAACGTATAAGCGTGTAAGATTAACAAACAAACATACACACGCACACTCACCTTCGACATATAGATTAATTATTATTGAAAACCATCATTACTGAGAAATTCAAGGCCACCATGACCAAAATTGATATACACTACATTAATCGCGCTTACTTGGGAAATCGAGTGAAGCGGGTTCAAATCCCGGGTCTCGCACCTCTGATATTTACGCGAATCATTTCCAACATGATTACCACTTGCCCTACGGTGAAAGAAAACATCGTGAGGAAACCTGCATGTCTGAGAGAACTCAGCAACTTTCCGAAAGACATGTGAAGTCCGCCAATCCGCACTTAGCCAGCGTGGTGGAATATGGCCTGATCCAGCTCGTATTGAAGGGAGGCCCGTGCCCAGCGGTGGGACGTTAAAAAAAGGGCTGAATACAATACTTTTCTATATACCTTATGTATTTTAAATATTATAAACATGCATATTCATCTTTGGCAAATTTTATATAATATGGGACGTCAAAAAGGGCTGGACGCAAATCAAGATAATTACCTCGTAAGGAGCAGTGGCAGTCGTCCATTTCGTATAATTAGTGGCTCTGTGTCCTTTAGGCCATTCCCTCGCCCTGAAGGGCCCGACATCCCCCGACGAGTGCAAGATGGAGAGACGGGAGAGCAGCTCTTGCTTATATCTAGGTGGGGACGCTCTATATCTTTGGGTTTCGAAAGCTGGAACCACTAGACACTGAAAGTTGATAGCATTCGGTATAAAATTTCATAAACTATATGATATTAATACTCGTTTACAATTATTATGTAAGCGGTTTAATAATTTTATATTGTATGTATCTATATGCTTTTTATTTATATGTGAAACTTTAATTTATTTATTTACGTACCGTAAAATATTTTATACAAAATAAAATAACAGAATATGGAGAAGGGATAAATTATTATCATTTAGAATAGATACCTAATCAGATATTTTCGAAGTCAGTGCCGACAATACTTTAATAATCTTAAAGGTTTAATTTGCATTTCAAGTGACAATTCTGAATATATTAATATATTACCTTTTTCTGTGGATATGGGTTAATAAGTTTTATGGCTGCCCTCAAATGTTCGTATAAACCGGCCATGGGGACGAAATCAACATCCATTAAGAAAACGTATGGCGTGTTCACATTTTCTAACGCGACATTACGAAGATAATTCACAGGATAGTGCACCTGGAGAGGACATAAGTTAGTTTTATTGATTTGTGAACATTAATCAAGATTAATGAAAAAAAAAAAAAACTATTAAATAATGAACCATATAGCTTTAGAATTACTAATTAAAAACATTTAGATGAATTCAACAATTTTTTTTAAATTGTGTAATTTTTAGATTCTGCCAAATAAAAAAAAAATATATATATTTTTAGTGATCAGCTCTCGCTTCGCTCAACACAGTTTAAATAGATAGAATGTGAACGAAGAAACGGCGTGACACTAGACTACAGCATTATATATAAGGAAAAATGAATATATCAGCTAAAGAGTTCAGGCAAAGAACAGGGAATGTCTAATGAATAAATTATGAGAAAAAAGCAATTTAAACTTTAGAAGTCATAATATTTTTATTAAGATGAATTTTGCAGTAACTTTTTACTGTGTACATTTTTGGACAATCCTCCTTCTTTACCGGTATATCATGGACATTACCAGTTCTTCTAGATTTGGGCATAGATAAAAACGTATTCTTATCGACATCCATTGAGTATTTGTAAAAACCCATGGTAGGGAATGCAATTACCATAGACATAGATTTGTTACCAGTAATAAAAAAAAACTGTTGGTATTACCGAGTCATGTTTGAATACAAGATGGTAGCCGATATTATTCCTAGAACTCAGTGTCGACGACCAGTCGCGGATAAAGCTTTCGAGTTTCGCCACTTCACAATCTGATAAATATATTGCTGCGCTTAAAGGACCTGAAAATTTAAGCAATGATATAAAAGGTTTTTCCTTCGGTTTTTTCACTTATCTGTTTCGACATGAAATAATATTGAATCTTCTTCACCTTTGTAAATTGAATCTTAAATGCAATACTTTTAGCAGTTGTTTTTACAAAAAAAAAAAGCGCGCTCAAATGTTCAAATGAGCGCTCATTTGGTGAGGACATTTTTTGTCGCTGATTGTGTATCTAGTACTTTTTTGATCGATGCTGATTGTGTATCTAGTTCTGTATTAGTGATCGACGATTAAAGTCTATATAGTGAATGTGTGATAAAATATCTTTATAAACCACTCACCATCCCAATTCCTAACCAACCGTTCAAGAAACTGTAGCCTATCCATGGACAGCTGTAGCACTAGCGTCACATCGAAGTTGTCCACATTGACGTAGCTGTAGTCCATGTAGTAGAGATGAGTTCTGAGCTTGACGCGTTGTGCCGCGCGGAAGCTGAGGCACAGGTCTGAATGATTCATCTGGAATAGAGGTTACAGATAAAAAAATATTATAACTGTGTTTTAAACAATGGAATGTTTTCTGGAAGTTCATATTAGCCTTTTTTAAGTTTGAAAATAAATAATAAAATTGACAAACATCAATCGCGTAACATTCGCAACAAGAATTCATTGTTCTTTGATGCTGTAGAAAAAATAAATATCAATGTCAACAAGCAAAGAGTAAAAATATTATGGAATAGGCTTCTTTTTGATAACATACTTATTAAATATTAATACAATACTCAAATATTGATACAATAGAAAAATAGAAAATAATAACAGTAAAATCTTATTGTCTAAATAGTGCTTTATGTGAAGTTTTCAAATTGTGTCAATATAAAGTTTTAATAAAATAATAATATTAATAAATATTTTTATGGCGTGTATAGGTCATTATTATGTAATATTTTATTACCTTATAAGTCACAACCTCCTTTTGGTAACAATGATGGAGTTTCTCTCTTAAAAGATTTCCATCAAAATTGACATAAGATTGGTGTATATTTTTAAAATAATCTGCATCTAGAATCCGAACGTTGTACTTGCTTGGAGAGTTCCAATGAATTATCTAAAAATAAATATTATTTTATTAAAAGTATATTTAAATTTAGTTATTTGGTATGCTTTCTCGTGTAGTTTTCATCAAAACAATAACAAATTTTTATTCAAAGGTGATTCAATCTTAGAAGTAAATCCACTCAATAGGTTTTGGAAAAAAACTTTTGAAGACAAATATTATGGCGCCAAAAATCGGTAATTTTAATTTCTTTAATTTTGATACACCCACTCTCACAATTAAGACGAACTTATCGACACCTCTCAAGCTAAAATTCATACATAGAAGCCATGCCAAAGAAATATACATACATATACACTCAAAAAACATAACCTACCTTCTGGTGCAGTTGTGTAAAATGGAGGACTATTAATTTATTCATATACATATAAACATAATTTAAAAAAAAATGTATTAAAATTCAAGCAAAATGTGAACTTCAAATTACACATCACTTACTTTTACACTTTTAACATCTTCCTTATAACAATTCTTGGCTAATGTTTGCATTGACATTTGCACATTATATTTACAGCTTATACTGTAAAGTATGTGGGGATTATTCTTTATAATTGCATTTATTACATCTTGGTCTGCTAGTGTTGTTTCTTTGAGTCTTTCCAAGTTTTCTTTTATTGTTGTATGCCATAGTGTTGTCCAATCTGTTTGCTTTCTTATTTTATCTAAATCCAGCAACATAACACCTGTGTTGAAGCCTTGGCCCAATGCAGGCCAGCGGGTCTCTTTGTTTGCATACCAGTTGCTTTCGTTTTCCACTAGGCCTATATACTAAAATTCAAATAAAATAGGATGAATTTTTAAATGGATTTGGATAGCGCAATCAAAACTTAAGAGAATAAAGAATACATTGTTTTTAACTAAAAAGGTACTAGGCATTAAAATTACTTCACACTCAGGAAGTTAGGATTTTTTTCTAAGTAAATTTAAATCTATATTACATCTTTATAAAAATTTTTAATAAAAGTATACACCTGAATTGAGTCCCTAAACTAACTACTCCTTTAGATGAATTTACTTCCTTAAGATGAATTATTAAAGGATTTTGATAATAGAAATTAAAATCTCTTTTAAACCACTAACTCTTAATGAGTAAACAAACTTGTTGTTTTTATTTATAATATTATTATTTATAACACATTAATTTATAATATAATAATCATATTTTTGGTTTTACATAGTATCTGTATCCAAACAATCATATAAAACAATGTTAAAATGTTTTAAATTAGTTACTTCTAATCAGACAACCACTTAAATTATTACCTGATCATTAGTCATATTTCTGAACATATGCCACAGTTCAGCAATATCAGAAAGAAAAGTTAAATCAGAATCCAGTACAATCACTTGTTTTAATGATGTGGGTAATATACTGGGGAATAGTAACTTAACCAATGCATATATTCCAGAGTAGTGACTGTTCGGAATCCATCTTACTTCTGAGAGACGGTCTTGAGCATTATAACATGTGTATTTTACTGCAGAATAATATAATAAGAATTATTTTACATTTATTATTTTTATGTTCCTATAAGGATTGTACATTTTTCTATTGAGATACATAGCTTTAATAAAATACCATACTACTATATAATATACAAGGATTTAGCGATTTACCCTTGCTTTGCTTAGGTCTCTGTGTGCATTTAAAATTTTTTGAGAGGAACCCCAATTCTTTTTCTAAAATAAAAGTAGCCTAAATTACTCCTTATAACATCAGCTATCTACCATGAAAGTCCCGTCAAAATCAGTCTAGCTGTTTCGAAGATTAGCCAGAACAAACAGACAGGAAAATGTTAAAAATTGTGTTTTTCTTATAAGCATTGTATATAATTTCATATGCATTTAGTAAAAGCTTTTATTTCGACATTACAAAAAGACACTTACGTAATTTTATTTACCTGTATATATAATAATATCAACTATATATAAAAATACTAACCATCTGGTAAATCCCATGTTTCAAACAGCTTGTTAATTGTATTCATAGAACCTAATTCAACAATAAAATGAAAATGAATGGGGTTTTGACGGTGATGTAACATAGACTTTATCATAGGTGTAATAATTCTAGTGCATTTCCCCATACACACTAAGGCTATATGAACTGTTTCACATAATGTTCCTGCACTGTCTGGTATCTGAAATTAGACAGAACAACATGTTTTTGAATACATTGTTAATAATTTATTAAAAAGGTTTAAAATTTAAATTAATTACTAAAATTATGAAGATAAAAATATAAACTATAATTAATTTGGCTTCTTTTATATAGTAATTTAACTTTTTCTATATAATACATTTCAAAAAGGGTCATAGCTAATTATAAAATTAAACAACATACCTGTGGGACATGATAATGATTACCACTCTCTATGAAACTGTGAACGTCACTCAAGATAAGCTGCTTTCGAATAACTTTGTTTTCAGTTTCTAAAAGGTCTATTCTTGATATTAACCACCAATAATAAACAACTGAGACAGCTACCCAAATACCTAGGGGTACACCTAGCCAGGGTCGAAAAAATAGACAATGCAAGACATGTTTCGATGTAAAATTCATTTTAAATGCATGGTTGTTTACGTCCTTAACATCGTTACATTAATTATTATTCATGTTAATCAGCTTTTCTTATCAAATCAAGGCTGAAAAAATTGTATACCAGTAGATACTTAGTTCATTTATAAAATATGTTACTAGTTTAGCTGTTTGAAATATTGATCTTACTGATTTAGAAAGTGTAAATAATATAATACTGCTTACCAATGTTATTATATTTTATCAGAATAAATTTCGCCTAATATAATTATTAGCACATATTACTATAGAAACACATACAATTTAGTTACAGGCTAAATTTCAATTTTTTTTTCAATTTTTCAATTTTTCAATTCATTTCAAATCATTTATTTTAATAACATAAATTGATATAATTTAAATACAATTATTATACAACAACAATTATTGAATCACAGCAATAACAGCATGTCAATGTCAAAATTGTCAATAGCAATACTCAATCAGCTATGTCATAAATGAAAATTGTGTAAAGTGTTGCACTTTGCAGAGTCGAAAAAATATTACCTGCAGTATTGCTATATATACAACTGCCGTAGATATATATATATATATATATATATATATATATATATATATATATATATATATATATATATATATTTGAGGTTAAGGCAACGCTAGAAGCCGAAACCACAACCTATAGGGACCCTAGAGCAACCGACTGGAATAAATTCAAAGACCGGTTAAGGATGAACTTGGCTACCCTTCCTAAAACAGTTAGAACTATTGAGAGTCTAGACCTAGCGGTGGAAGGCCTCACAAAGGGCATCATCTCAGCCTTTGAGGAGAGTTGCCCTCTCAGAACAAAGACCTCAATTAGAAAAGCACCTTGGTGGAACTCAAAGCTGAAAAAGCTCAGAGACAAAACGAGGAAATTATTTAACAAAGCTAAAAAGACGTACGTCTGGGAGATCTATAGGAAAGCTCTAACAGACTACAACAAAGAGATTAGGAGGGCTAAAAGAGAATCGTGGAGGAAGTTCTGTGAGGAAATCAAAAGCCTTCCACAAGTAGCAAGACTCCACAAACTTCTCTCTAAAGCCAAACTTAATCCTATCGGACTTCTCAAGAAGGAGGATGGCTCCTTCACAACTACAGAGAAAGAGACCCTCGAGTTGCTGGCCACGGCACACTTCCCTGGGTGTCTTTTAGAGAACATTAATAATCAGCAGGCAGGCTATCATAGACCTCGTAGTGAGGACTGGTGCAAAGCTGCCAAGATCATAAGACCCAACCATGTTCGGTGGGCCGTAGACTCCTTTAAGCCCTACAAGGCGAGAGGGGAAGACGGGATACCACCAATCTTACTGCAGCAAGGAGTGAACATCCTCCTTCCTCACCTGATCAAAATCTTCAGAGCGAGCTTCGCCTGGGGATATGTACCAGATATATGGACACTTGTTAGGGTCATATTTATACCTAAAACTGGTAAAAAAGACTATAGCCAACCAAAGTCTTTTAGACCAATAAGCCTCTCTTCATTCTTACTCAAAGCAATGGAGAAGGTGCTGCATAGGTATGTAAGAGATGAAGTCTTGACTAAAAGTCCAATCCACTCTAACCAACATGCATATCGTAAAGGTAAATCAACCGAGACTGCCCTTACAAGTCTTATAGACCAAGTGGAAAAGGCGTTAGAAGACAAGGAAACAGCACTATGTGCATTTCTAGATATCGAAGGTGCTTTTGACAACTCTTCTACTTCGCTGTTGATAAATGGGTTGATAACTAAAAATGTCGACCCAACAACGGTAAAGTGGGTGAAATCTATGCTCACTAGTAGGAGAGCAAAACTAGCCCTCCACGATACAACTATCTATATATCCACAGCAAGAGGATGTCCGCAAGGAGGAGTTCTATCCCCATTACTGTGGACACTTGCTGTGGATGAATTACTACATAAACTGGCAGAACTCCGCATTGATGCGCAAGGCTATGCTGATGACTTGGTAATCATAGCAAGGGGCTTCTGCCAATCCACACTCTCAAGTATAATGCAGAAGGGTCTGAACATTGTCAGTGACTGGTGTGTTAGAAGTGACCTATCAGTCAACGCTGACAAAACTGTCATTGTACCCTTTACAAGCAAGCGAAGGTTAGACAAACTAGTCATGCCAAAGCTTAATGGCAAACAAATCACATTTTCCACGCAAGTCAAATACCTGGGACTATTATTAGACCAAAAACTGACGTGGAACCCGCATCTAACTGCAGTCTTAAGTAAAGCCAAGATGGCATTGGGAATGAGCGGCCGCATGTTGGGTAATAATTGGGGGTTAAGTCCCAAAAACACACTTTGGACTTACACTGCTATTGTGAGGCCAATTATCACCTATGCATCAGTAGCCTGGTCCAATAAGGCCAAGCAGACGACAGCCATTCAAAAACTAGACAGCCTACAAAGAACAGCCTGTCTAATGACCACAGGAGCCATGTCTACATGCCCTGGTCAGGCACTAAATGCATTACTCGGGTTGCCACCTTTAGACCTATTCATACAAAAGGAGGCACAAGCCTGTATGCACAGAGCTAAAATCCAAGGCAGAACTCATTGGCTCTCACGAAAAATGAGGACTCTACAGGACTCATTGCAAGAAATGCCGCTACTTGGTATGACGACTGATGCCATGTTAATTCGGCACTTATTTGTAAAGTATTATACAATTGAATTTCCGTCAAGGGAAGACTGGTCTAAAAGCCAGATAATCCATAAAAACGGATCTCTAATCTGGTTCACAGATGGATCAAAGATAGAAGCAAAGGTTGGCTGTGGGATACATGGAGAGCGACCGAGGTTCAGCAAAAGCATACACCTCGGACAATTTGCCTCTATTTTCCAAGCAGAAGTCTATGCTATTCTAGAATGTGTAGAAGCTAATCTATCTAAGCACTACACAAATCAAACCATCTATATATATTCAGATAGCCAAGCTGCACTACTAGCGCTGGACTCAAACACAGTCTCATCAAAGCTAGTGGAGCAGTGCATGGACCGATTAAACCTCTTAGCAAAAAGCAACAAAGTAGTGCTAAGATGGGTACCGGGTCATGCAGGGGTAATTGGAAACGAATGCGCCGATAAGCTCGCTAGAGGGGGAGCTCTTGGCATGCAGCAGGGCCCTGAGCCCTTCTGTGGAATACCTAAGAGCCTAGCTCAAAGAACCTTAATGATAGCATGTCTCGAGACTGCAAACAAGGCCTGGACTGAATCAAAGGGAATGAGTCACTCCAAGGCACTAATCAAAGCCTACGACAAAAGGTTCAACAATCTCATGCTAGGGCTAAACAGAAAAACCTTACGAATACTGGTAAGGGCTTTTACTGGACACTGCTGCTTAAATAAGCACATGTTCAACCTGGGGCTGAGCGAAACGCGAACCTGCAGAATTTGTAGGGAGGCAGACGAAACGCCACTTCATCTTCTGTGGGAATGTGGACCGCTCATGCACAAACGCAGTATTCATCTAGGAAAACAATTCCCAAGCCTTGGTGAAATAAAAGAGTGCAACCCTAAGAAAATCCTGCAGTTCTTAACATCAGCAGGGTTTAGCGGCTCACTCTAGTATAAATAGCGGCGATCACAATAGACCAGAAATGGTCGCAGTGATACCAAATAGCCGCAAAAGAGAAATAAAAAAAAAAAATATGTATATATATATATATATATATATATATATATATATATATATATATATATATATATATATATATATATATATATAAGACGGAGGAGGATTTAGTTACCTTTTTCTGTTATGAAACCTTATTATTGTTTAGTCACTATGTTCTTTAATTTACTTTTTATTGCCTTTAAAGTTATTTTGAATTTAGAGCAGAGATTTAGTCTCGAGCGGGGTCGAGACGCCATCACGACATTCATTCTTTGCAGATACGTGGTTTAGTAAAGTTGGTCGATCATGGTGGAATCATAGAGAGTTATGTTTGATATTGTAGTTGGAAGTCGATGATCGGTGACTGTGAACCCGCTAGCTCTAAATCATTAGAATTACCGTTTCAAGTTTATAACATTGTGACTTCCCTGATTAAATTGTGTATTGAGCACTGAATACTTTATTATTTGAGCCCTGATAACGCCCACAAGATGAGTAACCACCAAAGATGATGTTCGTAGTATATGGATAACACGACATCAGAAGTGGTATGATACCCGAAGAACAGGGCAAAGATAGATGACAGCGGCCATTTGAGAATTTTTTTCAGACTGTGAAACGAAATGCCATGTCAAATGTTATTGAAAATGGGCGCACAAAATGGCGATGCATATGCGAGTTGTTTTACAGAAGATTTACTATTAATCATGATATGATATATGTCTTACATATATGCGCTTAAAAGATCAAAATAATCATAGATGTCTGAATTTTAATTCTTATGGAATGACATGACGTCGACAAAGATTTGTTGCTAGCTGGATTTGATTTTGTTGATATTACCTATTGTCGCAGACATATTTTAGAACACAATATGTATCGAAAATTTGTTTATTTCAGGATGATATATGAAGTTTAATTTATTTAATCGATAAATTATGAGAATTATTTTTGAAATGTTTGTGTTCGATGAAGTCTATAAGGACCTCCTTCTTAATTACGAATGATGAAAAGAATTTTACAATATGTCAAAAAAATGTTTTGTATTGTAATTGTTTGCTTTATATTTTCTTTATTTCAGGATTTCTAAAGTGAAAGTAATGAGTTGATATTTTTGTTTGAAGATTTGACTAACAGATTTAACTATTTATCGACGGAAAATAAACGGACGATATTTGCGAATTATATTTGGAAAATTACATAGTCCCTTTAACTTGCGTATTCATTTCGGTGCTTCATTTCAAGTGTTCAAAATATGTATTTAGCGTAAAGAGGACGCCTTGTTTTAGCCAGTTTAGTTTACGCTAAACAGATCACATCAGACGTATACGATGCCCTAAAAGAAGACTGTATCCAGAGATGCTTGGGCTATGCAAAAAAATGGATATCTGTGGACTGATTTATTTAATCTAATATGAATGTTATATGGTGAGACATTTCCATTATGTTTAGATATGTGAGGCAAGTGATCTCAGAATGTACCGTTATAGACGGTTCTAATTATTGTAGTTATTTCCAATAATATCTAGCAGCTTAACATTAATGAACCTACGTAGCACAAGCTAGGGTGACTGAATTGACGAAGTTATGTAACATTGACAAGCCTATGTGGCAAATGTAGTTTGAGTGGCGAGAGTCGCCGGAGTAGTGGCCTGTGAGGCACCGACTAGCATGAGTGGCGAGAGTTGCCTGTGTGGCAAAAGTAACTTGGTGGCACATGTAGCCTGAATGGCGAGAGTTGTCTGTGTGGCATCGGTTGGGTTGTGTCGCATCGATTGATTTGTGTAGCACCAACTTAACTTGATTGACATAATATGAGACACTTACTTCTGTAACTGGTACACAATGGTAAGTTGTATTTCAGTCAGTTTAAATATTAAGTTTTGAGAAATTTGTCTTAAAGAAAACTATTTAGAGAGAATAAGTAAAATATGATGTGAATCGTTATATTAATTGATAACATATAAGGCTAAAAAAGGAGCCAATACACATTTTGATATTTCGTACATCGGAATTTAGAGTCAAAAGAATAGGGAGTGAACTGGTGTCTGTTTGTACTAAGTACACTTTTGCAAGATAATATCTACTGCACCGATTATTATATCAGTGAGATTGGCCACTGTGGTCATATTTGGTCAGGATTGGCCGAAGTATGTTTTCTAAAATTTGCTTTTTCTGTCTATAGATGACGTATATGCTAGACTTTCAAGATCACACGAGGGCGTGTGAACAGCAGGATGGCCGAGACGGAGGAGGATTTAGTTACCTTTTTCTGTTATGAAACCTTATTATTGTTTAGTCACTATGTTCTTTAATTTACTTTTTATTGCCTTTAAAGTTATTTTGAATTTAGAGCAGAGATTTAGTCTCGAGCGGGGTCGAGACGCCATCACGACATTCATTCTTTGCAGATACGTGGTTTAGTAAAGTTGGTCGATCATGGTGGAATCATAGAGAGTTATGTTTGATATTGTAGTTGGAAGTCGATGATCGGTGACTGTGAACCCGCTAGCTCTAAATCATTAGAATTACCGTTTCAAGTTTATAACATTGTGACTTCCCTGATTAAATTGTGTATTGAGCACTGAATACTTTATTATTTGAGCCCTGATAACGCCCACAAGATGAGTAACCACCAAAGATGATGTTCGTAGTATATGGATAACACGACATTATATATATATATATATATATATATATATATATATATGTATATAATCTGTACATTAAATATTTTTTGGAAAATCTTATTGAAATAAACATCATTATCGATACAGAGGCCGAATCTATAAGTTTTAAACCACTGGAAGGATTTTGATGAAATTTGGTATGGTGATACCTGGATATCCAGGTCAACATATAGGATACTTTTTACTGCGGGAAAATATCTCATTTCTGAGATATTCAATGTAAGAGTATACTAATATGTAAATCCTTTGAATTTGGTTTTTGATCATCTGAACGCGGGCGGAGCCGCGGGCAATGCTAGTATATACAGGGTCAATTTTAATTTACTAAAAATTTTTTTGGGAATATACTTTTTGCATCATAACAACAACATCTGTAACAAGAAAAAATAATATTTCTTAAATTTTTATTTTCATACATAAATAAAAATATTTTTTTTGCACCTTCTAAACTTTAAAGTTCTAGCATCTGACCAAGTTTAAATGAGTAAGCGCGGCTTCCTACAACCCCCTCCACCCCTCCCCCTCCACCGGACACGGACTTTCTTTTGCTAATGCTGGACTATTACCGTTTAGAAGGTGCAATAAAAATATTTTTATTTTTGTTAAATTTAAGATATATTTTTTTTTCTTGCAGATGTTGTTGTTATGTTGTAAATAGTGTATTCTCAAAAGGTTTTTAGTAAATTAAAAATGACCCTGTATATATAAAAATTAATAATAGTCCAGTCATATTAATCAAAATAAGGCAAGTATCTCGTTACTGGAAATAGTCAGCTATAAACTTGTATAAACCTTAATTTGACACCCTAAAACTTTTATGTTATTTGTATTTATTATAAATATTGTAGAGGATTAAATTCCCTAATACTTTTGTTTTTATTATTTTTTATATCTTGAGACTTGAACCGTTTTCGAAATAGAGGGCAAAGAGCGCGCAATGTTTAACTACATATTTATTTAATTATTTAATTAGTTTTAGAGTGTCATTCGAGGTCAACCGATAGTCCCGATTAAAAACACGCCGTAGTCTATAAATTATTGATAAATATGTATTTCTAAATAATTTGCATTTTTTTACTATTACGTTATATTTTATATATTATAAATGTGAAAGTTTGTGAGTATGTATGGATGTTTGTTATTCTTTCACGCCAGAACGGCTGAACGGATCTGGATGAAATTTGGCACAGCGATAGCGATAGATTATAGTCTTTTCATCCCGGAAAAATATACGGTTCCCGAGGGATACATTTGTTTTTGTTTTTTATATTTTTTTTTAATTAATTGAGTATCTATTCATTTAATAATACTTCCCTACTCGTGTAATTAAGTTTTAAGGAAAATATTTTAATGACATTTTAAGTAGAAAATGATGAAGTACCTGTTTTTTAAAATCCGTAAAGAATTTAAAAATATTACATATACTTACTTAGGTAATACGGGTAGGGAATACGGATTCCTATTATATAGTTCGAATAACGAACCTTCCTATTTATAGTCAGTAGGGACAAATGTTCAATAGTATACTTACGACCTACTTCTTATTTTTGCCTTAATCGATTTTTTATATGTAAGAGATTTTTTAAATTAAACATCCATTTATATAATATTTATTTTATTATTTATTTTAGCACGCATAATAAAATTAAAACAAAGCGACGGAACAATAAAATTCACGACTTATAAAAATTTCATATTAATTAAAGTTAACGAGCAGAGCAAGACTGTTGTCATGACTATTGAATTAAATAAAAAAAAAAACAAATTTACTAAACCTAGACAATAGTTTGAAGGTGGGATATTAAATATAAGAATAAAAAATATAATACATACAGAAAACACTTAATAATATAAAATATTTTGTAGTATTTAGTTTATTGGTCGTATTTCTAAAAAAAACATTACTAAAATAAAAATATAAAAAACTGTATATAATCCCTATAACCTATAGCTTAAAAATTATTAATTAATCTCCGTTTCTCCCGCCCACTGTCTGCTTGACTGTGGCTGCTGCGGTTGCTGAAACGGTTGAGGTTGTTGGTACTGCGCTGGTGGTTCACTGGTTGGTTGGTCTTGAAACTGGTATGGATAGCTATTGGTTTCATTAGCAATAGGTTCTGGGCTATCTTCAGATGTATCTTTTTTGTACGGTATAGAGTCATCATCAGATGCCATTTTAACTGATTCATCTGGGTCGATTGAACGAGACCTAAGAAAATTAAAATAAAGATTTGTGTTAAAATCCGAATAAGAGTGTTGTATTAAAATCTGTATGTTTTTTTTATTTTTTTTGGAAAAGTAATATTTATGCATTGATATATAGATGCACAATCCTAAGAAATATCTCTTCAAAGGTGAGGTTGAGTAAAGCTAAAGAATTAAAGCCAAAAATGTTAAGTTTGAGTCCTGCTTAGAGAGAATGTTTGTACTGTGTTCATTGTACATAAACTAATATACATAATTGTTTTACTATTCTGGTTAAAGCAAACATGCTAGCACTGACAAAAGCGGAAACTGCCTTTATTATTTACTCTGTTATCTGTATTTTTCATCCTTCGAACAAAACTACGCTAAGGTAAAAAAAAACATAATACCTATTGCATTTGTATTTTGAAACAAAAAAATATATATTGTATAATATGTAAAAATATAATATGTAAAAGTCCACCATATTACTTATGATAATAATAATTAATGTAAATTTGTTATTAAGTGCAACAATTGACATTTATTAATTATTCTTACTTGATAGGCAAGAAATCGCTTTCTTCCCTTTCTTCTTCTTTTCTCTTCTTCAGGATGCGCCAACCCAAGCAAATGAACAATATCACGATAGGCACCATTACAGCGCTGATGATACCCCATGTTGCACCCAAAGTACGTGAAGAATACTCTTGGTTGCCTGCACAGAGAGTGAAATATGAAAATAAACGAATAGATAAAAAATCAAGCATTAATATTGGAAATTAAAAAAACTGACTGCGTATAAATGACTATCGTACTCTTTTTGTGTTAATGTAGTTAATATTCAAATTGTCTTTGTAAGTTTGTTTATGCAATACGAAATATATCTATTTTATAAACAAATGTTACAATTTTCTCATATTTATATAATTATTTAGTAATGTCATTTTAAACTTTTGGAGATGTTGTTTAATATTGATAAGAGTTATCAGCATCTAACACTATCTAAGGAGAACAAATAAAAATGTTACCAACCTGTTATATGATCGAGTGACCCAATTTTGTATGTACATAGTACATATTGATAAGAAAGCAAGTAATAAAAGCGATTAGGGTAAAAATAACACATCACATGACCGAGAAAATTTCTATTCCACTAGACTGTGGTAGCTTTTTTCCTTGCTTTCCTATTTTCAAAATGAATAACTTAAAAAAATAGTGGATATCATTCTACCATTAAGTATTCGGAACAGAAATTTCCTCTTTTTGTGATATTATTCCGATATTTATAATGTTTATTTCATCAATAGATATGTTTTATTACAATTTGTACATAAGAAATAGTACGAGACGAAAAATAAAAATAAGACAACAACAATGGGTAAAATCACAATCTTAAAACTACTATAAAATCTTGTAAAAGGGTAAAATAATAAATCCGAACAGACTACTCTGTGCTTCATATTGTAACGTATTTAACTATTATAAAATTATTTACTAATTAAAAATATGTAAATATTAAACCTAACTAACCGCCGCTGTTCTCTTAAAATTGTCATTTTTAGGGCAGTGCTTGCTTAAGTTATTTATTTCAGTGGGATGTGTCAATTTACTGTTAGAGGTACTAACTAGTATCTAATTGTCAAATAATTAAACCATTGTAGAACGACTACTAAATGTTGGTACTTCAGTCGCAGGAGGATCTATGAGTGTTTCAACGGACTTGCCTCTTTGTGGGGGAATTGTAAATGTTTTTATTTCAGTAGGCGGAGCACTCTTAGGAGGATCAGGTAAACCGGGGTTGTTATACGTATTTCTTGGGCTATTATCAGAAGTTGGACTTAAAGGTGGGGAATAAATCTCAGAATAAGTGGGGGAGTACTGAGATGGAATGGGACTATATTGTCCCTCAAATTTGGGGGAATAAGGATCTTCGGATCCTTCCTTAGTAGAATAACCAGAATCAATAGGTAAAGCATGGCGGCCGGTTTGACGCGGCTGACTGATAAACTTAATGTCTTGCGTTGGTCGAGTCAGCGTTGAATCGCGATTGGATTCAGTTTCTGATGGGGTTGTTAGAGAGAGTAAATCTTCTTCAGACAAATCCCAAGGTTTTTCTGGGAATTCAACTTCAGGGGCATTGGGTAGCGGTTCGTTAGTTCGATAAGTTTTATCATAAGCGCGGCGTTTTTTTGACTTATCAGACTTATCGCTTTTGTTGGAATCTGTATAGCCTATTCCAGAACTTTCACCGTCTTGGGGCTCAGTGGGTGGAGGTGGTGCAGACCTAGTGAGAGGTGCAACTTGAAGGGGAGCTTCTTCAGTGGGCGTGTCTGGCAATTTAGGTTTTAAATCCGAATTCTGAGTACGTAAAGTAGAAGATTTCATAGTATCTGTGAGGTTACCCATTGAAGCAGATCTAAGATTAAGACGCGAAGCAGATTTTGATCGCGGAATGTCTTCGAAGTTGAATCCTTCTTTGCCTTCAGATTTCGGTTTGTAGCAACACCAGAACCAAATCAGGCAAATAAGGAGTGCTAATGGTAGAATAATTGCCACTATAATGCCCCAGGTTAAAAATAGTGCGCGTTGAGAAAACTCCTGGTTACCTGTTCATACAAATATAAATCTAAATATCACATAATTTAGTTTTTTTTATAAGCATAAGAATAATCTTTAATTTTTATGTGAATTATTGTTTAAAGTATTATATGAATAGACAAATATAAAAAAAATCAAACTTACGTAAGCACTCTGTGTAACCGTAGTCAGGAAGATTCCATCTACCGTTGTCTTCACAAATACGACGTTTGTCTCCGGTTAAGATGAAGTCTTGATTACATTCGAAATTAACCTTAACAAAGGAAAATAAAGTTATTTAGTAAACAAAAATAGAAATAACTGAGACTTCCACTTCATTTTTCTATACCGGTCTTCATTTGAACACAAACTATGCACCTAAGCTTATTTTGTGATTATCGGGAAGGATCGAATAACTGTTCACATATATGTATTCAATTGATTAAGTTCATTTCCTGGGCGAGAATCAAACCTACGACTGTAATAGTTACATCAATTAGGCATATTCCCTAAGTACCTCAATGAAGCAATATAAAAATAAAAAGTAGAAATGGTTATACTTACTCTAGTACCAGGAGTGAAGAAGAAGTTACTCTTTCTCCCGAAACGTGGAGTTTCCAGAATTCCGCAACTGATCACTCGACGGGCATTTTGCTCCTTTATATTAGTCTAGACCAAAAAATACACTTCAAAATCTTGATTATTTTATATGTATGGTTACAGTTTTAATATTACTGATAGTGTAAAAGTAAGAATTCCATGATAGTTGTATTGCAACTGAAGATTTTCTATGGGCATTCCCCATTATAGTAAAAGACCTTGGTTAGTATACTATAATTAAAGAACAATGGACATCATAAGTATGAATGGGGACACGCAACTGTTTAACATAAGCCTTATAATTTATTAATAAAATGTTTTAAGCTTGTTAGGTTTTTAAAAGCGTTTAATAATGCCGCATAGCCCATAAACTTTCTAGAATCTTTAAAATTATAAGAAATACTAGCAACTTATCGAGAATATCTCCGCTCCGTCGTCGGTGCGTCCTAAGTACCTTTTTACCCGACTGCGGCGAAGCCGAAAGGAGGGTTGTGTTTGGCCTGTATGTATTCATACATTCATACATACTATGTATGAATGTATGTCCGACCCTATATTGCCTTGTATTTACTTTCGTAAAAATCCGGACAGTTTACGGTTTAACCGATTTTGACGATTCATACGTCGTAACGCAAGTGTATTAGGTATAGGGTATATATATCATTTAAAATAAAAATGGCGCAATTTGTGTGTCCTGTGTTTGTGTTGTCCTAGGCGCCAATTTGTGTGTCTTGAAAAATATTTTTTCGATCGAATCAATCGAGTGGGGTATCAAAATACAGGTTTTAAGAGCCGATTATAAAAATATACATTACTTATATATTTAAAAATGTCTAAGTGTCCAAAACTAAAAAGCTGTAAATAAAAAAGATACAAAAATAAAAAAAAAACCGCCTTAGTAAAAACCGAACTAAAAAAATGAGAACAAGTTGATGAAGAAACACTGTATAATGTAGTCGGAGAATATTAGATAGACATAGTCTATACATATAATAAAATTGTAACTAAACCGAATCTGTACATTAAATATTTTTCGGAAAATCTTATTGAATTAGACATTATTATGGATACAGAAGCCGAATCTATAGTTTTTAGAATTTTCGTCTATCTGTCTGTGACCGAATCACGGAAAAACCACTGGAGGGATTTTGATGAAAGTTGGTATGATGATAGCTGATTATCCTCGTCAACATATAGGATACTTTTTACTGCGGGAAAATATCTCATCTCTGAGAAATATATACTAAGCTTTAAAACGTAAGTAGGGACGAACCTGAGCGGAGCGAGAGTGAGTCGCTAGTGTATAATAAGAAGTGAATTTCAACCTTTTTCATAATTTTTAAAAAAAATAAGAAATAAACTTTAAATGTTTAAATGCAACATCTCCTACGAGTATATAACATCAATCTCTAACAGTTGACTCATACCTATTTATGCTATAATTTTAAAATGCCTTTTCTTCAATATACGTGTTAATAGTTATTCTCCCACGTTTAGTAGCCATTTACACATAATAACAAAATGGCAATTTGAAGTATGAGTAAGATTCAAGATTCTTTACGAGATTATATTGAAATCAAATGAATCATATATAATTGCTAGTGCTTATTAAATAAGGTTCGATTTCGCATAATGCAGTAGATTTTACACTAATTATTAAAGCAGATATTATTAAACTTATTAATGATTAAGGAGATATTGATAGAATTTCTTTTTAATTTAATCTATTAAGTCGATTTTTTGTCAATAGTTCTTACAAAAAATGATTTATACAGTACCAATAGAATCTAAATAAAATGTGATACATGAACAGACCGACACCATAAAAGAGAGTTCTATTTCTGTCTTTTTACCACGTCAAACTCAATTTTAAAGTCTAAAAAGCCTAAATAGAGGAGGATCTGTGTCTGAGGTAAATAAAAATTATACTCACAATAGAAGCGAGATAGTTCTTAGTAAATTCAGCCATATCTCTATTTAGCGTCATACCAAAGTCGTATCGACATTGGTATGAGTCCTGACATATTTCCGTCGCTCTTCTAACGTCTTGAGATCTGTTCGTAGGTAAGAAGTCCGCCGGTTCTCGTATAAAGTTCGGAATGAATTCATTGTCGTTGTAATATGCGGCTGTTCGTCCATATTCTCTTACGAATAACGCCACACCTATATCCTTTTGTTCTCGATCGGTAAGTTGCCCTATTAACAAATAAATTAAAAAAAATTTAGATTATATTTTTTATATAAGTATAATTTTTCACATCCTATCAGTAACGTACAAATCAATAGGCTCTTGAATTTGTTTTCTGCTTTCTTTACATTGCGTTAAAGTCTTTTCATCGTAACTAAGTATTAATATTTGTATATTTGGTACACGTTGAACCCTCTCAACTTTTCATATCTTAAGAGTGACTGAAAACTAACTTATTAAAACACATGTTGTCCAATACTTACAATGTTGTGCAAAGTCCCTGTGCGCTGTTTGGAAGTTATTCATATCAACGGGAGCTATAATGCCGTCGGGGCGAGTGAAGTCGTCGTTTATATCCAGCGACCAGTTACCAAAAAGACCACGAGTTTGGTTCTGAAATAAAATAAAATAAAATAATATTATTATTTTAATACTGTTTCTAAGTATAATATTAATTAAAAAAATAAGGCCATTGTTAATAATCTTACCATATAAGTCCAAGGTAGGTAGACTCTTGCACTCATGAAGCCTTTGTTTTCAATCACTTCAACTCCAGCGCCGGACGAGAACATAATAACGATCTCAGATTGGTTCAAGATATACATAGGTTGGTAAACTGTCACACCTAGTAAGGAAAATTGCAAATATTAAAAATATTTGTATGGTCTTTAGTTATTTAGTTATATGCCTATTTCCGTAGTACGATAATAAAAAAAACGTGTGTATGTACGCACGTACGAAGTTATACTTCTTCGCTAAAAATAGCTAAAGCTTTCATCCCGTATGTTACAACTCTCTGCTTGTGAAAGGATTGCAGCTAACTTCATCATGTCGCTTTTGGTTGTCTGTGTGAGCGCGCATTGTAAAAATTTTACTCTCATATTTTTTCCAAACGTGCCAAAAGAAGTATAACTTCAAAAAATTATGTTTTCTAATTATAAATAAAAGATTTATCTATAGAAAGTATTTATGTTATTTTAATAAATTTTCATTATTGTACCTGGGAAATACTGCACTCTTAAAGCTGTTCTGTCGAAGTAAACCCTCTTGTTATCAGCGAATACGTCCAGGCGATATCTCCATTGAGCATGTTGAGGTCTCAGTCTCACCTAAAATAAATTGTTTCACATTTTTACTTTATTGGTTAAAATCTAAAAGTTACTTTGGATATCAGTGAGAAGAAAATTGCAAGAAAAAGAACAAGAATTTACATCAATATCAGTGCGTTATTTTAACAAATACCTATGTAGGTATATTAAAATTACTACCTCGATAGGCACAGAGTTGTTTGAAGCAGCCACAATAGAGGTCAGAATTGTAGCATTAACTTGTCCATAAATATTTCTGGGTGTTTGTTCGAAGCGACCTTGTACGTCTAGTTTAATTTGGGGACGATCGACTCTTACGAGTACATATTCACCTGAAAATAAAAGTAATTAAAGGATAAAAAATAGAGCTCTAGTTTATTATTGGGAGCTTATTTCCATACTAATATTATAAATGCGAAAGTAACTCTGTATGTGTGTCTGTTACGTATTCACGCTTAAACCGCTGAACCAATTTTGATGAAGTGTGGTTATAGAGAGGGATGGGACTTTGGAGAAGAATACTTTTTGTCACAAAAATGGAACTTGAAAGGGGTGAAATAGCGGTTATTTGTTTAATAAGTTGTTATTAATAGTTTGTATAGGGAACAAGTCATGTCTCGAGTTAGGGACAAAAATACAATAATTTCTATAATTTTGGTAAGAAATAAATAATATTTCGGCGATTATGACCAATCAAGGTAAAAAATAGGGGATGATTTCAAGTTTTTTTTTAAATTACTTACCTACTTTTCCTATCTATATAATATAGTCTATCTAATCCATACTAACCGTTTGTAATAAGTTTAAATAATCTTTCAATATCAATATTTAAGGTGCAATACTCCTGTATCAGTAGAATCGTCTTGTATTACACATACATACATACGTCTACTATCGTATATCATAGGTACCGACCGCTACCGACTCTTCCGTTGATTTCGCTCGCGTGGTAACCGAGCGAGAATAAAAGATAGCTTATTATTATCTTCTTTCTTAATTTATACAATGTATGCTGTTGCTAAATTTAAGTGATAAAGTAACATACATACAGATAGAGTTTTACTAACCTTTGCCGTTAAATGTGTATTGCAAACCGTCGAAGGTGACGAAATGAGGATCTCCGAATATACCGGCGACTCCCGGCGATTGATACGCCACACAGTCTTGAGAAGGACGACGTTCGAACCTAAGCAGTAAAATATTATTACTTAAAAACTTATTTTTAAAAATACTAAGAAAATAAAAAAAATAAAAAACTATGAAAATCAATAAAGAGCTTGAAATTATATCTTTTTGATAAATAATAAAAACAGTCGTTTATTTATGGTATAAGTTTTATATATTAGTTACCTGAATGTTTCGCACCCTACTGCCTGCTCCTCTTGCCACATGCAGCATTGATAGAAAGGAATCATATCGTGGAACCAATGGGATAGAGATGGCACCTTTAAAATTACATAACATTTAGATATTAATTAATAATAGAAATTATTTAAATATATAGGAAAAATTAAAGATAAAAGAAAATTATTTAAAAATATAAGGACGACATCATGAATCGCGAAAACCGTTGTATATGTATAATAAAATTAACTCTTTTCGTTCGTTTCATGTTCCTGAATGTTATTATTTCATTTTCTTGTTTTTTTTTAATCTATGGTCAAAGTGGTAAGTGTTCATCAGGCTACTGTCTTATTTACCTTATTAGCTTCATTGTAGGGTGTGAAGCCGAAATCGTGTGAGCGGTGAGGTCTGGAACCCCACATTTGGTCATAAGACAACATGAGGAAGCCATTCTTGTCGTAGCAACACTGTTGACCCGATCCTTCCGAACTAGGGAAAAAATTAGCGTTATTATAAAACTTTGTTAAAGTAATTTAATGAACTAACAATAAATTCAAACAGCGATCTTTCAGTTTTATGAAAAAAATATTATTGCATTGCGTATTTCAACTCTATATATATATATATATATATATATATATATATATATATATATATATATATATATATATATATATATATATATATATGTATATCTGTTAGAGTATCTGTGTTAAATGAATGCTATGTAGTATATATTTGGACATTTGGAAATAATTACCTTGGAGCACCACTCCTAACACAATGTATTGCGCCCCAGTGATATCTACAAGTGGGGTTGATATCTTTGTCACAGGACAAATCGGGCATGAAGCGTCCTTTATCCAATAGCGCATGTTCTAAGGTACAAGGGCACACCCACACTTGGGCAGCGAAGTTCTTCAAGAAACGATCATTACGTAGCCAATTGTTACACATGGATTGAGACCAGCGCTGACCGTGCAACCTCTCCCACTGTGGTGCGAAGTACCAACCGAGAGGTATGGGACGACTCCATAAAACACTAGAAAAATAGGTATACGCATTAAATATCAAAAAAAAGGTACAACTATATATAAAGAACTAGTAATATAAAGGAATTAAATTGGTTTGAACTTAAATTTTGCAATATAATTTACTTTCAAAACAAATCAAGTATTTTCATATTTTATAGAATCTTAACATTTACTTACGGTGAAATCGGCACATTCTTAAACACTTCTGGAGTAGTTAAGTTGATTTGTAGGAATCCAAATTGCATATCGTTGTGCATTATGTTATCTCGGTTGCGGAAATTTTGTGGATTTATAACATATTCTCCGGTATTGGAAACGCCTGTTTCAATCATATCAATAAATTCTAATTGAGGTCTGATTGTCACTTCTTTGTAGCCCCATAAACTAATTTGCAGTTGGACGTTTAAATTAGTGGTCAAGTTAAAACGATCCCACGTTATTCTAATCTCAGGCGGATATCTTTCATGAATTGAGTTATCAGGGAAGAAGATCTTCTCTGTAGCAGTTCCAGGTGTTTCTGAAATATGCAAGTAAGTTGCAATTAGAATTTGAAGTATTTAAAAAAAAACTAAATTAATAAAGTCTGCACCTAAATAAGTTATATTTTTGATCTTCATAAATCTTACCAACAAAGTATTTTCCTTTCCACTTGTAAGGCTCATTATTGATGGCAATTTCAAACCTCGCGTAACCGTTGTGCCAGAAACGGGGCTGAACACAAATAGCTCTGTTGGAATCTACTACGGCACCGATGACGGACTCCGTGTCAAATCTGCATGAAATTCTATCATTCGGTTGGAAGCAAGGGCCTGTGATATTAACGACGGTACCGCCAAGCATGTTGCCACTTTCTGGCGCAAACATCAATGGTAAATTAGCTCCGTCTGAAATGAACATATTTCAATAAATACTTGATATTTTTCATACATATGTATTATCAAAAGACGGTTTAATTATCGTTTAATTATCGATTTTGACGATATATAAAAATCTATTTTCTTACCAATATCTTTATTGCATGTGCCCATGAGGATTTTCTCATCAATCCTGAATATATGTCGTCCGGGGAAGCCATTAGCCCAGCCTCTTCCAGTAAGATCTCTGAGCACAGATGCTTGAGAGTAAGGTTTGTATTCGTAGCTTTGTGTGCCATTACCAGCATTAAATCCAATCTAAATTGAATAAACGTAACTATCATAGTAAATAATTTACGGTTGAAATAATTATAAATTAATTAGATTAAAAAACCGTTATTAGATAGGTATTCGATTCATTTAAGACATGTGTTTGAAAACTTACATAGGCTGGTACACCACCCTCCCCGGTTGTTGTATCACCTCCAGCTTCAGTGTGGGAGCTCCAGTTGATTTCTAGGTAGTTGAAAATCGCGTACGTAAATACTTCATCTGTTGCCAGTACCATTTGGAATGTGTTGGTCTGAGGAAAATTAAATTTGTTTATTATCTTATTTTGGTTTCTCAGTGTTCTAAATATTTTTGTTAGCATTCTTTTCGTAAATATATAAATCTGCCATCACTTTGATACTTTATAAGTTTTGGCTTAGTCAATGAATGAGTGATATTATTTAATTTTTAGTGAATAAAAATCATTATCTTTAACTTCCATTTTATAGAAGTTCAATTATTAGTTTAGAATCAATTAGTTAACATACCATAAACAAGGAGTTATCAATACCACCAGCAAATGACATATTCTTCCATGTAATAGTAACAGCATGTTTCGGGAAGAAAGTTTCTGAACCAATTACTCCCTCTCGAATGTCCCAGGTTACACGCTCTCTCATTTCTACGCCAAGTTGGTCCGTACGAGTCTTAAAGAATAATGGTAATATGTACATTAAAAAAATCAACATTCAATACACGAAGTGTGTTGTGCATGATTGTAGTTCATTCGTAGCATGACAGCTTAGGAAACAGGTAATCAATAATATTATAATACTTAATTATTAAACTAGTACTAGTTTTTGTAACACAAAATGTAGAAATTTACCTGTAAGTCCCTGTCCATTCTAAAGTAAACACCGGGCCGTCTCTGATCGGGGTCTTCAGGCCTTTGACTTCCAATACGACATTTGCTGAAAAATATACCAATGAAGGACGGATCGTTGACGGTAGGCCAGTCTCGCACGGGGAAAGACAGGGGGTAGGTATAATGATCTGGTGGATCACTGAAGTAGATGTACCCATTCATGGATAACTGAAAATATAAAAAAAAATATAATATAGGTAATCGTAATTTTATGAAAAAACTGAGATATTGGACAGTATGAGATATACACAGACATAGGTACATTTACCTAAACTTAATCTGTGTAGAGATATATTTACTACAAAAATATGAAAATAAAACCTTACCCTTGTATAATTAAAGCGAAATCCGAAGAACGGTAGTTGAAAGTTGAAGTTTTTGTGTACTTGAGGGGTTGATGTGTGAATGTCTCTTTGGTAATCTCCAATATTCTCATTACCGCCTTGGTCATAGAACCAGTACATGAAGTTCGATCTAATCTGTTGCAGTCTTTGGTTCGTGATAACGTAAGACTGTCCATTATTTCGATATGTAGTCGAAGGTAGCACTCTGCCATCGATGTGAGCTGATTAGAAGAATAGATATTATTGTTTGTTTTAGTTAGAAATCTTCTTTAGTTTCTTTTATTTGGTTTCAGTCAAGAGTTAATTTAACTTATTCCTTTTAATGCTCGAACATGATTTTTTTTAATAGAGAAGTATTCTGCAGTAAAGTGTATGCAAAAACAGTTGTACTTGCTTGTAACTCAGTTATAGAAGAGTTCAGAAGAAGGACCATCATATTGACAGAGACCAAATATTTATTTTAGAATAACCCGGATTTGAACGCAAAATTTCATACGATTCTATAGATTTAGTAAAGTGTAGAATCAGACCCATTATATTTTAATATAGAGTTTATACAGTCCCAGACCAATAGACGCAACTATGAGATATGGTCAATCATAAGCGTGTATCATAGTTTGTATATAAAAAATAATACATTTATAATTGCTGAAAGTAATTTACCGTATTCAAATTATTCGGTTCTTAATTTTTTTATAAGAAATGTAGTACATAATACCAGAAAATTGTGCAAAATTATTACATACGAAAGAAAACCCTTACCTAAAAACCTCATTAAGAAGGCCCAATATTAGAGATATATAATAAAATTGTAACTAAACCGAATCTGTACCTTAAATATTTTTTGGAAAATCTTATTGAAATAAACATTATTATCGATACATAAGCTGAACCTATACTATAGTTTTTAGAATTTTTGTCTGTCTGTCTGTCTGTCTGTCTGTCTGTCTGTCTGTTACCGTGTCACAGAAAAATCACTGGAGTGATTTTGATGAAATTTGGTATAGTGGTTATCCGGGTCAATATAATTATAGGATACTTTTTACCGCGGTAAAATGTCTCATTTCTGAGAAAATATACAAAAATTGCAATGTAAGAGTATACTAATATGTAAAACTTAAGAATTTGGTTTTTGGTCATCTGAACGCGGGCGAAGCCGCGGGCAATGCGAGTTTAATATATAGTTAACAAATGATACCTATACGATCTGTACGTAATGTTATTTTTATTTTTTTTTTCTGTCAGGAAAAAATCCTGTTCCCGGGTACCCGCTCGCCAATGGGGGATGCGAGACGGGTTATGTGGGGCTTCTGCCGCGCAAAGATGGTGAACGCGCGGCAGCCTACCCACTAAAAAAACCTGACAAAGCACCTCCTTCGCCTTAAGGCCGGGGCCACGGGTACCAAAAAGACTCTTCCGTCACCCCGACGGCGAGTGCCTGTTAAGGCCCGTCCCAATGTCAGGGGCTGAGATGTTCGACCACCCCTGACGGCCTCCTCCGCCAGAACACTGGACGACCAACCTCCCCAAGTCGACCGCCCTCTGGCACCCTCACCCCCACCGAAGTGGGCCACCCCACATCCGACTGCAGAGGACAGGGAGAGCGGCAACGACACACCGACACTCCTCCAACTTAAAAGTTAAACAAATTAAATTGCAATATAATATAATGGCACATGAGTAATATCTATTTTAATTCTTTTATGAAACTTCAAAAACAATGTAAACACCGGGTATGTAGAGGCCCGATAGAGCTTAACGGAATATCGACGCGCCCCGATAATGTTGATAAGCTATCATTACCTTTTGAACATTCAGGTATTCGTTGTATTATAGATGATGTCAGTCTAGCTTCTTTGTTTAGTGGCGATTTTATGAAATATAACTCTATAATGTCCCTAGTTACGTTTTAACGTTTAGTATAGATTTCTCAGAGAAGAGATATTTTCCTGCAGTAAAAAGTATCCTATATGTTCACCCGGATACCCAGCTATCATACCAAATTTCATCAAATATCAAAATATGTCCAGTGGTTTCCTCGTGATGCGTCCCAGACAGACAGGCAGAGAGACAAAAAATCTAAAAACTATAGATTCGGAAAATCAGTAACATTTTCCAAAAAGTATTGAATGTACAGATTCGACTCAGAATTATATTATTTGTATAGATTTATTCAAAATAACAAAACACGGTTGAATACTTTTATTGACAATTAAGATGTCCGATACAAGAATTTTTTCTAAAATTATGGGAATTGGAATTAATGAATCGATATGAGTTTTTTATCTTTTACTATATCTTACATAGATACTGTTACTCATTATCTTTACCTTCAAATAACAATTTTAAATGTTGCCCACCTTTTAATTAACAACAATATTACTCAGATACCTACTACCACAACTTTTTCGCAATTGGACGTAGTTATTCAAAATGGATCCAGCCCACGAAAACCGTTTTTGAGTTACTGTCACAACACCATCTACATATCATAAGCCACAAAGTGCCTTTTTTCTTTTGAAACATACAGACGCTAAGGATACCGACAAAATTTTTTTTCATAGAGTTAAAATAGAACCATGTATCATGGTAACCTAAACAACATGGTAAAAACTACGGGTTGTTATTTTGACATACGAATATCAATTTTACTAAGACTCCTATTTTCTCAAAAGTAAGTTTTTGTGTTGGATCTATTTTGCATAACTACGCCCAATTCATAATAATATTCATAACAAAACTGAAGAGATTGCTTGATTGTTTGCTTGAGTGTAAAATCTTACACTCTTGCCTACCTAATATCGCCTTATACGTATATAAACTGTGTGGGAGAGCCGCGAGCAAAAGTATAGTATATTATATATATTATACTAATTATTATCATTATATACTAACTATTATTATTATATACCAATTATTATTATTATATATTAATAACAAGGCAGTGGTAGCCCAGTGGTAACGCGCTCGCTTGGGAAACCGAGTGAAGGGAGTTCAAATCCCGGTTCTCGCACCTCTGATATTTTCATGTGCGAATCATTCCTAACATGATTACCACTTGCCTTACGGAGAAGGAAAACATCGTGAGATGCAGGTTTCCTGCATGTCTCAGAGAACCTAACAAGTTTTCGAAAGACATGTGAAGTCCGCCAACACGCACTTGGCCAGCGTGGTGGACTATGGCTTGATCCCCCTCGTATTGAAAGGTGGCCCGTGCCCAGCAGTGGGACATTAAAAAGGGCTGAATAGATAGATAGAATAGATATACTAATTATTAATTATTAACTGCCTCGCTGGTGTAGTGGCTAGCATGTACGGCTGCACACCCGGAGGTCCTGGGTTCGAGTCCCGGGTCGGGCCAAGTTTAGTTATTGAAACTTTCTGTATAGTAAGTCTCAGTAACAGCCCGGAGTTGGGAAGTTGGCGGTGTTTCACCCCCGTGCCTCGGAGAGCACGTAAAGCCGTCGGTCCTGCGCCTTAACTCTCACTGGTCGTGTCGAGTAGTCGTCCCACCGGAGTATGAGAGTGACAGGAATAGAGAGTGCACTTGTGTCTGCGCGTACACTTGTGCACTATAATATCTCCTGCGCAGTTGGCTAGTCTCAATGAGCTTGGCCGCCGTGGCCGGAATCGGCTAGGAGAACACCATCATCATTATCATTATTATATATATTACTGATGTATCAAAAATAACCTTTAGAACTTTCCGGCCGGACATACATTATGGGCCAGTTAGTAATATACGGTACCTACTACCTAGTGCCTTCTATTAGTAGATATTTAGTTTTATTTTTATTCCGGTGCATAAACTTGTTTTGCCCATGGAATATGAATCTTTTGTAAAAGTATGTAAAGGTAGTATGATATATACTTTGAACATTTGAATTTTATACCAATACCTTACTAATTACCAGGTCCTAGATTTTATTTCTGAGAGATAAATGTTTTATTGTATATACAGATACTTTTTCCGGTTTGGTCAAAACAAAATTATATTTATCAAGGAACGAGATTAGGATATTATTTTACTCAGAAAAAATAATCTCTTTTTCGTCAATTGCACCAAAAGGCCTTACGAAAATCGAAAGAAAGCTTACAAGTCTCTATTGCATATTCAACATAGGTATCAGTAAAAGTCGATATGGACCTTATCATAAAGTTACAAGATGGGAATTTCTAAGTTATCGTTCTGATGTTTCTGAAGTTAAAGTGTGTAATGACTAATAAAACATGAACAATTCGTGGAAAATTGAATGATGGTGAAATGAAGTACATACGAATGTTATCATTTATACTGAGATTGATCTCTGGCACTACCAGTCAAACTTACCCATTAGTAACTCACCCTCGCTTCTTCGGGTTTGTCCCTAGGTAAGTTTTGACGCTAAGTATAGAATAGACAGACAGACTATCCCTTACTTGAGAAATTATTGATTTCCCATGCAACGTTCCACCCTCATTTTCACCCCCTTAAGGGATAATTTCCGGGATAAAAACTATCCCATGTCCTTCCCAGAGTTTCAAACTGATACAGCGGTTACGAGTGTTTTGTATGCTTTATTGACGAGGAGTATTTCATAGTGACTTCCATTTTAAAGAGCATTTTCTTCATATTTTAGTACAAATAGATAAGGGGAGAGAAGGAAAAATTTAAGATAAGCGAGATGAGGTCCTCACGAAACGAAGCCCACCATTGTTACGTCCCGGTCATAATATCGATAAATAGAAATTTAGGACACTATAAAATTATAATAATAATTTTAAATTATAAAGCGATAATTTAGCCTACATTATCATTTTTTTAGGTTGATAAAAGCCACACCTTATAAAATATTGTACTCATATCAATTATAGAATATGGTCATAATGCAGGGTATTAAAGAGTTTGTGTAATGAAAGGATAGTTTGGATATAAATATATTTCAAATTTTGGTCTCTATTTCATAAAAATAATGTATATATTTCACCTAAAATGAATTTACTAATTACAAAAATAATTTTAATTATCAAATAAATAAAATAAAGTGAGATAAAATATATATTAATCGTCATTTTAAAAAGTTTTTTCATAAGTTAAACTTTACGTATTATGCGAGTCAATAAATTATATAGTTCTATAGGTATATGAGGCTGAATTTAAATGGTCACGGGCAAAGTTGCAGGCAAATGAAAATCCACCTTAAAATAAATATAATTCAACCTGTTAGGTTTGCACAAGCCATGAAGCCAATTAGGTAAAGATAAGGGCTCCGTACTTTATCAGGGCAGATAAACAAAGTGTTCATAGTTATGAAATTTATTAACGTTAAAATAAGAATGATTTCATCGCTCGGTTAGTAGAAGGATCAATTTTTCTGGGTCACACTTTAACCTACTTCGAATACTTAACAAGGTAAAAATTACAATTTAAAAAAGAGAAGTCAGAATGTAAGATTTTTGATTATTGATTGAGCATAGGTTTATATATTACATAGTAATTGCGAGTGTATTTAACTCTAAACTGTACATATGGTATTCAGCCCTTTCTAACATCCCACTTCTGGGCGCAGGACTCCCTTCTATACGAGGGGCATCAGGCATTAGTTCACTACGCTGGCCAATTGCGGAACGCTTCCTCTGTCTCACAAGCGAGCGCGTTACCATTGGGCTACCACTGCATTACAAATTGCACAATGTATGTACATATATTCGTTACATACATAATCTATACATATAATAAAATTGTAACTAAACCGAATCTTTACATAAAATATTTTTTGGAAAATCTTATTGAAATAGACATTATTATCGGATGGCCGAGAGAGGTCGAATCTATAGTTTGTAGAATTTTTGTCCGTCTGTCTGTCTGTTACCGCATCACGGACAAGCCGCTGGAGATATTTTGATGAAATTTGGTATGGTGATAGCTGGTTATCCGGGTCAACATATAGGATACTTTTTACCGCGGGAAAATATCTCATTTTTGAGAAAAAATACAAAAACTGCAATGTAAGAGCAGACTAATATGTAAAACCTAAGAATTTGGTTTTTGTTCATCTGAACGCGGGCAGAGCCGCGGGCAATGCTACTAGCATTATTATATTATATAGTTGATATTTATTTACAAGAAATTGTTGCAGAAAGTAAAAGGTTCAAGATCCTACAGTTCAATACCTTATCGGTAATGATTGTAATGCTATATATAAGATATTATTTACGAGTTTAATTTAAATTATCTATTGATGTAAGACTGTCTGTTTGCACAGTGATTTAATCACTGACTCATCTGCCTTAGTCAGCTACGTATGTGTGGTTAATACTTTATAGTTGAGTAAGCTTCTTGGCCCTTTCTCTCTAACTTCTTCGTTATCTCGTATTAATTTTAAAGTATATGGCTATAAAGATTTAGAGAGTTCCAAATAGACACAAACATTTATATTTATAATATTAATATAATAAACATATTTCTTACAAAAAAAAAACAAAAAGTAATGACCGACCGTGTTTTTATAGGTTATCTCTAGATATTATGATGACACATGGATTAATCACACGCATTAACTGTTGAAATTAAACCATTCTGTTTTGATCACAGTACTTTTACATCTATACTTATAATAAAATTCTAACTGTACATTAGATATTCTTTGGAAAATTTTATTGAAGTAGACATTATTATCGATACAGAGGCCGAATCTATAGTTTTTAGAATTTTTGTCTGTATGTCTATCTGTTACCGCATCACGAAAAAACCACTGGAGGGATTTTTATGAAATTTGGTATGATGATAGCTGGTTATCCGGTTCAACATATAGGATACTTTTTACTACGGGAGAATATCTCATTTCTGAGAAATCTATACTGAACTTTAAAACGTAAGCGGGGACGAACCCGAGCAGAGCGAGGGTGAGTCACTAGTTTTAAATAATACTGCATCAATTCGCAACATTTCTATAGTTAACTACAACTAAAATATAAATCGTCACAGGTAATTCCATCTGAATAAAAGAACACTGTATTTGTTTTAAGGTAGCATAAACGTATAAATGAGTATTTCATGTTATGTTCAGTTCAAATTCGAAATTGCTGTGTAACTACTGAATCGCAATTCTTCTAGGTGTCAAAATTATTTATTTTTATTGTGATCTCGACTCAATTCGTTTTCGTTTTCTCTTCGATTTTCTTATGTATTTTAAAATTACTGGCTTAGACCGCCATCAAAAAGGAGCGGTACTCAATTCAGTGTTTTTTTGGTCATATAAGCCAATTTTCATGATTTTTTATCGAATCGATACCTTTTACCTTTATAACCTTTTACCTTTATAATCAGTAGCGGTTCTATATAATTTTTTTAAATAATAATTAAATTTAAAATTATTTTCGGAAAGTGAATTCGGTGTACCTTTAAAGCTAAGAAGGGGGAATCTCACTTACCATATTCTGTATTTGTCACAGACGTAGTGCTGGGCGAACCGTATACTTGTCGCTCATTTTGTACATCAGACGATCCAAAGTCTATTGTTTGCAATTCCACTGGAGTGTCATTTGTTAGTGAGCCATCGCCATCTATTCTTTGATATTTACCGCTTTTCACATCTAATGCGCCAGCATTTTCTAAAAGCTCCACCGCTTCGTCTTTACTATCTTTAGTTTCGACAATTGCTGTGACGTCATCTGGGATAACTGGCACATTATCACTAACAGTACTTTCTGTATTTACTAAAGTATCATCTCCTAATACACTTGCACTTAAAGCTAATATGAGAACTACTAATTTAACGTTTACACCCATTGTTCTTACACTTGCATGGTTTTTAATCACATTATTTTTATTATCTTTTATGTAATTGATAAAATTTTGCGACGACAGGTGCTTCGCTATTGTAGTCAGAGACTGGAGTGCTATATTGTGTGCTCAATAACTTATTGTTATCTCGAGTAAATATGATAAGATAGCAAATAGGAACGTTAGGTGCGCCAAATTCTTTGTAATTAACCTCAGCCCTATATAAAGGACCTCCATATTTATTTTCTATGTTTAATTAGTGCATCTCATTTGCTATCATTTTTGTAACAGTATTTTAAGGTAATATTTTTAAAGATTGACATTAACATCTATAAACGTTGCCTTTGAATCAATAGATCATAGATAACGAAGTAAATTCTTTTTTACGATATCGACAACTATTTTAATATACAACAATACATACATTTAAAAACATAATTAACTCTATCACGAACACAAATGTTAGTATAAAGTGATATAATATTGTGATATAATCTGTAATTATTTAAATTGTTCTTATATTTAAAATATTTTCTCTTTTATATGGTTTTACTAAACTTGCAGAATTTTATTTTTCAAGTCGAATCTGAGTAACTATCGAATTATAATAAAAAACTACAAATATAGAATATGCACTTATTTTACAATTTAATTTTAAATAAGTTAATCGCACATTGTCATTCAATTTTATACAAAGGACTATGGGTTTGGTTCCTAGATGTGGCAAATGATACAACTAAACGTATACCGATAGTGCGTCATATTAAAGAAACAACGTTTCAACTGAACATCTTTTGTCGTTACCCCTTTTATAAGTTAGTAGCGGTAAATTTGTTTAAATTTTAAGTATATTACAAACTAGTCTTGGCATTGCCCGTGGCTCCGCCCGCGTTCAGATGACCAAAAACCAAATTCTTAGGTTTTACATATTAGTATTTAGTAAGTATAATCTTACATTGCAATTTTTGTTTATTCTTAGAAATGAGATATTTACCCGCGGTAAAAAGTATCCTATATGTTCACCCGGATAACCAGCTATCACCATACCAAATTCCATCAAAATCTCTCCAGTGGTTTTTCCGTAATGCGGTAACAGACAGACAGACAAAAATTCTAAAAACTATAGGCCTGTTATTACTACAGGCCTGTATTCGGCCTGTGTATTGATTATAATGTCTATTTCAATAAGATTTTCCAAACAATATTAATGTACAGATTCGGCTTAGTTACAATTTCATTATATGTATAGATATATAGATACGTTTTCATGTAAATTCATTCGTTAGGGCAAGGGGCAAAAGTAAACTCTTAAGTAAAGAGCTTTGCAAATTTAAACTATTCACTGTACATTTACATTTACATACTGTTACATTTCGGAGAGTGTGCGCAGGAACTACATGAATTAATTCCCCCATCCCCTTTCCATCATCGGACCACCCGACGAACGGCTGGTCTCCATCCTTATGTCGTGGACATTCCACCCGTCCGCACGAAGCGTTTCGCTACGTCATTTATTATACGTACGGCTAAGGTTTGGAACAACCTGCCTGCGTCGGTGTTTCCGTCCGATTATAATATGGGTGTCTTCAAGGCAAGAGTGAATAGGTGGCTACTGAATTAGTGCGACTTACTATCTACGACTGCGTTACCACTTACCATCAGGTGGAACGTAGTCAAGCACTAATTCTGAATAGTATAAAAAAAAAAAACTGTATACTTAGTATGTTAGGTTGATATATTATGCCGCACGTGTAGCACTTTTATTACTTATAACTTTTAAGTTTGTTAGTGTAATAGACATATTTGTTACATACATTTGTTATATATTTTATATATACATATATCAACATTGATTATATATTTCTTTGTTATGTAGCTTTGTAAAAGATCACACAATTGGGGAATGATAGCCCGATATAAAATATTGTAAATTGTTATGTAAGAGCACAAATTAAGGTGAAAAATATCTACAGTCTTTTGCCGAACTTTTTTTCTTCTTCTTAGGACTCGGCATTTTATCCTATTAGTTCATTTAACTGGCGGTGAAGGCTTGGTTTTCAGTTAGTTATTGTCAAAGTTTAATCTTCTTCTTCTCGTATCGACGGCAAGTTTTAAATTGAGTCAGGCAAAAACTCAGCCACGATTGTTGCTTTATCAGTGGCGTCCATAAGCTCCTGTACACAGTACCACATATGCACTCCAGGCCGTCCTCCGCAAATCCCCACCTGGGCAAGTTTTCCTTGCTTCGGCCAATCTGAGTCCGGAATCTGTTAATAGATTTCTAGGTCTGCCAAGGCAAACTATGACCAGAGTGGAACGAATGGAGTTGGAAAAGTTTAGTAATAATAACAAGCGGTAGTTCCATAGTAAACACTGAATTTCATGAGAAAAAAATAACGAAGAGACTATTCGCCCGAAGTAAAAGTCTGAGCTGTACGGGAAATTGTTCCGTGGATCCGAAGGCTTGAACTAAATTCAATCGATCCATGGGATAAGCTAAGGGAAAACCTCCCGTAGATCCGTACATCGAGCGAAGTAATAAGCTGAGTGTACGTGAATTGCTTTAACCGTCGTAGAAGCAATAAATTATCTCCAATTTAAGTGACTAGCTACAATTCCTGAACAGTAACAATTTCTTGCTTCTAAGTTCTAACATAACTATTTGACCGTGAACGTTTAGAAGGTATAGAACGATTATCATAATATTTAATTATCATATATATTAGTTATCATAATGTATAATATTTTAAATACAAAGGCCACCTAGGGAGGTATATAAGCGAAGCGATCTTAAGCGCTACTACAACTTATTATATTCTTAAAAGTACCGGTTCACACTCGCTTCGCTCGTGTTCGCCTCTAGAAAGACAAAAGCAAACCTATCCCACGGTAATCGTACATTTTTCCCGGATAAAAAGTAGCCAATGTGTTATCCCCGACTATAATCTATCTCTGTGCCATATTTCATCCAGATCCATTCAGCCTTTCTGGCGTGAAAGAGAAACATACATTCACACATCCATACTCACAAACTTTCACATTTATAACGCCTCCAGGTAAATTTCTAAGAAATCTATTGTTAACTGTAACGCCGGCGTGTCCGCGGTCGTGGAGGGAATAATATTAGGTACTATAGATTATCGTAAAAGATTCTTGACGCATGTTATCATACTATTATTGATAAAAACTTCGTATCTTTGATGTGTTCATTTGTGAATGTTCCACAATACGTTGTTCTATGTAATGCTATTTACTCAAAAGATAATTCCACTTATATGTAATATACAAGGAAATAAGAATCTTAATATCTTGGCGTTGAAGTACAAAATAAGATATCATTAATAATCTTTGTGGAATGAGTAATAAATTAATTTTATTATGAAGCTACTTCCTGTAACTTAGCTCTGCTTATTCATACCGGATGTTTTTGATGGCACAAAAATTTTCTATTGCTTTTCTCATTCCATCTTTTGTATTTAGCCCTTTTTGACATCCCACTGCTGGGCACGGGCCTTCCTTCAATAAAAGGGGATCGAGATAAAGTCCGCCACGCAGGCCAAGTTTGGGTTGGCAGACTTCCCATATCTTTCAAAAACTTCATAGGTTCTCTCAGTCATACAGGTGGAACCTTACAATGTTTTCCTTCGCTGTGGTACATTAGCATCTTCGGTAGGTCTTTAAAATTGATCTTAATTGTGCAATATTTCATTTTCAAGAAAGTAGAACCGAAGAGCTCAGAAGGGGCTTTTAAAATTGTTCTCTAGAGTTTGTTTAACCTTAAGGTAAAGCAAACATTTAAAGTTCTCATCTTCCTCGTTGTCCCTTCATTAATTTTTAAAAACATTATAGATCCGATGACGGGCACTATATGCTTAATTTTACTGTATTATGATAAAAAAATTAACTCATAATACTTTCTTAGATTTAGGCGAATATTTGATATCTATGGGTACATATAATAAAATTCTAACTAAGCCGAATCTGTACATTAAATATTTTTTGGAAAATCTTATTGAAATAGACGTTATTATCGATACAGAGGCCGAATCTATAGTTTTTAGAATTTTTGTCTGTCTGTCTGTCTGTCTGTCTGTCTGTCTGTCTGTCTGTCTGTCTGTCTGTCTGTCTGTCTGTCTGTCTGTTACCGCATCACGGAAAAACCACTGGAGGGATTTTGATAAAATTTGGTATGATGATAGCTTTCCGGGTTACCATATAGGATATGTTTACCGCGAGAAAATATTTCATTTCTAAGAAAAAATATAAAAACTACAGTGTAAGAGTAAACTAATATGTAAAACCTAAGAATTTGGTTTTTGGTAATCTAAACGCGGGCGGAGCCGCGGGTAGTGCTAGTTTTAAATAAAACTATCGTTTTTGATGTTTTCGCGGATTTATTTTAATTTTTCGTTCCTGTCGTTTCAAATGCTTTACAGCAAAAATCAAAATAAATCTGTGAAAAAATCCGACATTTTTTTCATTGACCGCATTATACGTTTCTAAAATCGTAAACATTGTGCCCCACTCTAACTTTTAAAGTATGGTTCAGAGAATTCTGAATTGATACTATGTATCTATTCCTTTAATACGAGGAGTATCAGGCCGTAGTCCACCTCCGTCCGCCAAGTGAGGGCAGGCAGACTGCACATGTCCTTCGAAAACTTGCTAGGTTCTCTCAACCAGCAGGTTTCCTACTATGTTTTCTTTAACCGTAAGACAACTGGGAAAATATGAGAGGTGCAAGACCCGGGATTTGAACCCGCTTCACTCGGTTTCCCAAGCGACCGCGTTACCACTGGGCTACCACTGTCTTATAATAGATACTAGGGCTTCCAAAATAAAAAATATTTTAAAGAAGATACATTAAGTAGTTTTAGATATACAGTTTCACGTGTTCGGTCGTAAAATAAATTTTGTTTCTCATTGTAATACTATAAAATACAAACATTTTTATGTCGACAATAAAATGAATATTGTAGATGGGTAATATTTTTTTTACTTTTGACATAACAAATTAGTAGGTTAATAAAACTTTAAACTAAACGTACATTTAATGTTAATTGCTGTCCAATTTTATTAAAATGAGACGCCTGGCTGAATTTAATAATAACAACGTAATATTACAAAATAAATATTATATTGAACTATCAGGCGCTGTTACAGTAACATTAACGCTAGTTACTTTAGTTACTTATTTTGCTATGAACGTGGTAAAGGTACAGGGTTGTAACATTACCAAATTCTTTATTTTATTAATAGAAGTAGCACATAACTATTTTTGGCTCTTGGATCGCTCTTGCATCTTGGACTCGAACCCAGGACCTACGAATTAACAGCCGTACCTATATGCTAGCTACTAATAAGTGATAAGCTAGCTACTAATAATCTTCTTTGAGGATATTCGAGAACTCCTGCAATTAAGTTTGTAGTTAATTTACACATAATTAAGTTACCATCATTTTTCGCCCTTTTTCCACTCAAGATGACAACGTCAGAAAACTCAAAGAAGTATTTTATATCAGAATGACAACATAAAGAATAAAATAATGAATCTACAATAATACATATAAATCCTATTTTATATAATTAATAATTTATATTATTTTTAGTATAACAATAGTTTTCATTACGTGGAAGCTCGATTATTCGAACCTCGTTAAGTCGTAATCCTCAGTAAGAAAAAAATTGCCATTCCCTTCCATTGAAACCCTAAATACGCGGTATATAGAATTATTTAGAATTTGTTACTCGAACAAAATGTTATTTCCCTGCGAGGTATTTTTACTCTACTAGAGACTCATTTGTCTGTCTGTCTGAGAACGCATTAGAAGAAAACCACTAGACAGATTTTGATGAAATCTGATATGACGATAGCTGGTAATCCGGGTCAACATATAGGATACTTTTTACTGCGGGAAAATATCTAACCTCTGAGAAATCTTTACTAACCGTTAAAACGTTACTAGGGACGAATCCGAGCAGAACGAGGGTGAGTCGCTAGTTGTAATATAACGTATAAATATATATTTGTACTTTCTGTTATTTTGTTTATATCGGCAGCCTGTCACAATGCTGCAGCAGGAATAAAGCGTAGAAAGTTTCTTATCGAACAGTCTTTAATTAGTTTTATTTACATGATATTCTTGAGACATATCTAATGGCGTAAACAATGGGCGCTGTTGATTGCAAAACAAGGACATAGTACTAAATATAACTGACGGAATAAGTGAAAAGTTGTCTTCAGTTAAATTTAATGAACGTCGTGCATTGAATGTTTGAAACCAAGATATTTCTTAATATTACATGAACCATAAGTAATGGAACTTACACGGGAGATTTGTTTGCCATTAATTTAAACTACGTATTCCCGATATTAGTTAGTTCTTGTTGTTGACTTGTTTGAAAACTAGATGATGCCTGAATGCATTCGTTAATTAACTGGTTTTTTTTACTTTATATTTAAGGTTTCTGAAGAGAACAAAAAGTTGTATGTATGTTTTTAATTTGGAATGTTGGAAAAATACCAATGAGTCATTCATTCAATTATAAAACTTGCTAGGCAATATACCTATCTGTTTATTTGTTAATAATGAATAATAGTGTAAGTATATTTAATACAAGAAAATCAAAAATGTTATTATATTTAAATCATTCATCGAAGTGTTTAAAAAGTTTAATATTTATTATAAATGACGGGGATTTAGGATGAAACACTTAATTTAAAAAATATCGTAATAGATAATTATGTAAAAAGACACAATTTTGTAAGTTGCCTTTAATCGAGTGAATGAATGTGGAAAAAATTATTTTCCTATACATAGTGCATAGACAGTCTATATAGTGACGTGCCTTTTATGTCTGACGAGTAAATTGATCAAAATTTGATCCAAAGGCGATAATAATAATAAAGCGTTATAATTGTAAACGATTAATTTGGGACAGTTATTAGGCGTATAAAATTCGCTATTCTTGTCAAATTATTTAATCGGTAAACAGAAAGCGAAGATCTTGTAGGCAAAGAAGTAGTAAAATGGCTGAAAAATCGACCAGTCAATGTCTCGTATGCGAATATTGCCTCCTTCGTGTAAGCAATTTACCCTCTTTTTTACCCAGATACGCTATTACACATTTGTAGTAGTCCCATATCGACAAGTATAAATTACCCCAAATACAAGTACTTTCTGATATGCGTTTTAACATATTACACCACAGAACTCCTCAAATGTTTTCCCATAGACTTTTGCCAATAGACCCGTAAAAATGGTTTACAGATTGTAGCTCGTATTGCAAGCGTTTCGAGAACTTTTCCGAACCTCACATGTGTTTCCTATCAACCGATGATGATGATGATGATACGCTATCACTGATTTTTTTTTGATAATTTGTATAATGAGAGCCTTTATCATACATCAGGTTCGGTGACTATTTTACTAATCAAAATTAAGAATATCTTAGAACTGTAAAAAGACTAATTGTAAGATATAAGATGCCTTTATGAAGTATTCCTCAAAATATTTTACTTTTATTACTTTACTACCAGTCGAATTCACGTTCATCTTTATCTTTATGACATTCTCGTGCATCTTAATTATATACATTGTACGTTCATGGTTTGTGAGTATGGGTGTATGAATGTTTGTTACTCTTTTACGCCAGTACGGCTGAACGGATCTGGATGAAATTTGGCACAAACATAGATTATAGTCTGGAAAAACAACAGGCTAATTTTTATCCCGGAAAAACATATGGTTCCCGAGGGATAGATTTGTTTTTTTTTTGTAGAGGCGAACCCGAGCGAAGCTACGGTGAGCCGCTAGTATATTCATATATGTAAATAATAGCGTCATGTTGTATTGTATTTTAAATATAGTAGATAATTCAAATTATGATATTGCTATAAAAATTATATGATATTGCTTTATATTAAAATTTAAAATACATATTTTTTATTTACCTATTAGATATTCATATCTTAAAATATTGTCGGCTGGCACCGACTTTGAACATATCTGATTAGGTATCTATTCTAAATGAAACCTCCCTTTAGTTATTTTTTACATTTTAGTGCCTGGAAGTCGGTTTTTTTAAAGTTTGTATTTTTCCATTTTTAGTGTAGACGTAATAAGCAGGTAATTTATAATAAGAAAGTTTTTTAATAACATATTCGATTAAGTAATTTATTAAAAAAAAACGATTGTTGATTTTTTTAAAAACCTGGGAAGTATACCCTTTGAAACAAAATAAAATCCAAATCGGTTCAGGCGTCTTCGAGTAATCGGTGAACATTCTTAAAAAAAGATTCCGAAGAATTGAGAACCTCCTCCTTTTTGGAAGTCGGTTAAATAGTTATTACCAGGAGATAGACATATTATACTATTGCAGACTTTTTTGTAGGCCTTTTTAAGACACTATTTTCTAGTATATTGTTTTTATAGGTTAGTTATAAGGTTTAGCCAGCGTTAGTCGCGCTCGATAGAACCAGTTATTTTTTTCCCGTGGGAATTATCGATTTTCCTGTAGTAAAAGGTATCCGAAAGGTTCACTCGAGTAATAAGTTATCAGTACACAAACTTTTGTTAAAAGCGGTTCAGTACTTTTTGCGTGAAACGCACACAGACAAACAGACAAGAATTTTAATAACTATTGTTTTGGTGTCTATATTCTATACATAATACGTTAGTAATTGTTTTTAAAAAATATTTCACGTACAGATTTCACTAAGTTTCTATTTTTATTATACGTATAGATTATTATCAATAATTACTATTGGTGTATAATAACTATATTATCTATGGCGAAATAATCAATTACGATAAGATATGTACGGTAGGCTAAATATATCAACCAAATATATCAATTCTTACAATTAAGTGGGTAAAACAAGCTTATAGTACCTATGTACTTACTCCAATAACTGCGTATGTGTGTACTGTGTTGACTAACGTCCATATAAATAACCACTTGGAAAGGATCGACGCAAGTCTGAAACGATTGTTCGTCGACTGAACGTTGCACTCTGCATTATATTTTCGATATTTATAATTTTTTTGACCCTTTGAACATTTAAGATGCCTTGCGGAGGCTGTGGAGATGGTGAGTATTTAAAATATAACTATCGTTTATTTTTTATTCTCTTTCTTTTTTCATCTTCTTTATTGTAACTTTTTTGATAATATTATATCAATTACAAATGTTATTTATTATATTGTTTTTTAGTTTATTTATTTTTTATTCTACTACATGTATTATGTTAATGCAAATTTTGAACATATTCTAAATAAAATTTATTTAATAGTAATAGATTGTATAGATATTAAACGATTACTTGTTAGAAATATAACTGGATATTCATTATCTATTTACAATCTCTTTATTTTTTAAACGTTTTGTATGGTTTTAATATAAAATTTGGAAAAAATGCTTCTTAATTATAAAAGTTGAATTATAAAAGTTATACATATATACAAATATATACATATATACAAATATATACATATATACATAATAATCTTGAAGTCAAATAAAACATAAAATGTCCCTCAATAGCGAACGGTTACTACAAATATTTATTTTGTAGTAAATAATGAAATCGGTTATATAATGTTATTTACACGCGATGATGATTTCAAATGTCCTTCTACGTCTAATACTTATGTAGATACACTCGTATAATATTTTTTTAATTATATTTTGTAGATATGTATTAATTTGTACGTAATGACACATTATGTTGAAATTTTTTTTAAACAACTCATATACCACCAAAAAAAAAATAACTGATGATTGATGATGATGAATATAATCATCATCATCATAATTTCATTGATCATTTATCAATAATTCTTAATAAATTAAGAATTTACAGCAAATTTTAATATTTCTTCGTTTGCATATATTTTCGTTATACTCGTAATAAACATATCTATATAGTTAATAAACTTTAGATAAAGGACATTCGTATATAGAGATATTACGGTATAATTATGATATAAATAATAATATAAATGGCATCCATATAGATAATATATCAAGGGCTCTTTCATTACTCAACGCTTAATGATATCTCTTTACTACTAACGTACTAGACTAGCTTTAGTCCAGGACTATGTCTGCAATATGTACATTATCATACGTACAATGCGCTTTTGTTTCCCTCAAAATATACATATTTCGTTGCCAAAACATTAAAATTTAAAACACTAATACCAATAGTAACAGCAAATAAACTTTCTAAATGCAGTTTTCTAAATAAAAATAAAAACCTGTCAAAGATTATATAGGATGTTTAAAATATGTAGACTTATGTAGACTTATTTACCAAGCTATATGCTACTAACAATATAATAATAAGCTTGTTCCAGTTTAGTTAATCTTTACGTACTTTCTCTCATGGTTCATGTAGTTCCAACTACCGATAATTAACTTAACCGATTTGTGGACATAAATAAATATATGTTGGGACATTAACAAACAGCACCATCTAGTTCCATGGTAAGCTACGAGATTTGTATTATGGATACCAGATAGTTGATACACTACACATATATAACTTTAAATACATACCACATATTATAAATATAAACACCCGTGACTGGAGTATTTATTCGTACTCATCACACAAATTAATGCCCCCAGCGGGACTCGAACCCGCGTCCGTTGGCACAACAAGTAGGATCACTACAAGCTGAGCCAAATGTTACCATAAACTTATATATTCTATATGTCCAAATTTTTCATGCGAGCAACATTTCTCAGTGCATCTTTTACCTTTTAATACGATTTCTTAATTCAGACACGACGTTGTGAACTGAGAATCGGTTTTTTGAATAGGGTAGGTATATAGACATAGATGTACTAGGCACTATAAAAATGTCAAGGCAAACTTCCACTCCCGAGGGTGTGATAATTAATTTTAGCGATTTTGAAGTCACTACCTTTATAATTTCAAATAATTTTTTTCGGAATTTTTCCGCGGATTTAATTTGATTATTGGTTCCAACGTTTTGATAGTTTTAATTAAAATATCAAATATTCGCGGTAATATAAGACAGTATCACTACCTTTTTAGCTAAAAACTTGAATGAAGTACCTATTTCCATTTCAACTTCGTTTTGTTAGTGGTTAAACCGAAAGATATAAAATTGCTATGTAGTATATATCGATAAAAATATGAATCGAGTAGCAAAAGCACTTTAAATATCTGCACATCTAAATCAAACAACTATTGGATGTAAAAAACCATATATGTATCCAGAATGTTATTTTTTTAGTTTCATTCAAAAGGAGAGTATTTTTGTTTTTTGTGTAGCATGTTATACCAGTACATATCGTGAGTCCTATCATTAGATTGATTGGTATGTGCCAGTTGGACCGGTTCACCTTTTTACTACCCTACATTATCTCACGCTTTGTCTGCCCTTGAAATTCTCATCGTTGAGCCATGAGTGTATATTTTCAAGGACAAATTAAAGTAAACAACAACACAAAAACGATTCTTGTTGTTGTAATCTATTAATAGTATGAGTAATTACTAGCAAATATATACTGATATTATGGTTAGTGAGTTTGTTTGTACGCGTTAATCTTTGGCACTATCAGTCAGTTTTGAAGATTATTGTAGCCTTTTGTGGCGTATTCATTTATCTACACATATAATAAAATAATAACTAAGCCGATTCTGTACAATAAATATTTTTTGGAAAATCTTATTGAAATAAACATTATTATCGATACAGAGGCCTAGTCTATAGTTTTTAGTATTTTTGTCTGTCTGTTACCGTGTCACAGAAAAACCATTGAAGGGATTTTGATGAAATTTGGTATGGTGAAAGCTGGTTATCCGGGTCAACATATACACTGTCATATTATATATATTTATTTATATATTATTCCTAGATAAATAGGTTCATAAAGAAATTAAGAAAATTAATTTCAATAAAAAATTAACCGTTTTGTATCAAAAAGTAGAACATAGAGATATTTATTACCTTCATATCATATATTAGTGTTCATGGCAAGTCGCTTGTAGATAAAAGATAACTTATCACTCGTGCATTGTTTAGCTCTCCATAAAATAACTTTTAGATTTGGTTCAGTATTTACTAGAATTATCTCTTATATAAAATATCCTTTTACTATCTCTACTAACTTCGAACTAACCGTTTTTGATTATATATTTTTTATTTGATAGTCAAAATTAAAAAAAAATTGAAGTGAGTGTATTTAAAAGAGCATAAATCTAAGAAAGTGTCAGTAAATATAATGCTAATACTTTCTTAGATTTATGCGAACATTTGACATTTTAAAAAAAACTTTCTTTTCGAATTTTCTCGGTTGTCTGTAACAACTATGTAATACCTTAGAGATGCCTCAAATGACAAACGCAAATATCCGAAAAGATAGATTTATATAAAATTATTAACCATATATTTTTAACATAATAATATTTTTTCTTATAAAATACCTTAAGCAAGAATAATTTTACTTATAGAGTATTAGACTGATTGCATTCCTAAAACTCTTCAAAAATGTCACTTCAATTAAAATTTTGTTGGAACTCGAAATATTTCGAGCTACATTCCTAATCGAGGTAAAATATTATGAAAACAGTATCGTAGGTGCGCTAGAACAATGGCATTCACTATTTGTTTCAATAACATCGTTCGCTCGAAACGTGCGAACCTTCGCGTGCTTAGAAAACCTACATTTAGGTGTTTTGGTAAAATGATATTAGTGGAATTTAATTACATATATGCACTTAGCTTGTTATACTTTTAATAATCATGAATGTAAATGTTTATTCTATTACTTCAAGAAGGTCTTAGTTCTCATCACATTAGTCCCTATTTACAGGCGATTTCAGCTAAATTTTGATGATAAGTGGAGAATATACTCGTATTTCCACAACTCAATGACATTTTTCTATCTGCTCTTTAATTAGTTAAACATTCATATAAATAAATTAAAGTGATTCAAAATGTTGAATAATGCAATAAATATTAGCAGTATTATCTACTTATTCTACTCCTCTATCTACTCTTAGCTCCGACACCATAGTTTATTATATTATTATTATTATATATAGTTTATGCAGGTGCTGACCTATTAAAATAAATAAATTTATATACAACAATAGAGCTACTTATCTTTAATCAAGTAATGGTATTGTTGTTATATATCAAAATAACTGATTAGTATATAGGTTCTATTATAACGCTTTTGTATAATAATTCTTTTCATATGACACTGTGTCATGTAATTCAATAATTTAATTAAATAATTCTCCTTTGTGTCTTCTCCAGTCTACGTGATATTGGGGAAGTAATCTCTACTCAACTGCTTTGAATCTATTAACAAGAGAATTGAATGTAAATAATTTTAATTGAATAAAATTATTTTTTTTATCCCAACAGGTTGTAAGTGCACTACCGCTCAGTGCGGCCAGAATTGTAAGTGCGATGCGTCGTGCTCCTGTACGTGCAAGCGCACAACCGACTCTACAACCACTACGAAGAAATGAAAACATTCAATATCCACTCTACATAAATATTTTCATATTAATAAAATAATTTCATTTAAAAACGTAGAATGTAGAATATATCTCTTTGTTTTCGTTGATATATAATCTGTGCTGATTGCATATAACATCTAAGTTATATAACGCATATGACCCATGCATGACTTACTACAGTTGCTTTATTTGTGCATCAGTTCCGATACAATAAATAGGAATTATAATTGAATGGCGTGATTAAAAGCAATTAACTAATTACCTTCTTATAAAATTTCCAGTTCAAGTATAATCATCTATAATGAAAATGTGCAAAAGTGATTATTTATAAGAAAAAATTCGATGTTTCTTTAAACTACATATTAAATTTTTTTCAACTCTTATTTTATGTTTTGAAAATATTCAATAAAGAGATATATGTGTAGTTTATCATGAGTTTTATTTATTTATCCTTAATTATAACTAAAATAAATAATTGTCGCATTAAAAAATATTTTCTGGATTGTGTTGGATTTCTTGTTACTTCATTGCATGCAAGTTCCTGAAAGAAATTAAAATTGAATTAATTTTAATTAATAGTTTAATTACTACGTGGAAAGACTAATTTTGAATGCTGTACAATTCGATACCTTAATTGGAAAACCAGCTAACTCCAAGCGAGCTTCAGGGGACACTTAATAAAACTTTATAATATCTTTTGTACACTACTTAAAAAAAACTAAAATGCATGCTTATAAAGATAAATAAAGGATTACTTTAATTGATACATTTAAAACCATATATTTAAATACTATAATATTAAATTAATCTTATACAATGTATAAAATACTATTAGTATTTACCATAGAGATCCAAATTTTGACAGTCACAACCAGGCACACAGTTCGGACTCGAACTAAAGTCTGGTTTCAATACTGAAAAGTAAAAAAATATATGTTTAAATAAAAAAAATATTTTCAGACCTAATTGTACGATAGGTCTCAGGTCAAAGCCCATCTCACTCAATATGCAAATATGCACTCTATTCCTTTTAGTCTTACAGCTCGGCTTGACGATTTAACGCTATCCAAGAGAGTTCGGGCGTAGAATCGACTAAAAATCTATTTTCGGTTCAACTCGGGAATCGAACCCTTGTCTTTAGAATCTGTAGCAGTATATTTTAGCTACTAGCAAGTAGTACAATTAGGATTTTTATATAAACTCTTAATTTTACATCATTGTTTATATATTGTAGACTAAAAAAATAAAATAAAAATAATAACACGTTAACACGGCAGTCATATAAATTTTATATGACTACCGTCTTTACTCTAACCTTTAGAAATAGATTTTTGGGTACAGAACCCTTAAATGAAATACATAAAATCGTACTCACATGTCATACGACCATCTAACACTTTCATTTTGGATCTCAGTATATACTCGTAGCAATTAAGAGACGTCCAATCTCTTAGAACGACAAATCAATTATGCAGATTGTCAGAAGAGCAGTGATCCATGTCTCAGGGAATAATAATCATAAAAAAGGCAACAAAACCATTGACATTGGCTTTTGAATATAAAAGATTTAGAAAAGTACACTGCTGTAGAATTTTTGAATTTCATTTTTAACAGTGCAGTACTATTATACCTATTGCTTATTTTTTCGGTTGAAGGACTTTCGTTTTTAATATAATTAGTTACCTAAGGTATTGGGCACAAATTTGAAGAAGTTTTGAAAATTACGACTAACTAGAGTTAAAAAAACGTGTGTGTGTGTGTGTACTTACGTACGCACGTAAGAAGTTATACTTCTTTGGCGTAACAGAAAAAAATAGCTAAAGATTTCATTCCGTATATCGCAACTCTCTGTTTGTAAAAGGAACGCATCTAACTTCATCATGTCGCTTTTTGACTGTCGGTTTGCGCGTGCGTCGTAAAAATTTTACTCTCATATTTTTTTCCAAAAGTCCCAAAAGAAATAAAACTTCAATAATGAGGTACACATATCACATGACTGTCGCCAATCCCAAAACCAAGAGTAACATACTGTATTGAACTCGTTGACCTAGCTAAATTTTATTAAGCCAATTGAAATCTTTGAAGAGTTCCTGTATGGAATCTTAGGCCCCATTATCAAGTCAATTCGACTTAGCCAATTGTTGCTTTGTCATCAGAATCACATTGGCGTATAGACTTTCAAATTAAATAAGAAGTAGTATAAGAATAAGAAGAACGATATAAATTATTTCCTAGATTTATTTACATAAATGCAGGTTTCCTGAGAAAGAACAAGTAAAAGCATGTTAATTAGTAACAGAACCTATAATAAAATACCTTTTTTTCGCTCTTAATAAAATAAATAATAAGATTGTTAACTTAATTATAATAAAAAAAACTATAAGATAATAAAAATGGTATCATTACACCAATTATTAATTTACTTTTTTAATGACGGATAAAACATTTCTGAATGACATCAAAGGTAGAAAAACCGAGGTTAGCTTACTTTGTTCTACTAACCTTGCGCCTATTTCATTGTTTTTTATACACACCTTACAGTATAAAAGCATTAAAAATTTAATTTAAAGCATAGTCAGAGATCATCTCATCTATCACTACATCTTTCTTTTCAAGTGCAGATCTTAAATATACGAAATGCCTGCCCCGTGTGAGCCCTGCAAAGGTAAGACTTTTATACCTCATATTTATTAGGTCCTAACGACTCCACTTCACTTCGGGTTAGTCCCTAAACAAAAATGAATCTATTCCACGCGAACCTTATATTTTCCGGGATAAAAAGTAACCAATGTGCTATTCCAGAATATAATCTATCTCTGTGCCAAATTCATCAGGATCCGTTCATCCGTTCTGGCTTGAAATTGTAACCAACATCCATCCATCAATCCAAATGTTCACATTTATAATATTAGTAGAAAAGATAGAAAATTTTTATTGTTTCAAAATCGTCTGCTTTTTTTACGATTATCTTTTACGAAATTTCCTAATACGTAATTGGTGGATATTTTTTTTCGCTTAGATTCCTGCAAAGATGCTGCTGACTGCAAAGATAATTGCAGCGCTGATAACTGCGGCAGTGACTGTAACACCAGCGGTAAGAATCTTTAAATCGTCCCTTGTTTTTTAAACCTTAGAATCGCATATACTTTTATGCTCAAAAATCTTTCCAAATTCTTATAAAATTTAAAATGAAGATGAGAGACAAATTAAACAAAAGGTAAACAAATTGTTAAAAAAGATGTAGGTACTGGTCATATTACAATTTCTTTTAACTTTAACCCACTTCTCTTATGGAATACTTATACCTAAAATCGACTCTGCATTTTCAACTTTTGGACAATATTTAAAACATTATGTGTAGGAAGCCTCTCCAAGACCGCAGGCATAGTATATTAATAGTATAGTAGTTGCTAGTTCTGACGAACTTAAATTACTTAAAATAATTTGTTACAGGCGGTTGCTGCTAAGTTATGAAGACCTGAAGATATAATATTTACGTGTACAAGGATACTTCGGAATGTTTTAGTTTGATTTAATTAAGATAGCAATAAATCTTTGGTGCTCTAATTTTGTTGTTTTTGTTTCCTCTTAATGTTAGTCTATTCTATTGTAATTTTCAGTGAATTAATAGCTTTTGTAAATGAAATACACGTAACCTAGATACTACCTGCTCTATCGTTCACTAATTGTAGACTTAATAATTTGTGGAGAGATCGTTTCTCACTCCTGTACTTATTGGACGAAAATTATTTTGTTTAAAAATAAATGTAATATATGAACACATTATCGCAAATGGGTTGCCTCATGAAATCTTTTTAATTTCATGTTACTTTGTAACTTCATTAGATATGCAGTTATTTAAATTATTCTCTAGAGCCGCTACGTTAGCCCTAGCTTCGCTCGGGTTCGCCTCAAGAAAATCTAAAACAAATCTATCCCACGGGAACCGAAAATTTTTCCGGGATAAAAGGTAGCTTATGTATACTTAGTGTTAGTCGTCTGTCATGGAATCTTGACTAGATCTTTAATTAATTTCAGCACACTTTGCTAACAATAGTTTTCGAGTAGCTTTAGCTTTCTAGCTTGGTACACTTTTGTGTATTGACCTCGTTTAGAAATTTATGAACTCTGATGAACTATGTGGACTCACTTAAGAAATTTACCGTCATAGCTTTTGAAACGATACAACAAATGAATTTTGCCACCAATTACGTTTCTATTCTACTCGTAATTAAATCATCTGAAATAAGTCAAAAATATTATTTTACATTATTACTTCGGTCTTTAAAGCTAAAAGGTAAAAAACTTCGATTATCTTATCGCCTCTATAAGTGATTTATTTTTTGAATTTAGCGATGGAATGCAACTGGCACTCTTACCCAATTACATATGCAAAAAATGTGTTCAAAATCCATTGCCAAGCGTAAAAAAACAGTTCTGGTTCTGATTAATGAAACACTGAAAATAACTGAATCAGCAGTATTATTAGGCACAACTTTAGCCTCTTACTCCAGTGAAACCTCCATCTCTTAACGCTTGCAAATAAACTCTGCTGCGCCGCCTTTACTGTTAGAAATGTTGATTTCATAGTATTTTATCTTACGGGATACTTCTATGGGTGCCGCAGAAATTATTGCATCACAATATGTACCGTGTTAGTATATTGAGTATTTAAAAATATATATTTGAAAAACAGTGATTAGTGAATAGAGAGTAAAGCATACTATTAGAGTATTACAAAAGGTTCTTGTTCATGAACATGTATGGAATTGAGACAAATTGACTGACATGCGGGATTGCTATAATATTGTATTAAACACTGTCACTGCTTTTTTGAAAGAGCAACTGTTGAGGTTCTCGTCAGCTCTTCTCAGAAGAACGACCTTCCGAGCCGATGGTAGCTTCCTCACAGACCGACTACACTGAAGACGTTTAAATTAATTGACAAATTAAAAAGTGGTTGAATAAGTCAAATTGAATAAAGTTGATTTTCATTTCATCTATCTATATATAAATAAAATGAATGGCTAAATGTGTTGCTAAGCGCGAAACTCGAGATCGGCTGGACCAATTCGGCTATGTTTTTTTCATATATTCGTAAAAGTCCGAGGAAGGTTCTTATGAAGAGAAAAATTGGAAAAAATTCACGGAAAAAAGTAAAAATCATATTTTCCTTTTTCCTTACTACTCTTTATAATTAATTATAAACGTAACTTTAAAATTAGTGTAGACGACTACTTGAATGCATTTGTAGATTTGACACGTTCTATTTTTACGACATACAGTTTAATTCATACTTTGTTTGTTTGTCCTTCTTTCACGTCGAAACAGAGTGACGGATTGACGTGATTTTTGTGTGGAGAGCTGGATAGTTGGAGGGCTGGAGCGTGACATAGACTACATTTTACCGCGGGAAATTATCACAATCCTACGTGAAAACACGTTATAATACAACCGACAACAACTCATCATACATCTGTACATATGTATAATGTATATATAATAGAGTCTATATGTTCGATATTAAATTCCGTTGAAATGTAGGGACGAACCCGAGCGAAGCGAGGGTAAGTCGCCAGTACATACAATAAAATTGTAACTAACCCGAATCTGTACATTAAATATTTTTTGGAAAATCTTATTGAAATATACATTTTTATCGATACAGCGGCCGAATCTATAATTTTTAGAATTTTTGCCTGTCTGTATGTTACGCATCCCAGAAAAACCACTGGAGGGATTTTAATGAGATTTGGTATGGTGAGAGCTGGTTATCCGGGTCAACATATAGAATACTTTTTACCGCGGGGAAATATCTCATTTCTGAGAAAAAATACAAAAACTTCAATGTAAGAGTAGATTAATATGTAAAACCTAAGAATTTGGCTTTTGGTCATGTGAACGCGGACGGAGCCACAGGCAATGCTAGTATTTTATATATTGTATGGGAAATTTTTAAAATTTTACTATTTAATATTGACTGATAACTTAAATGATCTGTGATAACTAATAAAATTAAAAAACTAAATCTAAAGTAAAGGCGTTGGGAGAAACAGAAAAAAGCTAAGATATTCAACAACACATTTATATGATGCAATAGAACAAAACAATAGTTATAAGGAAGACTGTAGAGAAGGCAACAGGGAAGCAGATCTTTAGAACGTGCGATACACGAGTACCAACTGACTCGCGTCGGCTGTTCGATCTATCCATTGTGAATTTCAACAGCAACCACCTGGAACATTTATAAATGGTAAAATCACGCAAATTATATTCTCTTATTATTATTATTAGTGGCAATTTTATAACGTTTTTTTATAATATTATATAGACTCAGCGCGACTTTTTGGCAAATTTTATACCGAACAGTAGCTATAATATCTATCCGTGTACTAAACTCATCCAAATCCGTGCAGCCCAGTAGCAAGGAGTAACAAATATACACACACATACAAACTTTCGCATTTATTATAATCAATAGCAGTCCAATTAATATTAAGTAATAGCATGATGCTCTAATATTTAGGTTCAATGTACTAATATCCCACGGGAACAATTTTATGGGTTATGACAAGTAGATAATTTTTTAACAAAGGCACTAATTTTATAACCTGTTAAAAATAATTATCCCACTCCATAGGGCGTTTTTTTTTTAATTTATGTAATTTCCAACCACAAAAACGATTGGCGGAGACATGGATTAACATACGTACAAAAATAATACAAACTGATCAAAAAGTATCCTATTAAGTAAAAAGTAGCTTCAAATCATATTTTTCCATCTAAGTAAATATAATAATTCCATATTTATTAAAATTTTCTCAGTGCTCTTATCGTTTTCCCTTTGATGCCTTACCTTGAGAAGTGCAGTCGTCGCAGCCTTTGTCTTTGCAGGAGCAGTTATCTTTACAAGAGCCGTCTTTGCAGGAGTCTGGAAGGAAATTATATGTGAATCATATAAAAGAAATACAGCAAAATCACTAATCAAAAATCTCTTTTAGTAAACCATTATATTATTACCAATAGAAAAAAAATATTTTATTTGAGTATTTAATTAATATATATTTTAATTAATATATATGTACTAATATACTAATAATCTATACTAATATTATAAAGAGTAAAATTTGTGTCTACAGAACCGATTTAGATGAAATTTCGTAAGGAGATAGTTTGAGACCCTGGGAAGGACAAAGAATACTTTTATGCCGGAAATGACCTCTTAGGGGAGTGAAAATGGGGATGTAAGTTTGTATTGGGAAGCAAGCTAGGGACGAACCCGAGCGAAGTGAGGGTGAGTCGCTAGTAATATTATAAAGAGGTAAAGTTTGTGAGTTTTTGAGGTTGTGGGGGATAATCTCTGAATATACTGAACCGATTTAGATGAAATTTGGTAAGAAGATAGTTTGAGACCCTGGGAAGGACATAGTATATTTTTTATCCAGGAAATCATCCCTTAAAGGGAAATTAAAATGAAAAATTAAGATGAAAGTTTGTATGGGGAAACAACCTAGGGACGAACCCGAGTGGAGCAGGGTGAGTCGCTAGTTTAATATATTTTGGTATGTATTTAATAATAAAATACTCTTACCTTTGCAGGGTTCACAGGGGGCAGGCATGTTGGCGATTGACTTGAACGTTTTGTGTCAACTATGCTTAGATTTTTATTCAACGATATTTTATATGCTTTTTGAAACATAAAAACACTACAAATAATAACTAGAGCAAGGCTGAAAAACTTAGACTATTGTTGCGGTGGTACAATTCGATGTTAGATAACCGCCAATCAATGGAAATGGGGTAATGAAAAAATAAATTATATTGAAATTAAAATTAAAATGAAATTAAAAAAAGCTGAAATTAAGTAATAACTAATTAAAGTGAACCCTGTGTATGTGGTTTGGTTTATTTTTCGTAGACATTTAACAGTTACAGTATAACACGGTTTATAAGACACAGTATAACAAGGTTTATAAGAAAACTGAAGTTTTTATCAAGTAAAAAAGGGGCTTAAATTTCCATGCACTTTTACTGTATGCCTGGTCAAAGTGCTTGATCCTTTGAATATGTATCTCATGAAAATCTGTGACAAATTTTATTTCAATTAATTAGATGTTAAAACTTGACATTAATTGTTTATCGTGCTATAAAACCTTCAGACTCGTATTTACCCGATTTTTTATTTGTTAAAACTCGGATTTGATGGCAGATGTTTGTTGGCATTTTTATTAGTTTTTATAGGATTGTTTTTATTTTCTGCACGAATTGCGCTATTGATCTTTATGGAAAGCCTTGCTGTAGCTTCCTACGTTTTTAGTAAGTCAACCTTCGCCTCTTCTGAGTACTTAGACAATATTTAAAACACAAAATTAATTTTAATCAACATCACTCTATTCCGGATATCCGATCGTGTCGCAATTATGGCTGCTGTAGAGATGTCAAAAGGTAATTTGTTTTAAATATTTTTTGTCAATTTTCAGTAATTATATTATTATTAGATCAGATAAAATAGTTTCTGTTAGATTTAAAAAATAATATATTCTTATATTATATACAAGTGATAAGTGTATTAGTGCTTAATATAATTTTCTTATCTTTATTTTTTTTAATAATAGGTGACTCATTTAAGAAAACCAAATTTCTTAAATTTAGAACTTGTCATATTATGCTAAACACACAATATAATGTTAATTGACCTTCTATTTAAATAACAATCAACCAGCGGCTTTGCTCGCGCTAAAATTACAAAAAAACTAAAAAGGTAGGTTCCATACAAACTTTCATCCCCTATTTTACCTCTTTATGGGATGAATTTTGAAAAATGCTTAAAGACGTATTTATTTAATTGTATTGAAGAGTATTAATACCAAGTTTAAATTATTCTGATCATAATTTTTTTTGGGTTGTGTTATAACATGTTTTCCCATGGGAATGAGATAATCTCCCGTGGTAAAAAATAGCCCATGTCACTCTCCAGCTCTCCAATTATCTCCACACAAAAAATCACGCCTATTCGTTATTCTGTTTCGACGTGAAAGAAGGACAGACAAACAAACAAACAAACAAACAAACAAACAAACAAACACACTTTTACATTTATAATATTAGTATGGATGTCTATTATACTATTGTATTGCATAAGTATTGAAGGGATTTTGGATGTAGGTTTTGTATTATTATTTAATGTAATTAAAAGTGCGCCTGATTAAATGTTCAAGCAATTGTTTGAATCGTTGCTAATTTATTAATTTTATTTTTGAATATTATTTACTAACAAGCGACTTTCCCTTACTTTGTTCATGTGCTGTGTACTGTCTATGTAAACACTAAATTTCACCAAAATCCGTCCAGTCGTTTCACCGTGACAAAGTAACAAACATACAGACATACAAACTATCGCATGTATAATACTACTCTTATGTTTCTTACATTATATACAATTTCATACCCAAGTATAAAATATCCAAACTATGTATTACTTAATACAAAGGTCTATATTACAGATATCAAATCGCCATTGGAACGAAACTGTCCAGCGGATTGCGAATGCAAGAAACTCTGCCCACCCGACTGTATGTGCAAAAAGTCAACTAGAAACAGCACTCTGAAGCTTATTCTAAGCGCCATCGGTATATTGGTCGCAGTATTCGCCACATATTTTATAGCGAGTACAGATTCTAAGTTATATTTAGTGTTTTGGATTTTCTATTCAGTGCTAAGAAGATTGATAGTGAAGTCTAATGCTAAAGTAAAAACAGCCTAACGTATTCAAACATAATTTACAGGACAAAACCCTTTCGCCATGGACTTATAGTATATACTAGACATTTTTTAAAGACTCATACATGAGTTACAATGTTACATAGCGTTGAAAATATTTACATATGTATAAAAAATATATATGAGAGGTATAATTAATGCACAAATCCAATCCTAAAGACTAATATTATAGAAATTAGTTATACATCGTCTATTAAAATAATAAATTGAAAAGTAAATTAAAATTGCTCTTCTACAGCCCATTTTGGCGGCGCAATTTTATCCTTATTTCATACACCAGACATGGAACTAGAATAAGTATATAGTTTTCTTATCATAATTATCAGTATTTGACACGACTCACGAGTTCAAGGTCGTTTATATTCTACAGAATCAGTACTATGACTCAGAGGGGGAATGATACAAACATTCTTGCCACAATTTCAAGCGGACATCTTATAGAACCTACTTAACCTATAGGACCTTTTTAATACTGCATATATTATGTAATAATGGATAGCAAATTAATATTTGGGTAAATGTAAATATTTCTTACGTAAATATTTTTGTAATATATGTATGTATTTAAAAAAAATACAATAAATGCTGTAATTTGCTGTATTTTATATTTGTACTATTTATATATTATAATTAAGTAGGTATATTGTAATATTAGTATAGATTTATAAAGTGTCAAATTATTTATTAACTTATTAAAATTATTTGTAAGGTACAATAATGTAAGGTATATAATATCAATTAATTATTTATTATTGTTCTATTGTTAGTTGTTACTGCCAATAAAAACCTTATTTTGATGTTATTAATAAATTGAATTTTTACAATGTATGTTACTGAAATTAGTACTTTACCCCTATTCCTTATCTAATATATAAAAGTCTTCTGTCACGGTGTTTGTGGTCGCACTCCTCCGAAACGGCTCGACCGATTTTAATGTTTTTTTTTGTATATTTGGAAATGGGTTTTGTATATTGGAGAATAAGTAGGTCGTAATGTATTTTTCAGCCTCCTACACCCTTCCCTCAATTTTAATCGCGATTTTTGTATGAACAATATTCAAATAATTTAACATTATATACATAAATACATAGGGACGAACCCGAGCGAAGCGAGGGAGAGTCACTATATAACAAAAAGCAAAAGATTTTTTGTTGTAGATTGAACGCGGGTGAAGCCGCGGGTTCTGTTAGCAATTTATATATTTTTTCTTTTTCGCAAGCAAAATCTCATACAATCTCAACAAACTTTCACTTGTTAGATTAATATTCACCATTTACATGCATAGTTTCCGTAGTGTAGCGGTTATCACGTGTGCTTCACACGCACAAGGTCCCCGGTTCGATCCCGGGCGGAAACAGTTTTTTACTTCAATTTTATTATAAAGCTTTTTTTTGCATACAATCTACATAATCATTCTATGATAAATGCGAAAGTTTGTATGTGTTTGTTTTTCTTTTGTTAAAGATCTAAGACTATGGAATAACATAAAGGCTAATTACTATAAAGAATAAAATTTGCTTCTTCAAAATATTATAAATGCAAAAGGGACGCACCCGAGCGAAACAATCGTAACTAGTAAGCCACTAACTAGCTCCTTCATAATTTAAATATCTTAGACTAGTTTATAAGTTTGAACATATTTTATTTATTATATTTTTATGGCGAGAGCAATATGAAATTTTATCCTGTGAAAATTTTGCTATTCGAACTTGTGTCACCTTTGTAGCTAACGCTACTCAGCGGAGCTGTTCATTAGCTTTAATCTACGAGTATACTAATATTATAAAGAGGTAAAGTTTGTGAGTTTGTGACGTTGTAGGGGGTAATCTCTGGATCTACAGAACCGATTTAGGTGAAATTTGGTAAGAAGATAGCTTGAGAGCCTGGGAAGGGCATAGGATATACTTTTTATCCCGGAAATCATCCCTTAAGGGGGTGAAAATGAAGATGAAAGTTTGTATGGGGAACTAGTGATTAATAATTCTATTCAGTTCATGATGTCTATTAGTTTACGATTTTAAAATCATGTAAAGTATATTCCATTTTATTTCTGTAGAGTATATTATAAGTAGTAGGTAGGTATACCTAAAAAGGGTCCACAATATACCTACCTAAATTTTATTATTAAATAAATCTTACAGATTTAACTCTAACATTACAAGTTTTAACCATTCTAAACAATTTACAATAGAAATAAACATTCGATTTCATACTTAGACGTAAACTGTAGTCAAACTTCGTGCCCCCAAGTCACGCTCTGTAAGACACAAACAAAATAAATGAAGAACGCCATATTACTCTATCTAGAACTGGTAATTGAAACCAAGTCGATGACTTTTCGAGATACCTGCTCTGTTTCCATATAAAAGTTTTAACCTTCCAATGTATGGGTACCATGGATGAATAGTTACGTAATACGTTATTAGTAATGATTTCTATTTTCTCTATACAATGTTCATTAGTTCTTGTTAATCTAAGATATTTTTTTACTAAGACACTCTCAGAAATATTTTTAAACTCGTAGTAAAATATATTTTCAGTTAAAAGTAATTAAATTCAACATTATTTATTTTAGGAATTTAAAATCTAAGTTCAGACATTCAATTAAGAGTTATAACCGTAGAGAGTAATGAAAATATTATTCTCGTTTATCACTATTTACAGTGCTAGATGTTGCCAGTTTGCTTTCAGCAGAGTGCTTTAACTGGTTTCAATAGAACATGCTGTCGTATCCGCTTCCTCTAATGAAACAGAATTTTTATACTAGCAGAAAGCGTGAAACTCTAGAAGAGAAAAGGAACTGAAGAAATAACGAGAAGCTATGGAATGTAACGAAAAAATAAGCCAACAGAACACAACTGACTTTTAAGGTCTATTGAAGGTACGTAAGCATAAAAGCCTTTAAACAAAATAAGTGTGAATATTCATGAGAGAACTTAGCTTGTCGCACCGAATCGAACCCACAAATTCATTTCATGAGCATTGCATCAATATAAATATCAGCAAATTAACCATTACCAATGAAAAAATAAACAGTGTCTTTCATACTAGTTTTTACTGTGTTCAGCTGTACGTTTTGAAGTCATTAACGAGAATAATATTGAACTGAATCATACAATTTTTGTATGTAAATTAAATTGTATAAAAAGTGGATTCACAGTACAACAAAATTAGTCTATACTAGCAATTCAGATTCGCTTCGCTCGGGTTGGTCTCTAGTGATAACAAAACAAATCTATCCCATGGGAACCGTACGTTTTTCCGGAATAAAAAGTAACCTATGTGCTATTCCAGACCATATAGTCTATCTCTGCTAAATTTCATCCAGATCCGTTCAGCCGTTCTGGCGTGATTGAGTAACAAACATCCATCCAAACTTTCGCATTTATAATTACTCAGGAACACTATAAATCGATAGGTACAGAAATTACATACATACCAATAGATTTTACTTCTTTCTAATATAAAATAAATAAAAAACTATTTAAACTAACATGAATTCAGTGTGTATTCTCTAATCTTATTTTGAACTAAATATAATGTAATTCACACCAGTTCTGAGAAATGTTATTATATCATAAAAAGTTAGGAAGTACGAGATCGTTCAACTCTCGCATGGCGGCTCTAATTGTTGCAAAAAATCATGATTAGAAGTCTTGGAAAATAAGAATATATTACATGATAGAAAACAGAGTGGATTTTATTAAAACATATCCATTATTAAAGTTATACTTGGAATTAGAGTAACTCCTTTTTGATGGAAAAGATATGAAAGTTATGCAACCCTTGGCAAACTATAGTTTTGTTTGCCTTCCATCGAGGGTAGGAGTCCATTCGCTTGGTCTACTTTCTCGAGTCCAACAATAAGAAGTTAAAAGAGCTTATTTAAAAAAATCGGCAAAGCGCGAGTCTAAGTCGCACACCGAGAGTTCCGTAGCGTGAAACATTAAAATAAGTTTATAATCTCAAAAAAATAATACGATTCTTGGATTTTTCCATTTACATATTTTATAAAGACATTGCTTCTTGCCAAATTGCATGGTTCTAGGTCAACGGGAAGTGCCCTATAGTGTTTGATTCCCTTGCTTTTCTCCCTGGAAGTGTCAAAATGTGCGGCATCAGATTTATCTTCTTAAGGAATGCAGTATTGATTATTGAATTTTAAAAAATCAATTCTTAGATACGACGAGTTTTTACACACTCTTTCCATTACGTATAAATTACAGTAGATACTATTTTTAAACGCTTAAGTGTTTTTGAAGCAAAGGTAATTTTTTTAGTAAAAAAATATTATTTTATAATTTCGTGAGTTTTTAACAATTCTTTGAACTAATATTGCTTAATAAATTGTATTTTTATTTTTTATTATTTTTGATTCAGAAAATTAATACAAGCAGTAGAACATAAGTCGTCACTCACTATCTTTTATGAAAGTATTTTTAACCGACTTCAAAAAAGGAGGAGGTTCTATGTTCGTCTGTATGTTTTTTCTTATATATCTTAACCGTTTAATAAACTATTGTTAGAAAAAAAAATTAGTAAGAGTTTTTCTGTTATTGTAAGTTACTTAATTAGGTTGATTGATACAAAAACCTAACATGTAACATTTTATTACGTTTTTTGTGTGGTTTCATGCCTTGTTAGTACAGACCCCATGGAATAACAACTATCACCAAATCGTTCAGTTGCAAGTCATGGAAGGTTTAGTCTCCGAAAAGAATATTCAAGCGCTATTAAAATATTCATTTTGAATAAAGTTTTCACCTTATAAAATTGCAAAACAAGTCCCTTTTACTACTGGTTTATTTTATATACTTCATTGAAATAACAATTAAATTAATACAAAATAAACAATATAAAATTAATTGAAAATGAATGAAAGATTGTTTTGTGTCATTTTTATATCATTATCCGGTTATAATGAAAATTTTTGCGAATTGTTGTGCGCAAATCGGCGAAGATAATATAGGTAGTTAACATCGAAGGTTTTATTAATATAAAAATTGATAGTTTTATTACGGCACGCACAATCAGTAAATAATTTAGGTGTACGTAAATATTTTATAGTGTATATTCATATAAATCAGTATATACGAATACACAATATATTTGCATGCATCTAAATTGTCTCTACATCTAGTATAAGCCCATTACCCAAGTCTGTAAAAATATTGTTTATTAGAAAATTCCTATATTTTTAATGTTATCAAGCTGTGAAAAGGATTATTATTATAAATACGAAAGTTTTTATGTGCGTATGTTTGTTACTCCACGCAGAAACGGCTGGACGCATTTGGATGAAATTTTGTATACAGTATAGATTAGCTATCTGTGACATAGAGTTACACATAGGCACGTACGTAGGAATACCTATTTGATAGTAGGGAAGCTAAGTCACTAATATCGTATTTAAATTATCTACCTCTTAAATTACTTAAGTTGCTTTTTCTAAGCACTTAGCATTCATAATTTTTTATCGTGTTATCGCAGAAGAAACAGTGTAAATTATTTAAATCTAAATTATAGTAATTAGCGTACTGAATAATTAGCGGTTACATCTCAAGCGACAATTGGCGACTTTCTCAAGGGAAATCTTAAAAGGGATATTCTGCAATATTGTTACTGTTTTTAATATGATAATTTAAAAATTAGTTTTTTATATTCCGGAATCTACTTATTTTGTAATTATAACTAGATAGTAGATATTAATAATATTATAAATCTATACTAATATTATAAATGTGAAAGTTTGTGAGTATGGATGTATGTATGTATGAATGTATATTTGTTACTCTTCGACGCAAAAACGACAGAATGGATTTTGATAAAACTTTACAATAATATAGCTCATACATCAAAATAACACATAGACTACTTTTTATCCCGGAAAAATGTACGGTCCCCGTGGGATAGATTTGTTTTTGTTTTTCTAGAGGCGAACCTGAGCGAAGTGAGGGTGAGCCGCTAGTAAAAAATAATTAGTTATTATTTCTGCAACTGCAATTAAAGGAAGTTGTATATTACCAATTGTTATTTGCTAAACAATATTTGAATAATTTTATCTTTATAAATTATGTTTCTTAACTTTCATTCGAATTTTTCATTCGAGTAAATAAGGAGTAGGAAAATTTTATATTTTATAAATGTTAAGGAAAATGTTAAAATCAACAAAAGAGCTTTATTTGATATTCTCGTTTCTCTCTTCATATGTGACCATACTTACCATGGAAAAATATATAGAAAAATTATAATGTCTTTTGTGTTTCCTATATATCTAAAACATTTTAGACTAACCCAAGGTCGTCGACTCCGAACTTAAGATTAATATCACTGCGGTCACAAATTGCGCGCTGCAAAAACTGTAATAGACAGGGCCGGATCATACATAAGGCAGTATAGATAACTGCCTAGGGGCCCGTATCGGCTAGGGGCCAATACGCACCTAGAAAAGTTTTGAAAATGTTTCATCGAGTGAAATTTAGTTTAAAAAAAAAATCGGTAAAAATGATGAAAATTCCAACGTGAAGACAAATATAACAGTTAGATTTCTATCTTAGTGAGTAAATATGAATATATGTAATTGCATTGTGGTATAAAAAAAGTATTTCAATAAGCTAGAAAAGGTTGAAGGGGCCCCGAAAGTTACATTGGCTATGGGCCCCCGGCATGGGTAATTCGGCCCTGGTAATAGATACTTTGAATAAGTATAGAGATACGATTACGATACCAGATTATATTTATTTGAAACTAATAGCCGTCTCCGGATTTACCTGCAATTAAAATATATTTTAAAATGATCATAAAATCCAGTAAATACTTTATTCTGTATATAATTTATTTCAATGTACTTTAGATTATACTGTATAATGTATAGTTGTTTAATTTTGTTTCATTAATCCATACTAATATTATAAATGTGAAAGCGTGTTTGTTTGTTTGTTTGTCTTTCTTTCACGTCGAAACGTAGTGGCATAGGCTATCTTTTATCGCGGGAGATTATCTAATTCCCACGGGAAAACACGTTAAATACAATCCAAAAAAATATTTATGATCAGAATTACTTGAAACTTGTTATTAAAGCTCTTCAATAAAATGAAATAAATACGTGTCTTAGCATTTTTCGAAATTCATCCTACAACAGGGTGAAATAGGGGATGAAAGTTTGTATGACCTTTTTAAAGATTTTTCGTAAATTGGAAAAAAAAATCGCTAATTTCAAGACAGCTTGATTAATTAAGTTCTTAATTTGTGAAAGATATATTTAACATGTTTGATAAGACATAATTCTTATTTTCATCATATAACTAACTTAACGCAGACACTTTGAAGAAGTTTATACAAAATTGCTCGATGTAAAATGTATGAGCTGATAATTACTACAAATCGGTACAATCACTACCTAGTAAATGCATGTAGAATTTACATTGCTAATGCATAAGACCCGTATCTATGCTTGAAATATATTTATGTTTTAAGATTCCACAGTAAAATTGGGTAACTAAGAACACAATGGAGTTTTTGTACTAGTACCTACCTACAGTATTATGTTATCTGTGGCTATGTATGTATATTTTTTTTAATTTTCTGTATAATTGTACGGTATATATTTGCATAACGGTTTGAGTATAACGCTACATTGTTATTTCTTTCATATAGAATTGATAGATTCAATTAACAGATCGCTAATCTTATATATAAAATTTCCATGTCACAATGTTTGTTACCGTACTCCTCCGAAACGGCTTTACCGATTTTTACCAAATTTTATATGCGTATTCAGTAGGTCTGAGAATCGGCTACTATCTATTTTCCATACCCCTAAGTGATCAGGATAAGGGTGGTCCTCCCAGACCCCACCTCACGAACGGGACGAACCCGAGCGGAGCGAGGGTGAGTCGCTAGTTATGTTATATTATTTCCGTTTTTCTTGATCTATAGTATTTTACTTGATCATATTGAGAAGCAAAAAATCGTAGGTATGTGGAAATTGAACCCACGAAAGAGGATCCTTATGCCAAGCTGTTAATTAAAAAAAACATTAAAATAAAAATATTATGCAATGATAAAACACAGAAAACGCTGCTTAGGGTTCACGATATGAAGTATTATGATAAAAAAACTCGGCTCTGTTCGGGTTCGTCCCTAGTTACGTTTTAACTTTTAACGCTTAGTATAGATTTTTCAGAGATGAGATATTTTCCCGTAGTAAAAGTATCCTATATGTTGACCCCGATAACCAGCTATTATCATACCAAATTTTATCAAAATTTGTTCAGTAGTTTTCTGGTGATGCAGTCACAGGCAGATAGACAGACAAACAGATAGACAAAAATCTAAAAACTATAGATTCCACCTCTGTATCACTAATAATTACTATTTGAATAAGATTTTCTTAAAAATATTTAATGTACAGATGCGACTCAGAATTTTATTATATGTATAGATCATAACAATTTTGCACGTAGACATACAAACAAATTTTTGACTAGTTATAATAAATAAGTACAAGAAGTTTTTTGCTCGACAAATAAAAAAATATTTTTATATTTGATTAAGCCAAGGTAAAAGAATTAAAAATGTAAATATTTAAAAACTACTGGACACGAGGCAAGTTATTGATAAGGTTTGTCAATCCACGGCCGGAACCGGTCCGGCTCGTTTTTTGTTAAGGGCTCGATCATTTTATTATGCTACGCCCGCTATAAGTTGTTTACCTATCTCTTTGTAGTCCGAGAGTTGGCGCTTCAAACTGTTTACTTACGCTTTTGTGTAATATAACGTTCTCCATGAATATTAACATCTACATTGTCTTCAACATCCTTCAAACATCACAATATTGAAATTATTTTAATTTTTATTTTCTTATTATTATTGTTATTTTAATATGTAAACTATGTATAATTACAAAAATATATGTTTAATGAAAAGGATAAGAAATAATCAGTAGTGATTAATAAAAAGTGTCAATTTTTTTATGTCAAGATAAAACATAATAAATTCATAATTTTACATGTTTTATTTCTATTCAATCTGTAATTTGAAATATTTAAGCTACTTCATTTGTTTATATGAATAATATATAAAACATTCTCATATACGATATCAGTAACAAAAACGTTTCGTTAAACAAAATTGAATAAAAACAGTCAATTATAATTATCTAAAGCAAAACATATATATATATATATATATATATATATATATATATATATATATATATATATATATATATATATATATATTTATATATATATATATATATATATATATATATATATATATATATATATTATATATATATATATATATATATATATATATATATATATATATATATATATATGATTATCTATTTCAATTAGTACATCTCTCACTGGCTTCCATCCTACAACGATCGCGATCCCCCCTCGCACAGTTATTGACCCGTCCGTGTGTTCGACGCGCGCAGTCTAGACCTTTCCTAGCCTAGGCACCATGCCTGCGCCGTGTGACGCCTGCAAGAGTAAGTAAAATAATACTTTAAAAATATATATATACATATATTCTATTATTTTATATATTTATTTAATCTAATATGAGAGTACGCGATGGATTTTGTAAAAATTTGGCAATTTTTTAATATATATTTTTCGGCATGCTTTATATTGTGTTACATAAATAAGTGATAAGTTTGTTTATTTATTTAAATCTTGATTTTTATCATTAATATTGTGTTATTGTGTTTTGTAGAAAGTCTTTTTTTTATTTATTGAAGTGATTGATCGTTATTTTCTAGTGACGTAACCTGCGCAGTATTATTGATTTCGGTGCGCTATTTAATTAATTACTATGCACCTTTATAGGTTTGTTCTACATATTATAATGACGATAAATAACTTATAACTATATGTTTAGTTAAATTGTGTTTGATAATAACAAGAATTTCAATAAAATCTCAGAATACTACAATTATTACTAATTTTACAAGAAGCGTACATTATTAAAATATCCATTGTAACAATGGATATTTTAAAAATCGTAACATATTTCGTGTCATTTTAAGAGTAAGAAATATTACGACTCAACTTCTTCTAGAACATAATATAATTTGATACAGAAATAAAGTAACAGAACGCAACACGTAGCTTTTTCATGCACTATAACTGTTCTTGATTGCCTCAGATTGCGTTGAACCCGGCCACTACGATCCACTTCCATTATAGTCTAGTCAATGCATATCTAACGTATATAACGACCATTAAGCACCTATTTCGTAACACCAATAACTGTTTTCACATTTTTAGAGATATTTTCCTTTAAAACTCGATAACTGCGTACTAAAAGCCGACTTCGTTCAAAGGAGTTACCATTTTTATAGTTATTGTTGAACCAAAAATGTCTTATTATGTACAATTATATTTACAAATATAGTTTTTAAATTGGCTATTACTTATATATTTATACTACGTTTTTTATATAATATCAATTTATGTTATATTATTATAACGAAATACTTTGTTTCTTTTTCTCATTATTTTTTTTTCATTTAAAAAAGCTCCTAATATCTTTTATAAAAGTTTCACTTTACATTAAATCTTACTTTTTCAATACTTACATATTAAGTAATAATTTATTAACTACCGGCTTCGTCCCTAGTGAAAAACAAAAACAAATCTATCCCACAGGAACTATGCCATATATCCCACAGGCCTATGTGGTATTCTAGACTATAATCTATCTCTGTGCCAAATTTCATCCAGATCCGTTCAGCCGTTCTGGCGTGATTGAGTAACAAACAAACATCCATCCATCCAAACTTTCGCATTTATATAGTAGTAAGATAAGATAAGGTACCGTGCTATTCTCAGTTATGAAAGGACATCTTAAATCGTTAATGTGTCTACATATTAAGTGTACGATAGATTCTGAACAATTGTACGTTTAATACACACGCCTAGTGGTGAAATCGAACCTGTGACCGAAGCGCAACAGTGGTAAGCCACATGCTACATGTTTGTCTCGGTCTGGTTTTCCAGTACAAATTTTCTTTAACTTCGCTAATGGACGTTTTTAGTGCTCTTAGAAAAATATATGAAAGTAGGTATATGGCGCGTTTTTCCACCACCTGATAAGAGCTTTTATATATTTTTCTTGATAACTGCCTGCACCGCTCCCATGTCAGCTTATTGGAAAACGTTTTTACATTTAGAACTGTATAGTTTTTATATAAGACTGGCAGACTGACTGAACTATAAAAAGGTGTAATCTTTAAGATACTTTCATGTGAAAAAGAAAGAAAATTTTACATTTTTAAGGTTGTTTATTGGATTTGTGCTTTGTGAAAATGCATTAGTCATGTAACATTAAAAAAAAATAGGTATACTTGTCATGTTTATATTAAAATTGCACCTTTCAATTAAGATGTAAATTGATAATTAAACCATTCATCATGGGTGTGTATTACGAAAACTTAATTTATGTAACTACGAGTATAGCAGAAAGACTGCCTTAGCATTTATGTTTTGTTGTTTTATATTGTGATATGTCACTTGGCTCGACCGATTTTTTTGGTATATTTGGTAGGTATGAGAATAGGTGGCAAAGTATTTTTCACCCTCCTACCCCCACCCCCCAATTTTTAAGTAAATAGGGGCGAACCTCTTATATAAAAAATCATATTTTGATATGTATCAATAGCTAAATTGTGATGTATTTAGGCACGTGCGGCGGCGGCACGGCCGCGTGCGGCGGTGGCTGCACTTGCGGCCCCAGCTGCACATGCGGAGATGGCAAGCCTTCTGGTAAGTCCTTATACATATGCTCGCATTTTAAAATATTTAATGCTTAACAATTTCTTAGATTTATTTGGCATTTTACATAACTTTGGGATTTTTTCTACTATATAATAACTTTTGAGACATCTAAAAGCTCAGTTTTTCCGTGGCCATGATTGCTATAAAACATTTGAAACGTCGGTGACTAAATATCAAAATAAATTCGCGAAAAAATCCAAAAGGTACGTTTATTTAATGCTAGGTAATATCACAGTTTCTAATCTACTAACGAAGGCATCTACAATCACAATCTACAAATCACAAAGACAATCGTGCGGGGAGAGACGCAAGAGATACGCACCCGACTGGCTTACGGTCATCTATATGACAGTCGGGAAACGGCTTCAAGGTATAACTGCAACTTGCCACATGGCACTACAGCACATTGACTTCACAACTTTTCGCCATGAAAAATAGCATTTTTTTAAAACTTTAGCATATAACAACATTTCCGTTAAAATCAAAGGAGATCGTCTAAAGTGTGGCTACTACTGTGGTAGTGTAATCAGTCAAATTCTGTCTACTAATACTATTCGTCCTTTGTCTTGGCAGTACTAAAACATTAAGGTTTCCTAGATAATGTGTTCGATAGTTATTGCTAAATAAAAAAGGTGGGCTTAAAACATATGCTGCCGAGCGAATGTCTCATATTATTTTTAATTTGAGGGAGGCATTCATTCAGCAGTAATATGTATGACGATGCGTATAAGTGTAATATTTTCTATGTAGAGTCAATGCTTATATACTATACATAAGATTCCTTATATATTTCTCTTTCTATTGTAATAATCCTATCCATAGATATTTATGTAACAATATTCCTTTGTTTTCAGGCGGCAAGCCCTGCTGCCAGAGTGGCAAATAAACTTCGATTTCCCCTTCATAACTCTACATGTAACCCATATGGAGACCTATACAATTTAATTTAATTAATATATAAACATGATATATATTATAATAACATTATGATCGCATATAACCGTAGCTACGTAACGTAAAACAGACGTGGATCGCAAATTTACTAGTAACTTAGTGGGTTAATATCTAAGTTAGTTGTTATATTAATTATTATATATTACTTAGTAATAATAAGAAAAATGTTGTGTCGTCATGAAATAAATGTTATTAGAATAATTATGATTCGATTAAATGTTCTTTGATAAGATTATGGATGTTTAATAATATATAATATCGCTTATTGTCTATGGAATATCTATATGTGTTTAAGGTAACGTAGTTTTATCACATTCAGTGTATTTAAATTTTTCTCTAATAAGATGGGTCTTTAGTACTGCAATACTCATTAGTTGTAAGGCATTATGTAGTGCACGCACACATGCATATTAACCATGTAGTGGGTGTTAGATGTAGTAGATGTATAATAAAGTAAGTAAACCAATCGTTCGTTTTATTTCGATCCTTTAATTTTAATTACTAACAAAATTAATTAAGGTTTACTGAATTTACCTTGTAATGAATAGGTATTTAAAATAATTCAATGATTTTTTACTTGTCTCGTTATTCTAATTATTATTATAGAATATACTATAACTGAGCAAAACTCATATTGTCAGTGTGTAATGACAGCGATATACATATTTTCTGATTTAGATCAAGTGCCCTGGATTCAAATCCCGGGTCCAGTCTGGGATTTTAATGGGTTTTCCTGTCATATAGTGCCTAGAAAATCGGTTCTTGGCCTTATCTCTTACTGTTCGAAAGATGATAGGTCGGCTCTCCAAAATATGAAAGTGTAAAAACTAAAGATGTAGATGAAATATAACTTATTACTAGAAAGAATAAAGTTAGCTAAAATCGAATTTAGATATAGTATATAATTCTTTTCGTGCTTGGCTTTGTTTTAGACCTTTAGAAAATGCACAGTATGTTGTAAGTCCTTGCTTTATAAAAAAAAAAGACATTTTTTACTATCAATATGAAAATGTCATTTTCACAAGTCAAAAAAACTTATACAGTTCGTGTAAATCTTATAAATGCAAATAAGCCGTTTTAAGTCAATAGGCACTACAACTGTGAACTGTGGATGTGAGACGATTTATTGGATATAAATAGTAAATAAAATCAATATAAAAAGAAATACTGAGTATTCACAACTCATACATCATAAAAATACTATGAAATATTTATTATATATTAAGTATATTATCTGTGCAATTTTAAGATATCGATTTCACTAAGGCGTATTTGTTTTGTGCATAGACATAGAGAGTGGAGTGGGTGTTTCTTTGTCAGCGATCAGCTAAATTGGTTGAAAGGCGCGACAGAGACAAAACGAATGTGCGGCCAGGAGTATTCTGTAATTGAAATACGATTAATAAAGATAGAAATTAATATAAATAAATTAAATTAAATAAATTTTAAAATTCATATTAAAATAAGACAGGTATTGGCCGCACGTTCGCTTTCTCTCTTTTTATATAGTCGTAAATTTCACGACAGTATTGCTCAGTTCATTCCTGTTCGTCTATGGTTTTATGCGAGCTATCATAGAGACTCTGGTTGGTGAGATGTTGCTACTATGTTAAAGGAGTAAATTATTACTGAATGATAAGGTCTCTACTGAATAATTAAAACGATCTCATATATTTATTTATTAGCGTTTGTCTCAACTATCCGTTTCAAAATTTGGTAGAAACATAAAAAAGGGACTGATAAATAAATATATATCTTTTTTAAAGATTTTTACAGTTTTTCTTGGACTATCCATTATATTAATAGATTAAAATTCTTTAGCTATCATTAATTCTGACGATGGAACCTATATTAGCTATAGTGTGGAAATGTAAATAAAACACAATTTCAAAAGGCTTCTCTTTATTCATACGACAATTTGTATATACGATTACAATTACCATGGAAGCAATGTATGGGACTGTATCTTACATTAGATAATATATTGTAGGAATCTTAAGCCATAGTAAAAAAAATATTTGCCACATAATACATAGATAACAAACAAAATATATTATATGAAAGTATGAAAAATCTTCACAGCTTCAATTATAATGCACTCATACAATGAGTTACAACAAAATCAGTCTAACATTAACAGATGCAATCTTTCAAAACGAAACAGATTATAAATGTTAATGTTACCATTGCAAAAACATCAATTCACTATACTTGCAAAATTCCATAGAGCTAACTTAAAATCTACATCGTAATAAAAAATTAAAGTAAATTTAATTTCTAAAAACTACTTTTCTAAATCTACATCAATTGTATAAATAAACTTGGTGTTTATACATACGTGATTAAATCTAAATTTGAATACATCATTAATAAAATAAAATTCAATAGTTATCAAAATATAACAATAATTTCAACGAACAAAGGCTATTGCCTCTAATAGAATCTGCACATTGTAAACGCATATATTCCTCTCTACTGGACACAATAAATAAGCCAATTTCTTATACTTCTCTTATACTCATAGTAGAATTTAACACACGTACAACAGTGAAAAATATATTGTTTAATATTACGAATACCAGACTGTAACAAATGCAATTCGTTATCAATTCCATTCTCTTATAAAAATACTACTAAATAGCAGTAAAAACATCGATATGGCAACCCTTGAAATAAAACATCGCTTAATACAAAATCGTTATACAATCAGATTTCGAAGATATAAAACTAAGTATAACTCATACTTTTATTATGATACAATAATAACATCATACTTGTCGCTTTGCAACAAAACTACGTGTAAATATAAAAATTATATTATATAATCACTGAGTAATCACAACTCATACGGTATAGCCGTTATATGTAGAAACTTATTTCGAAAACAAAGTCTGTCACTTTCATTCAAAAGCATTTATAATGAAGTGTGAAAGAGACAGAACTCACCAGAGTGACATTCTTTTTTTTTATTTATTTGACTTTCGATACAATTTAGTTTTCTTCTTAAGCGTGCCAGTTGAGCACAATTCACTTCGCCAATTCACTTAGAATGGGGAAGACACGAAGGATATTGATCAGTAAAATTAGTTTAATAGTACATAAATGTAGATTTCAATACAAAATTTTTTTTTTGTTTATATTGAAAGAACGCCATTTTCACAGTTTATCAACATGGCGGCGAGTGTATTTTTGGCGGGAAAAGTGACAGCTGTCTATGGCATTGGCTCCTCTTCTGTGCCCTCTTCGGAATCGTAAACGGGGGCTCCGTTTTTCATCTGAATCACTGATTTCTTTCGGTGTCTCTCTTTAACATCTTTTTCAATGTACCTAAAAGAATAAAATAGTTATTGCTATTTCATAATATTTTAATGAAATAATAAAACCAAAGATTCAGTTTGAATTCTCAATTCGGAGTTGAGAGCTATATAGAAATACATAAAATAATAGCCAAAAGACCTAGGATGTCGTCATTACGATATTAAGCGGACCCGAGACGATCAATCACAATTGTCAATTTTACGTTATTGTCAATCGCCATTGATGGTTTACAAGTACAAATTACAATTGCAACGCTTGTCAATCGCAGTTACGCGATTGAAATCAATTGATGGAAATTTTAATTAATGCTTATTGAAAACAATATTGTTTGGCCATTGATGTACAAAAACTCAAAATACAAAATTAGTGTCTCAAAAGTGTCCTCAAATTCGAAATTGTGTTTTCAAATCTTTTTTTTTGTCATTGCTTTTCAGCCGACAAAATTAAAACGCACGTTGTTTCGTTTAAAAAAGTACTTTATGTGGTGTGCGTAAATCGAATTTGTGTTTAGAAAATTACAACTTTTGATTTTTGATTAAGTTGAGTTCGTTGAGGCCACTTTCAGAAGAGATATTTGTTAGGAAATGTGTACCTATGTTTTTATATATCAATACTTGTGGCACATAAAAGTAACAAATACACATGATCACCTGGCACTTATTAGCGGTCGTAAAGCGCTCTTCAGACTGGTGTATATGAAGGGATGTAGTCTCTCTTGATTTGTTAGTATGTCTAGTGCGGCCGCTATAGGCTCAGACAGAGTCTCGGATATAGACTGAGTCAACGTGTCATCCGTGGCAGAGCTGGTGCATGGCGTAGATTCCGAACGATTTAGCAAATTAGCGCTGGAAATGTATAAATTATCAAATTATTTTATTGACCAATCCAATATGACGTTGCAATGTTAAATTGAAAAAAAAATGAATGAAAGTTATGTCTCCATTACATTACAACGTTGCCAAAAATAATGGTGACACGATTTTGTTCAAACATTCACAAAATTGCACTTTTTAATTGGTTTGCTTTACTTTACTATATTAACAACTAGATAAAAAAGTCTGCCATAAGAAGATAAACAGACATATCCCAAATAATATCTAAATGTAAACCTTCAAGAATTAAGACCGTAGGGGCGTAACCTCTAAAACTATTGCTCCTATTCTGAGCTCCAGGTATATCTGTACTTACATCATAACAGAAAACAATCGCATTGTAGTACTTTTTATTATATACAGTATACACATATATTGTAAGGACAGTGTTGCCCTCTAATCAAAATAAAGTTATTTTTTTATTATTTTTCCAACAGAATGTTTACAGTTTTAATAATATTAGGTCCGCTGAGTTTCTTTCGCCAATTTTTCTCAGTTCTGAGGCTTCTTCTTTCCGAACTGGTAGTAGACTCATGACGTTCAGTAAAAAATTGTAATAATTTACTTAATACTGAACAAAATATTTTGAATTTGAATTTGCTCACCTATCGCCCTCGTCCGCGTCGTCGACGGGCGGCGTGTCCGGCGACGCGCAGTGCGCGAAGTGCGGGAGGTCACGTGACCACCCGAACGTCTCCAGCGAGCGCGCGCGCACGTAGATGAACGGCCTTATTATACGGATGTTGTGCTCTCTACGGACAAATTGTTAATAATAGCAATAAAGTTTATTACTTATATTATAAAAATTGGTTCGCGACTCTGTGTGCTTGGTAAGTCAGTAAAAATTGTATTTGGCTTAGTATAGTATTTTTTTAAATAAATATATATGCCACGCCTAAAAGGTGGCTTTATGTTTTGATAATAACATTCAACTTCTATAGAATTAATAGGTGGTGACTGACTAGATTTCTACACCAAAATACCCTCGACTTGACATTTCGACTCTTACAAGTGGGGTGGTTACGGTTATACCCGAGTATATTTGAGTACCTGTGCCCGTGAGTCGTGACCGTGGCGCTTGTAATAGTGCCGTAATATCGGGAACTCTCAAAAGTAAGTCAATGGTAAATATCCCGTTTAACATCACAAGAAATATTATGTACTTATAAAATAAATTTATAACAATTCTTGTATATAGAATACACAATCATAAACATATAAAGTACACTAACTTGACCCTATAATGCGCCTTGACGGTGTCGAGCACGCCGGCGTAGAGCGCGCCGGCGAGGAAGGCGGCGGCGGCGCGGTCCAGGCTCTGCGCCAGCGCCGCCACGCCGTAGCCGTGCGCCGCCGCCGCCGCGTACGCGCGTCGCCGCACCGCGTGGCTTGCCCAGCGCTGCAGCCGCCCGCCCGCGCCCCCGTGCTCTGCACATACAGACATGCACATGAGTCTACACACACACACACATATATATATATATATATATATATATATATATATATATATATATATATATATATATTTTAAATATGCTGCAACATTACTACTACCAGCAGTGGCGAAGGGTGGATTTTAGCAGAGGTAAGCCGTTCCAAAAATATACAATTTTCAACCGCGGACGGAGTTCTGAGGTAACAAACATAAAAAAATACATACAGCCGAATTGAGAACCTCTTTTTTGAGAAAGTCGGTTGAAAAATTGTAATGAACCAATCGGACGGAATCCGTTTATTTTTAGGAGATTTTTTTATTGAAAACTTGAAATTTTATGATTTTAAAAATACCAGCTACCCCCGAGAAATGGAGGGACGCAAAGCATTGAAAAATAGTTTTTTGAATTTCCGGCTTACTGTGACGTTCTATCGAAAAATATTTTCTACAAAAGTTGTAGGAATAGTAAAAATCTACAACTATTATAAATGACACTTTTTACAATAACCTCAAAGTTTTCGAGATATTTGCAGAAAACTCGGTTTTTAACGTTTTTTTGGTTTTTTATTTTTTATTTCTAGAATAATCTGTTCATTTTTATGAAACTTTGGTGATTAGAAAAATAAAACTAAGTATACCTAAGAAATCAAAAGAAAGGGTACTCACGTTGCATTTCTTCTCGGTTGAGTTTGTCCTGATAGATGAACTTTACTCCAAGAGTCCTGCAGTACGCCATCAAGTGGAGGGGGTCCACGTCGGACTGAGGCTCTTGGACGAATAGAGCACCTAAAAAAATTGATATACTTTAAGCAACAGAAAATATTATATTTAGAACCACGTGACAATCCCTTAGGGTTTAATTTTTTTTATTTTAAGCACTAGCGTTTCCTGCGGCTCCGCCCGCACAGTACATTAATCACCAACATACCATATACTAAAACCTTCTCCGAAACACGCTGCATCTTATGGTATGAGTATTATTCCGATCGGTTCAGTAGTTATCGCAGTATAACCGAACAAAAAAGTCGGCTCTCTATTTATTAGTATAGATTAATAAGAGATTAGTGAACGTCAACTTGTTTATGTCAAACATTATATTATATTATTACATTAAAAGAAGAAGATTACAGCTTATTATTATTATTGTGGAAAATTTACTAAGTAATAATAATATAATTAAAATTTTAAAACCGTACCAATACTAAAATGTATCCCCTTAGATCTGGCGTAGAACTGGTACTGGTGCATGGTGTGCAGCAGCGCTATGGAGTCGCGGCTGCCGGACAGACACACTAGCACTTTGTCGCCCGGTCGGACCATGTTATATTCATGTATAGCCTAGAAATGTACAATAATATCAAAATACTTACGAGTATAAATTCTAAACATTATTATAAAACAATCTTAGAGTGTTTTTACAGGTGCTTCGAAAATCTGAAACTGTTAAGACGATTTATCATATCTTTTTGAAACCATCATCATCTCCCTGTCCATTTCCCAATCACTTGGGTTCGGCGCAGTACATCTTCTGTACTGTTGATAGGATTTGGCAAAAGTTTTACGACCGGCCACCTGCCTGCCTAACATCAACCCTCCTTAGGAATGCTATTGTTTACATTCGATATTGTTTTCTTTTATAACATTTTTTTATACTATTACTCTAAGTTTTAATGTAATTTTCGGATATATTTTGAAATAAATTTTGAACACACAATAAATTTGTATATCTATTTGAAACCATAACGCTTAAACATGCTTTCACTAAGAATTATATTAATTTATTTTTTGATTTTTCAATCAAGTTATAAGGAAAACAATATAAAAGTAAGTAATTACTTATATGTTTAAAAACGCCTGCAAAAAAATAATTTCAAAAGATTTTAGAATCCCTATTGTCAAGTGTGAAATATCGATGTATTTAATAATACATACCTCTACAGTAGCTTTCCAAACAGCTTTGGGAGGGCAATGCCATTTGCCCTCATCGTCAAAGGTGAAGTCTGTGAGGGAGGCGTCGCTACACGCGCTACTGTCGTCCCTCTCAGTCTCCTCCCAGCAACAATCCGATTTGAAACGATATTCTGATGCACTATTAAAATAATACGGTGTTATTAATGTAACTTCTTTAGAGTAGATTTTAATGAAATTCAAGGATAAATTAAATACAATTTTGAGATAAATAGTTCTAGTAATTTGAAAATTAAAGTAAGAAAGGCAGAATCAAAAGTAAAATTAGTTGATTAAGTTGTCTCGGGAAATATTTTAGAAGGTGTAGTGACTCGAAGGTAGCGCTTAAACAAAATTATTCAATTTTTTAAGATAAAAAAATATGCCTTTGTAGTTAGTAAAACATAATATTATTAAGTACTGTATTTGTTGAATTGGACTACTATTATAATTGACACTATTTATGTGTGTACTAACGGCTCACCCTCGCTTCACTCGGGTTCGCCTCTAGGAAAACAAAAACAAACCTACGCCACGGGAACCGTACATTTTTCCGGAATAAAAATAAACCTATGTGCTATTTCAGACTATAATCCATCTCTGTGCCAAATTTTATCTAGATCCGTTCAGCCGTTCTGGCGTGAAAGAGTAACAAATTTCCATACTCACAAACTTACACATTTATAATATTAATACGGATTGTGTGTTTGTTACTCATTACTGCTGAAACGGTTGTATGGACTTGTATGAAATTTAGTGCACAGATAACGTATGACCTGGAGTGGACCATGGGCTAGGCTCCTCCAGCCAGGGTACACCGACGCGAGGTTAAGTCGTTTGCTTTATTACATAGTTGAATTTTTAAATGAAATATCGCTAACCACCTTCGATCAAAGTAGGGTTCGTCATGAGAGGCTCTATGTCCGTCTGTCCCGTAGCCGCTTGATCGAGAGCTACGATCAGAACAGCTCGATGATGCGTTGGACGATCTGCTCGATCTCTTCGAATCTAATGCTGATGAAGGGTTTCTGTAATAAGCAAGTTAAAGTAGGACGTATAATATAAAAAAATATTGCATAGATAAATAGAAAAAAAATTTGTTCATCTTCGTAAATAGTAAAAATTTAGAAAAAAGTATTTTATAATAAAAAAATATATTAAAAAATTAATAACTCGACTGCATAAAAGCTAACTAAAAAGATGAAAACAAGTTCACGAAGGAATATAGTATTATGAAGTCGGAGACATACATACGAGAATGCACATCTCGAGAGTGAAACGTCTACTGCGGGACGCTCTTTAAATCCAAATCAAGCTTCAAATCCAGGACCTAATCAGCTTTCGTACTAGATAGTTCTTAAATCTTAAGTTAGTTATCAAGCAAACCTCCGATATGAACGTCAGTTTTACAATAATGTATGGAAGTCTGCTCGATTTGTTGACATTTATAATTACTGCTCCGCTCCCTCGGGTAGTAGCATGATGATATATAGCCTATCGCAATTCTTAATAAACGGGATATCTAATACAATATTTTTTCAAATCGGATTAGTAGTTCCTGAGATTAGCGAATTCAAACAAACATACAAACTCTGTCTCACTATAATATTAGTATGTATACTTAAATATAAAAGCTTACATAATGCACAGATAGTTTTACACACCTCTGTCGCTCAACTTCATCCGGTATTTGGAAGACAACTCTGCCCGAGTCCGCGTCAGTGTAAGTCTTATCCTGTTTGATATCTCCGGAACAAACGGGAACGCCTTCTATAATATCTGGCACTTCACTTTTTTCGTGTTTTTGGCACATTCGCAATCGTCCTTGCAGCTTGCGTACTTTGTTGTTTGTCGGATCTGAAGAAGTTCGCCATTTTACTGTAATTTATTATTTACATTTTATTGTCAAAGTAATGTAATGAAAAATAATATTTTTTGGAATATTTTGTAAGTTTCAAAGCTATTAATTAATCATAAAGAATAATATAGTTTTTAATTATTAGCAAAACTAATTTACAAACAAGTAACTATTGCAAAAATATTTATATGTAAATAAATCACAATTTTTAACTCAATTCAAAAACACTTTGGTAATAAAACGTTGTTAAGAAATCTGGTTAAATTCAGCTCAAAACAAGATATGATGAAGACATAACGTACAATAAAACTTTCAATTTACCATTTTATTGTTATTACTCCACAAATAAGAGTTATGCGATTTGTAAATAAAACTTACCGAGATCAATTAAAGAGTCGGTTTCCGTAAACGTCATGTTGATTCCACTGTCTTGAGAACTCACTGAAGGATTTTGGCACCACGCCTTTTTTATACAACAATGTCTACAGATCACATCTGTACAGCTTACTTCATCATCTGATAACTTATTAGAACTTGAAGATTTAGGAAGTACTGGAGAATTTTGAGATGTCGTTACGACTTGAATTATTGTATCGGGCGTCGATGTTTCACTTGAATTAAATGAAATGCTGTTCGGTCCAGACGCCTCGTGAGAAGGCGTGCATTGTGCTGATTTAGGCGATTGAGGAGATCTTTTACTAAGTCTTTCTTCTTCTTCTAATTGAGATTGAGATGGAAGTATAGGACTCGTCGGACATTTTCTTAATTGTGAAGAATTTAGTCTGTTCAAATCTAACCCTAACTCTGGTCCAGATCCTATTCTCTTTCTACCGGTTTGAGGCGGACTTTTCCTAGAACTCAATGATAATTCTGGAGAAATCATTTCATCGACTCTGTTGACCATTTCTCTGATTTCATGTTTAACTTCGGATGCCATTTCCCTCGACATTCCCATCAAATATTCTGCAACATCTATAACTGATACGGAGTTTTTATCACTTTGACTAGATATGGAGGTCATGCTTAAATTCGCTTGTTCAATTGAGTCCGAATTCTCTAAAATATCATCAACTTTAGATATCACCCCACGTATTTCAGACTTTATCTCTGTAGCAATTTCTTTAGTCATTTCTTTGACATACGCCTGCAGATCTTCAGATGTATGCGATGTTATTGATGCTGTAGGGGAAGTACGCCCAACCTGACTACAATCAGATATCGATGTACTACTTTGAGCACTATAAGGATACTTCTTACTAGGGGACACAATGACGTCGTCTAAAGAAGGTAGATCAGTTTGACTTCCACAGTTACAAAAACTACTGACTTTAGTGTTATTATTTGGACTTGTTTCTTTAAGTCCAAGATTCATTCTTGTTTCAGCGCTTAAATGTACTTGTGGTAAGTCAGAACCCAAGGAATAGCATCTTAACCTCATAAGCGGTTTTGAAGTTTTAGGAACCAATCGTAATGGAGATACTGATTCTCCTACTACGAATTGCACTGGATGGGGCTTCATTGTAATAGCTTCCTCCTTGGTGGTTTCTTTCAAACTTGACTCTCTCGAATAAAACTTTTGTTTTTCTTTAAGTCTGAAAATCTGACAATCATCTATAGCCGACAAACTGAAGTGTCTTGGAGATGAGCCTAGTATAGGAGAAGAAGTATTTGAAGATCTTGAAATATTCAAACTCTTCCTAGCACCTGTATATCCAGAAGGATCAAATGGTACAATATGTTTGACATTCGCCGATTTTCCTAACAATAAGTCATGAGCTTCTTTTGGCAGCATAAACCATCTTAAATAATCGATTTTTGGATTAAAACTATATTCAGGCTCTACTGTTGAGCATTTCATTGCCAATTTCCTGGCTCTGCTGAAAAGATTCCTAGCTGTTTGTAGACATTCTGTGTGTGTTTGTGGAAATATTCCTGGACCTGTTAAGCAAAATATCATATCAGCATTATGTATTTTAATAAAACGTACGTTTTATTTGGGAAAAAAGTAATAAAAAATTGTATTAACAAAATTGTATTGTACCTGATATTCTCCGTTCATGTGTAGTTATCTGTCCATCATTGAATCTCAACGAGTATAGTGACTTCTTATCTCTAAGTACTGAACATGTATGATGCGTCCATTGGCCGGTTTGTGAATTCACAACATACTGTGGCAAAATTTTCCAGCCCTCAGTAGCGACCATTTTAAGTGCTTCTAGAACAAATGCTAATTCATTTTCTGACATAAAGAATGGAAGTGAGACTCTGCAGAAACCAGGCCTCAAATGCTCATTATGTATTGGTACGTCAGGTGATTTAACTACACTCAATTTTCGTACTCTCGCTATTTCTTTTTGCCTGTAAAAAATAGAAAGTACTTGAGAAAAAAAATAATCCTATTATTTAAAAACTAGCGACTCACCCTTGCTTCGAGTTCGTCCCTAGGTTGATTCCCCATACAAACTTTCATCCCCATTTTCGCACCCTTAAGGGATGATTTCCGGAATAAAAAATTTCCTATGTCCTTCCCAGGGTCACAAAATATCTTCTTACCAAATTTCATCTGAATCAGTTCAGTAGATCTAGAGATTACCCCCTACCCCCTACAACGTCACAAACTCACAACCTCACAAACTTTACCTTTTTATAATATTAGTATAGATAAAACATTCTCATAAAAATTTACTTACGCTTCAACATCCAATAATTTTTCATATTCCTTGAGAAGCTGTTCATCAATACCTAGTATATCAGCACCGTAGCTTAAATTACTATTCAGTCCACCTCTCGCTTGAATACCAAACACATCGTTAAGTACAGTACACACAAAGTTATGGTGAAGGAAAGTACCACGAGGGTGTTTCACCATCAGAGAAAATATCGGCAATCTTCTCATAGTCCGGGATTCACTTCCCAACAGAATCAACTCAGGTATGTTCTTGATATGGGATAAAACTTGTCTGTAACAAGAGAAATTAAAATTATTTTTTTAGTGGCTAAAAAAATTAAAGAGTTCACACTTTATACTTTTTTTTAATATTATTTTTTTAGTTGCACGATCTTATTTGCATGTATAAAGTTAATGCAGCTTCGTACTATTATTCTAAGAAAGAAGTTCTATGCAGATATATGTCTTATTCAGAAGACGAATTTTATTTGCACAAAAAAAAAGATCATGAATAATTCTTATTATTGTATGTCTCGATTAATAAATATTGTTGAAAGTTTGATAATAAACAAAATTAAAAGAAGTAATAAAACCTTATCTATGTTATGGTAGAACTATTTTAATCACTTCTAATAAGCGTATTTGACCGTGAATGTCAACTTTATGAAATTCTTCACACTTATTTTTAAAAACATCCAATCATTTTGAAAATAAAATAAAAATAGTTTGATTTCTTAATCTTCTTTACAATAAATATGTTCGAGTCTTCCCAGTACGTATTTTTTTTTTTAATTTATTTTAGATATTTTGACCATACAAAACATTTGTTTAATTCAATTCAATTCTTTGTTATTTGGCTTTTAGGCGTGCCAGTGATTTTGTCATTCTCTCTCAGTATATTTATAAGGTGTGTATTACTCTCCTATACTATTTTTAACCTGTCTGTCTGTTTGTTTGATTACATACTTCAAATTGATATTAGGAAAATAGCAGTAATCTAGGCGCTATAATTTATTACAATTTGACCATTGCATTACACAAAAATGTCGTAGCTTTGTCATTCAAATTGGTGTAGCCTGAAGTAAGCGATAAGTGATTTAATAATTTAAAATCTTAAGAGTCATTGTTATATGGACACATTTATTATTTCATACGCACTACTTAGAATTATTATCATTCGGAGCATTATAACTTTTTTTTATAACAACAAGCACGTTCTCTTAACAAAAAAAGCGTGTCTGCAATATTGTTTAATGTCTTAAAAAATTGATTACAGGAAGAAGCTACCATGATAAACAGAACAATAAAATCAGTAACAATTTACGCAGCGAGTAACAGCCCTCAAGGCTAAAGGAATAAGTTAATATGGCAAATGTTTTATACTCATCTTTAGTAATAAGTAGTGTAATTGACACATTACGTGTCCAACAGTCATATACATCGTACTTTACTGTTTATTTATTACTTGTTGACATATCAACAAGTAATAAATAAAAAAGAATAAATTAGAGAAAGAATAACCTTCTATACTATAATAAAGCAGTAGAGGTCGAATGTCTGTACATAGCAAAAATTTGCTAAAAACTGAGTCAGGGGGATGTAAGAAGACAAATAGAACAAATCCAGATTTTTTCAATTTTTTTGTTTCTCTGTCTGTTTGTCTGTTTGTACGGGCTAATCTCCGAATCTATTGGACCGATTTAAATGAAATTTTGCATGGTGGTACCTTATATCCCCGGGCAACATCTTAGATACTTTTTATCCCGGAAAATTAAATAGTTCCCGTGGGATAGTTAAAAAACTATAGTATCTTATACAGCTTAGTACACAACAACTTATGCACCTAATTTAGTAAAATTTAACATTCCTTACATAACATAGCTTATATTGCCAATCAGATTACTTTTTATCCCGGAAAATTGAACGGTTCCCGTGGGAACTAATAGATCTTTATTAGTGTTTTTAAAATGTCTATTAGTGTTTTAAAATATATGTATAAAAACGAATATATGTACATTCAATTTTAGAAATAATGCAATTCAGACAAAGGTCAAGAAGAAAGTTCAAGTAAGTTTAAATAAAACCATCTTTTCGGATTGTTTCGTCGATTTATTTGGATTTTTGGTTCCCGACGTTTCGAATGCTTTACAGCAATCATGGTCACGGGAATGACTATAAAAATAAATCCGCGAAATAATCCGAAAAGATAGTTTTATTTAAAATGTCCAATATTCGCGAAAATCTAAGAAATTATAAATTTCAAGTAAAGCCAAATATTTGAATACATAGTTATTGTCAATCTATTAGTTTTTTTTAAATCATCCAATTCTCTGTCTCCGTAGGTATAATTAATTATATGACAAAGCTTTTGCAAATTCAATTTTTTTATTAAATATCGGTAATTCAGATTTACTGTTATTGTAGAAAAAGTACCCCAATTTTGAATAAAAGTATCAGTATCCCTACAGGATAAGAAATCTTTATAATAGTTCACTTTTTTAAAATCTTATATTTTTTATAACGTTGAAATAATTTAGAGGCGATAACATCCCTATGTATGTTTTCAACAGAAACATTTATTTTATACATAGTCTTAAATCGTAACAGACAAACAATAATTATTAACTTTTATTTATATCTACTATTTAGCAACAGAAATTATGTGAACATTTTCTAGAAACCTGTTATAAAACGAACATACATATTACATTGTTAATTAAAAACAATACTAACTGAATATAACCGAGTTTAATTATATTTATAAGCTTGTATTTGCTTCTATGTAATAATATATTTAGAACATTAATAACATTTTCGTACATGTAGTAAGAAGGTTTACTCAATACTCAATACTTACGAGTATAAGCTTTTATGATATTTTAATTATGTAAGAGCATTTGACGGTACATAATAGATGTTAATAAGCAAAATCTTTATATTTATAGTACATAGTACAAATGAAATCACTTGTGTCAAATAACGATTTGTATGTAAATTTATTCAAACCGTTTATTTGCTCATTTATATAAAACAAGGAAGTTAGTTGGCACCATTAGCTTAGGCAAACGTTAACATTCGCGAGTTATAAATGAAATAAATTATATTTATTTTATAATTTTGAGTTATTATGTAAATTAAAAAAAATGACTATAATCTTTGTCCTCGTGTAAAATCTTATGAGAAAACTAATTGTGTATTTATATAACCCATCTATTCTATACATATAATAAAATTCTGAGTGAAATTTGACCACTAAATATTTTTTTGAAAAAATCTTATTGAAATAGCCATTATTATCGATACAGAAGCTGAATCTATAGATTTTAGAATTTTTGTTTGTCTGTCTGTCTGGGAACGCACCAGGGGAAAGTCACCGGACCGATGTTGATGTGGTATTATGATAGCTAGTTATCCGGGTCGACATATAGGATACTTTTTACTGCGGGAAAATATCTCATCTCTGAGAAATCTGTACTAAATATTAAAACGCAGGAACGAACCCGAACGGAGCGAGGGTGAGTCGATAGTATAATATTATAGAAATTAAGTAACTCATATTAAGTATAACACAAATGACAGGCTTCAAAATAATAAACAAAGATTGAATACAATCGCCTAATAGAAATCGAAATGTCTAGGTACGTCTGAAATCTCCGTTCATTAAAATAGGATAAAAAAAGTATTCGTCTACTTTTTGTGTTCTAAAAAAATCCTTAAACTCGATCATCGATTTATAAAGATTTTAAGATATCGATTGTAAAAAATAAAGTTCCTACTCCTGGTAAAGCACATTCGATAACACCACAGATAATATTATAATACTAGATATTACGATTGCAAAATTGGTGTTTTAAGAGATAACTCGGAACGGTTTTTTTTCTTACTTTTTGCACATAACATTGAAGCTCTTGCGCGTACATTTTTTTTAGTCTCTATAGACTATGGTTGTTTTTTATTACAACAACAAGTCGCCGTTAATGGATTAGGTAGACCGTCGATTTATTAAGTAAACATGCGAACGAATAATACAATTCTTCTCATGAGATTATCAAAGGCAATATTATGCAAAAGAATAGCAAAAGCTAACACAAAATATTCATCAAAATAATCTATACACACCTATAATAAAATATTAACAAAGGCAAATCTGCACGTGAAATATTTTTTTTAAAACTATGACTATATTTGTATTCTGTACGGATCATAGACATAGATTTTACCAATAAGGAGAGCGATAAACGAGGACGTTTTGTTTTTATTATAAATAAATTTTAATTAATTTGTAAATATTTTTTACAAAACGGCTCAGCATGGTAACTAAAAACTAAGAAAGATAAACCAAATAATCAAACACTTTCACATTTTAATCATAATATTACATACTTACAGGTGTTAAATACAGAAATAGTAGTTTTTTTCGTAATTTGTAATTTGTAAAATCATTTAGGCCAATTTATTTAGCACTAGCAACATACCCTCGCATCGCTCAAGTGCGTCCCTAATACGTACATTTTATATTTTTTGAGCGGAACCCTAATTCTTTTTCTAAAATAAAAGAGACCTAAGTTACTTCTTATAACTTCAGCTATCAGCCAATGAAAGCCCAGTCAAAATCAGTCACGCTATTACGGAGATTAGTCGAAACAAACAGAAAAGACAGACAAAAAGTATGTATGTGTATGTAAGTATGTATGTATGTATGTATGTATGTATATATCTGTTTGTATGTATATGTATATACTCATTCTATCTCTCTTTAAGATTGTTTGCACCCCTTTCTTCTCTCTTCTTTCTCTCTACCCAAAGGTTGCCTAGAATAGATCGCTCTGTAGCGATAAGGCCGCCTATTTCTGTTTAATCTGTTTCAACTATATAATGTAAAATAATGGTGTGCAATAAAGAATACTTCATATTTCATTTCAGACAGACAAAACTTTAAAAAAATGTGTTTTTCTTACAAGTACCGTATATAATTAAACCGTACTATATTATTATTTTAAATTTCATATGCATTTACTAAAAAGCTGTTATTTTGACATTACAGACACTTTAATTTAATTTACTGTATATTTAGATATTACTAAACAATATTACTATAGTTACAAAGCAAAATACAAATACTTTCTAATAATTATAATTATTACTACAGACATTGTATAATGTGTATAGAAATGGTTTCGAGTGTCTATCGATCTCTTTGTTTATTCAGCAATTAGACAATCTAGGAAATGAGTACCTATTGATAAGCTTTAAACAGGAAATGGAGTATTGCGTGGCCTGAATGCAGATGATGGAAATGAGGCCTTACATAGTTTTCCGCTGAGAGTTATTTTTAACCTGGCTTAGATATAGATTATCTTTTGTTTCAATCATAGTGTATGTATTGTATTTATGTATGTATGTATGTATTGTATTTATGTATGTATGTAACATAGTAATTGTTTGTTCTGTAATTAATATAATAGAAAACAACGTATTCGGTTGAACATTTTATTGCACGTGCAAAACACTGATTGATGCTTTCCAATATAATACAGCTTATGACTTACAAAAGCGATATAATTGCTAGAATAGAGATCTCGAGTAAAAGTACAATTTTTAACGAGTGTTCTCGTGTTACATGGGGAACTGAGAATAGTCTACCGTAATAGACATTAGTGTTATATTTACAAATTCTTTTAAATAATTATTAATTATATATTTTATTTTCCTATAACCTATTTCTTTACTAGCGACTCACCCTCAGTACTTGTTAATGGTTAATATGGATATCCCACGGGAACCGTACAATTTTCCGGGATAAAAAGTAACCCATGTGCTATTCCAGACTATAATCTATCTCATCAAACATTCAGATCCGTTCAGCCGTTCTGGCGTGATTGAGTAACAAACATGCATCAATCCATCTATCCCAACAAACTTTCACATTTACAATATTAGTCCCTCAACGATCGCGAACACGCCGGCGTTACAGTTAACAATAGATTTCTTAGAAATTTACTTAATTTGTTAGAAATTTACCTGGAGGTGCTAATACCTATACACTACACATTTATTATTAGAATTTATGGAATTTTCCAACAATTGTTTCAGTCTCTAAACTCATCCTATGATTAACCTAATAAATTTAGTTCATACATAGTGCATATTAGAAATTTGTATATATACAACATATATTAAATATATCTTTAAGAGGATCCACTTGAAGATTATTATTGTACAGTCATATTTTATTTATTACACTCGTGTCGTATTTGTTACTGAATTAGAAAACATTTTATTAGCAAACACTGGTAAGTACAATCTATTACAAATAATAGCTTTTACTATGGCATATTTATTGGATTTTACTTTGTAATATCTTATAATATAAATCGTATGTACATATTATATATAATTTAAACTTAACAACTTAACATATATGTTAATATGTACCTTTGTTTAGTATTTTATTGTCGCACTGTATATTACCTCGCGAGACAGTCAGAGTGAACAGTTTAGTACATATACTGTTTTCCTCTTTCAGTAGATATTCTGAGTTTGATAGGTGCCTAACAAATAGCCTAACCAAGCTAAGCTTGACACGACATTTTTTTTCCATAAAACATAGATAATACATATCTGTAGCTTGAGACTGACAGAGATATCAAACCCGTGAGATCGCAATTAAAAAAATATTTCAAATAAATAATTGTTTAAGAAAAAGATATTTTTATCAATATTAGTATTTTATAAACATTTTTTTATGCGGAACCCTAATTCCTTTTCTTAAATAAAAGTAGCCTATGTTACTTCCTATAACATCAGCTATCTTCCAGTGAAAATCCCGTTAAAATCAGTTCAGCCGTTTCAGCGATTATCCAGAACAAACAGACAGATATTTTTTTTAAAAAAATGTATTTTTCTTCTAAATAAAAAAAAGTTCATTTAGTAAAACGCTGTTATTTTGACATTACAAATAGACACTTCAATTTAATTTATTTGTATAGTCTATACCGACTCACCCTCGGTACGTTCGGGTTCGTCCTTAGGTACGTTTTTAACGGTTAGTATTAACGTTCCTAAACTCAATGAACGGGCTATCTAATGCAAAAATAATTTTTCAAATCTGATTAGTAGTTCTTAAGATTAGCGCATTCAAAAAAAAACGAACAAACTGTGTCTCTTTATAATAGTATAGCTATAGATTGAAGCGAAAAACCGACTACAGCGATCTTTTGGTTCATTTTACATACATAATATATTTTTTCTAATTCTTAATTAGTTTTTTTAATTACTGCACTAAAATAATCACAAAGAGAATCGATCTAATTTATTTGGTCACCGTCACGTTGCGTGTATTACATGTGGTAAAGCAATTATTGTTCGCGATGCCAAGGCCGCCACCCTGGACTGTTGCCAAAAGTCGCTTGCCAGACTATTCATTGTTGAATGGAAAACGCCCAACACGGTACTTTAATGGGAAAAAACAAGTTTTTGATACATCTCGAAGTGGCCCGAGTGTGAATGTGCCGAAATAGGTCTTTAGTAGGCCAAGTATAATACCAACTTATTATATACAAAATATTTTTAGAATAACTAAAAAAATGTATTAAATTTCAATTAATGATTAGGTCTAGTATATATAATAATGAATTATAAGTAAAATTAAATTTTAGTTACCAAAATAACTTATTGTTATTTGAAAAGAAAGTGTTTATAATTTAAAATATTGATAAAACGTTATCACTTATCACAGTAGAACTATTACGACGTGGGTAGAAAAGGTTTTTTTAGGCTAACATAGGTTAAGTATTTTGTATTACGAGTAGTAACTCTCAGAATAGATAAATTGTGATGATGATGATGTTTTCCTAGCCGATTCCGGTTACGGCGGCCAATCTCATTGAGACTAGCCAACTGCGCAGGAGATATTATAGTGCACAAGTGTACGCGCAGACACAAGTGCACTCTCTATTCCTGTCACTCTCATACTCCGGTGGGACGACTGCTCGACACGACCAGTGAGAGTTAAAGCGCAGGACCGACGTATATGGGTTTTCGTTTCATGTTTTTTTTTTTGGTGTAATTATGGGTTTTTGCCTGAAATAAAGATTTATTATTATTATAGAAAGGACATAGCGAGTCCGTTCTCTTTTGAATTTGGTTTATGTTTAATTATTTACTCTGGAAATTGTTAATACCGCACACTTTATTACAGTACCTAAAGGTAATACATGTTTCATCGTTAATTAATTATTGTCTTCAGACATTAACTTATAGTTAAATATATTTTGGATCAATTCTCGTCTGTTTTGATTCAATTACAACAATATATATACACGTTACATGTAATTAATATATTAATTAATTATAAAATTATATTATTTGTTGCCCTAATTATTTATTTGTGACACTACAAATGTAGAGCGACTCTATCATAAGATATGAAGATATAGTAGAAACTAATTTATACGAAAGTAGAGCAATAAGTATATTTAAATAAATAAAGAAATTATAAAAATCAGGTAAATTAGTGTATGGGAATGATTTGATAAGAGCTATATAAACTACACATAAATAAAATTCGCGAACGGAGCCGACGCTTGTACTAATATAAAATTATAATTTTCCATTTTTAAATAAAACTATCTTTTCGAATTATATCGCGGATTTATTTTGATTTTTGGTTCCTGAAGTTTCGAATACTTAATACAGTAATCATGGTCTCGGAATAGACTAAGGTCATAGACGTCTCAAAGGCGTTACATACCTACCTACTTGTTGCACACAGTGCCTACCCACTATTTTACAAAAATCTGTCTGTAACAAATACATAACGCCTTTGTGACGTCTATAACCTTAGTCTCTCCCGTGACCATAATTGCTGTAAAGCATTCGAAATGTCGGGAACCAAAAATTAAAATAAATCCGTGAAATAATCCGATAAGATAGTTTTATTTTAAAAATGTCAAATATTCGCGTAAATCTAAGGAAAGTATAATAATTTTCCGATAATATTGGGTGTCATTCGATCATTTCCACATCGAATCAATCAATGCGATGCTCTCATCCGCATACAACAAGATATGTTTTGAAACGTGTCAACAGTAATGGATAGCGACTTTGTAAACATACTCGACGATGGTAGTGGATGTTTTTAGTTGTTTGTACATTTTACTTAATTTTATCCTTGTAGTGTATGTGTTGTTTTAACTTACTTCTGTTCCAAAGGTTCTGTCATTTATTCATTCAAAAATAAGTTTTTTAAATAAGCTTCTTAAAAAAAATTTTTTAGGCTTCTTTAAAGTCGCTTTAATGCGATTAAATTATTTCTTTTTAACAGATTCAGTGTCAAATGATATTTCCTAGCCGTTCAATTTACTTTTTAACGTAAAATCGCAGTAATTTTAAAATACATATTTAAATATAAAATTATTCTAACTAAAGAAGTAGAACTTTTTCTTCCAAAACATTTCGGAATTGAGAACAACACTATGTTAAAAAATTATTAAAGGACAAGGACATGCATGATATAGCTACGTCCTGACAGTAATAAACGAATGTCGCTTATCTATACTTAATATTATAAAAAGAAAAGATTTTTTTATTTCTTTCTTTGTACCGAATAGGCTCCGTAATTAGTGAACCAATTTAGATCAAATTTGGTTAAAAGATATTTTGAGACCCTGGAGACATAGGATAGTTTTTATCCCGGAAACCATACACAAGGACATAGGATAACCATACACAAGGACATAACAAGGACATAGGATAGTTTTTATCCCGGAAACCATCCCTTAAGGCGGTGAAAATGGGGATGAAAGTTTGTATGGAGAAGCAACCTAGGGACGACCACGAGCGAAGCGAGCGTGAGTCCTTAGTATTATATTTCTACTAAAAGATAAATAAAAAAAAAAAAAAAATTATACAAAAAAAATATATATAAATCACAAGTAACAAAGAAACTAAAAACCGACAAAAAACTTATACTTTAAATTTAAATAAAAAAATCGCATGTAACGTAATACTATCGTTTTATTCACGAATTAATCACTAGCTTTGGTCTGCAGCGAATTCGAACAGTATATCACATGGCACCACACAGTCGCTGTAATGGGCGGACAAATAAAAATGTTACGATAGCAATTTATTGCAGATACGAAAACATACGATTTATATTTCATGCACTGGTTTACTTGACCTATATGTTTGAATGATATTTTAATTTTAATATTACCGTTGTAAACGGAAAACCGATGAAAACCTAAAGTCTAAATACCGAATTTATGCAATATGGCAGTCGATGGAAATGTCTATTTTTGGGATACTTTCATTCAATCAAAAATCCTTATATAGAATTAACGGTTGGTATGGAATAGATAGACTATATATTATATGAAATATAGCCGATAAGCCTCCTCGATAAGCAGACTATCTAATGCAAAAAGAATTTTTCGAATCAGATTAGTAGTTTCTGAGATTAGCGCGTTCAAAACAAACAAACCAACAAACAAATTCTACCACTTTATAATACTAGTATGGATACAGAAAAATAAAATTGAAGTGTCTGTTATGTCAAAATAATAGCCTTTACTAAATGTAATTATATTAAATTACATACAGTACTTATAAGAAATATACAATTTTAAAATTTTTGTCTGTCTGTCTGTTTGTTCCGGCTAATCTACAAAACGGTTGAATTGATTTTATAGGGGCTTTCGCTGGTAGTAACTAAGGCTACTTTTATTTTAGAAAAAGAATTAGGGTTCCGCTCATAAAAACTAAAACGTATCTAGGGACGCACCTGAGCTAAGAGAGGGTAAGTCGATAATTTCAAATATAAAAAAAAATATATGTAAATATTTCATAGCTTATTGTGGATCCATCCATATCACGCTATGGGTCAAAAAGTTGAATATTAAATCTTTTATTTTTTTGTTGATCTATGAGAATGAAATTATTTAAAATATATAAATGAAACAATATTACAATAACAATAAATTTAAAGTTATTACATCACAATAAAATATTATATAAGGACATTAGCGTCTGTCTAATTAAGGTAACGAAATCCTATTTCGTAATATCAGACTCATTCACTATTGCCTTTAATTTATTATCACAGATAAGGAAAACTGAAAGGAATCATAAATGGAAAAATGGTTAATTAAGGCATTAATTAACTTACGATCCTATGTAGCTTTCACGTAATTGAATCTATATAATTAAAGTGTATTAGGCTCGAAAAGTATACACAGTATACACAGTGGTAACGCGCTCGCTTGGGAAACCATGTAAAGCGGTTTCAAATCCCGGGTCTCGCACCTCTGATTTATGAAATACTAGCGAATCGCCCTCGCTTCGCTCAGGTTCGTCCATAGCTACGTTTTGACGCTTAGTATGGAATTGTTTTTTTTTTTTTCATTTTTTTTCGTGAAATTTTCCGATATCTTAATAGCCATTCTGCTATTCGGGTTCAAGACAAATCCAACAAAACAAAGATGATAAAAATCGATCCAGCAGTTTTCGAGGTATAAGTGTTGTGATAAACACAACTTTGTTTTATATATATATATAAATAGCAGAACCCGCGCCTTTCTTTCGCGCTAAAACTACAAAAAAATCTCTTAATAAGTAGTTTCATACAAACTTTCATTACCTATTTTACTCCCTTATAGGAAAAATTTCAAAGAATGCCAAGGCACGTATTTATTTAATGTAATTGAAGAGCATTAAATACCAAGTTTCAAGTAATTTTGATCATACATATTTTTTTAGATTGTATATAACGTGTTTTCCCTTGGGAATTAAATAATCTCCTGCGATAAAAAATAGACTATGTCACTCTCCAGCCCTCCAACTATCTCCACACAAAAAGTCACGCAAATCCGTTACTCTGTTTCGACGTGAAAGAAGGAAAAATAAACAAACACATTTATAATATTCGTATGGATAAGATATAAAGTCGACTAATAATATCCTACTTATAAAGTCACACAAATAGAGTTTTTAAAAGCAGTCGTAAGTAGTCATATACGTATAGTATTCAACATATACACAAAAAAAAATTCAGAGTTCATCGCTCGCTATAATTGGTCACAGAGTTTAATGAAGCCTTACATTGGAATAGAAATAATAGAAAAGCTATTTTCTATCGATACAATAAATCAGAGATCAATTACGTCAAGACCTTCGTAAGCAAACATGTTCACGTGCCGATTTCGTGCAGTTTTTCTTAGAGTTGTCCGTATTTTTTTATAATAATAATGTGAAAGTTTGTGAGTATGAATGTTTGTTACTCTTTCACGCCAGAACAGCTGAAGGGATCTGGATGAAATACCCTACTTTTTATCCCGAAAAAATGTACTATATATTTCTAGAGGCGAACCCGAGTGAAGCTAGGGTGAGCCGCTTGTATATAACTCAAATTTTTCTATTAAGAAATTTATATATTTTCATAAGACAATTATATTATTTTTTGACGCAAAGAAAACCTAGTGGCTGAAGTTTGAATACACCGTAAAGTTTTTACAAACTTGTAAAGTACTTGTAAAATACATTTTAAGGACGTATTATAATCATTTATTAAGGTTTGCGAAATAAATAGCATCCATAAAGATATAATTTATAAAGTTTTGCTGGTTCTGAGTGTGTGTAACTACAATGAATAGAGAATTGCAATAAACTGAAAAGAATTCCTGTGAACTCTACTTGACCTACTTGGCTCAGTTACCTGAAGAATGCAGAATGCAAAAATATTAAGAAAATAAGCACACAATGCGAGATGTTAGAGGCAGATAATGCTACGGAAATATTCTTGTGAAAATTACTGTAGCGTTTATACTTAAATAGTAGTTGGTTTTTTTAACCCCCGACGTAAAAATAGGGGTGTTATAAGTTTGACCGCTATGTGTGTGTCTGTCTGTCGCAGATCTTAAACGGCTGAACCTATTTTTTTAGACATGTTTTATCAAAATCGCTTCAGCCTTTTTTGTGTTGGTTTTTTTTTTATTATTTTAATCAAAGTTTTATTATGTTATTAACTATTTTTTGTGACTAATTGTAATAGTGTCAATGATGCCATATGATAGAACCAACTGCTATTTGGAATATAGAAAAGCTAAGTACTTTAATATTTCTAAACTTTCGCTGCAAAATAGATGACGTATTTTTCACATTAACACAGTCATAATTACCCGACCGTCCCAAAAATATAAAGTAGAAAAGCAAGTTTATTTCTTTCGTGATATATATATATTACCATTTTATCACAAAGTACAATAAATATGTTTATCTTTTTTGTCATAATCTCTTTTTTTCCCTTTAAATTACTATTTAAATACATTATAGGTATATAATAATATACTCGTGAGTACGGGTTTGAGAAAACTTTAAAATACAAACAGAACATTTATTTATCTTTAATAATTTACTGTATTTGGACATAATAAATTGCTGCGTTTAATTTCTGCAAGTTTCTCTAAATTCCAAGAATGTAGGTGTGTTATTTTTTTAATTACTTGTTGTTGACGCTTACTCACAATACATAAGAATATGAATAAGGAAAATGTAACCTCTCGGTATAGTTTAAATAAAACTATCTTTTCGGATTTTTTCGCGGAGAAGGTTGATTGCTGTAAAGCTTTCGAGACGTCGTGAGCCAAAAATGAAACTAAATCCGCGAAAAAATCCGAAAAGATATTTTTATTTAAAATGTCAAATATTCGCATAAATCTAAGCAAGTATTATGTCGATATGTTATACCTATGTATGTTTATTTAGATCTTTCCAATATAGAAGACTAATAAACTCAGAAAAAATACAATAGTAATAATTTTATTAAGATCTAGCAACATTAATAGTAGAAAAAATATATTTACGAAATGAGACCCACTTACACTAAAACGACATAAAATAATTTATTTAATCTATTTTTTTTTTAAATAATTATTAGAATCTGACAAATGTAAATGTCACTACGATATTTGGTTTCATAGCACTTTTATTGCTAATAAATTCAGAAATTATTAGGCTAACCTAATATAAGATCAAAGAATTGCGCAATAAAAAGTCCTCTAAAGCAGGTTTCTGGGCGAAAAATAAATAGTATTTTTGTACAACCTGAAAATGGGGCACTGAACTCTCAGAGGGAAACTAGCGACATTTCAGTATTCGTTTGAGTAAATAGTAACACAATAATGATATAAGTATGTATTATGATTTGTTGGTTTGTTCATTTATATATAATTTTTATATATATTTTTTATATATATTTTTACGCTAAGTATTCCTATTTTGTACATAACAGATATTCTAAAAGCAATAAAAACTATGGCTTTTTTATTAAGTTATAAAGAATTTCGATTGTATTATTTTAAATGATACTTTTTTAGTTTACTTTAAAGTTTATGATAGTATATTAATGTATACCTATTGTCAACCTAAATAATTTGCATTTTAATTAAAACTCCCCAAGTCGTTCTGAAGAATACAAGTGATGATCTACGTTACTACTCTATGGAACTACTACCGTTCCTAAGTACCTAAGTAACAAAATCTATTTCAAGGACACTGTTAACGGAATCGCAAGAAAAAATAGTATTACATATATTTGAGCTAGATTTTATAATATTCTGACACGCAATTCTTCTAAGATCTCAAAATATGAAAACTTTAAGTCATTCAAATACCAAGAAGATATATTTTGGGAGTCTGATTTTGATATTTTTGATAGGAAGCCACGAAAATTATAAAAGTGTATGGCAATGGCCTTGATTTGAGTTACGTATATTTTCGCATTCATTTACGCACCGGTCGGATTACGAGCCGGATTGAAATAAAACAGCTTCGATATACACGAAATGATGTTCCGTAAGCAATATAACATTACTATGTATTTAAATAATTGTATTGGGACAGGAGCTGTGATTCAGTCATAGCAAAGTCTATACTTTGGTAATGAGTAGGTAAAAGATAGTACTTCCGTTTTTAATATTCAATAGCGATATGTGAAATGACTTGAGTGTTATCGGAGTTATTAATGAATTTACAACAAACAAGTAGGTTTTTAGTAAATTTACTTAAAAATATCTATTATGCCGATGAAAACGGAAAATTATTCTTACATAATGTTATAAATATGGTGGCGTGTTTGTTGGTTTACGGAGCAGTAAAGCAGATCGATGTTATTCTTGCAAAGATAGTTTCTGTTTTACATAAAATTTACATAATTGTAAAGTAAATTAAACCTACACAACTTATCGACTTTACATAATATGTGAATCATATTAAATAATATACAAATCTATAGAGTAAAGTATTATTTACTGAAACTGAAATAGGGTTTATACGATAGTGGGTCAGTAGAAATGGGTCAGCGGGGAATTAACCGGACAGGAATAGTGCGTTGCCATGCCGCGTGCCGCTGTGGCGCCGACCGAATTACGAGTAGGTAGTGCGTGTATTGCAATATTTCTTTCTATTTTTTCTTCCTTTATTATCAGCTATTTTTTTTATTACACAGCTATTTTACACACAAATTACACAGCTATTTTATATATATAGCATTAAAAACAACTGTATGTAAAGCTACATTATTCCATGCTATATATTACTTAAGTACTAGGTACATATATATGTATTTCAATCTTTTAAGTAGAGAAAGAAAATAATTCTGTAATTTTGACCTAATATTATCGTTAGTAATTTTATTAATTACTAGCGGCTCACCCTCGCATCGCCCGGCTTCGCCTCTGGGAAAACAAAAACAAACCTATCCCACGTGAACCATACCCCTTTTCCCGGATAAAAATAGTCTATTTCGTCTGTCTATCTAGAAAGTAGCCTATGTGTTATTCCAGACTATAATCTACCTCTGTGTCAAATTTCATCCAGATCCGTTCAGCCGTTCTGGCATGAAAGAGTAACAAACATTCATACTCACAAACTTTCACATTTATAATATTATATATAAATAAATATATAATATATATAATACGGATTTATAATATTCAATGTATTTTTTGTGTGTTTGTTTGTAATGTAAGCATACCATATAGCATTTATACGATTGAGATGCAACTTTGGTGAACTATTTTAAACTCGTCCTTAATATAAAAACCATGTATCTAACACAATTTTCTATGAATTGCTAGTCATATCAATATAATTTTCGTATAAACCTCTCGCTATTTTATTAAAGAAGGGAATAATAATAATTATTTCATTTTAGCTATTTGCTAAAGTATTTAAGAAGACTTTACGAGTAGATTAATTTATCTTGTAGGAGTTTCATATTATTTCTTTGATTTGTAATGTAACCATTGCCGGTTTTAATTTTTAGTCTGTGTAAAATGCATAAATTATTTCCAACACCATGTTTTAGCTAGACCTGGGTTAAAATTTATTTGATCAAATATTGAGCCCGTGTGAAAAGCAAACATGCTTTTCAGCGTTTACGCAATGCGGTCAGACATCTGTTATAGAGTATTATTATCCAAAGTATTTTTAACATTCTTCATTTAATAGAATAGTTTCTTCAATGAACCCCTCCACGACCGCGAACACGCCGGCGTGTCAGTTAACAATAGATTTCTTAGAATTTTTATGAATTTCTTAGAAATTTATCTGGAGGTGTTAAAGACCGAATAATATTTTTGCTGTATACAAATTCGCATTTTAAAAGTAATAGAAGCATATACAAATAATAGAGGCTAATTAAGCATACCGGGAAGTTAAATTGAATGTACTGGAAACTGTTCGCAATTTTGCCAAGTAATTGGATAAATGTCTCGATTCCCATCTAATTGCAAACGCAGGTGGAGGAAACTGAAAATTTATCTTCTGCATCAAACTTCCTTCCCCTTTTGTATTATTGGCTTTAATGGACAAAGGGATTCTGCTCTTTAATCGAGAAAATTTGTATACTATACGATTACCTATATAAACTTGAAGGCCAGTTAGCATCTTATAACGAAACCTAGCCTTGATAAGATTTACATTAAGTGAAATACATCCTACATTGTGTAATAAAAGAATATTTGTACATATTATGTATATTATATTCATATGAGTATATCAGTCACGTAGTAAGGAGATTATAAACAACTATTTTCAAAGGTTATTTCTTACGTGTGTCATTCATACAAAGACAAACTAACACATGTTTCGCATTAGTCGTGAATATTACAAAATAATGCCAATGTCACATTTCAAAAATCTAACAGCTGACAAAGATACCGTCTAATTAGCATTAATATTTAACTAATTAACATTGTTATTTTTAAACGTGCATTCGAATAAATTATATAATATATAAACATTTAAAATAGTACCTACACAAAATAGAAAGCTCCTTTTTGGAAGCCAATTAAAATAAAACGAACTAAAATATCTCAACAGACAGAGGCATTCTTATCTTATAGTATTTAACTGATATGAGCTATAACCAAATTGTTTTCACCCTGCAACAGTTCATGCTATGACGTAAGTAATCAGCGTGTGCGCACATGTCTTCCGCGATAAACACTAATACGTGCAAATAGCCTATAGGCTGGCTATGTAATATTACCGCATCCATTTAGTTGTCTAACTCGTGACCTTGACTTTATATTGGTTGTTGAGTTTAAAAAAAACCACTAAATATATTTGGAAATATGTTACATACTCTATAGTATAGTTCAAGTCTGAATAAAAAATTGTTTATCTTACACGCTAAATACATAGAAAATCAGTTGGAGTTGCCATTAAAGAAATAAAACGTCGTAGGTTCGTGAGTTATATACATATACCTATAGCTTCGAAATAAATTATAAAAAAGGATCTATTATAATAATATATAAAATCTATAATATGTAATAATGTAGTTTTTTTTTCAAATTCCACCTACACTGTAAAGAAATTGACGACGATAAAAAAGCGTGCAGTTCTTTGCATTTGGTGCACTGTCCTTAGTCTATATATACTATTTCTTTGACAAAATACTAGTTATAATCCGCGGCTGTTCACGACAAAAATAATTAAAACAATCAAAGATTAAGAGACTTAAAAAATCCAGAATCGGTTTAGTACTTCCAGCGACTATACTTGAAAATAGCATACAAATAAACTCGTGAATATTTTCAAGTTTGCTTGAATGAAACTTGTTACATAATACACGTTATCTCGGCAGATCGGTGAGGCGTGTCGTTAATGTGGATATTTTTAAATCGCTATAACTCACAAGCAAATACTGGCCGCGTGTTTATCAACAGTGTTAGTATTCGTTTTAGCACTGTTTGGAAACACGCCATTATGTTAACTATATATATTATCTACTGCAAACATTAAATTGCAGACATTTTTTTTTTTATTTAAAAAAAAAATTTAAAATGTCGTACTACTATTAAAAATAATTGATACTAATACGCATTTTTTTAGAGGAATAATTAAAAAAAAATGAATTAATATATTGGAAATAGAAATGAACAATGGAAGATTATTTTTATTTAATAACCTCCTCCTTTTTGGAAGTCGGTTAAATAGAAGTACAATTAAGACTCTATGGTGCATTAAAAGATTTTTATTGTATTGTGTGTATTGTATTTAGCCCTTATTATTGTCTCACTCCTGGACACCGACCTCCCTTTAAGACGAGGGGGATCATGCCATAAACACTGGCCAAGTGCGGGTGGGCGGACTTCATATGTCTTTCGAAAATTTGATAACTTCCCTTAGACATGCAGGTTTCCTGGCGATGTTTTCCTTCACTGTAAGACAAGTGGTAATCATGTTGGAAATGATTCGCCCATGAAAATGTCAGAGGTGCCAGACCCGGAGTTTGAACCCGTTTCACTCGGTTTCTCAAACGACCTCGTTACCACTGGGCTACCAGTGCCTATTTTTATTTGTAGCTGTTTGTAATTATTATGTGTAGCTGACCAAATGTAATAGATGGTCTTATATAAGAAATATAAGCTAATAATTCTATTTGAAGTAAATTAAACGTATTAAAATTCAAACTCATTAATAGTTTAAAAGGCGTCGACTCATGAATAGAAACGAACTCTGCGTAGAGTTGTGCTTATGACAACTGAGGGCTTAGACACGATGACATTTAATAAACGCTTATAGAAAGCTAAAAAATATATGAGAGTGACATATTTTAGCGTTACAGGCGTGGAAATCTGACATTCCCAGACATTTTATTTTAATTTTCTTTTAACGTCATCGATACTAGAAAGTCAACTTGTCTAAGAGTCCTGGTGAAGTTGAAAGCGATCTAAATAATCAATTAGGTCACTGGCTGGGGCTGGAGTTGCGAATAAAAAAAGTAGACTAGACAGGTGGAATGCACAAACGTCGGTTCAAAAGCCTGAGTCATACAAAGTCTATATTCGTTTAATGGTGGGTATTTAAAGTAAATTCAATTTATGAGACTGAATAATTTAGTGGGCAGATTGTTTTATTTATGTGTTTTGCCATTTTTTGTATATCGTGTTATGCTTGTTATGCTAGGATAATAAAATTTTATTAAGCTTTGCTTGAAAGAAAATTTAAATTTTCTAACTAAAGAATATAAATAAATATGTTGGGACATTAACACACAACACTAACTAGTTCCATGGTAAGCTACGAGGCTTGTGTTATGGATGCCAGATAGTTGATACACGACACATATATAACTTTAAGTACATATGTACATATTATAAATATAAACACACATGAATGGAGTACAAACATTCGTTCTCATCACACAAATGAATGCCCCCAGCGGGACTCGAACACAGCACACTGAGTCAAACGTGTCGTCCAAAGAATAATTAATCAAGAAATTACTTGTTACATCTATGAGAATGGTAAATACATACATATACGAGTATTCGAAATGTAGACGCGCTTCTATCTATTGACTAAAAATTTTCGGTTTGCTTTCTTTCAAGCAACATATTGATATTTTCTACAAGAATTAGAAGTCGAAAGTATGGAATAAGGTTCTTTTTCTATGAGATATTTGTATATTATAAAATAATATTGAGGGACGTTTAACGTAAAGATATTCAGCAGGAATGATTGTTTTACACAAAAAAAATATATTCATTTAATTAAAATTAACATGCCGGAGTGCCTAGTGACGCGCTCGCTAGGAAAAGCAAGTGAAGCGGGTTCAAAGCCCGGGTCTTGCATTACTGATATTTTCATGTGCGAATCATTTTCAATATGACTACCACCTTACGGTGAATCATGAGAAAATCTAAATATCTGAGAGAACCTAAGCAACTTTCCGAAAGACATGTGAAGTCTACCAAGCCGCATTTGGACAGCGTGGTGTTTATGTACTCGTAGATCTATGGTCTGATCGCCCCTTGGGAGATGGGCCGTGCTCATTAGAGCAGAATAAAGGGCATACATATAAAGTGTTGTATTACAACGATATAAGATTTAAATAAATATATATCGTCAACCTAGTACAATCCCTTTCAGTTATATCAAACGACTACGATTATTAAGATAACGGTACGTCAAAACCATTCATTCCAAAGATCTTATGAGATCATAGTGACAAAGCCAGGGCTCAGCGCCAGTTGTAAGCAGTTATATAGGTTATATAGAATATTCTAGATAAGCAGCTGCAAGATATGTAGTTTTTAAAGGCCGTTGTCATTTTTTCGAAAAATGTACATCGTATTCAAAGTCACATTACATGTAACTGATCCTTTCTTAGGAGCGGGATTTCTTCTTGAAATGTGAATATGGCTACCCTTACTATTTAATAAAAAAAAATTAAGTTAGTTTAAAATTCGATAATATCTCTTACATAACATACCTACACAAAAACCACCCAAATTGAACCCCTCCTCTTTTACACTTCGCGCATTTATAATTAATAGATTAATTAAACTCAAGTTATTTGTTATGTATATGATAAATACCCATCAACAGATAAAATATAAAACAAATAATTATAAAAATAAAGTATTAAATTGTAGTAAAATTAATTGGTAAATAAACTATCTCTAACCTCTATGTTACCATACTTGGCTAGCATTTATCAATATAATATCTACAGAGTACAAAAATAAAGAATGACATTCACGATATTTAAGAAGTTTTTATTACATCTCCTTATATTAAAAAAAAATCTCCAAACCAGAGATAGAACCAATGACTAGTATTTAATACATGTTAATGACGTCACGCGTTTGGCTGTCGCCGTTCTGTCATACAACGTGGGCGTACATCCCAATATGCTAATGTATTCGTTTGGGGGTCAGCTAAAAGATAAAACAACCAATAAATAATTTAGTAAGTAGTTTATTTATACGGAGAGATTTTATGACTGTTATACTTGACACACATACCGATACGTGACAGTTTATTGCATACAAATCTTGGGATCAAGTTAACAATTAATATGTGGGAAAAATAGCCTATATGGCAATATTTCATGTTCAAGAAGGTTTAGCTTTTGATACCTTCTTTAATTTATTTAGCTTTAGCTTTTATATTTATATCAATAGAATGTAAAGGTTTTATATCGTAACCTTCATTCTTGGTTGTAAAGGCTCAATTAATATTGATATTTGCCTGCGCAAATAGACAAATCAATGTCATAAAATAAATTTAATTCAATTCTTTGTATACCATGCCAGTTGTGCACAGTTTAAAAAATGACTTATCATTGCCATAATTGTCATTTCAAATATTATCATTTATCATTGTAATAAAAAATTAAATCTCGTAAGTTATGAAATGGTTACCTGAGGCACAAAATAAATAAATCTCTAAATAAAAAAATAAAGTTACTTAGCTGTCGCTTTGAATTTCGATATTCTTATAATAAGATATTCGTTTGCGATTTCATGGTTGATTACAATACGATTGGCGCACAAACAAAAGAAGATAACTATCTGAACAAAGCAACGTAAAAAGCTAATTTATTTTTGCTTAAAGCTTCACTTTCTTTTTTTATAATGACATTGAGTAAATTTAATGTTATTTTAAACTAGCGACTCACCCTCCCTTACGTTTTATCGTTAAGTATAGATTTCTTAGAGATGAGATATTTTCTTGCAGTAAAAAGTATCCTATATGTTGACTCGGATAACCAACTATCATCATACCAAATTTCATAAAAATCTGTCTAGTGGTTTTCTCGTCATGCGGTCACAGATAGACAGATAAAAATTCTAAAAACTATAGATTCGGCCTCTGTATCGATAATAATGATTATTTCAATAAGATTTTCCAAAAAATGCTAAATGTACAGATTCGACTCAGAATTTTATTATATGTAGGTATAGATGATACAGGTTTTATTAACATTTTTTTCTAAGTTTGTCGTTTCTTTCCACCTAACACCCAATCGAATTTCTTTACCATCTAACACCCAATTTAATATCTACAAACTGGTGTTGAAAAATTAATAATTCCAACACATATAACATTTTTTTTTCACATTAATATATTTAATGACGTTTAGAAAACGTTTATGTCATGTGAATATGCTATAAGTTAACTATGATCTTTATTTACAAAATAATTATTGTCTATGGCTACAAGATAGCTGTTTAAGATTTGTTGCCAAAAAACGGCGCGTTTATATTTTTGCATCCAGTATTTTTTGCCAAGGAATTTGGACCGTTGATATTGAATTATTATTATTGAATATACTCTTTACATCTATAGTTCTATAAAATTAAATTTTATCCAAGATCTAATTAAAATGCAATTTTTCATAACACTAATATTATAAATTATAAATGTGTTATTTTTTCTCGCTGTTGAGCTGATAGCAGCTCAATGGCTTTCAGCAAAATTTAGAATAGACATAATGAACATACCACACGAGCAGAAACGTGGACAAAAACTAGTATTATCTTATATAATGCACAACTGATGTCTACGTGTAGTAAGCCATTATTTTTCTTTAGGGTAACAGAGTGAGTCATTACAGCTATACCTTTTTACTTTCAGAACATGTTTATAAGAACAATAAACAAACGACCTAGAAAATGCCAGCATTAGATTAAATACAGAATATTTCTCTGTTTTATAATTTAATAAAACAGTGCCAAAGTATATCAGCATTATCCTTATGACAGTAACATTGAAAACGATGCACGAAGAAACTTCATTATTTATTCACGTGTATAATTATACTGTACATAAAAGATTAAAAATATATATTCATAACTAATCAAAAATTATAAGGCACTAGTATTTGCATGCGACTCTACTCGTGTGGCAGGTTAAAAATAATTTTTCAAATGTTCAATTCAATTCAACTCTTTATTATTTGGCTTTTAGGCGTGCTAGTTGGGCATTGCAATCATTCCCTACATACAAACAGTCATTCATACTGTAAAATACTGCAAATATTGTAGAGTGTACAATTGGCCCACAAATTGAAAATGTTAAGTTTCTTAGTAAAGTATGGCATTTCCTGTTTTGGTTTCAAAGAAATTTAGTAATTATTATGTCCTTTAAGCTATAAGCAATGAAATATTTGACGGCTAGTTTGACTCAGTTTGTAGTGACCTACTTGCTGTGCCAGCGGTCGCGGGTTCGAGTCCCGCTGGGGGCATTCATTTGTGTGATGAGCACGAATGTTTGTACTCCAGTCATGAGTGTTTATATTTATAATATGTATGTATTTAAAGTTATACGAGTAAATGATCTGGTATCCATAACACAGGCCTCGTAGCTCACCATGGAACTAGATGGTGTTGTGTGTTTATGTCCTAAAATATTTATTTTATTTATTTATTATTTTATTTTATCATAATATATTTTATCATATTATCATAAAGATGAATTAAGATTAAATATAAGTTTTATTAAAATCAATCATTTGTAAGCTACACAGAGCTCTCTAGCAAAGAATGTCTACTTTACAGGCACAAAAATAAGTGCTCTAAGCTTGTGTAAATATTTAAATAGATTCTTGCCTCCTACATAATTTCAAATACAAATATGTCTGATATATAATTTTGCAATTGTACTCCGTTATGTTAAGTATAAACAATATTTGATTCAGAAAGGTAAACGAACTTTCAATAGATTATGATGACGCCCACGTCGGAACACTGTTTCGTAACAACTCATCTCGGATGATTGCTTAAATATAACAGCTTATTTCAATTACTAAATTATATATATTTACTTATGTACTTTGTAATCGGTTTTATACATCATATACTTAATGTATAATTTTCTTACAATTCACGTCATTTAGCTATTCAGACAGTTACAATAATGTGAGTATTACATCAGAAATTTTGATGACACTAAAGTATAAAGACTTTTGTTTTTATTTCATACTAGCGACTCACCCTTGCTTCGCTCGGGTTCATCCCTAGCTTGCTTCCCAATACAAACTTTCATCCCCATTTTCACCCTCTCAAGGGATGATTTCCGGGATAAAAAGTATCCTATCTCTTTCCTAGGGTCTCAAACTATCTTTTTACCAAATTTCATCTAAATCGGTTCAGTATAACCAGAGATTACCTCCTTCAACATCACAAACTCACAATTCACAAACTCACAAACTTTATCACTTCATAATATTTATTTCATACGTACATAAATGTCTTATATCTAATACGACATTTATTGTCATTGACTGATAAAGGTGTGCAAAAAATATCGTATTGGCTGTATTAGGACAACAAACGAGCGTGTAGGTGGATGTTTTTACATAGGTATATAGTGTCCACGTTTTTATTGTTTATGCTGTAAATTTTAGAATAATACCTCAACTTGCCTTATTCAGACTCTGAAATTTTAGAGCGCCATAATGATTTGTTTTTATTCAATTATGTATAAGCACTATAGAAACTTTAGTCTGACCTTTAAGTTAACTCACCTAGTGATATTGTCCTGTCTCTCAGCTATATTCTGAAGACCGACGGCATCTCGCAACTGCATCACGATCGCAGCTCGCACTGCTTCCGCGCATTTAAACTCCTCTATTCTTTCTGCCAGTACCTAACAATTATAACAGTATTACTTTATATTGCTTTATATATGTATGTATATATCACTTTATATGCTTATGAAAATAATATAATTAAAAATTCCTGTAGAAGCAATAGGAATTGCCAAAACTAAAATGGCTTTATTTATTTTTTATTTCAACTTGTATGTATGTTACGAACAAGATGTACGCTCTTTCACATTCCATCTTTTCCTTTCCAAAATATTAACTTGCGTTTGACTTTCAATACATGAGAAGAAAATTAATTGCGATATTTAATATTATTAACTGTAATTTAAATCAAATCAAAATATAAAGGAAATTTACTACATATTAAGTTTATTAGGTATCTACTATCTATGTTTCTTCAAAATTAAAAGAAATTAATAATTGAATAGTTCAAATAAAAAAATAAAAACATTATAATATAACATAATAAATGAGAAAAAAGTAGATTCAAAAGCTCGCAGTTACTGATCCGCTAACACGCAATACAAGCGCACGGTTCGTTAAGCATAAAATCCTCCACTTAGCCGAGGCAACTTCTGTCCACGAGTTAATATAATACAGGCGTATTTCTAATAAAGTTGTTATAAAGAAACAAGCTCTTTAATGTTTCTATTTTATAATTCTCATTTTTTTTACTAATATTGCACTTAAGTTTATATGACGACACGTTTGGCTCAATTTGTAGTGACCTACTTGCTGTGCCAGCGGTCGCGGGTTCGAATCCCGCTGGGGGCATTCATTTGTGTGATGAGCACGAACGCTTGTACTCCAGTCATGGGTGTTTATATTTTAATGTTATATATATATATATATATATATATATATATATATATATATATATATATATATATATATATATATATATATATGTAGTGTATCAACTATCTGGTATCCATAACACAAGCTTCGTAGCTTACCATGGAACTAGATGGTGATCTACGTTAATGTCCCAACATATTTATTTATTATTTATTTATATATATTAATCAGAAAACAAAATTAGATAAACTTACCTCAACATCATCCATATACAAAGATGTGTTCTTAAAAATATCTCTCTTTACTACTGTCACATACGGGCCTTGAATGCCACCGACGAACTTCTCGCAGTTAAAGAAAATCGCATCCTTTTTAACCATAGCCTCATCCATGCTAAGGAAAATAGGGTTCATATCTATCGCTGAAGTGGGAGCAACTAGAGTGTAGTCCCAAAAAGACCATGCACCATACTGGTGGAGTAGTAAAGTAGTTGCTACATCATCTGCCAAAACACCTGTTAATTTAGATGCCGCTGGAAAGAAACCTATCATACGTTTGCCAGTTCCAGTGTTCTCTTGCAATCTCAGTTCCAAGTTATTCAAATCAATGAACCCTTCTTTGGTTTCTGGGATTTTGATTATCTGCAAAGATAAGAAATTATTATTCAAAAGACGATTAAGTTGTATTGTTTCGTTGAGGTACGTACGAGCATTTGGATTTGCACAAAGTTTTTGTAATAATATTTTTGTAATAACAATCGCTATAAGTCGCTAAGCCATAATAAGTCGCTAGTGTCAATATATTTGACAGTAGCGACTCGCTTCGCTCGGGTTCGTCCCTAGGTACGTTTTAACGGTTAGGTTAGATGACATACAAATCCTTGAATATTTCGGCTTTTCTGTACTATAATATGCATGTATTATACATATAAACCTTCCTGTTCAATCACTCTATCTATAGCTAAAACTGCATTAAAATCCGTTGAGTAGTTTAAAAGATTTAAGCGAGCAGACAGCGGAAGCCACTTCATTTTATACTAGGTAAAGATAGCACATCGTACTTATATATATGTACTAGGTTTTATATACAAATTAAAGAATCGAAAATGACAAGTTACAGTAGCTATTTTACTATTTATTGTTATTATAAAATTCAATTTAACCATAAATAAGAGATATGCTCAAAATAATCATTAAGGAGTAATCAATATGAATAAAAATGAATCACCGAAATGTATGCACGCGCATAACTACCGATCGACTGCACCAAATTAGATAATTTCTTTTTTTTTCTGTTTGTTATTGCTAGGACAAGCTTTGTATAGAAATTAAAAGAATTTTTTTTTTTTTAATAAAATAAGATATTTTTAAATCTCATGATATGAAAAGTGGGGGAGTGAAATAGTTTTTATCCCGGAAATCATCCCTTAAGGAGGTGAGCATGGGGATGAAAGTTTGTATGGGGAAGTAAGCTAGGGGCAAACCCGAGCAACAAGGCCGAGGGTGAGTCGCTAGTCTCTATATATCTAGAGTAGGTAATAATATTATAAGTTATTGATATCCTCCTTATAAGTTAAATCGAATGCTAACGAATGATTGCATATAAAATCAAGAAGCAATTGTTGTAAATTTTAAACGATTACCGATCTCTAAAAATAAACGATTTTGAATGCGCACCGAATTTGCGTTAGAAGGTTAACAACCTTCGAAACAGATATGTACCTTGTTGTACTTGCTAATATGTAATAGTAATAATTTAATAAATATTGAATTTGATTTGAGCTTAGTTTGAGCTTTAATTTGTAATACTAGGGATTGGATTCGGCTTTGCTCGCACGTGAGTGACACTTTAGTTCGCCACTACTTATTTACTTTTTTCAACCGACTTCAAAAAGGAGGAGGTTCTCAATTCGCCTGTATGTTTTTTTTTTTTTATGTTTGTTACCTCAGAACTCCGTCATTTATTAACCGATTTGGACAATTTTTGTTTTGTTTGAAAGGGTATACTTCCAGATTGGTCCCATTTAAATTTCAAAAAAAAATACCACCCCTAAGGGTGGAAAAACAACTAATGATCAATTTAACCTACTTCTAATTGTCATATTGACTTGAAACTTTGCAAGTATTTCTATTTCCGTTGATAGTACAGTGGTTCGGTGTTGTTGACCTGATCTGATGGCAAGGCCAGAAGGTGGATAGGTGGAACTCTTCAACGGCTAATAGTAGATACTTTGAGTTTGGGCTTATTTTGTTTGATTTGACAAGCCTAACACGTTAGAATCCTTACTTTGCTACTATTGTCTACACTAAAAAGGGAAAAATAAAAACTTTTTAACAAAAAAATAAAAACCGACTTCAAACAAAAGCACTAAAAAGTGAAAAATAACTGATTGGTAGTTTTCATTTACTATACATACCTAATCAAATATTTTCGAAGTCGGTGTGCTTTGCTTTGTATGGGCTGGCACCGATTTCGAAAATATTTGATTAGGTATGTATTTAATAGGTAGGCTTTAATTACTTAGCCAAAGCACACCGACTTCGAAAATATTTGATTAGGTATGTATAGTAAATGAAAACTACCAATCAGTTATTTTTCACTTTTTAGTGCTTTTGTTTGAAGTCGGTTTTTATTTTTTTGTTAAAAAGTTTTTATTGATTTAATTGAAATCTCATCTATAGAGATAAATAAAATTGAAGTGTCTGCTTGTGATGTCAAAATAACAACAGCGTTTTACTAAATGCATATGAAATTATATTCGGTAATTATAAGAAAAACGCATTTTTTTTAATTTTTGTCTGTCTGTTTGTTCCGGATAATCTCTGAAACGGCTGGACCGATTTTGACGGGGTTTTCATTGGAAGATAGCTGATATTATAGGGAGTAACATAGGCTACTTTTATTTTAGAAGAAGAATTAGGGTTCCGCTCAAAAAAAATAAAACCTACCTAAGGACGAACCCGAGTGAAGCGAGGGTGAGTCGCTAGTACTAAGAAATAAGATAGACGGAGCGTACGTAATTTAGTGATTGAAGCCTGACATTATATATTCATATTTTAGGTTGTGTTCGTATTTATATAAATAGTAAAGTATATTCTAATATTAATGTAATAATTCTTAATTTACTTTTCAGAAAAAAATCAAGGTAACCTGGAACTACTTACGATTTAGACATTTTTTCTAGGTAATAGTAATAAAATACTACACGGCAAATTAAATTCACGTTATATATATATATATATATATATATATATATATATATATATATTATATATATATATATATATATATATATATATATATATATGTATGTATATATATATATATATATATATAAGAAAATTCTATTTAATACGTTTTCCTCATATTTTCAATAATGATTACCACTACACGAACACTAGAAGTAACTAAATGTTCATTTATTTCAATGCTTTCTCCTACATAATAGATACAAGAAAAGCATTGACACATTTCTAAATGCACAACTTAAGTGGTTGCAGCAGTAACGTAAATAGGTTAAGTATTCACATTAGCATTAGGTACTTGGCACTAGTTTTTCTCGTATACGAGTATGACTAGAGCAATTGCATAATCTTTACTTGACGACTCAGACTGACATGTGCCACATTACTAAAAGCTTGCTTTAACAAAAAATCTATACATATAATAAAATTGTAACTAAGCCGAATCTGTACATTAAATATTTTTTGGAAAATCTTATTGATATTATTATCGATAAAGAGGCCGAATCTATAGATTTTAGAATTTTAGTCTCGTCTGTGACTGCATCTCGGAAAAACCACTGGAGGGATTTTGTTGAAATTTGGTATGATGGTTGATGGTAGCTGGGTATCCGGGTTAACATATAGGATATTTCTTTCTGCGGGAAAATATCTCATCCCTGATAAATATCTCTATACTAAACGTAAAAATGTAAATAGGGACGAACCAGAGTGGAGAGGGTGAGTCGCTAATACTCCATATAGTTTTAATTCAATTTTAAATTTTAATATAACAATTTAGCAGACATTCGCATTCATGTCTTTCTCACAATACCTATGTAACTCCTTAAAGGAAAATGAAAGAAAAAAAACATAAAATTCATACCTAGGTACTCAACGTATATTGTACAGAGCTTTTTACATTTTATAAATTCTTGATTCTTTGTTTGTTTCTATACCGGGGGTAACGAATTCGAGTCTCGTTCAAGACCAACATTTATATTGGCCATGTATTTATCGGAGTCTAAGTATTCATATATCACTGAACTTCGACAATAGTGGAAGCTATTGAGTTTGTTACGTAATGAATGACAGAATTTTTGTAATTATGACAATTTGATATTTCAAAATCACTAAAAATTACAAAAAAAACATTTTAGGTCAATTTTCTTTGTGTCAGTGTAATAAAATAAAATTTATTAGCTCGATGACCAATGTTGGTCACAAAGATGGCCTTCACATGTGTGGAATTTATAAACAATAAAGAAATAACTCATACTGTGTCAAGGACGTCCTGATTTGTCTCAAATGACAAATGAAATTATATAAAGAAATAAAAACTCATTAAAAAAATCTTAATAAATATATAAAATTCCCGTGTTACGATGTTGGTCAGTGATGAACTCCGAAACTACTTATCCGATCTTAACGTATTTTTTTTTAAATGTGTGACTTGTTCCAACTTGAAAGATAGGATTATTATTATATTTATTATCTATAGGTATATCTTATATTTGTCCCTATTATTTCCTTTTTTATATTACAAAATTAACGATTTTCATCAGCAACGCGTGGCTGGGTTTGCTAGTGTTTAATATCAAAAATAAAGTCAATTTTTAGCACTTCAAATTTGGTGACCATTTGCAACATTTTCTTAGAAATGCCTCCCAACTTGTTTGGAACTTTTTTCATGGTGTGTAATAAATGCTACGCTAGCAGTCTTATAAATCATCTAATTATTACCCAAGTATTATATATAAAAATCAGCTTTTATACTATAACGTAAGTAGAATTATGATTTCATGAAAAGGGTGTCTGGCAAGGGTTTGCCACGATGTTAAGTGTCTAGCATTGAATGACGTGATTTTTAATAATATTCTGAAGGAAATACCAAAAAAACACACTTTATTATTTGACGAATTTAGATCGGTATTTTATACACCTTTAGTACCGTGTACCTGCCAAAGCCACCATAGCCTGAACTTTATAATGGTCCATCGTTCTTATCTGTGTTGGGAGCATGCGCTGACAAACTTTCAGCCTTTATAAAATGACGAAGGTCTGGCGTTCACGGGCTCTATAAGATTAAAATGAACTACAAAACAAGTTAAATAACATAAGTAAGGCAATGTCAATTCGTTTCAAAGTATGATAAATCTAGGAATTTGCCGAGCGGTATATCAGCAACCTTCGGTTTCGTAATCAGGCGACCTACCATATATATGCATTTGATAAGAAATTGCGTTTTAATTTACTTAGCCAACGTGTTTCTTTTGGTTTTACTGTCATTTTACAACACACGTTGAAACATTGTAGCCTATCTATATTTAGGGTTGCATCAATCTATACATATAATAAAATTGTAGAGGTCGAATGTCTGTACATAGAAACAAAATGCTAAAAACCGAATCAGGGGGGTGTAAGAAGAGAAATAGAACAAATCCAGATTTTTTTCAATTTTTTTGTTTCTCTGTTTGTCTGTTTATACGGCTTAATCTCCGAAACTATTGGACCGATTTAAAAGAAAATTTGCATGTCAATATCTTAAATACTTTTCATCCCGGAAAATTAAAGAGTTCCCGTGGGATAGTTTAAAAACTTTAGTAACTTATACAGCTTAGTATACAACAACTTATGCAACTAATTTAGTAAAATTTGGCATGCTGATACCTTATATTGCCGGTCAAACAACAGATTACTTTTTATCCCGGAAAAATTAACTGTTCCCGTGGGATAGATCTGTTTGAGCTTTTCTAGAGACGAACCCGCGCGAAGCAAAGGTGAGCCGTTAGTTTAAATATAATATCGACATAACACCGAGATATGTCATTTTAATATTAAAATATTACTTAATTCTTATATTTAAGTGATATGTCTAATAGATTAATGAATTGACTATAATCTATCTAACATCAATCCTCTAATATAGACTATATTTTACGTATTTTTAGAAATAATCGATCGTTAATTATAATCGATATTTCAAACTAGCGATTTATTCTCGCTTCGGTCGGGTACTTCCCCAGAAGCCATACCTTTATGTTACTCAAGTCTATCTGTATCCTAAATTTCATTCAAATCCGTCCAGCCGTTTCGGCGTGAAGGAGTATCAAACATACACAAAGTTTCGCAACTATAATAGTAGTCCGATTAGTTAACGAGACTGATATTTTTATAAAAATTACATTCCTGTGTCCATTTATTAATTTTATTAATTTCCGATTATATCTCAACTAGCATTGCTCGCGGCTTTGCCCGCGTTCAGATGACCAAAAACCAAATTCTTAGGTTTTACATATTAGTATGCTCTTACAATGCAGTCTTTGTATTTTTTCTCAGAAATGAGATATTTTCCCGCGGTAAAAAGTATCCTATATGTTGACCCGGATAACCAGTTATCATCATACCAAATTTCATCAAAATCTGTCCAGTGGTTTTCTCGTGATGCGGTATCAGACAGACAGACAGACAAAAATTCTAAAAACTATAGATTCGGATTTTGTATCGATAATAATGTCTATTACAGTTAGATTTCCCAAAAAATATTTAATGTACAGATTCGACTTAGTTACAATTTTATTATATGTATAGATTGGAAAATGAAATAACGACATCATATCTGCGATAAGGTTTTTACAATGTAGGATAATTCATAAAAAACATAATTAAATAATTTTATACTTATTTAAAAATGAGTCTTAAAATATATCCAAGCATTTATTTTTAGAGCGCAAATACCTATTCGTACTAAGTACGCAGTTTATATTTCACTGTGTCGAATTGAATCCATTAGTTTTCTCCATTGAGTTTAAACGAATTCCGAAAGAATTTCCGTGTTGTTTGTGCTTGCGCTCTTGGTTAGAAATGGCGAATTTACTAATTATATATATATATATATATATATATATATATATATATATATATATATATATATATATAGTTGTCGCGGGTTCGAGTCCCGCTGGGGGTATTCATTTGAGTGATGAGCACGAATGTTTGTACTCCAGTCATGGGTGTTTATATTTATAATATGTATATATTTAAAGTTATATATGTATAATGTATCAACTATCTGGTATCCATAACACAAACCTCGTAGCTTACCATTGAACTAGATGGTGTTGTGTGTTAATGTACTGACATATTTATAATTTTATAATTATAATTTATATATATTAAACCACTAAATATCATATATTTCATCCTTACCTCAGCATTTAATTCTTTCCAGGGTAAGAGTTGGCGTTCAGTTTCCCTTGAAGATACAAAGAGAGCAACTCTTTGCGGTCTTAACGCACGTAAGAAGCGGCTTAAAGTGGCTCCAAGGACCACTACGTCATCAGGACCAGCACCCACTACGTTGCGAATAATCTCCTTGGATTCTGACCTAATATTAAAATTTATAATCAATAAACAATAAAACTCTTTTTCTAAAGCTAAAACTTCTATGGCGATTACGGCTCCATCATCAGACCAAGTAGTTGTTACCATATTATTATTGTTACCAAAGTTAAAGTAGTTACCTAAACATTATAGCTTACATTATCATATAGCTTTGCTGTGCTTAAGTACTTGATAAATTAATTAAAAAGTGATCGAAAAAACAAATAGACATATGAACGAAGCCAGTTTGTATAAGCCATTAAAAACGTTTTCCTGCTTCTTGTATAGTCAGGTGCTTTAGCTTAATCTATACTATAATAAAACTGTAGAGGTCGAATGTCGGTACATAGCAAAAAATGCTAAAAACCGAGTCAGAGGGATGTAAGAAGACAAATAGAACAAATCCAGATTTTTTTGTTTCTCTGTCTGTTTGTCTGTTTGTACGGGGTAATCTCCGAATCTATTAGACCGATTTAAATGAAATTTTGCATGGTGGTACCTTATATCCCCGGGCAACAGCTTAGATACTTTTTATCACGGAAAATTAAACAGTTCCCGTGGGATAGTTAAAAAACTATAATAACTTATACAGCTTAGCACACAAAAACTACTGATTCGATTTTAATAACACATCGGCTACTTTTCATCCCGCAAAATTAAAGGTTTCCCGTAAGACAGTCAAAAAACTTTAGTAAATTTTACAGCTTAGTACACAAAAACTACTGATTGGATTTTGATGAAACTTTACAATAATATAGGTCATACATCAGAATAACAAATAGGTTACTTTTTATTCCGGAAAAATGTACGGTTCCCGTGGGATAGATGTTTTCGTTTATTTGTAACGTATTATGTACACAACATGGACCCCAAAACAATAGTTATTAAAAAAATTGTCTGTTTGCCTGTTTTTGTATGCGCGTTTCACGCGAAAAGTATTATACCGATTTCAACGAAATTTGGTGAAGTGATAACTTATTACTTGAGTCAACGTTTAGGATACCTTTTACTTGAAGAAAATCTTTCTTTCCCACGTAAAGATACAATAACTGGTTTTATCGAGTCCTCCCTAGAAACCTTCCGCTGGCTAAGCCTTAAGACATACATACATCCAAACAATATACTAAAAAATCTTGAAAAGTCCTACAGAAAAATTCTGAATGGTATATTCTATTCTTATCTATACCTATAATAAAACTAACATAGTCAAATCGATGTGCGCGTTTCACGCAAAAAGTACTGAACCGATTTTAACTAATTTTTGTATAGTGATAACTTAGTACTCGGGTCAACATTTAGGATACCTTTTACGACAGGCAAATTATTCATTCCCACGGGAAAACACAATAACCGGTTCTATCGAATTGTCCTTAGAAATTTATATGGCTTACGCTGGCTCAACCTTAAGAGATTGATCAAAAAATTGTACAGGAAAATTGTAAGTCTTAAAAAGGTCGATAGAAAAGTTCTCAATAGTATATGTCTATCTCCTAAGGTACACTCGCTATAACTATTTTCATTATTATATATTACTGTTTTATTATACGTTATTTATTCTATCTATAAATATAATAAGACTGTAGAGGTCAAATGTCTGTACATAGAAAAAAAATGCTACAAACCGAGTCAGTTATCTTCTTACATACCGTAAGAAGAAAAATAGAACAAATCCAGATTTCTTTCAATTTTTTATTTTTGTTACTCTGTCTGTTTGTCTGTTTGTACGGGCTAATCTTCGAAACTATTGAACCGATTTAAATGAAATTTTGCATGCTCGTACCTTATATCCCTGGTCAACATGTAAGATACTTTTTATTCCGGAAAATTAAAGAATTCCCGTGGGATAGTTAAAAAACTATAGTATATACTTATACAGCTTAGTAGACAACAACTTATGCACCTAATTTAGTAAAATCTGGCATGCTGATACCTTATATTGCCGGTGAAATAACAGGTTACTTTTCATCCCGGAAAAATGAACCGTTCCCGTGGAAACTAATAGATCTCTATGAGTGTTTTTCTAGAGGCGAACCCGAGCGAAGCGAGGGTGAGCCGCTAGTATGGTAATATAATTGTATATTATACATTTGATAAAATTTAGGGAATTCTAGCTAATTTCAAACAAAGCAAGTTTTACAAATTTTAATTAAAGTAAATTTAGAACATAAAAAATTAAATATGGCACTTTTTTGACTTCTTAGTTAAACTTCATTAAAATTCAACATTCACCCCGAAACTTACCGGTAAATCTCGCTTTGTCCAGAAGTAAGCGAGAGTGCAGTGCAGCGCGTCGCGTGCGTCGGGAGCACCTCGCGCGCTACATACTCCTCTATCCATTGCAGCGCTCGGCCTGAGCCGCTGTAGTCACAATATATAACTGTGGACAATAAATAATAAATTTTATTACACTTTTTATTCATTGTATTCTATTTGCGGAAAACGGAAATATAAATCATATACCTTTATATACATAAAACTAGCTATTTATAAAGAAACAAGGGCTTCGTTTGCGTGTCCCTAGGTTCTACTGGCATTGTTAATACCTATGTGCTACTCTAAATTCCATCCAAATCCGTATAGGCATTTAAAATAGTAGTACGAAAAGTGTACACTTAATTACTTAAACAATACGTTTATATTTACACTTTTCAACGTTTCAGGTAGAGTCTTAAATTCCTCCAGTTTACGTGATACTTTGGTCCACAAAATATTTCTATGCAAAAAATAGCTCAATCCTTTTAAAGTAGGGCAAACCAACAAACAGTTTCGCATTTACATTTAAGGATAGATTAAAGAGTCTATTTATTAAGCAGCATTTATTTACTTAACTCGAGACCGTTTTATTCCAAATACTTCGATGTTTTTAATTTGTATAATCTTAAGCAAACAAGTAAAGTTTATGATTATTATTTTATTAAAAAAATAAAAAATCAATCACTTTTTTAGCCAGCAGTAGTCGCTTGAGAAACCGAGTGGTGCGGATTCAAATTCCTGGTCTCACACCTCTGATATTTTCCTGTGGGAATTATTTCCAACATGATTACCATTTGCCTTACGGTGAAGGAAAACATAGTGAGGAAACCTGCTGTTTTCTTGTATCTTAAAATAATAACTTAGATTTAAATAATCAAAGATGAACAAACAAACTGATAAAACCTTAATATATAAAAAATTACGTTACAAAATTCGTTCTCCTATTACATTAGCATTTATGAAGTAATATTTGACAATAACAAAACTTAAGTTATCTTATCAAGTCCTTGTCATTCGTGTCTATATTATTTTCTAATGTGTTTATTTAGCACTGTCTAGCAGAAAATGGGTGAGTAGAGCTCAAATGTTATCTATATAATGTTTAGAAATAAATATAATTATGTTTCTCTGTTTGTAAATAACGTATAAATTAATCTGAAAAAACTACTAATATAATACGATTAACGCACTTCATTTACAATTAAAATCTTTTTTTTTATTTCCTTAAAATCATAATATATATTTTTTTTCTGATAAAATGTTACAAAAACCATTAAATGGTCGATTATTTCATTTAAATTAAATGTTAATAATTCCAATCAAACAAATACAATACAAGAAAAAAATAACAAATACAAATAAATATTAGATTATCACTTTAAATCCAGGCAAAGATAGGGCGCATCGCTAGTGTATTTTTATATGTTTATTATTTGTATACAAGGACGCTGATAAAGAATAAGTCTGTTTCACTGAGATTACGCATGAATTACGTAGAATTACTTGAACTAGTTACTGTCTGTTTTATTTTTTGTTATATAAGGCAATATATAGGGTAGAAATCGGGTGTAATTCCGAATAGCCCACACTTCCGATTAATCTAAATTTTTATCAGCAAAATCTTTACTTGGTTTAACTGCCTCGGTGGTGTAGTGGCTAGCATGTACGGCTGCACACTCGGAGGTCCTGGGTTCGAGTCCCGGGTCGGGCCAAGTTTAGTTATTAAGTCTTTCTGTATAGTAAGTCTCAGTGACAGCCCGGAGTTGGGAAGTTGGCGGTGTTTCACCCCCGTGCCTCGGAGAGCACGTAAAGCCGTCGGTCCTGCGCCTTAACTCTCACTGGTCGTGTCGAGCAGTCGTCCCACCGGAGTATGAGAGTGACAGGAATAGAGAGTGCACTTGTGTCTGCGCGCACACTTGTGCACTATAATATCTCCTGCGCAGTTGGCTAGTCTCAATGAGATTGGCCGCCGTAGCCGGAATCGGCTAGGAGAACATCATCATAACTTGGGTATATACGAGTTAAAATGACTTATCATCGCTATCACCAAACAGCGACCTGCGACTGTAGTTTCGGTAGCCTATTCGTATAATGACATAAAAACTTAAAAAAATAAAATAAAAACTGACTTCCAGGCACTAAATTGTAAAAAATAACTAAATGGAGGGTTTCATTTAGAATAGATACATAATTAGATATTTTCGAAGTCGGTGCCAGCCGATGCAAAGCAAATCTAATATATTTCGATACGTAAAATACATATTTAACTATAAGATATTCATATTTTAAACTAATGAAGTGTCATATTTATATCGGACACAAAACTTTTCGGGTGTTAAAAGTTTAAAAAAACCAGCCCGGCGAAAACGGGCAAGTTTCGTTTTTATATTCTTATTGCTTATGAACTAAAATATAAATGCAAATAAATAACAATAATTATCATTGCAGTATTTAGATAAAATTACCATCTTCAATATTACCCTTGAAAAATTTTTCATGTAAAATTCAGTTATAAGGATAATATTACGTAGTGGTTATATCACATTAAGTTCACACATATCGTGAACGTTAGATTTATTTTTATGAAAAAATTACGGAAATAATTTTTTATAGGAAGTATACCAACCTATTCTTTACATTTATGACTTTTTTATGACACGATTCAAAGAAAAAATTTAATAATTTTTATTTTATAATTACGAGTACTTTTAAATTAAAACAAAGATAATTTTAAAATATGTATATGTAAGAACTTTTTTAGAAACAAACTGTCGAGTCCTTGAAATCTGCTATTTTGCCGCACTAAATATATTTATTATTTACCTTTTACACTCCACGGTTGTCCCAACGAGCTAGTCCAGATCACGCCTTAAAAATATGATCGTAAGCAAACATACAGTGCAAATATTATTTACGTAAGAACTTTTATTACCAACGGCGCCAGAGATGTTTTATCCTAAGTCTGATGATTACTCAAATATATTTTTAATCGTCTTCGCAAATAACATTTACTAATATTTATTTGAGTATTAACTCATTAAATCGATATTTAATCGATTTTTATATATTAGAGAATTATTTATTATTATTATAATATAGTTAAATAGATGTACATGTGCAATGGAAGATAAAATCATAAAGTCATTTTATCAATTTATGTAGATTATAATTAATTTTCACATTAAAGCATATGAATATGAATGTACAGTACGAACAAGCGTTGTAGTCGCATGTATACAAAGTACCTACTAAATAAATTCGTTATAAGTAAAAAACCTACTTAGTAATTTCTTTGTGTAATCTTAGTAATTTCTTTTTGAGAAAATAAAATGTCTTAAACCATAAACCATAACCATAATCTCATCAAAATCCGCATAGCCAAAGCCTACAAAATTCCCATTTACTTGTAAAATAATCTATACATATAATAGAATTGTAACCAAGCAGAATCTGTACATTAAATATTTTTTGGAACATCTTATTGAAATAAACATTATTTATTATCTATTATTGATACAGAGGTCGAATCTAAAGTTTTTTAGATTTTTTTTCTGTCTGTCTGTTACCGCATCATAGAAAAACCATAGGAGGGATTTCCATGAAATTTGACATGGTGATAGCTGGTTAGCCGGGTCAACATATAGGATACTTTTTACCGCGGGAAAATGTTTCATTTCTGAGAAAAAATACAAAAACTACAATGTAAGAGTATACTAATATGTAAAACCTAAGAATTTGGTTTTTGGTCATCTGAACGCGGGCGGAGCCACGGGCAATGCTAGTGCAATATAAGCTTGTTCATGTATTCAATAAATAAACATACTATAAACAAACTCTGTCTCTACAGCGACAGTGCGTTGAGATTTAGAAGCAAAAAATCACATTTAAATGCATTCCACGGACCAAGGTAGACTACCATAATTCAAGTATCGTGGAACCTATTCAGACTGAATGGATGAGACGTGTCTGTTCTAAGTCGCTCATAAAGTAGTCTGAGGTAGACTCTATGCGCTATACGAGTGTGCTGTCGATATGGGAAATTAAATTCTATTATCATTAACTTGTTCTTAGTTTTAATAATATCTAAGGAATTTAAGATCTACATATTTGATTAAAAAAATGAATAATCACGTTTATGTTTTTCTAGTTTGTCCGTTAAAAGAAAAATCAATTTGTTTCGTACGTCTTCATCATTACGTCACCTAACTACAACTAACTTTACTTGCCATATATGACTTGACAGATACGCAAATGACTTTATAAGGGTTCCATTTTTTATCTGGCACACAGAACCTTTAGAGTTAGATAAATTAGGACTTATAATAAAAGTATAACATTGCAAATAAACCTTGGCCTTGTTAAAGCAATTTAGCCCAAAATGGACAATGTGTGTAGGATATTTGCAAAAATTACAATTTTATTTGCTAAAAGGTCGTTTCAGTTTAATATGACTTCCGTTGACAATATAATATAAAGTTCCGCGTGCGCTTGAAATATTTTTAGCTTTATTTCCATTGTTTTTTATTTTTATTAAAATCGCGTATATATAAACTGAAACTCAAAGTATATCAAATGACAACTACGACGTTAAAAAAATACTACTAAATTCGACTTATATGGTTGAACATACCCTTTTAGAAAAACTTTTTTAGATGTGGTAAGAAAGTGAAGTAAAAACCACCAAAGAAAAAAAAGATAAGCAAATTAAAAAAAAATATTAGCTTAACTTAATCTTTATTTACCAAATATAGGTAAAATTCAAACTGGAACGGCGACTACATGTATATTGTAAAGTATTTTATTCATAGAATTTTCATAGAATATGTTATTATTCATATCCACTGTGCCTTTGTTTACTTATGAGTGATAATATTGTTGCATTGATTAAAGCAGTTTGTTTAACAAGGAATGCAAATAATCGGTCATAAAACGCTGTATGACTGTTAAGTGTGTACTTATCACGGTTACTTTATTTATGTATTTTTTTAAAGTGTACACAAATTAGATTTTATCAGAACAAGAAGCGAACTCGGAACCTTACAATCAGTCAAAGACACTTCTACTGCACTATGTGGTATATTACATATAATTCAATTAAAAATGTTTGTTCAATAGTCTATTTTGAATTAAATGATAAAAATTAATTAAATAATGAATAAATGCTTCATTTTAATGCATATTGGTATTTCTTTATAATGAGTTTTTTTTTCTAAAATTTAAATAGAATATTAAATTACGGAAGAGGTATATAGAGCATATTACATAAAATATTTTAAGGCAATGCTATCGATACTTATTTATTATTCTTTCTATATTCAGTTCACAATAGTATCCAGCTGTAGCACACGTGTAACGGCAACTGTGAAAGTCAAATGAAAGGCATTTTTAATACGCAATATATAAAAAAAACACAATCATTGTGTTTTTTTTTTATATTTTATTGAATATTCAGTTCATTCCTTTTTTAAATTAGGTATTTTAATAATTCAACAGCCATAGTTGATTATTCTCTAAATTATTTTTCTTTTAAAAGCTTTTACGTAGCAAATGAATAATAAAGATATGTATGTTCATAATTTATATTTTATTTTGCTGACATTTTAAACTTTGTATCATACCATTACATAGACTTTTCCAAGACAACAATATATTATATTGGCCTTGTATTGTCTTAAAGTACTTAGTATTCGTATGATTAAAAAGATGAAATGGAACAGCAGTATTTTTAAACAAGAAAATAGGTTGGTTGGTGTATTCAAAGATTTTTATTTAGGTAATATGTCAGAATTATAAGCATTGCTTGTGTAAGACAAAAATAATTTGTCCTAAATGTTTTTTTGTCGTGTATTTAATGAGGCAGTTTAGATGTTAGATGATGACAAGTTTTACTAAATAATGATCTCAGCATAATATGTAATATCATTATTTTAAAATGTATCACTTCTATTTCTTACGCTTCGTCGGACTGCTTTTTTATAATTTAACTAGCATTGCCCGCGGCTTCACCCGCGTTTAAATAACAAAAAACCAAATTCTTAGATTATACATATTAGTATACTCTTACAATGCAATTTTTGTATTTTTTCTGAGAAATGAGATATTTTCCCGCGGTAAAAAGTCTAATCTAATCTTGCATGTTGACCCGGATAACCAGCTACCACCATACCAAATTTCATCAAAATCCCTTCAGTGGTTTTTCCGTGATGCGGTAAGAGACAGACAATCAGACAGACAAAAATTCTAAAAACTATCGATTCGGCCTCTGTATCGATAATAATGTTTGTTTCAATAGGATTTTCCAAAAAATATTTAATGTACATATTCGGCTTAGTTACAATTTTATTATATGTATTGATAATATAATAATATTTTTTTTCTTTTAAGGATAGAATCTCAAAAATGTTTTATTATTGGTGACAAAAAAAATATAGTACATAGTAACTTTACTGTACATGAAACAATACGCTAACAATCAAATTTTCCATCTATAATAATAGATATATTTTCTAGTGTTTATGGCTATAAGATATCTTTTACGTAAAGTTTTAATACAATAGCTTTATTGTTATTGGTCTGCCTTTTATCTAGAATCGTTCTAACATACGTGCCGCTTTTAAAGTTTGACAACACAATACGAGTATTGTGACGTATAACTCAAGTTTCTTGTATAGTTTTAAATATATCAACGTTCACTTTGTTTATGTGGATATATTGTTAAGTATTTAATCACTAATGACCCACCATTTCTTTGTTTTTGAACTCGCTATACCTACCTTGCCATACCAATCCTGCCTACTATTGATCAGTAGTTTTCTTTCAATTTAGTCCAAACTAAATATCTGAGAATCTTTTCTTTGTACCTACTTGATGTGACTTGATAAAGAGTTACTAAAGACACTAAGGGAACTGTCTGTTAGGCAGTAGTATAAAGGCTTCATGATATTTATTATTTATTTACTTATGTACAATGTCCATATAGATAATTCAAAGTAATTTAAATTGTTATGCTTTGCATTTGATCTATTATTTGTCGTAAGAAACTGTATAAATCTAATTAATTGAACCGAGAGACGTTATAATCACATCTCATTTTTCACTTTTTTTTGTTCACGTCCAAACTGTCTGACATTGGCAAGTTCACTGATCTGTTGACTTTGTAACCCTAGAATTCACTAAAGCCTTCCTTACTAAAATATTAATTTAAGAACTATAATACCAGCACATAACATTATAAATATAAAAGAACATATAAAGCAGCCATATCGAATTTTCCCACTAATCCAACTTTGAAAGTTTCGGAATTAATAGAATAATATTAATTAAAACATAATCATAATAAAAATATACTTATCAGTACGCATAAAAAATATATTTATGAATTTCACATCACTGAACAAGCACTCTTCATACTATATCCAACCATATCTCAATTTCAATACCAACATAATATAAGAATTCAAGGTTACACAGTTGAATTAGCATAGTTTCGTCATTTGCACGTCTATACATATAATAAAACAGTAACTTAGCAAAATCAATGTGCGCGTTTCAGGCAAAGAATACTGAACCGATTGTAACTAAGGTACACTCGCAATAACTGCTATTCATATATATCTATTTAAAACGTACCTGTCGCAAAGTGAGTAATTAGTCTTTTATAATTATAGTTAAAATATATACTTTTTTGTTTTGCACTACAATTATAAAAAGGTTTTATGTTTGTTTATTAAGTAAGAGATAAGCTTTTATTTGAATCTGCTAACTACTTACTGAAAATTAAAATACAATTCAATGTAAAACGCGCACGTTTGGACAACCGAGTGAAGCGGGTTCCAATCCCGAGCCTCACACCTCTGATATTTTCGTAAGCGAATCATTTCTAATTTGATTACCACTGGTCTTACGGTGAAGGAAAACATCGTGAGGCCTTCTGCATATCTAGCAAGTTTTCGAAAGACATGTGAAGTCTGTCAACCCGCACTTGGCCAGCGTGGTGGACTATGGCCTAATCCTCCTCGTATTAAAGGAAGGTCCGTGCCCAGCACTGGGACGTTAAAAAAGGACTTATTACACACATACTAGGTTTTGTACAGTACTTCTTAAGTGAGATTATGTTTAATGTTTTACTAAATATAACAAAAGGATTATCCTTATGTGACCTAAATACACATAAAAATGCCACTTACTCTGCTCACATAACGCAAAAGCTGGAATGACATCATTGCACTCGCTACTCACGATCATGTCTGCGACGAGATAAAAAGGCTATAACATATTTTATACTTCCAGTCACCTTGACATTTTCTAAAATATCTTTTTAAGAGTAGTCTTCTTCAAAAATATCTACGATCTACGTCATATAGATAATAAAAACCCTGCTTATAGAATATGTTTTTTTTTTAATTTATTATAGGTAATTTTGTTATGATAAAAGTCAATCATATAAAGTGTACAATGTACATACATTGTAATTTTTTAATGAACATACCTGTTAACTTGAGCTATAACAAGCTTGAGCTTTTTAAATAAAACTATCTTTTCAGATTATTTCGCGGATTTATTTAAATTTTTGGTTCCCGATGTGTCGAATGCTTTACAGCAATCATGGTCACGGGAGAGACTAAGGTTTTAGGCACCTCAAAGGCGTTATATACTTGTTACAGACAGTGCCTACCCGCAGTTTTTCAAAAATGATTTCATAAATTCAAAAATGGCACCAAAGTACATACTTGTACCAAGTACTACATATGTATATAAAATTTAAAAACATTTGTTATATAAGTATTTTCAGTATCGACAAACATATCCCACGCCCCATAAAAATATTCACACATGAGTCCCGTTATATAAATAATCCCAAATATTATTTCTGGGTCACAGCCAAGATCATCTGGTGCGAATTATACCAAAGGTGAATAGCTTCTTACATACAAAATGATCTCGTAATTATGTTGTCTATGAAATAATATAAATTGCGTCCATTTTATAACCATATACACTATTATTTTAAATATTTTAAATTAACTTTAGGTTACTTTATTTCATGAAAACAACTTTACAAAATGAAATTATTCTATCGTGCCTGTGTTGTTTTCAGACAAAATATCTGCCATTCTGCGACAGGTACACTAGATTTATACAATGTCAATCTATTTTGCATACATAATAAATGAGAAGAATATTTTTTAACCATTTTTTTTAAAAACAAAGTCATCGTTAAATTAAAGTGTCCTAATAAGCAAATAAGTATATCTTAAAATAGGCCTAATTAACCTATCTCGAGCCTACAAAGACATTTCTTTTAAATCTTATTATTACCTATTATTTCATATTAAAAAATAAAGAACTAGAAACCACGTTACAAACGCATTCGTAACAAAACAATCAACATTTATATGAATGCATGTTATATTTAAAAACATTCTTGCACTTAACATAAATTAGCAAAAAAACATTCACGAAGTGCGCAATATTTTTACACTATCGTATTGAAACATAACCGTTTTGTTTGTTGATAAAGACTAGCTGCTAACTCGGCACGTAATTCCTATGAAGTAAAGTGTTATATTTCAATTATTAAGGAATTCGCCAATGGAACTGCGTATTTGGTTGAGGAATGTACCTTCGAGAAATTTTGAAGCATTGTCTAATTGCGTATTAAAGCAAATAATATGCTAGGTACTATGAATATTGAACATTACGGTTATTAACATAATTTACTAAAGAGATAAGTTTATATGACTTTGTTTAGTTATTCATGCACTCTGGACATAAATTGATTAATAAACAACTTTTAATAGCATCGAGCGTGCCAGATGAAACAGAGAGCATGTTACTAAAGACAGAAATACTTTAATTTCCTTAGAGGTAACTATATTATAGAAATATTTTATTCATAACTAGCGGAAAAACAAAAACAAAAACAAATCTATCCCACGGGAAGCGTACATTTTTCCGGGATAAAAGTAGTCTATGTGTTATTCTGATGTATGAGCTATATTAAAGTTGTAATGTAAAGTTTCATCAAAATCCATTCAGTAGTTTTTGCGTAAAAGAATAACAAACATACCTACATACATTTTTACAAACTTTCGCGTTTATAATATTAGTAGGACATATTTTCAATATAAAAAAAACTAATACATTAACATTTTTCCTTTAAGTGCTTAGTTACTTTAGATTTTAGAATATTTATAATTTTCTAAAATAATGGAATCTTTAATAACATGATGATGATAGCTGCCCCTTTACGCTCTCAAAAACTTTCATATTATTTTCATCTAAAGCGATTCAGCACTTACTATCCTTTAAAAATTTGGTAAACTTTATATACCATAAAAATGTATTTTACGCTCCATTTCCTACAATACAAAACCCTCCCAATAGAATTTCGCAAACAGTTATGAAAACATAAACATTAAGATATAAGGAGAGTAGGGTACACATACACAAGGCCAATGGCTAAAAGTTATATTTTAGTTAAATTCATGTAACTATTTATATGATCTCCAAGCTCAAACTTACACAAGACAAATGTTTGTATGTCCATTTATTTACATTTGTTTAATATACGTCTTTAAACTTACATGGTTACTGACAATTTATTAGTAAAAGAAAAAAGAAAATGATAAACATGATAAATATCCCGTTTTTCATCACAATAATATTGTTCTAATATAGTTTTTAGCAAATAGACCATTCAGATAAGGTGATATATAAAAAAATTATAACGTATAAACTCCAATAGAATCCCATCAAACGCGACAAAAGTCACATAGAAACCAATAAACATTTATTGGTTTCTATGTGGTTTTTGTCGCTTTTGATGGGATCCTATTGGAGTTTTTTAAATAGGGACGCTTATAAAGAATAGAAGAAGAACGGTGTGATCGATTTTTACCCTATATTTTTGTTCCGTTATCATTAAATACGATAAGTAAATAGATTTTAAATGCTGTTACTTATAAATATTATAAAGAATGAGAAAAATTTCATCGCAAAATACCATTGCATAAGTTAACACTGAAAAATAATACATCTGTTAAATTAATTATTTTGACGTCAATTATTTAATGTTATATCGTTTTGTTTTAATATACCTATGACTCATTGTAAACATTTTTACATTACGGTAACGGTTATGACGACCATAATATTATTTTTATAGGTGTATTTTTTACAACTATCAATTTCCAAGTCACGAAAATTTACTCTTACATAATATATACATATGTATAACTAAGTCTAACAACGAAAGCAATTTTGTTCCTTTAAACACTTCATTAGTAATCCAAAAAAAATATTTATTATCAGAATTACCTACTTGAAACTTGGTATAGAGCATATCTCTTCAAAAAAATTAAATAAATACGAGTCTTAGCATTTTTCGAAATTTATCTGATAAGAGAGTAAACCGTAATAAGGGGCTAAAAGTTTGTATGAAACTACCTTTTTAAATTTTTGTAGTTTTAGCGCGAGCGAAGCCGCGGGTTCTGCTAGTATACATATATCCTACGTTGATTGACAAGTTAGTGTGGCTGAAATCTAATCAAATCCAAAAACGAATCAGATGGACTAATTACATTTAGGTACTATCTAGTTATCTACTTAATTAAAATGGACCTTGTAGAGTCACTACTCTAGCAGAAACTACTAAGAAAGAAATTACTTTTAAGAAAAGCAGACTTTTAAACTAAGGTATTTTTTATTTATCTACACTTACTACGCCGAAAATATATAATTCTTCAATGAAATACGTTCTCGATTATATATGAAATCTAAGCTTAATAAAGATTAACATTCGTATATAAACCAGGATATGACAACTAAATCACACCGTACAAGCCCAAAAGAGCTTTCAGATCAAAAGTAAGGAAATTTGAACCATGTAAATTATATCAAAATCGCACAAACGGGTTCTGACCTTGAGATCGAAGAATTTATGAGAAACACGTGCTGCGAGTCGTGATCGTTTTCAAAGGCAAGGTTATACATTGTGCGCGACCTGCTACTAAAACTAATCTTAAGGCAGGTTTACTTTCTACAATTTCAAAATATTTTAATATTTATTATTCCGTCTGCGTATATATAGTTAATATATAAAGCTGAATATTCCCTTTTTGTTTGTTTATGGCTAAAGTCTGGAGGTATAACGGACGATTTGAATTATTTTCGCTTTTTATAGTATTTTCAAAGAGGTTCTCTAACAAGTCCCTGTATAATATTGTGTAAATATCGCTCAAAGTTGCATGTGGTTACACTGGCATTGTAATATGACCTAGGTTTGATTCCTGCTGGAGAAAATGAAAGCGTTTGTTCAAGTATGATTAAGGGGAAGCGCGATTTTGGAAATTATCAGCTGGCACTAATTATGATTTGACTTGATTGATAACATCTTATGGATATTGAAACATTAATTTTCAATCGTCAATTTCATTAATGTATTGTGTAATTATTGAAAAGATATTTTCGAGTTTATGGAGTACATTGTGTCTATGCCTTACACCTAGTTAGATATTGTGACCACTGACCATAATAATTATTTCAAATCACTTTCTATAGTTAACGTCACTTTTACATAATAAGTACTTAGTAGGTATTATAAAGATTTATTTCTAGTAGAAACATAAATTATTTATTATAGGTTTATCGCCGTGTTGTGATTGCTTTCAAAGTCAAGGTTATCTATTGTATGACGACCTGGATATAACTACACTTAAATATATAGCAACCTGTTTGTGTAACAATTAATTATTCTACTATAAGACGATATTCTACTATGAGAAATAAAACTGTCTTAGATTTACACGAAATACTCCGAAAATATAGTTTTTTTAAACGTTAAGAAATCTTAGACATTAAAAATAACGTTTATGTGAAGAATTTCTTCCATACTTTTCTGTATGTCTTATCCAAGTGATGTATAACATAAATCAAACTAGGGACGAACCCGAGCGAAGCGAGGAAGAGTCACTAGTAATAAATAATAATGTTCTCGTGGATAAAGTAAAACAACACGTTTTTTCGTACTTAACCCCTCAACATTTGCACAGTTCCACAACTAGATAGAAATACAATAGGATATATAATACAAAACAGAATTTCGGTGAAAAATATTTCTACAAATACCTATAGTTTTGTACTGAATAAAAAATATTTACAAACATTCATCATCTTAATCCAGATGAATACAAAGGAGCTATATCAGCTGTCAAACCACACGACCGATAAACAAATTATACCTAGGTATATTAAAAATAGTCTGATATCACAATAAAAGTTAAACTCATGACGTAATGGAACCGGCATAGATCCATAATCCATGAATACGCTAATACACAGCTATTTACGTACGATTAGGTATATTGACGAAAACAACCTTTTTAATCTGTTGAGCCAATTTGGACAATATTATAATTCCTTCTCACGATACTTAGTTATTTTGCTGTCTGCTTCACTCAAATTAAAGGCGTAAAATTTAAAAACATATTACTTAACGACTTAAATATGAGGAATCAAATAGATTTTATATTTTTGTCTGTCTGTTGATGGGCGCGTCGCTTAAAAACGGTTGAATGCTAATTAATTAACCTCATTTGTTGAAAGTTTACGGTTTTAACTAAAAATACTACTTACAAGTATGAATACTATCACATTTTGAATTAAAAATAATGTAATAATAAGCTTAACATTCTTTTTTCTATAGTTCTCTGGCTTTTACGAATATTATTTGACGACACGTTTAGCTCAGTTTGTAGTGACCCTACTCGCTGTGCCAACGGTCGCGTATTCGAGTCCCGCTGGGAGCATTCATTTGAGTAATGAGCACGATTGTTTGTACTCCAGTCATGGGTATTTATATTCATAATACGTACGCATTTAAAATTAAATATGTGTAGTGTATCAACTATCTGGTATCCATAACACAAGCCTCGTAGCTTCCCATGGAACTAGATGGTGCTGTGTGTAATGTCCCAACATATTTATTTATTTATCTATTTAATCCTTTGTTAAACCAAAAACGAAGTACAATTTTAAAACAATACATATTATTTATACTTCTTTGGTTGGTTACAGACCAAATATGTAGAAATATAAACGCGACAAACAATATTTAATGATCTAGAAATAGCGAATACGTATAGATGTCGATTTAAAGACAGTGAATTTAAATCCAAAGTATAGTTAATATTAGCATAATTATATTCCGATTATAGTAACACGTGTACAGATAGCTTAATTGTGTAAACAATTATTACCATGCTAATCTAGATATAATCTAAAGATAAAACACTCATGACCTAGAGTCAATACTACTAATATTTTCCTCAATTCATAAATTGTTATCGATGATTTCTAAATTGAATAACAATGCTTTAATAATAATTATATACATTTATTTATTATTTATTAGAACTGTACATTTTTTATTCAAATGAATATCATTTAATACATAATATACAACCATACACATAATTGTACAAAATCGTACCCTCAGTACGAATTTGTACAATTTTAAACAATGTTTATACACGCTAACTCGTTATTTCTGTAAGATCAAATAATGCAACTAATCTATACTATCTATGATGATGTTCTCCTAGCCGATTCCGGCCACGGAGACTAGCCAATACTAATATTGTAGAGGTAAAGTTTGTGAGTTTGTGACGTTAGGGGTAATCTCTGGATCTACTGAACCGATTTAAATGAAATTTGGTAAGAAGATAGCTTAAGGCCCTGGGAAGGACATAGGATACTTTTTATCCTGGAAATCATCCCTTAGGGGGGAAAATGAGGGTAAACATTTGTATTGGGAAGCAAGCTAGGGACGAACCCGAGCGAAGTGAGGGTTAGTCGCTAGTATTTAGATGAAGATTAATATATAATAAATATACAATTTTAAATAAATAACAAATTGTTGATTTATTTAAAATTGTATATTTTAACGTAGTAAGTAATATTTTAATGACGTCTATTTTGACGTGACAAGATTAAAATATTATTTTGCAATTAGCTATTCAAAATACGATTCGCCGTTCGACAGTTATGAATAACAAAAAGAAAAACATCACAATAGTAGGTGTTACGTTACATAAAACATTTAACGTACAAAACTGTGCTGTATGTTAATGTTATTTTTCATTACACACGTGTATCTACAGTGTTATTATATAAGAGACAAAATTTTGTTTGTTTGTATGTTGAAAATCATTTCTGGAACTACTGAAGCAATTATAAAAAATATTTCGTTTATTCATACTAATAAAAACATCAATGCACCACGCGGGCGAAGTCGTGGCTGAAAGCTAGTATATTGTAAGTATTACAATAAAATATGTCTATGTGGATTCACGTTCAGGGGATATATATGTAGGTTATAAACCAATGGAATCGATGCACTGATGACTGCACAAAAGGTAGCTTTCTAGGGTTATATTCACTGGTAAATGCATTTTACGCGTCCCGACGGCTTTCCGGCCATCGGATTCATCCAAAGATTAAGTTTTGATTTAAGAGGGTATACTCTTATATCAAACGATATTATAGCATGAATATACATTAGCATGAATAGCATGAATATATAGTATGAATTTTATTTATGCACTCACAAAATATAATATTTTAATTTAAACGACTTCCTTCAAAAGATAACTCTTTCATTATTCTGTTAATTTTCCTGTTAATTATTGAAATGTTTATAAATAAGTTTATAAAAACTTTAGTATTTCTCGAATTATAACTTATTTTTCGTTACTGTCGGTCGCTTCATTGAAAAAATGTATAGAAAATAATGAAATAAATCAATAAGTTGATCTTGATAATACTTTTTGTCTTTATCGAAGGATATATTCACAAGAACTATTACTTAATAATTAAAAAAACTTAAATAAAACCGACTTCCAGGTACTAAAATGTAAAAAAATAACTAAACGGAGGTTTTCATTTAGAATAGATACCTAATCAGATATTTTCCAAGTCGGTTGTAATACGTTGTAATGTTTATATATTGTGGTAGGTATAGTTTTTATTTAATAAAAAAAACAAATAAATTAAGCCATTTCAAGGTTATTATATACCTAACTAAAATATAAAAATATTAAATACTTAAAAAAGGAAAAAAAACACAATATTTTTCTAACACACAAAACTGAACTTAACCGTAACTTTACACACAATATTATCTATCATATAGGTATATCTTAAAGGTATAAAAGAACTTTTATAAAAACTCTCACACTCCTGTAAATACGACACTGGTAAATAACATATGTATACAATCAAGGCTTACGCACAAAAACTCAAATATTACCGTACTACGTTCCACTACGATGATATAATTCTTTCAAGAGACAAGAATCGGCTTTGTTCCTCTCAGGCCTTATATTGATCTGGACGGGTTTACTGCCAGGGTCAACTTTTATTGACACCTCTCCAGTTTTAACGTATAGGCTTGTCCCTCTCGGTCAATGTTGCCAGATTGAATTTCATCTTAAAACTGCTTAATGACAGAAAATGCTTTTAAAATAATTAATGTATGTGTTTCTGTCAAAATTAATATAAATTACTATTATATAAATAATATAAAATAATAATTGATTATACTATCAAATAAAAATATGATTAATATAATAAAAAATACTATCCAATAAGACTAGTAGAATGTTTGAACCATCTTATTTTCACTATAATAATTACATAATTTCCCAAACATCACAATATAGATTTCCACCTTGGCAACACCCACTTTGTCCTTGGCAACGACCGAGCCGAAGGAACGTGCCCGGAAATAGGCCACAATAGGTAGTGTACTAGGTACCTATTCCGCAAATACTCAGTAAATTATTCAACTAAATTGAGGATTTGCTGAAAGTTATATTTGTTTAGGGCCGAGTTTTCGTTAACTTGTACTGAAGTGTTATCTGTATGTTACAATATAACGGAGATTAGTTTGTATGATGAATATTTTATTTTATTAATTTAAATAATAAAGAAATATGTTGGGACATTAACAAACAGCACCATCTAGTTCCACGGTAAGCTACGAGGCCTGTGCTATGGATACCAGATAGTTGATACACTACACATATATAACTTTAAATATAACCATATCTTCTATCTATACTATAATAAAATTGTAGAGGTCGAATGTGTGTACATAGCAAAAAAATGCTAAAAACCGAGTCAGTTATCTTCTTACATCCTGTAAGAAGAAAAATAGAACAAATCCAGATTTTTTTCAGTTTTTTTGTTTCTCTGTCTGTTTGTCTGTTTGTACGGACTAATCTACGAAACTATTGAACCCATTTAAATGATTTTTTTCGTGGTCGTACCTTATATCCCCGTGGGATAGTTAAAAAACTACAGTAACTTATACAGCTTAGTACACAACAACTTTTGCACCTAATTTAGTCAAATTTAACATTCTGATACCTTATATTGCCGGTGAAATAACAGGTTACTTTTCATCCCGGAAAAATGAACGGTTTCCGTGGGAATTAATAGATCTCTATTAGCCTTTTTCTAGAGGCGAACACGAGCGAAGCGAGAGTGAGCCACTAGTATTAGTATAAATGTAACTTAATCCCTAAAAGTACTACACTGTCTAAGCTAATAGATAGAGAACAATACCATGTCAGAGTAAAAGAAGCTACTTACATACATGTCCGGATTATATGATTAATAGTTTACACATAAAGTTTATATGCATTATTTCCTGCTAACGACTTACGCTCGCTTCGAGCAGGTGCATCTCTACGTGCTCAACAGCAACCTAGTATATGTTAGTCATAGTTATAGGTCATAGTCTATCTGTGTAGATTTGATCCAAATCCGTCCACCCCTTTCAGCGTGAAGGATTAATAAACATGTGGGTACACCCACATACAAACTTTCTCATTAATAATAGTACTAGCGACTCAAGACTTCGTCCATAGCTTGATTCTCCATATAAACTTTCTTCTCCATTTTCACCCCCTTAAGGGATGATTTCCGGGATAAAAAGTATCCTATGTCCTTTCCAGTGTCTCAAACTATCTTCTCACCAAATTTCATCTAAATCGGTTCAGTAGAACCAGAGATTACCCCCTACAACGTCACAAACTCACAATTTTACCTCTTTATAATATTTTATATTAGTATAGACTAGCGACTTACCCTCGCCTAGTTACGTGGTAGTACCTTTTAAATAGATAATAGGTATGCCGTATGAAAAGTTATTATGAGTAGTTTGGAAGATAGACACATGCTATCGCGTACTTTTCTGTAGACCATTTTAAGATATATATGTAATTTCGTAGCAGTACATAATTTTGATCTATCTCATAAGGTCGAAGTTGCCAGTGTTAGCAATGTAAGCGCCCAAAAATATGTTTTTACGACATAATTACAAGTCTTTGAAATTCACAAATGCTTTATACTATGTATAGATTTCTATAAACTTTTTTTCAACTATTATAATAACGCATACTGAATAATCTCATCTGTATATATGTTAATTCAAAAAAAATATCTTATCTGTATATATGTTAAAAAAATTTTTAAGGTTACACATGCCTTTGCTTTACTAAAATACCCGGAACGTAACAAGTAGGTCACGGACTCTCCCCACAAATACTGTATGCAACGATATTCGACCTTCACTAACCGACAATTCGTCCTTCTAACGTTTTAGTTGCTTTAAAGTCTCCTCGAATAAAAATTCGTCTTGACAATGAATTATTGTATCGAGGAATATTTGTGTGCTTACTCACTAAATACTATGCTTTATAGTTGTTTTATTATTATATTTATTACAAGTGATTAACGAACGCAGTAACTAGGTAATATGACACCTACTTCATGTACAACAGTACCTATTAAAATTAATAAACATATATTATAGTTGCTAAACAGTTAAATATATACATATATATTATAAAAATGATGTGTAACATATTGATAAAATGACATAATATAGGTATTTATATTGTGTTTGAGCGTACAATGTACATAATATAACTTACCACATAAAATATGTCAGATAATAATTATTTGTAAAAGCTATATGAATAAATTAAAAATTATTCATATCAGAGTTTCGTAGCCAAGAGACAATATCGAAACTTTGAGATAAAAAAGCTTAAACGTTAACATGTTTTTTAATCAAACAAAGCACGTCATCAATATTAATATAAGCACATTATAAAACTAGATTAATAGCAAACCGAATTAAATCAAACATATTGGCTATAACGTTACTGGAAATCAGGCAAATGGTCAAATCAAATCAGGGCGAGTAATGACAATTTTAATATTGGTTTTCGATTACATTTACTGAATGCTGAATTACCAAAATCCTATACCATTTATATTGAAAATACAAATTAAATATGTACGTATATATGTGCTTGTTGGTTTTCCTTTTTACACAACAACATATCAACGAATCAACCTATCCTCGTGCGCCAACACTACTTTGTGTTATTCCAGTATCTATTTGTGTATTAAATTTCACCCAAATCCGTTAAGCCGTTTCAGCGTGAAAGAGTAACAAACAAACAAACAAACATACATACATACAAGTTTTCACATTTATAATAGTAGTCAGATCATTCATTTTATTTTATCGTTTCAGTGGGATATTGCAAAAAGCTCCTGAAGTCCTGCCAAGTTGATTACTAGTTAAGACCAGCGCGAAATACGCTTTTACTGTGTATTATAAATATTATAATATATAATTAATAATATCGGTTTTGTGTAATAAAAATAGTACATAGGTATACTTTGAAAAAAATTCAGACACAAACTTAAAAGCAATTAATTTAATTATTGGCATTCAAAAACCTTCATACGCCAATATACATTCGCGATAATACACGAAAGAACAATACGAAAAATAAGTTCTTGGAAAATTATTAAAACACTAGTTTAATAGTGACAAACAATATTTATTTTCAACAGTCAATACCGAGAAGTTTGAACTCTGGCAGAAGTCCATCTGGCGCTAAATTATGATGATTATCCATTATCAAAACAACTTGGTAAATTAATTAGAACAAGGGTCCATAGCTTGCACAGTTAGTTCTATATAATACAGTGTTTACTAACAGGAAGTTTTAAAATAACTAAGGCGTAAAATTTATGCGTTTCACGCGTATATTTTACTAAGGCATTCATTTATTAACTAGCAACTTCGTCCGGGTCTCTAGGTGCCTTACAATAGCCGATAAAGTACCTCAATGGCCATTATTTATTCGACTTCAATTAGAATTAGGTACGTATTATCATTTCTGACACTAAACACATTTTTATCGGAAAAATAGCCTATAGCACTCAGTGGTGATGTAGGTCCCTATTATATCCTATTATATATAGTGGAAGATCTTAGAGTGGTTTCAGGGATTACCCTCCTACATACAAAATGTTTGTCTTTATATTTTACTAGCATTGCCCGCGGCTCCGCCCGCGTTCAGATGACCAAAAACCAGATTCTTAGGTTTTACATAGTAGTATACTCTTACAATGCAGTTTGTGTGTTTTTGTATTTTTTCTCAGAAATGAGATATTTTTCCGCGGTAAAAAGTAGCCTATATGTTGACCCGGATAACCAGCTATCATCATACCAAATTTAATCAAAATCTGTCCAGTGGTTTTCTCGTGATGCGGTAACAGACAGACAGACAGACAGACAAAAATTCTAAAAACTATAGATTCGGACTCTGTATCGATAATAATGTCTATTTCAATTAGATTTTCCTAAAAATATTTAATGCACAGATTTGACTTAGAATTTTATTATATGTATAGATAATATTATAATAAAAGTGAAAATGTATTACTTATAAAAAAATCTAAATATGAAGATATACGTTTCTCTGTCAATACATTAAGTCATTAGATTAAATCTAATTAAACACGTATACACATTTTATTCAAGTTTAGTCTCTCTCTCTCTCTCTAGTCTCAAATTACGTAGTTAGCTGCTAAAAAACTTGTACTGTACCTAAATATAGGCCATAAATTTCCTATTGGCTATGTCAAGGAATCAAAATATATGGACGTTTTGTGGTCTTGAGCCGTATTTGCTGCGTTTACGATCGACCAAACAAAGAAAATGAAATCATTTAATTCGGCAATGAGGTTAGGTTAGACTTAACTTGAATGAAGGTCTTTATTTGAATCCATTCATATTAAAATGCATTCACACTAACAACATTTGCTCAGCTATTGTCATTCTGTTTGTTTGTTAAAATTAAATTTTAAATCAAAATAATATACATATATAGAGTCAAAGTATATTTATATGAAACTAACGACTCACTCTCGCTCCACTTGGGTTCGTCCCTACGTTACGTTTTTACGTTTAATATAGATTGCTCAGAGATGAGACATTTTACCGCTGTAAAAAATATCCTACATATTGACCCGGAATACCAGCTACCATCATACCAAATTTCAACAAAATCTGTCCAGTGGCTTTCTCGTGATGCGTTCCCAGACAGACAGACAAAAATTCTAAAAACCATACATTCGGCCTCTGTATCGATAACAATGACTATTTCAATAAGATTTTCCAAAAAAATGTTTAATGTACATATTGGACTCCGTTAGAATTTTATTATATGTATAGATTTCCATTTTTAAAAGATTTACAATAAAATGACAACAATCTATTTTGTTGTTTGAATAAACATATAAAACTACTGTCATCGTTGTGCTTTGCCAAACGTGAAAAACGTTTATAGCCGACAATATTTTAAGATACGAATATCTAATAGGTAAATATGTGTTTTACATATCGAAATATATTAGATTTGCTTTGCATCGGCTGGCACCGACTTCGAAAATATCTGATTAGGTATCTATCCTAAATGAAAACCCTTGTTTAGTTATTTTTGACCTTTTAGTGCCTGAAAGTCGTTTTCTTTTTTTTTAAGTTTTTATATTGGTGTTTATACAAAACAATTAATAGACGTCGATGGCGCCGCGCCAGAGTATACCGCGAGTAAATCATTGTGGAAAACTTATAACAATAATCTGAATATTTTAAAAACGTCCAACCATTTGCATACAAATGTACCCGTCCAACAAGATATTAACATACATAAAAACTACAAACATATAATAGATCAATTTATGTAAATAAGTCTTCGTTTTGCTTTATTAATATTTGAATAACAACTATAATTTAAAATTTTCAGTCACAACATACAAAGAAAGAGAAGAAAAACACTTTTAAAATGTAAGTAAGACAAATGAATTCGATTACTGATCATATAACAAGCACGTTTTATTTCATTTTATCGTAAGTATTATTTATTTGGTAGGTACGTTTAGCTTACGTATATACAGCGTTGCTACAGCTTCATATATCTTGTAAGATATAATATCTTATTGTAGATCTTTACGAATAAGAATAGTATAAATCTATGTAGTTAATACGTGGGAGACGCGATTATTTTCCGACATCTTCAACAATAATTGTCATATTTCAGCCAATTTACGTAAAACCTAAATATATTATACACCTAAACCTTACTCATGAATCACTCCGTCTATTGGTGAAAACCGCATGAAAATACGTTCTGTAGTTTTTCAGTTTATCGCGTGCAGATACACAGACAGACGAGGCAGACGAGGCGAGGGGACTTTATTTTATTATGTATACTTAGTATTTAGTTTTTCTAGTATTATTAAGTATTATAAGGCAATTTAACTTTACTGATAAATTGATGATTCTAGTAGGTATAGTTTGATTGCTTGTCATAAGAAAAGATTTTCAACCTCTTGTTTAGATACGACGAGCGTCAACGTTTTACATCCGGTGATATACTCAATAGATTATGTTTGCTGAAAGTCATCCAAGCCCGAAAAAGTGTTGCCAATATTAACCTGGAATTCACGTGTGTCATACATAGTATGAAACAAAGTCGCTTTCTCTGTTCCTATATCCCTATGTATGCTTAAATCTTTAAAACTACGCAACGGATTTTCATGCGGTTTTTTTTTAATAGATAGAGTGATTCAAGAGGAAGGTTTTAGTTTATAATTTGTTAAGTTTTTGTATACATTGGCTAAAATATAACGATATTTGTTGGAGGTGTCGGAAAAATAAGACTTCTGGGAGCTTTCAACGAAAACGTTGCCTAAATAAACCCTTTGAGATATAACAAAATAATGTATGGTGGAATTGTGTATCTTTTATAGGTCTACAGAAAAGTCCGCGATGGCATATGTCTATCTCTTAAGGATAACATACTATATCCATTTTAATTTAAAACGTACCTAGGGACGAACCCGAGCGAAGCGAGGGTGAGTCGCTAGTTATTTATAAAATCGTAAAAAGTCCAAAATTGGTCCTTATTTATTGAAGTAAACATCTATTCGTTTCCAACGCAGAAACGTATTAAGGCAGGTCATTTATTGCGACATTAAATCGAGTGTCATTATATTGCATTAAATGTATACCTGCACGAAATCCGCATTACGCACGTCTTTATATTGAAGTCTGATCGAACACTTCGGAATATTCCACGTAAATCGCTAAATAACTAGAAAGCCAGAAAGAATTACGTAATTTAATTCGATTCTCAGTAAGCAAAAATAAACATTGCGAGTATTGATAATATATTTTAATTCTCTATTCACACTTAGATGAAAATGAGTCGTGGCTATAAATAGTGATGCTATATTTAGTTCCTTCCTTACACATTTCCTTAATTAATATAGGAAAAACATTTTTTGTTTTATACTATTATTTACTAATATTATCTAATACAATGTCCGATAAATAATCTGTAGCAAATTTAGTAAAAAATATGGACAAAGTAGCCATTTTTCTTAGGTTATGTTTATACAGATTGATAAATCTTTAGTTGGATTATGTCAATCGTTCATGTTTTTTTTATATTTACATAATTATTTTTATTTAAATTTGGCTCAATTTGACCCAAATCCACCTGAATTGATAGTAAGGCTAATTAAACATCCTATGCCTAAATATATTCATACAATTACCACAACTATTATAAAATAACTTACAAATGCGTACTGACTATTATTGAGGAAAGTTGTAAATGAAGTACATATTTATCACATACATCTCAGATATCCTAACAATTTTGTAAACGTAGTCGTTATATTTGACGCATTTCTGCTTTATACATCCATCCCGTTTGAATCATTCCGGAGCTATCACAACCATGCAAGGGGAAAAGAAATGGTCCCAAGAATTCCTTGCGGTATCCCTACATAGGTACCGTTATAACTTCATGTACAATTAATAACCAGTTTTGTTGTAGACTTCTGATAATTGGAATTATAAATTTCATTTTTTGATCCATCAATAGAGTCATGAACGTCAATGTGATTTAATATGAGATTCTTTATCCTTCTAAAATACTTTATCTTTGAATTGTATACTCGTACATCAAAATCATTTATTTATTTAAAAAAAAGTATTTCATTTTTTATAAACACAAAAACTTTAAAATTAACAATTTTTATCCTACTGAGGTGTGAATTAGCTATTATTATCTATCTATCTATACTTATTATAAAAATAAGTCCCCCGGCCGCGTCTTTCTGTCCTCCTGTCTGTCCTCCTGTCTGTCCTCCTGTCTGTCTGAACGCGATAAACTCGAAAACTACTGAACGGATTTTTATACGGTTTTCAACAATAGAAAGAGTAATTCTTGAGGAAGGTTTAGGTATATAATTTATTATGCTTTTATGTAAATTAGCTGAAATACGGCGACAAATGTTGAAGAGGTCGCAAAAAATCTCGCCAAATGGGAACTTTCCACGCGAACGCCGCGTAAACTAGCAAAGATACAGTTAAGTAATGTACTAGAGAATTCAAAATCTATAAAAATGCTACAAAAAAGTCCGCGATAGCATATCTCTATCTCTTACGGTTGACTTACAATAACCACTTTTATGTTAACATTTTTAATTAAAAACATTACGTTATTTTCAAAGTTATTTTCTTTAGTTCGGTATTAATCCTTATCCAAATGAATATTTTAGTTAGCTTAGTCATTTAATGCAGATTAAAATTGCTCTTTACACTAAATCAATCAGATGAATAGTTTTTGAGATATCGTTGTTAGAAGTAATTAGTAGCGAAACATTTTTAATGCTTGGCGAGCATTGAGATGCCTACGGCGAGTCCATCCCCTCTGCCCCGCATCGCTCGACCGCCTGCTCAAGCTATATAAACCGGGCGATGTAGCGCGCGATCCTAGGATACTTTTTACCGCGGGAAAATATCTTATTTCTGAGGAAAAATACAAAAACTGCAATGTAAGAGTATACTAATATGTAACACCTAAGAATTTAGTTTTTGGTCATCTGAACGCGGGCGGAGCCGCGGGCAATGCTAGTAAGTGCTAAAGTTTATACGTATATTATGTTTTAATCGCAGAGATGCAATCAAGCAAAGCGAGGGTAGGTGTTTAAATATTTTTCATTATCTTTGTCTTAATATATATTCTATTCGTCATAAATAAACAGAACCACTACGGAACTACAAAGGAACTTTCAATAGCTATGAATTCATCTTAAAGCCATCACATAAATTGATAACGTTTCCCCGAACACTACAATTCCCTTTGTTATGGAATAAAGAGCGTTAAAGACGAATCACTCTGAAGTAGCAACAAAGCGAGCTTTAACTGGGTCAATCAAAACAAGGAATAATTTATACCTACTTCGCTGAATAAACATTAACATTAAATGTGAAGTTTATGTCGATTTCATTTAATTACATAATTTCTAAAATGAACTTAACATAACTAGCCAATACCGCCGTTTTGTCCGGACCAAAGCAGTTATTTTTCGGTGAAACCGTTAGTAAAAATATTTTTTTAACCGTGAACTTTTAAAAGCTCCTTCCTATTACATCTGCATAATATTAAAGAGAAAAGAGAATTTCCTTCCAAATGAAAAGTTCTTTAATTGAGTGATTTGACCTCAATTTCTATTAATTTTCCAAATTAAATTTTGAGTCCCTAGATCATTCGGTTTTATCCGCTAATCTCGAGTAAATTACTGCAAATTTAGTTCTAAGGTTTACTTTCATAAGAATTTGGGTAATATGACGTACTTAATTTAATAAACCTTGAAAAATGTTATGGAAACAACATTTCATTATAATAATTTATAAGACTTGTAAAGACAATATATATATATGTATAATTGATTAGTGTATTTATTTCTTTACATGTACAACACGTATAACTTTTAATACTGTGATAATTAAACGTCCTTTCGGTTTTTCAAAAATTGAATTAATTATCGATTTGTTTATTTAAAAATGAATGTAAACATGCTTAATTCGAACATCATCGTTTTATTAGAGAGGAGGAAAGACTTCATATGAAGTCGCAGGCAAGGATCACTAAATATATTACATATATTAATTAAATGATACACAAGCTTAGTAAATAGTATGGACTTTAGCTTCCTTATCGCAGTGCGCAAATATGAATAATGCAATTCGTTTGTGATGACTTATTTGCGCAGAACAAAGAAAGACTAAACATGGTATCAATTTTACAACAAATTGCACATAAGATATGGAATAGCTACAATAGTATAAAACCTAATATTAATATTAATTTATGGAGCATAATATATATCATTTCATTTCAAATTAATACGTGTCGTACTTATTATATATGTAATATCAAGATTACAAAATCACATACTACGTGTACAAATTGAACGTATTGTAAATACATATACAATATATATGCTACAAAGGGGATCGTAACCCGCATAATATATGTATATCACTGTTTCAAACAATCAAGTATTAAGTAAACTGTTATTTATCTTTGTCTTCCTTATTATATATTAATACAATAACGTACGTTTACGTAAAAATCGAAAATTACCAAATATTGCACTGCTTATGGCACTTCTACGAAAATTATAATTTATGTATACTTTGTAGGTGTTACGACATTGTATAAGGGCAGCGTCCATCATCACCGTTTGTCAGATGAAGGCTTAATTGAAATTGTACTCATTTACTCGTATTGCCTTTTTGTCGTTGCTATTTATTTATGCTTTTTCTAATATTACTAATATTATAAATTTGAAAGTTTAGATAGATATTTGGATATTTGTTACTCAATTACGCCGGAACGGCTGAGCGGATCTAGATGAAATTTGGCATAGAGATAGATTATAGTCTGGAATAGCACATACGCTACTTTTTTTCCAGGAATAATGTACGATTCCCGTGGGATACATATATTATTTGTTTTTGTAGAGGCGAACACGAGCGAAGCAAAGGTGAGCCGCTAGTAATTCATGTATAAGATTTAATATATAAAATTTAATGTTAAATCTTACATTTACTACTAATGTAGTGTAGTGTAACAGAATAAATAAAAACAAGCAAATTGACTGACATTGATCAGTAGTAACAATTAATAAATATTATAACCCTTTTATTATAGTTTTCTTTGTTAAAACCAAATATAGAATGACGAATCGATAAACTGCAGACATAACAAATGGGAAATTGTCAGACTAAATTATGAAGTAAAAACAAACGCCAAGGTTTCTTCCTACTCATAAATATTGTATTTTATAGCGCGCGTCGCATGTGGTATAGTAATATGTAGTTTCAAACATACATAATATATCTTATGATAATAAAGTAACATATTATTATTGTGTTTGTTCAGGACCGACGCCTTTTGCAATGGTCGCGAGTTCAATGTCTATAGAAAAAAAAAAGATGGAGTATAAACGATACCTACAATTTATAGTGCATTAAAACTTTGCTACTTAGGCATATTGTCTCTAATCTCTATTAGTGAAAGAATATTTAAATTAGATTTGAACGTTGAGGAGATTATACTTATAGCAATTATAAAAAAAACAATTTACTTTCTATTTACCTATTTTATGATTGCACTGCCCCGTTTCTATCCTTTGCTAAATCCTCTCAGAAAAGGGTATCTGGGATCGAGATTGATTTTAGTAATAAGATCGCCTTTGCATGACTTATATACACTTTTAGATAAGGCCTGTACCTATGCACTGTCTATTTATTATTTGTGCAATAATGTATAAGAAAATAAATATCAAAGAAGAAACCAAGCAAAAATCAGATCATACCACAATCACATTCTCTAAGTCAGTGTGTATTTATATACCTACATAAAAAAATTATAATCCCTCCACGACCGCGGACACGCCGGCGTGTCAGTTAACAATAGATTTCTTAGAATTTTAATTGATTTCTTAGAAATTTACCTGGAGGTGTACTACATAATAGTTAGTAAGTGTGTAGCAAACACTTTTTTATCACACGCAACAAATGTACATAAATGAAATGTTGTATATATGTAAAAGCGAATCATACCGTATTGCATGTTTACTACGTATAACTATAGTATCGTTATGATAATGTTACGCGTATATCAATGGTGTATCTTTGTATGTATGTATTCAGCCCTTTTTTAAGAGAGGGATCAGGCCATAGTCCACTGGCCAAGTGCGGGTTGGCGGACTTCACATGTCTCTCGAAAATTTGCCAGGTACTCTCAGACACGCAGATTTCCTCACGATGTTTTCCTTCACCGTAAGGCAAGTGGTAATCATATTAGAAATGATTCGCACATGAAAATATTAGAGATGCGAGACCCGGGATTTGAACCCGCTTCACTCGGTTTCCCAAGCGATCGCGTTACCAATGGGCTACAATTACCTATTTTCTGTATCTTTACAATAGCTATATAATTAAAATAAATAAAAAAATAAAGTCACCCTAACACAGAAATCGTGAAGCAACAAATACTTCAGATATTCCAGAAGATTCTAGAAGTTTCTAGTAAAGCATAGGAAAGCATAAGATTCAAGTAGTAAATCTAACATTGCACATCTCTTTTCCGTGTAATAAATTCGATTGTTTAACCATGGCACGTGTACCTACAACAGTGGCTTTTCAGATCCGATAACAATCCGCGACTTAGCGTAAACAAAACGATAAATCGATATTAACTGTCATATTACATAGATGTAAGTATCATGTAATATTATTTACATTACTATATAAATTATAAAGTTAAAAGTTACTAACGAGACTTAAAGAGCTATGGACAATAAAAGAATATATAAGAACAAAGAAAAATTAGTTCAAATAAATGTCAATAGATGACGTTACATGTATAGATTTGTTATTAAAGTTGTGTTAAATTAACAAAAGATAAAAAAATTGATCCCAAAAAGGTATATTATTGTTTTAAAAAAGTATTCCAAGTGAAACAAAAAGATATAATGTATCCGTAAATCATTTTTGCGTAATTTTACTGATATTGAAATATCAGCAATTAGATGATGGGTTTGTAGTGTATATATTTACAGATGGCGTTTTTAGGTTTTATGAATTGTTAATCACGGTTAAAAATGGTGAGAATCACTTGTTTTTTTTTTTAATCGAATGAAAAATTAATTTTACAATATTTAATTATTTACGATTCGTTAGTTTGCACATACTTATAGAATAAAATATTTTACGAACCAACGACATCTATAATCTATTCAAGCAAACAAAAATAGCCTAAAGGATAGCCCGAATCAGCACTGTCCAATTTCTTTGTAAGGGACGAGGCATCTGTACTAGTGAAGTATTATATGATCTGTGATTAAAGACATTATATAAACAGTTTTAAAAAACAAAATAACATGCTCAGACCAATAAAAATGTATAAATAGTACTATCAGTGTAGTCAGTAGTGTTATCATCTCAGACCAATGTCTGCTCTTGATCAATTTGAATGTATGGCACTAAACAAAACTAATCAAATATGCCCAAACACGATAGATTTATTAATAGACATTAAAGAAGTTCCACTACCGACCACCTGGCTTTATCATCAGACCAGTTTGATGATATCAAATTGTGTTCTGTATTAGAATTAAAAATAAATACTAAGTTTCAAATAAGTAACATAGTAGACAATTAAAAGAAAGTTAAAATAGACTTCTAAAATTTGATTATATCTTTAGTTCTTTAGTAAGTTTGTTATTTACAAGTAAGACTATTTAAAAAGTATTAATAATTATATATTTTTTTACAATAACCGACAGAAGGTAACCAACCGCAGGCAACCGATTTGCGACACATGACATCATACCGATTATTATGTAAGCCGTAAATATATCACACTATCGACATTGTTAACGTGGAATGTTCTAGGGTCAATTACTATATGTATTTATTTCAATTAAAGTACTTTCTTTTAAAAAAAGTGAAAGAGGATTATTATAAAAGGGTAGTTTTGTACATCATTATTTAAATATTACTATGAGTATGTAATTACTGATAGGTAACATTAACTTGGCGCAGTGATCTCTATCTTAAAATATGTCTATGTCAAAGGTCGGGAATTCATATCTCGTTCGGTTCAAATATATTATAATTTAAAACTATTATATATGATATTAAAAAAAATAGACCACATTTAACACATGCTATCTAAAATCTACTAAAACATTCCTTAACAAGCGGTTTTATGTTATATACTAGCGACTCACCCTCGTTCCTCTCGGGTTCGTCCCTAGTTGCGTTTTAAGGTTTAGTATAGATTTCTCAGAGATGATATAGTTTTCCGCAGTTAAAATTATCCTATATGTTGACCCGGATCATATCCTCTATCATCATACCAAATTTCATCAAAATCTGTCCAGTTGTTTTCTCGTGACTCCCAGATATCCTCTATATCGATAATAGGTAATAATCCTATAGGCCTCTGTATCGATAATAAATAATAATGACTATTTTAATAAGATTTTCCAAAAAAAAAATATTTAATGTACAGATTCGACTCACTTAGAATTTTATTATATGTATAAAAGATGTACAATGTACATATAACAGTGTTGCGTGTATTCGGATAAATAAGGGAAGTATCATATCATAATTGAAATGATCTCAAGTAATGGCGACATTTGTACTGGCAGGCAATTCCGCGTGGCGTGGATTCTTCAAGGGCAATAATTGTATATAATTGCTTATAATTAATTTCATACAATTTATCATTTATTTTATTTAACAGTAAATTTGTCGGCGAGTATGTCAATAAATCACTTTATAAACTGTTTATATTTTCCATGATTTAAAATGCCATGGGACATTTCTATGGTTTTTTTTTCTTTACATGCCTACAATATTTAATAGTTTACATATTTTACATAATCCTTAATAAATCTAGAATTCGCTTGGTGTTTTCCTTGATTTAAAGGAGATACAAAACGTTATAATAAAAGTAATTGTTATATGTAACTCGGTAAGTTATTTCTTATTTCTTCATAGATAAGTTCTAAAATGCTACATAGCTAACCTAGCTTAGACAATGGCCTTACAAAAATCTAAGATGTCTCTCTAAAATGTAAAATAATCTAAATTTAGCAACAGTTCACAGTATTCGGAATGTGATAATAAATGACGTACGTGATAAGGCTTTTAAAAGACTGAAAACAAGTATACCTTATGAATAACTTATTATATTCATCACATCATCACTTTGAAGTTATTTTATAAGTTATAATTTTTTGTGATTTAATACTCATTTTTTTAGTTGGAGAGCTAGTGTAGTAAGTGTCGACTTTTTTTTCTTTCTTTCATTTCTTTTTTATAAATTTTAGCTACACAAATTCTTTAATAATATAGCAGGAAGACTTGCAAAAAAAAAATTAAAAATGGACAATATAACGTTCCCACATTTAGGAATCGAATCCACAAGTAACGAGATTAATATGCCTACCAAAAACCTACTCGACTATGCTGAGATCGTCGGCATGTCACTAAAAATAAGTTATTTCTATCCGACTATCTAACCATCAGACTAGAAAATAAATGATAAAGATATCTTTTGAGTATTATACAAGATAAAGATAAAAATATTGTATACCATAATTGTACACAATAGCGTAATAAGTTTTAATATAGTAATTTAAAATCAAACGCAAACAAGAGCCTTCTGTTCACGACCGATTGCGTAAGCGGTATGAAGCCGCAAACCGCAACTGAGCTTCTTATATTATAAGAAGGTCGGACAAATTGTAAGTTAAAAAATTTTACTTTGAAAAAAAAACAACATTTTACACGGTATAATCGAATAAAAAAATGAAATATATTTCATAATTCTTCTTTCGTTTTGGTCCGATGTAAAATTTTAGATAAAAATCCACTCCTAAGGATGCAAAAAGAACCTTTAAAATGGTTTTACCTTAAAATGTTATCTATACTAATATTTTAGAGGCAGAGTTTGTTTGTACGTACTAATCTCAGGAAAATGAAGAATTCTTTTTGCATTAGATAGCCCATTTATTGAGGAAGGCTAAAAACTATATATTATCCCGGAAAATGTACGGTTCCCGTGGGATAGATTTGTTTGTGTTTAGGGACGAACCCGCTAGTTATAAAATATATTTATTTTTAATTAAAATACCTACATTTTTAATTATTTTTAACGGTTCCAGGAAATTACAGAATTAGCATATATATTATAAATTTTAAATATTTCTGTAAAGCTTCAAGAAAATATTTAATTTTTATCAGGTTTTTCAATGGAAGTCTGATACTTATCAGCTACTAAGCAGTTACAGGTTATATTTATGATTAATAAACATAAATTACGTAATATAAAATGTAATATGCCAAGAATAATCTAGTATTTAAGAATTTAATTCGTACACGTATATATTATTCAGGTCAATGGAAACACTGTCAGTCTATGCGGCTTTGTAAGAACACCGATGTTTCTTGGAAAACAACCCGTATTGAAATTATATTATTGAAACAAACGTCTTATAGATGGATATTATGAAATATTTAGAATAAAATTACTGTTTTGAAATAATGACCTACTATTATTCTATCCTTATTATTGTGTCATGACTTATTATTAATATAAAAAAAGGTCAATCTCCGCTATTGTTAAACACTGAGCATCGCTCAAAAAAATGGTAAGCTATTTCTATCATCTGTCTGTACATGGAAGATATTTGAAAAAAAAAACATTATTTGCGGGTCTTTATTAACGCAATATAACCCAAAACAATGATAATTAGAATTTTTTGCGCGCTAATCTCAGAAACGGCTTAACCAATTTGCGTGTGGTTTTCACAAATGTATTGCGGTAAGCTTCACTTAACATTCAATATTAGTTTTATTTCAATCGGTTAATAAATAAAAAGGTTATGCCAATCTAAAGAATCATCCAGGGACGAACCTGAGCGAGGCGAGAGTGAGCCGCTGGTTTAAAAATAAGTATGTATATCACTTCATTTTGAAAAACAATAAATTTCTATAAAATTGAAATATCCCTATTAAATTGTAACTATTACCTACTCTACAATACAAAGAATCAATTAGAAGTCAACACATTAGTACTAAACAATAAACTATTTATCCAGAAAAAATGATCAGACGATAATATTACGTCAGTAAAGTTAATTGTACATAATTACAATCTACCTTTACGCATTCACTTTATTTATATGCCGCTCTGCAGTCTGATACTCTACTTGGAAAAATAAGCAAAAACTAATTTAATTGTGGTTAAGTTGATAAAATCAAGCAGTAAATTGTAAACAATTAACCTAATGGTGTCTTCACACACATAATTTATTTAATTTGATAATTAATTTCCTTTAAAATTACAAAACAGGGCCCTAAAGATGATAAGTTTTACGCGTTACAGTTCATCCCAGTGCGTACGTGTTACTCCATTACCCTTGTCCATAGCGTTTATTCAGATATAATATTTATTATTCCACGGAAACTGCTTGTCGAAATCAAAATATGGATATTAATTCAAACTAAAATTTACAAGCACATTTAAATTGTAAAATTTTACATTTAAATGTGTATTTTTGTATTAACGTACATATTTGCTAGAATACACTAAGAATACACCTAAATAATACGCATTAATATTAAAACACTTGACTCGTCGTACATAAACTTCTTACATTAGTCATGAAATAAAATAAACATGAACAATGGATTTCTATTTGATTTTGATCAAATAAAACTAACCTAAACAAATAAAACGAATGATGTAGACCTAGCAGAAAAACTATTGGCAATTACTTTATGGTAGTCATGACAGATATTATTGTTTGTAGTGTACCTTCACTTCTAAGCAATTATGGCGAGGTTATTGATACCCGCTACTAGGTAATATTGAACGATTTGTCATCGCCAGACGACAAGAGTCGTAGAACTTTAATCTGAGGCAAATTATTTTTCATCTTACACCGTCTGCTAAGTTTATTTGATTATTCTATTAATTTTTCCTTCTATTTTTAAGCTATAATAATGAAAATGTTAAAACAAATTATTATTTTTTTGGAGGTAATTAATATTTTAATAAGGATTTTAGTGAGATTTTCATAAAAACTCCACTTAAAGCACCAAAGCTTTTTTAATTATAACTTACAATTCAAATGTTAAAGCAAAAATTAATCTTACATTTAACATACAGTAATCTAATTTTGCAACCTAAGTGTATTATAAATTATTACAAATGTTTTAAATGCATTGGCCAATTCAATGAAGGCGCAAAAGCTTCCGCAATCAATGGCTATTACATTACTACACCATGCATTCCAACGATCGAAGACTTATAAATAACGAGCACTCGACTTTGCAGCTTCCTAACTTACCCAGCTCTATTAAGCTATAAAATAAATGTTAGCTGCTGCTATTACAAATTTTAAAATTGTATGTACCAAAGTATTATCATATATATTTTTTAAACTTTAAAATTCATTTTGACGAAATTATATTATAGACTTTAAAAATATGTATGATGTATATCTAGGTAATTGTATGATATATGTATGTATGAACGAATGTATGAACAAACATTACTTATAACTTAAAAACACCCGTACTCTCTATTCTTGTCACTCTCATACTCTGGTGGAACGACAATTAGACATGATAAATTTCATTCGATATCATTTAGAAATTATAAAATGGAATATAATATATACACGAGCGAAGTCACGGACAAAATCTAGTTAGTAATACATGGAAAAAAATTTAAACTATTTTACCCGTACGTTAGCCCGTGCTTTATTTTCCTTTTAGCTTATTTGTAAAAAACGGATGCGATCGCAATTGGTTTGCAGGATTCAAAGAATTTCAGCCAACCTGACTAGCCTTCAATAATTCAACGGCAGACCCTTTTTATTCGGATAAAGACATTCTACGCGGCGGCATTCTGTTCTTCTTGTAATTGAAAAATGAAAATGTATTTTTTATTATAAATAACAGTTACGATGATTTGTATGATGTATTATAATTTAATGTTATATATTCAAATCTAAATCTTACAAAAGTGAAATCTAAGTGTGTATGATATTATTACTTTACTAGCATTGCCCGCGGCTCCACCCGCGTTCATATGACCAAAAAGCAATTTTTTAGGTTTTACATATTAGTATACTCTTACAATGTAGTTTTTGTATCTTTTCTCAGAAATTAGATATTTTCCCGCGGTAAAAAGTATCCTATATGTTGACCCGGATAACGGGCTATCATCATACCAAATTTCATCAAAATCACTCAAGTGATTTATCTGTGATACGGTAACAGACAGACAGACAGACAGACAAAAATTTTAAAAAGTATAGATTCGGCCTTTGTATCGATAATAATGTCTATTTCAATTAGATTTTCCAAGAAATATTTAATGTACAGATTCGGCTTAGTTACAATTTTATTATATGTATAGATGTATATAGATTTATTATTATATAAGACATATTGGGCCTCTTAAAAATAAATATAAAAAATAATATACGAGTACGTGTATCCTTTTATTACTCCTTTACAAAAATATGTACCTATTGATATTTTTACGAATTATAATCTTAAATTCATAGTATTTATAGATTGAACACCAAGATACCACATCTATAGGCATCGACAGTCGTGGGAGGAAACGGAATCGCTTTGTTAAAGTTGGCAACAATGAGTGAAGCTGTACAAATGCCAAGCTGACTAGGAAATGTTGCGGAGTGGCAAGGTGAAGTCTAGATAATATAATAAAGGTTAACGACAAAGCTTTTCAAAAATGTAAATAACTGGTATTTTATTAAATAATAGTTTTTCTTTTAACATTATTAAGTATTATCCCACAGAAACGCATTACAGTAACAACAACAAAAAGTATCTACTAGGGTATTTACTTATTAAATTTGATTTCGTCTTAATCCTAGAGTTATCTGTTAGCTATCTACATATCTATACTAATCTATACTAATATTACAGAGAGGCAGAGTATGTTTGTTTGAACGCGCTAATCTCAGGAACTGCTAATGCAATTTGAAAAATTCTTTCTGCCTTAGATAGCCCGTTTATTGAGGAAGGCTATATATAGGCTATCTATAATATAGACTATCTATCATCCCGGAAAAATATACGGTTCCCGTGGGATAGATTTGTTTTTGTTTAGGGACGAACCCGAAGCGAAGCGAGAGTGAGTCGTTAGTATATATGTATCATATTTTTCATCCAAATTGGTTTAACGCTTTAGTAGCGACTACGTCATAAACATCCCATTATTTAAATATTATCACAAAGTTTTACATTTATTAAATGAAAAGATGTTAAATAATTCATTTTTACATGTTTTATGCTTACTTTAAAGTTTATGTCAACTAGTTAAATAAAATATGATAATATCTGTCTAGTATACGAGTAAAACAAAGTGGCTATTTCTATCTATTTACTGTCTGATTATACTGTCTGTACATAGTAGGTAGAATACTAGAAACATATAATTTTAAAAGTAATAAGTGCTTGTAAAATCGGTAGTAAATCTATAATACCATAACGTTATAAAATACACAGTAAATTTTTGTACAATTTTGCTATTCTTACAAAAACATATTTCGGATAGTTTATATTTACAATAAATATTATTTATTGTACATCTAAACATATAATAAAATTGTAATTAAGCCGAATCTGTACATTAAATATTTTTTGGAAAATCTTATTGAAATAAACATTATCATCGATACAAAGGCAGAATCTATAGTTTTTAGAATTTTTGTGTCTGTCTGTCTGTCGGTTACCGCATCACAGAAAAACCACTGGAGGGATTTTGATGAAATTTGGTATGGTGATAGCTGGTTATCTGAGTCAATATATAGAATACTTTTTACTGCAGGAACATATCTCATGTATGAGAAATCTATACTAAACGTTAAAAGGACGAACCCAAGGTCGAGGTCGTTAGTATTAATATATTACCTCTATAACTTTTAAAACATCCCTAAGTTTTTAAAGTTACTGAATGCACGGGTGCAGCTTAGGCCTAAACGGAATGAAACTAGTCTTAGATGTAAGTTAGTCTAATCTTATAATAAAAACTATTTGATAACATTTTAGACTTCTTCCTATTACTAACTGACACACACAAACGACAATACGTGAAGTAAAAATTATTACTTTTGACACACTTAACATTATATGTAAATGAGAATATTTGTATGTTAGTGTATAAATTACGTTTGCTACTCCTTCACATTGAAACGGCTGGACAGATTTGGATGAAAATAGACAAATATACTACGACTTGGAGTAGCATAGGCTATTGTTAGTATTAAAATTTTGCTAAAGGCGGCACCACTGGTATCATGGTATGGTACAGGCATGGCACCTGGGACACACGTGCAGGTTTATAAAAAAGTACATATTAAAATTTAAAATACATCAATTTTGGAAATACAGAAATTGGTATTTAAACATATCTTTATATACGTTTATTACTAATAGAATATCGTATCTTTAAATAGTAATAGTCATATTGTTTATTTAATTTATGTACATATATCTATTTAAATGTAACCATTGAAACTAGTTATACTTGAAAGGGTAATAAAAAATTTGCCAAAACTTGTAATACGTGCGTCAGTAGCTTGGCAGGAAGTTTTGTGCCTAAAATGAAATATATTAGTCGGATTTAAATAGAATATTAAAATAAGCAGCAACAATGTTGTTTCTATTTCATGATAATGAAATATATTTCATATATTTCATGATAATACTTCCATACTAATATCCATACTAATATTATAAATGTCAAAGTGTGTTTGTTTGTTTGTCCTTCTTTCACGTCGAAACGGAGCGACGGATTGCCGTGATTTTTTGTGTGGATATAGTTGGAGGGCCGGAAAGTGACATAGGCTACTTTTGACCGCGGGAGATTATCTCATTCCCACGGGAAAACACATTATAATACAACCCAAAATAATATTTATTATAAGAATTAGGTACTTGAAACTTGGTATTAATGTTCTTCAATGAAATTAAATAAATACGTACTTGTTTTAGCCTTTTTCGAAATTCATCTTATAGGGGATGAAGGTTTGTATAGAAATTACCTTTTTAGAGATTTTTTGTATTTTTAGCGCTAGAGAAAGCGCGGGTTCTGCTAGTATTCTATAAAGAAATGACTTTAAAGTTCTTATTTTACCAACCAATCTTCTGCGTCTTGTCCATTCTTCGTGACATTGTCGAAGTAATCTAAGCTCAACTGGCACGCTTTGAACAAGAGAATTTTCTATGCATATATTAACACAAAATTTTTTTTTGTAAAAAGCATTAAATACGAATGAAAAAAACATTTAGCCGCATGACAACTAAGGAGATCCATATCGCTAATAATAAGGCTATTATTAGTGATATGGATACAATTTTTAAATAAACACAGTAATACGATTTTTCTCACAATTAGCACAAAGAAAAAAAGCATCAATTTAGACAAATGGGTCATTACGTTGCTCTACTTGGTGGCGTGTCAACACGTCTTTAACATCGCTCTGATTTATGGGTTCCTAGTAATAAGATAGTGTTAGCTGATAATTATAAGCTCGGGAATTCTTTGAAGAAAACCATTTCTTTTTTGTTTCATTTAAAGAAAAAGAGACTAATGATTATAATATATTGTATTCTATTACTATAACATAATAAATTGAATGTGAAAATGGGTTTTCATTTAAAATAAGAAAAACACATGCTATTCTTATTTAAAAAAATAAATACATATAAAAGACTGGTAAAAACAGAACAAATAGAATAAACAAAGTAAATGGGCTGCTTTAGAGTGACTTCTGAAAAGACAATGATCATCATGATGCAAAGATAATCAATAAATTGGAGAAGTTTCATATTTGGACATAAGAAATAAAAATAATATACTTAGATATCTATAGCATTTCCATTCTACAGTCACTCGTTGCCAGCATTTAAAAACCTCTGAATAGGATCAAAATATCAGTTCCCACTTGTTATCAACTTGAACATATTATACTCGTAATGTGCGTACTTTTAATGACAAAAAGAAATTTTAATTCGTTTTAAACAATGCAAAGTTGCAAATAGAAAAAATATTATGAGTTTAAAGGGTAATTAACTTTGTACAAGAATATTACTTTTAAAAATGCAACTTGAACCAGACTAGTTAAATACATATATTTTCTAACTCAAGTATTAGCGTAATAGCATAAAGTAGCTCAACGGCGTTATGAAATCTCTCTAGTATTATATTATTTATATCTATCTATACATGTAATAAAATTGTAACTAAGTCGAATCTGTACATTAAATATTTTTTGGAAAATCTTATTGCAATAGACATTATTATCGATACAGAGACCGAATCTATAGTTTTTAGAATTTTATTCTACCTGTCTGTCACGAGGAAACTACTGGACAGATGTTGATGAAATTTGGTATGGTGATAGCTGGTTATCCGAGTCAACATATAGGACTTTTTACTGAGGGAAAATATTTCATCTTTGAGAAATCTATACAAAACCTTAAAATGTAAGTAAGTACGAACCCGAGCGAAGCGAGGGTGAGTCGCTACTTGCAATATAAAATAGTTACTCTAAGAGTATGCATAAAAGCCCTTAATGGAACCAGTAAAAGGATTACTATAGTAATAATGAATATGCGTTGTTCAAAAGATAATTCTATAGAGTCGAAAGTGTATGAATTTATTGAATTTATTGTGCGTAGCAAATTGAAAAAGTTTATTAAAAACGAAATTAGAGAAAGTATTTTCATCAAATAGTCGGAATACCCTCAAAAATCTGAATCCCCAAGCTTTAAAATTACTAAATGTGTTAAGCGGAACGTTATTGAAAAAGTATTTTTAATTAAATACGTGCTATCTTTAATTGCCTTTGAATTACCAAAATACTAAAACATGTTTTTTTTTATTGAAAACGTTTTTAGAGTATCGCGACATTAATAACATTTTAAAGTAATTATACTACCTTTAAAGTCTACAATAAGAGTAAGCAAAAATTCTGTTTTCTAATAAAAAATGACCCGCTTCTGGTAACATAAAGTGAATATAAATGAGGCCAAGAATGTTTACTCGAATTGATTGAAACGAAATGGTATAAAAGAAGCAAAGCTACTGAAGTTTCAACAGAAGTGTGATCTATTTGTTTATTAGTTTTCGCAAACTTTTAGTTTATGTTACGTACGTACATACATATTACTGTTATTTCCAATCTATAGCTTTACAATAAGTGCGTAAACATCTATACTTTAGCAAAATATCTCAATATTATTTAGCTAAAACTTCAAATATAAACTGATAACCAATTTAATCACGTGAATATTTAAAACAACAGTCGTTATCAACGACCAAGCCATCCTACCTACAGTTGACCATATTCTTTTTGTTGGGACATCACTTTATTAACAGTACATCTTTAGTTTTCGCCTTTATACTGGATAATTTTTAAAAGATTTTGTTTGAAATTAAGGCAGTGGTAGCCCAATGGTAACGCGCTCGCTTGGAAAACCGAGTGAAGCGAGTTCAAATCCAGGATCTCGCACCTCTGATATATTCATGTGCGAATCATTTCCAACATGATTACCACTTGTCTTAACGGTGAAGGAAAACACGCGAGGAAACCTGCATATCTGAGAGAACCTAGCAAGTTTTCAAGAGACATGTGAAGTCCGCCAACCTGCACTTGGCCAGCGTGGTGGACTATGGCCTGATTCCCCTCGTACTGAAGGGAGGCCCGTGCTCAGCAGTGAGACTTTAAAAAAGGGCTGAATACATTGTTTGAAATTATTAATAAGTTTAGTTGGACTATTGTCGTATTTCTTTTTTATTAATTTTTTATTTTTATAACTACTTTACACTCATTCTGTTCTGTACACATAACGATGTCAAAGTTTTTTATGAATTTTCGAAACTCATAGGTACTATTCGCCATTTTTTTAACTTTTAAAACTCCTCCTTATACCACTCTACTAACAAACAAAATAATTATTCAATAAAAAGCCGTAATTAGACGCCTAAACTTTCTGCTATTTTAGTAAGATAGTTTAAGTAATAGGTTATTTTAATAAATACTCTATACCAAAATTCATGTAAGTAAAATAGAAAGAGTTTTCAATTCTAATTATATTATGCCCCTTTCATTTCTTTAAAATAAAATACACATAAATAAAAATATTCATCATTTTTAAGATCCAACAGCAAATAACATATGAATTTTAATAAAATAAAGATAACCCACTAGTTCAAAGACCGACAAAAATAATACACCATACAAAAAATTCATGAAATTATTGTATAAAATTTCATTTAACTAAAGTAGATGACGTGATCTATTAAAAAAGTTATACATCATACTTCGAGTTCACTAAACTTTGGGCGTCAAACAGTCTGCATTCATCAACACTAATAATAACTTGTATTTTTGCCAGCAAAAAAAGGTTGTAATTAAAATTGACAATCGTATTCAGAATCTTTAAAACAAAAAAAACATTATGTTGATAAGGGTTGTCAATTTTTTTATAATGTATTAAAAATATTTTTTTGGTATATAAATATATAAATGCTTTTCATCATCATCTCCCTGCCCATTTCCCAAATTACTTGGGTTCGGCGTAGTATGTCCATACTGCCTAATACTTTATTAGATTTACGCGAATATTCGACATTTTAAATAAAACTATCTTTTTGGATTATTTCGCGGAATCTGAAAAGATAGTTTTATCCATACTGCTTATTGGTTTTGGCAAAAGTTTTCCGACCGGCCGCCTGCCTGACGTCAACACTCTTTGGTCACGTCACCATCGAGCAAGGGACTTAGGTGCGATGTCCCTAGATCCTATAGTCGTCTTCTACAGCAGCGACAAGAGAAGATGAGGTAAACTTTTTAAGCCAGGCGCTACACGGCTGCAGATGTCTGTATAATTGTTTTTTTTTTTCTCGTTAATTATTAAAATATTTTAACAAATCTTAGGATTATACGATAAATATCGTAATTGTCCTGTATCGTAGTAATCACGAGTGTAGCAAATAGGTATCTTAAATAAATTAAGATACTTTTCCTGTATATGTATATTAATAATTTAAAACGATTCACTAAATTGGAGTACCTACCTATCTTGAATAAAATGCATGTGTTTATAATTAATAGATTTGTAGTTCTTATTTTAATCCATCACAAATTATTATTAAATTTCATGTCTAGTTTCAGTGACAACCCTGCAAATAGTAATTTATGGTATGATTATCTAATTTCGGCCAATTGAGAGGTTTTTGCCCTTGTACCCTTAAACAAGAAAAATGTTTGGAGCATGACAAGCACAGTGTAAATTAACCAAAAAAAATTAAATAATTGAGACAAAACATCATTCACTTCCTTAATTTAACGGTCTGTTATGGTGTTTTTATTACATGACTATTATTTTAGGATACATTTTCGGCTGATATTAAAAAGTATTAAGAATCCTGTATAATCATACAGTACATACAAACATATGTAAGTCGCCATTTTACAAATTTTAATCATGTTTACCGTTATATTGTTAGATACACAAGTGTGAGACAAGCTGGATTCATCAAAGAAGTGCCGACTGAAACGATAACTTAATGAAGAAAAGGTCAGTGGCCGATTATTTAATACAGTGCTCGGGTGCCCAATGACAAGATTATGTTTTAGTTTTAATTATAGGCATCTTTTAATTATTATTAACCAACTTTTACATCTCAAAATATATATATATATTGGAACCATAGTATAAATTTCAAGAAATATACTTTTAATATTTGGATACTAAATACAAAATTACATTTGTTGATGCAACGTCTTTTTACGCAGCAACAACTCAAAAGTGATTATTTGTATATAGTTTAAGAGTTTTTTTACCGAAAGAATTTTTTGGTTAGTTTAGTCCGATGACTGATCTAGAGATATCTAGGAACGCTACAGTTACCTAGCTAGGGTCGCTAGTTATGAACTGTATTCCTATGTTGTGGTTATGTTGTGCACGTAGATTACCCCCATGGGTTGCGGATGTCCCATAACGAATTAGCTTCTAAAACTGCAAAAAGAAAAGAAAATGGCTTTTCTACTACTCAAAACTACTTAATTTTTATAGAATTATTTCAATTAAGAAACATAATGTTTTCCAATTAAGAAATAAATGAATGTTATATGATTTAAAGTGCGCATGAAATATTAATGTTTACTCAAATTACACTAAAAATAAACACACTTTAATCAGCTAGCGTGGTTCTTTTGTAGTTCGTCAACCTTTGTCCCGCTTTTAAAAATACTACAAACAATTAGTACTTTCAGAGGTAAAGTCTACGTGACTTTAGCTATAATTGGTTGCTCAAACAGGTGTACGGATACTATATTTTAAATTGGGAGCTTTCATAGTTTAGATAGATATAATTTTTGTGATTTAGGAATTTTACAAAATTGTAAAATCTTTATTAAGCTCTTAGTAAAACAACTCATGTTACAATAAATCTACTGTCTATGTAGGCAATAGACAGCCACGTTGGCCAAATGCTGATTTGCTGACTTTATAGGTATTTCAAGAACTAGTTAGGTTCTCTCAGACATGCACCTGCAGGAAACCTTTCCTCATGATATTTTTAGTGAAAATTATTTGTAGTTAAAATTCAGAGGTGCGAGACCCGTGTTTGAACCCGATTCACTTAGTTTTCTAAGCGAGCTTATTGCCACTGGGCTTGCCAATGTCTTTAGCTATTGACATACTAATCAAAATTAAAGCGTTATTTACCGGATTTCCGCCTTATTTTCTATAAAATACCTAACATTATAACAGTAGTAAAATAATTGATCTCAAATTTAATGATGCTTATTACTCAAAGATTGTAAATATGCATAATAATATAATATATTTCCTTCGCAAAAGGAAAGGAAACTATACTTTAACACTGAATATATTAATATCAGACACATTAATTGCCAATTAAATGATGTTTTGAAATGTATGCATAAGTGGTTACTCGCTTCTGATCAGCGTCGGGCTATTTTTGTTTTAAAAATTTTGTTTAAAATTGAGTTATTTTGGTGCTAAATTTTCATATTTTTCCTGAATTACAAAAAAAAATTAGAATTTTCTAATATTATTTACATATCAGACTTGAGTTTTAGAAGTATTAAATTATACTAATATTATAAATTTGAGAGTTTGTACGAATGGATGGGATGTTTGTAACTCTTTCACGCCAGAACGGCACAGAGATAGATAGAATACCACATAGGTTACTTTTTATCGCGGAAGAGTGTACGGTTCCCGTGGGATAGATTTGTTTCTATCTAGGGACAAACCCGAAGTGAAGCGAGGGTGAGTCGCTAGTATTATATATGTAGAAACATAACATATTAATGTATTTACATGTACGACAGAGTTGATAAATAAAAATTTTGTTATTATTGTGATAATGTACAATAATTATAGTTAAGAGTTTCGTATTTCGTACGAGTTAATTAAAGGCGTGACAGCACGCTATTAGTAATGAATAATAACATGTTAGGAGTGGTCCCAATAATATTCCCCGCGGAAACAAGATTTATAACTAAGTCACTTGTACATGCTTACAATATAGAATTATTTCATACTAGAGACTTTCCGCCCCTAGGTGGCAAATATTATTACTAGAACTAACCAAATGTTAGTCCAAGCCGTACTTCGAAGTATATGTAAATATATACAAGTTTCTTTTGTGAACACTACTGATTTATTGATTAATCCAAACTTCTCAAAGTGAGTTTGCTATAACTAAGAATAAACACTCAAATGGTATCACTTTTTTTTAAGTTATTTATTATTATATTATAAAAAATTATGTTTCTTAGCAAAAATATATTTTTTTGACGTGAACAAAAAAATAAAAGTCACATAAAACGTATCCTTAATGAGTAAAAAATAAGAAATATTCCCGAAAAAAAGGCTAAATTTTCAAAAAGCTGAAATAATTTTTGGACATATCAAAAGCACGACAAACACTAAAGGCCTACATAAAAAGCTTTCATGTAAAATATCACATCGAAATCTCTGATTTCACAAGCAAATATAGGTGTCACACTTAGTGTTATTAGTTTTCTATCTAGGGATAAAAATTCATAACTGTACTTCATTATAGTATTATATAATCTGTGCTTCATTTAAACAAAAGAATACCTACCAAATAAAAATTACCTACTTGATTTAGGTATATCAAGTTTTATTCTAGACTTGTTTCTAAGAACTATACCTGTTAGCAGCTATGATTCAGATGTTGCATGTGGCGAGTCATAACATAATTACCTGTAACAAATGCACAGAATATTAAGCGTATATTCTAAAAATCATTTAAAAATTGATTTCAATTAAATTATTTAATTTAAAATTATCAATTATTGTAAACAGTATTACTGGTTTGTATTAAAGATGCAATTCGGACTTTAAAGCCTTTATTAGAAGCTTTCGTGTAACTTGCTTTGCTCGTATAAAAAAATAGACTTGTGAACGAAGCAAATTTTAAAATCTGTTTGTTTTTAAAACATGTTTACGCTCATATTTTTTTTTTCTATTTTTACTGATCATACGATTTTCAATGCGAAAACACAAACTTCAATGCGAAATAAAAAAAATAACACTAAAAATAACATATAATTGATTTAAAGACCCAAATGCTAATAAAATAGCTCAGATAGAATCTGTTTAATAGATGAAAGTGTTCATAATTTAATTCGGATGATAGTAAGTTATAACTTATAAGTATGTATATTAAATATACTGGGCGATACTAAACTACATGAAAAATATAACGACGATTATAACAAAATAAATATTACTCAGTTAAAAAGAGTTACTGCACCCTTTACTATTTATACACAACTTAATAATTATAAATTTAAAATTAAAAAAATCCCTACGCAAATTAATTGTCATTTAACGATTACACTTAATCGAGTAATCATACGCCAAAATGCCTTACATTATTTTGAAAAAGAGCTGATACTCTTACACTGCTGAACCGATATTCACCAAACATAGCTAAGAACCACCGCAAGGAAACTGGCTATCAAATGAAAAAAAGCGCATCGAAATCGGTCCATCCGTTTGAGAGTTACGATGCCACAAACAGCCACACACACACACACACAGACAGACAGACATCGAAGTCAAACTTATATAACACCCCTCCTTTTTATTATTATTATTATTATTTATGTTGGGTTTGGTGCCGAGGTCGGCCCTAGCTACGTCGACCAGTTTTGGTCCATTGTAGCTCCCTTTATAGTGAGTTCAAAGTTCTCCGCTTAGTCCTGTTGACTCCAGGAACTTCCAGATTTTCTGAGCGGGGAGCATCTGTGTCTCTTCCGGTTGCATAATATGCTGCCCTAGATAGATACTTCTGCGGTGCATGAGTGGACCGCACGAGCAGAGGATGTGCATAGCAGTTTCCTCTGTCTCATGGCATAGTCTGCACATTGCGGTCCGACTGAGGCCGAGGGTAAACATATGTTTATTGAGTTTGCAGTGACCAGTAAGTATTCTGGTTACTGCACTGGTTTTATACTTGTTGAGTTGAAGCAACCCCTCCTTTTGCTTCGGGGGTTAAAAATAGAGAGATCATACAATACATCAATACATACATATATATTAGTTCTTAATAGACATTTGTCCTCAGACAAACCAAGCATAAAAAGTCATATTCCAACTGCTTTTAAAAAAGCGCTATGTACCTATTCTTAATCAATACGTACCTATTACGTATTTTAAATACAAGTAACCATCCACAGCTCCCAGTTATCAACGCAGACTGTCCGAATTAACAACAACAACCGATAAAACCTCTCTAATTGAATGAACAACGATGGAAAACTGATGAAGGTCGTTTTCGCAATCTTGCTTGTTTTTTTATTAATATTTAAAGTAGGTATCGCTGAGTTGACGATACGTTGCTTAATACCAGTGATTGATTAGATATTTTTATAATGAAGCCAAAATTGTTTATAAAAAGGTTTATTAATTATTATAATTAATTACATATTATAATTCTTAATTTGTAATGAATTCAATATTTATTTAAATACTAGCGACTTACCTTCATACGTTTTAATTTTTTAGCGGAACCCTTATTCTTTTTCTTAAATAATAGTAGCCTAAGTTACTCCTTATAACATCAGCTATCTGCCCGTGGAAGTCCCGTCAAACACGGTTCAGCCGTTTCGAAGATTAGCCAGAACTAACAGACAAACACGCGGACAAAATTCTACATTTGGACATTTAGTAAAAAGCTGTTATTTTGATATTACAAACAGACACTTCAATTTTATTTATCTGCAGGTATAGATAAGTAAATTTTTCTTTATTTCATAAAGGTATAGATAAATAATAATAAACATATAACTGGAAATAAGGCATGTTACTTAAGGGCTTAACTGCAAAAAAAAATTAAAACAAATAATAGGTTCCGAAATTGTGGTAAAATAACTGACCTAACAGTTTCAAAATCTCATATTCAATATTTAAATGATTATACCACCTTTGTATCTTATAAAGTAAAGATTTGAATATCAACTCTTAAAATTTAAATAATAGGTATATCAAAAAATGACTAACCGTCACTAAGTGGCGGTAAAAACAGAAAAACCTCATAGTAATGGCAATGTGCTAGTCATGTTATACTTGCCCTTGTGTAAGAAAACGATGTCTGTTAACTGTATGACAATATTGCAGTTTGCAATAAATTGATGAAATCGGCAAATTATATATATTATGATTATGAATGTTATTTTATTTAAAACTCTATCAAAATCTAAGCCAAAATAGAATGAAGACTAATATAATCCAAACTAATATTATAAATGTGAAAGTGTTTGTTTGTTTGTCCTTCTTTCATGTCGAAACGGAGTGACGGATTGGCGTGACTTTTTATGGATATAGTTGTAGGGCTGGAGAGTAACATAGGCTACTTTTTACCGCGGGAGATTATCTAATTCCCACGGGAAAACACTATAATACAATCCAAAAAAATATTTATGATTAGAATTACTTGAAACTACGTATTAATGCTCTTCAATAAAATTAAATAAATACGTGTTTTAGCATTTTTCGAAATTCATCCTATAAGTGGGTAAAATAGTGGATGAAAGTTTGTATGAAACTACCTAGGTATTCGTACTTTTATAGAGATTTTCGAGTAGTTTTAGCGCGAGCGAAGCCGCGGGTAGATACTGCTAGTAATTGTATAAATTAAAAAATATATAGCTATCTCTAGGTAGGATGGCGGACTTGTTATCGAATGTTTATTTATAAAATATTCACTGGATGGACTTTTATCTAAAAAAAATTGTAAGGGTTATTCAGTAAGAGCCAGCTAGATCTAACATTATTGACACTGCGTATTTAACATCATGAGCTGAGTCAAGTTTATATAGGCTGTGACTTATTGTGTTAGCAACATCTATTTTTTCATTGAAAATTATTAATTAATTTTTATGCAACTAATCTATACTAATATTATAAAGAGGTAAAGTTTGTGAGTTTGTGAATTTGTAAGTTTGTGACGTTGTAGGGGTAATCTTTGGATCTACTGAACCGATTTAGATGAAATTAGGTAAAAAGATAATTTAAAAAAGATAATTAAACATAGGACACTTTTTATCCCGGAAATCATTCCTTAAGGGGGTGAAAATGGGGATGAAAGTTTGTAGTGGGAAGCAAGCTAGGGACGAACCCGAGCGAAGCGAGGGTGAGTCACTAGTATTAGATAAAATAGAACATATTTTCTAATATGTAGACGAGCTTTAATCATACTTTGATGTATATGGTATTTATTATACCATCAACCATGGTAATAAAGTTAAACTTAATTTATTTAATATTTAAGTGGATGTCCATAACAAGTATCTTATGAGGCCAACTTCTTTCTTTATCTCACATCAAACCAATTGTCTCTTCACACTCTGCAAAGCAACAAACACACTTTCCTACGTATGGCTTTAGTAAGGTTTTTTCGTACCATCACTTATGATACCTAATAATGTATTGAGGCATGACGTACAAGGCATATACAGCATTTACATAAGCTGAGTCCTTACAAATACATACCAATGACAAAGTGTTATAGCATTCAGCATTATTATTAAATTGTTTGCTTTGAGCGAGCACGACACGGCCAACAAGTTATTAAAGTCCAATTACTTCTCATTACAAAAATTACACCTGCAATAAGGGCTCGGGGCAATGTTTTGATTTACAAAACTTAAGTATATAATATGCAGGATAATTTATTGAAGGATTGCAGTAAAGCTAGCAGAATAATAGCAATTACCAATAGAATTTTGATTGATCTCCTTATAGCATAAGTTGTGGGTAGAGATGAATCGAATTGCTTGTGTAACTATAATTATTATCTTTACAAATATCTTTTAAAACTTGTATAACAACAACAAAATTCTGAGTCGAATGTGTACATTAAATATTTTTTGGAAAATCTTATTTAAATAGTCATTATTATTGATACAGAGGCCAAATCTATAGTTTTTTAATATAGACATATTACTCGGTAACTTTACTGACGTTTATATATTACATAGTGACGGGAGAGACGTGTCTCCATCACCATCCCGTGATCATGATTGCAGTAAAGCATTCGAAACGTCGGGAACCAAAAATCAAAATAAACCCGAGAAAAAATGCGAAAAGATAGTTTTATTTAAAATGTCAAATATTCGCGTAAATCTAAGAAAGTATTAACTAAATTCACCCAAAATGAAGTGACGAAACCTTGCTTAAACGATTTACTTATAGCAACGTGAGGAAAACAAAATATATTATGAAGTCATCTTTATCGTGTCGCCTTCGAGTCTGGTGGCTGGTATTTGCGTAATTATATGTAATGTGTTCATTACATAATTTTGCCATATGTAATTTCCTTAAGAGTAGTAATTATTTACTAGATCAGAGTTAAAATGTTATATATGTAACTGGCTTAGCGTTAGCGAAATCTTATCAATCTCTCTTATATATACCTAAAACGTTTCTTGTAAAGTGCTTTAAACACATAGTAATAAAGGTAACATTATGTTTTACGTGTTGTTCTGTTTAAGTTAATATATATCCTTAAATAAATAAACGGACATATCATGTAAAAAGATAATTAGCAAACTTTTCATGTAGATTATACAAAGATACCATATAGATAATAACTATCAAGTCCAATAACCTACAGCAAACATATATATATATATATATATATATATATATATATATATATATATATATATATATATATAGAGCGAAAGGTACATTTAGGTATATTTTAATGACTGAGGTACTTATTGCTACACAAATCCCAAATAAGTCATAATACACTTGATAGTATAATTAAGCTTTTCTTACAAACAAAGAACGTCATGAAAATAGGATATTATTTATAGTTTTCGAAATATCCTTAGCAGTAGAGCAATGTCGATTGCATCGTAATGCGATATATTCAACGCAGATCTCGTTGTGGCAAGGTCATCCTCACTGATAAGGCCGTATCTCTCGGGTGTTAGTGTTTCTGTGTTTGATACATCTGTTTTCAAGTGAATTATCATTTAACTAATAAAATATAGTATTGTATAATTTATTATAATATGTAGTTTATTATTATATCTAAATATCATCACTTATACAATCATAAATTACTCTACACTTAGTAAGTTGTATCGTTCGCTCACGTAACATACACGAAACATGAACATTTTGCTATTTTATTACAACAAGTATTTATTATAAGCTAGCAACTTATCCTCTCTTCGCTCGGGTGCTTCCCTTAAATGTCAAAAACTAATTTATCTGTTACTACAGGTCTTAGTCCCTTTGTATACAAAAATTCATCCAAATTAGTCCTGCCGTTATGTGTGAGGGAGTAACAAACAAACATACAAAAAGACCTTTTAAACCGATGGCAAGATATTACCCTTAACCAAAATAGATCCCGCGATAGTATTTTTACAACACACTAGGAAACTAAAAATTAAAATTACCTAATAATTTAGATTTACAACATACTCGTATGTAACTCATTTAGGTCGTTATCTCGAAAATATTTTTCTCTCTCTCTCTGATTGCTTGTTGGTTGTAGGTATGTATATATATATATATATATATATATATATATATATATATATATATATATATGTGTGTAATACATATTTTTAAAGGTTTCCGTATCTTAGTTTTTATACAAAGCTAACTAACCGTTGGCAATTTTTTAATGATAGGCCATTAGTGTAAAAAATAAACGTAACCTATTTCCATATATATAAGAGATATATATATACCATATATATAAATTTCATAGATTTTGCAAACCAACAGATAATACTAGTGTGTACGTGTAAATCACATGACCGAGTGTCATATGTTATATGCATAGCTCATATGGACTGAGTACATAACATGTTTTGAATTCGTCGAGAAACATCTGAGGCTTTAGATCTTTGATACTAAAATTAAATATTTAAATATGATGATTAACTTATTTTACGCAAAACTTTTCTTTCTCAAATCCTTTAAAAACTGAGATAATTATCTTACGAACACACAAATATTATGTTATCAACATTAATTATATTATCAACATAATATTTTTTTTAATTCATTATAATTCTGACTTTACAACTTATCCCGATGAAGACAAAAGCGGGCATTAGACATTTTAAGAAAAAATATAATTTCTTTACACAAAAATATAATTTCTTTAACAAATGAAAGTATCGAACACTTACCTAATCGCTCTAATAGCAACAATATTTATAGTAACATAATATACTAAGTAAAAGAAAGCAATAATAATTTAATATGTTCTTATGCCACTTAACAGCGCCAATGTTTTGTTATGCAAATGTAGTTAGCATATTAATTGAATGATAATGTACCTTCCAATGTTGTAAGTATATTAGTGGCATTCTTACAGATATTTTAAACTACATTATTACATTTAATTGAGGATGCTCGTGATTTACATCGGATGCATGTAATCTGGACTTGAAATAGTAAATAGAGTGTAATTTAAAACTTTTTTACTAAAACAACATACAAGACTCGTATTACAAACTTTAGTTGCATACAAGTGAATATCTAATATATATAGGAAAATATCCGAAATCTATACTAATATTATAAAAATACGTTTGTTTGAATGCGCTAATCTCAGGAACTACTTATCCGATTTGAAAAATTCTCTTTGCATTAGATAGCCCGTTTATTGAGGAAGGCTATATGCTATATATCATCATGCTCACAATCATACTACCCAAGGGAGTTAAGCAGTAATCACAAATGTCAACAAGTCGGGCAAACTTCTATACGTTATTGTAAAACTGATGTTTATATCGGAAGTTTGAACGTAGGCGAAGTAGCGGATATTGCTACGAGTACTATAATTATAATAAGGAAAATTTATTTATCACTTACTTCCAAAAAGACTAAAAAACTAATTATTTAAAAAAAAGAATCTTTGCAAATCGTAATTTTCTTATCACAAAAATCCGGCTTAAATTACTATAATGGTAAACAAACATTGATGAAAACGTGTAAATAAGCAAGAGGCCAGCTTCATACACTTTGAAATTATAAAGAGGCCCTTGAATTATATGAAATTTTAATATACATAATTGATTAGAGAATATCTGGTACCTATAAAATATAATAGCTTTTTTTTTATATTTTTAGTTTTTACTAATAAAAGATGTTATCTATGTACCAACCTATATTACATTGTACCTACAATGTACACATATTGTACATGTACCTATGTATGTATATTGCAAAAGTACAGTATAAATATTTTTTAATGTTCCTTTGAACAAATTTCGATAGTTTATTAACCTCTGCAAGTAATTAACGACTTAAATTAGCAGTGGTTAAAACAAAACATTTTAAATTATTTATATAATATAATAAAATTACTCATGAATACCCAGAAAATACAGAATGTTTTTTAACCATATGGTTTGCACATTTAAACTCATTTGGCATGTTGGAACAAATCTTGATAATAAACCATTTTCGTTTTGCACTAATGGACATGTCATATCATACGTACGGGATGTGTATACATGTATGTATGTATGTATATCGTTTCCACACGTGTACGTCCAACTGTCATGGCCGATGACAAGTGCGGCCGTAAGCATAATTAATTATTTCTCACAACACCTACTTGTCCACTGATATATTTATCTTTAATGGGTGTCAAAGTAGTAATTATCGATTATTAAAGTATTATTATAATTCCTTTTCCGAAAGAGTTCTTTTTAAAAAAACATACCTACTCAATGTAAAAAAAAAACTTTTAAGGAGTAAATAGGAATACGCTTTTATTACATATACCTATTTAAATTAGTAAAAGGAAAATAAAAAATAAACAGTTCTAATAAGTAAAGTGAACTGATTCATGACAAAAAATAAATAAAAGACAAAACAATAAAAAAAAGTCTGCTTTAGATACATAAGAAATATTATAAAGATTTAATAGCATGCGTTGATTGCACAGTGCACACGTGTAGGTACAACTAAAATGGCTGACAGGAAAATTGGTACGAATTGGCTTTCGTCCTTAATTTCATGCAAATCCTCATATTCCGAACGTATGGTAGCTGTAAGTAAATTATAGTAGTTACGAGAAGTAGCGTATTAAAATTTTAATACGATTTACAGAAGAAAATGCTAAATGGCCTCTACATTATGAATTCGAATTACTACAAACAACTTTATATAAAGTTATAGGTACTGTATCAAAAATATTTATTGTACTTTAACGAATTTATATATATATATATATACTTCGTAATAAATTCTGTCTCAATTAAAGGAACTTGTTTCGACTATATTTTTTTATTGTTTCGTAAAAACTAAAAATCTTCCAGAATTATGCAGTTTTGAACACAAATTTTATGGATACCTAATAAGTGTTTCTCTCTATGTCAAAGATATAAGAGAAACTTTGTTGACGGAAAGAGAAATAATAAATTAGATAGCAATTTTATAATTTCATTATTAATTATACCTACACAAAAATATTTAATCTTTAGATAAGGAAATTCGTAGTTTTATGTAAATCAGGTACATATTATTTAGATTATTATTATAGTATTAAATATTAATAGTGTACTCATTTATGTATATTTTTAAAATATTTTTCCACATTCGTTTTTTTTATAATATTAATACTATATAAAAAGCTTTATTCTAAAAAATAAACATTATTGCTGTCAGTATCCATACCCATACTTTTATTTGTTAAGAAGCCTATTACATTACGACCGTTATTTTTCAATTAAATGCCTATCTTTGCCATTCTTATTCAGAGAAACTGAAACTCTTCGACTGTTTTCGCAAATTTTTATTATTAATTAAAATAAAGCCTTTTATATTTTATATAACTTTCAGAATCGTGTCAGTAGATTCAGATCTTATTCCTTACATACAAACTTACATACCTTACCTCTTTATAATATTGGTATAAATGTAATATTATATCTCTACAATATAGAAGTAAAGTATATTTTTACTAAAGTAAAAATATTAAAATAAACAGTTTCAGAAATATGTAACAATAATCTATCTATTTTACATAAAAAATTGAATTTATTTTCTCAATTCCTATTTATATAAAAATTGGTAACAAAACTAAGTGGTACGATAAGATATTTTGAAATATTTTATGACACAAATATTTAAAATAGTCGTTATCGTATTTTCATTTATCAATGTTTCAAAGTTAGATTGAATGAACTAGCATGTGATAAATAAACAGTATCTTTAATATCACGTTTTTTTCTGCGTTGATAAAGACTATCGTCACAAATGAAATATGCACAACAATTATTATCCAATTTGTATTAAACAGATTATAAAAAAAAACAGGAAATCAAGGAAAAGGGCGTTTTTTAATTTTTCCTTCTTTTACGCAGCAACGGATCGTGGGATTTACGCGATTTGATTATATTAATATACTAGCGACTTAGCCTCTTTTTGTTTGGGTTCATCTGAATTCTTTTTGTATTTACATATACTTGATACATACATTATATTTAAGAAAATTTTATCGAAAAATTATAGCCTATGTATTATTTCAGGCCATAGTATACGTGTACGAAATTTCATACAAATCCGTTAGCCGTTTCGCCGTAAACAAGAAATATACATACACAGATACCAACTTTCGCATTTATTGTATTGCGGTGATTAAGTAACCAGTAGTAAGTGATCTGAAACCCTTTACATCTTATGAACGATATTATTCATGTAATCTTATTTAATTTAAATAAAATTAAAAAAATATAGTTTGTGGAAAATACTCCTTCCCTTTCCAAGCACAGTACATCCAACAGTATGAATACCTCAGTAAAAGGGCTCTCTAATTCGCCTAAAATGGCTTACATGCTATGAATATTCAGAGCCAATTACAAACATTCGTTAATTAACATAGTAGAGCTTTTGAAGTTTGAATACAATTTGCGAGTATAATATGCACTGTAGAGTGCATTTTGCTTGTAATTAAAAGCTAAAACAGCATTGTCTACAAATATCATGAAAATGATCCGACCTCACCTAACAGAAATGTGGAAAATAAACGATAGAAGTAAAAAGGTAATCAATTTGGCTACTACCTTCACAATATCTTATAATACATACTCGTACACTCGTATATATTATATTATAGTTTATATTATAGTGGATCGATTTGAACATCTCTCAGTCAATCATCTGAAGTCACATAAAAAAGTTACTGGTTCTCGTACAAAAACAAAAACCTTTTTTTAAACTGGTTAAAGTTTCCATCTTAGATTTTTTTCATACAAACATTAAAACCCCTATCTCGTTCTTATCATCGTTATAAAATAATATTATATAAACAAATTACCAAATTATTGTTTTTAAATAATAACAAAATAACATTTTGTCCCTCCCGTATTGTGGATTTACTATTTTGAGCATAAATATATATCGTACATTGAAAAATATTTCAACTTTCATAAGTGCCTAATCATTAAAACAGCCATTATGTAAACTGACTCAGGCTTCCGCTTCATAACTCTATTTTATGTTGTTTAACGTTTATTGAGTAACATTACACGAGCATCCTTTTAAAGAGTAAACATTGCATGTAAACAATCTTTAATATCTATATAAATAATGCTTACTTTATATTAATTCATTGCATAGGTACTTACCTTCCACCTGTTCATGTAACCAAAGAAATAAATGTTTTGCAAACACAAAGAAAAGTTTCACACTGAAAAATATGTTAACACTAGCGACTTTACTTCGGGTTCGTCCCTAGGCAAAAACAAACCTATCTCACAGGAACCGTAGATTTTTCCGAAACTATTTATAGCCTATAGCCTTCCTCAATGAAGGGACTATCTAACGTAAAAAGAATTTTTCAAATCGGATTAGCAGTTCCTGAGATTAGCGCGTTCAAAAAAAAAACAAACAAACAAATTCTGCCTCTTTATAACATCATTTTAGTATAAATAACGTAAACATAAACATTAAAAACGAAATATAAATATGTTAAAGTTACTTATAATTACCTAAATTATTTCTCTGCCGAAACTAGATCTTTAATCAAATACAATTTTGTATTTAAATTTCCTTATGATGATATGATTCTGTGAACACTCAACTTTAATTCCAATTATAATATAAAGAAATAGGTAAGGAAAAACATTTTAATTAAACCCAATTAATTAGAAACCAAAAAATAAAATAATTGAAATAGGACAGGAGGGTCGTGAAAGGAAAAGGCTATTAAAAAGCAATATCTAAGGCATTACAAGTGCAGCCTTGAAAAAAAAGTCAAGGTAATCTCATATTTATTCATAAGTGCAATAAGAATTATAATAGTATTCACTAATTTAACCTGTGGTCTATTGCATGAGGTTTTTGCTCCCCGGTCCTGACAACCACAAAACCTGTTTTTTCGGAGAATGCCTTTCACCGAAGTTTTTTTCCATACATCATACGAGAAAAAAATCGGTTCAAAGATTAATGAACTTAACGCAATATACATATCATTTTACATATTCACATTGTAAAAAATATCATTTTGTTACAATCCGGTAATAGATTATAGGAAATTGGAAAAGGTGTTAATTTATGGAGCTTTTTGTGTTAGAAACCTTTTAGAATAACCAGTAATATTTTAAATTACCATTCAATGTTTCTTAATTAAAGTTAATGAAATAAAAACAAGCTCAACTCAAGTACACTATTTATTATTGAAGTATTTTTTCATATATTTTTTTATGTCACACTGCACAAGCCTCCCTTCGATGCGAGGGGGATCACGCCACAGTCCACCAAAGTAAATGTTGTGGACTTCACACGCCTTTCAAGAACTAGATTCTTTCGGACATGTAGGTTTTCTCATAATGTTTTTTATCACCTTTATACGTAATCATGTTAATGGCACATGAGAATATCATAAATGCAGGACTTGGGTTTTGAATCCGCTTCAGTTAGTTTTCGAAGCGAGCGCTTATTTTAGTGCTGGGCTACCACGGCCCATATTGTTTAAGATACAAAAAAAAATAGAAATAGTACTGAGTATACATTTAAATTCAATACTAAAGTTTAAAAATCAAGATTGTAGCATTTCAGTTAAAAATAACAATTTCTATCCACCACTGCGTTAAACATTGCCAAGACGATCCGTACAGTAATAACTGTGCAAACTCTCAACATTGAGAATAATTGATCGCCGAATAATATCAAGGACATTCGCGCGATAAACGCTATTTTAGATTCTGATACTCTCCACTTGCGACACAAACACACAGAAATGTATGGATAATTCATAAGTATTTTGGATTTCTAAATTTTTTTTAACGAATATATTTAAAGCTCTGTATTTACTTACACTCCGTCCACTCCACTATCTATTAAAAGTGTGAAAGAGAACAAACAACGAAAAAATATACTTTGCATTTTAAATATTAAATAAGAATTAATGCAAATTACTTTATAACTAAAAAAACTAATAATTTACATGGAGGAGAAGAATGGAAATTTTCTTTAGATTTAAAATCATGTAAAACAATCCAAAATTGCCAAAGATATCGCGTAATATATACTCATATTTATAATAATAATAATGTCCTCCGGACCGATTCCGGCTACGGCGGCCAATCTCATTGAGACTAGCCAACTGCGCAGGAGATATTATAGTGCACAAGTGTACGCGCAGACACATGTGCACTCTCTATTCCTGTCACTCTCATACTCCGGTGGGGCGACTGCTCGACACGAACAGTGAGAGTTAAGGCGCAGGACCGACAGCTTTTTACGTGCTCTCCGAGGCATGGGGGCGAAACGCGGGCTTTTACTGAGGCTTACTATACAGAAGGACTCAATAACTAAACTTGGCCCGACCCGGGACTCGACCCAGCATCTCCAGGTGCGCAGCCGCACATGCTAACCACTACACCACCGAGGCAGTTAGCTAAGTCGTATTTATACAAAAGAATCAAAATTCACTCGAAGTTATTACCTCCTTAAATATAAAGTAGGTTATAAAGACATTGCCTTCACTAATCATAAAAAAAAACATCAAATAATTTAGAATGAAATAAACGGAAATAAATAAGTGAATACTGCTGAACCTGTTATTTATATATTCCTTTCATAAATCAAATTACTATCAACTAAACTAGAATGAAATAGAACTGTTTTAAGAGTAAAAGCTCTCTCATAAAAGCGCTAAAGTTTCTAAAGCTAACAAACTTCACTAAATAATTACTTGTAATCATTACATTATTATTTCTAAACAATAAATATGCAAATTCATATAATCAAATGCATTTTACAATATATCTCGAAGGACAATAGCGTAATAAATGCTATTTTTGTTTCGGATAACTCAGCTTAGCATTGTAGATTTGTTATTTTTATTAAATATGAATACTAAGATATTGCAATATATAAAAAGGCGTAATAAAATGTAAATAAGCAGTGGTAGCGCAGTGGTAACGAGCTCGCTTGGAAAACCGAGTAAAGCGGGTTCCAATCCTGGGTTTCGCTCCTCTGATATTTTCATGTGCGTATCATTTCTAACATAGTAAAACATCATGAGAAAACCTGCATGTCTGAGGGAACCTAGCAAGTTTTCGAAAGACATGTGAAGTCCGCGAACCTGCACTTGGCCAGCGTGGTGGACCATGGCCTGATCCCCCTCGTATTGAAAGGAGGCCCGTGCCCAGCAGTGGGACGTTAAAAAGGGCTGAATAGATAGATAGAGACTAAAATATTTGTTTCAAAATTATTAATATGTATTTTTTATTTATTTTAGCTGTATTTCACGTGGCCAAAGTCGAGTCGAGGTAACAAGACAGTTGCAGTACGTACAGCAAATAAACGCCCACAGAATAGGTAATAAATAATAAACTACCTATGTTATCGGTGTCAAATGGCTTACGAAATTCTACCAAACAACAATAAATGCGAATAAAATTTAATCATCGTCATGAAGGACATTAGGTATTTAAAACGCGACTTCAGTTAACATTCTTCAAAATGTAGAGTCAGTATAAACAAATGAATTTCGTAGATATTATCCATACGAACCCAATCAGCCTTGGAAAATATGTATCAGGCTTGGTATAGTAACTTACTGTATTTCTAGAATATCTCGAACGAGACAGATAGAACCTAATAGCATGTTATAAAGACTTATTAAATAAAATATAATTTATTATATTTATATGAGACATTGCAAGTTGGACAATGACACCCAAAACAGCTTTACGTTAAACAATCCTTTATTATTAATTTATTTTTAATTTTTGAATATAAACGCACGACCTCTGATATCGATGCCAATAAAAACTTTGCATCACGACGATCAACATCGTATGTATTTAATAATAAAAAAAATGAAAAAAACGAATTACTATTTAATAACATATTATCATAATATACTCCAACAAGTTAATACATCTCAATTTAAATTTCCTGTGTTCATTTAATGTACAAACTCAAAGCTATAAAATCGTTTTGCTTATTAGTATTTTTCTATCTTAGATAGGTATCTTTAACAGAGACTTAATTGCGTAATACAAATAATTGAAATGCAAAATTGCATAATACAGAATACATATGTGTATGATTAATCGCCTGTACGCGAAGGACACGCTATTCAATATTAAAATTATCTCTTGATAAGTCGAATAAAAGTTTTTATTATATTACGAAATCTAATATTAGCCATAAATTCTAGTCCTAAACATATTTTACCTAGAAAATAGAACACACACTTTTAATGAACGCAATAAATTTACTAATTAATTTTTTGCAAGGTCCAATAAAGGTAGAGGTTTTATTATGTAGGCACGTAACAAACGGTAGCTACCTAGAAACACCTTGTATTATTGCATATTGCATGTCATTAGACTATTTAGATACAGTATTTTACTATTTCAAAGGGAATATTTCAAATATTTGAAACAGTACCGTCAAAAAGCCAATATTTTATAATAATGCAAAATTAATATATCTATTTATATATAAAGTACAACTTTATATTTTGATGACAAGTTACGTAATTGTAAATTAATACAAAAAAAGTTTCAACATCAAATGACTTGAAAAAAAAATCCAAAAATAATCTCACGGGAGGCAACACTCTATTATTTTAGATACTAGGTAGGAATAAACATTACACGAAGGACATATAGCAAATATTTAAATTTTCGAGTTATATTTACGATCGAGTCGCTTCCGCTAAACGTCTGTTGATTATATTTATAATCTAAATTCTAAATGTTATTCGACAGCTGTTTCGATATTCACGAGTCACGTTATCTAAAAATAATATTTTTGTATGATGGCATAATTTTTTTTAGAGCGAAAAATATTACGCGTACTAATGAATGCGACACGTTCTTGTGCTAAAATAAAATGGGAAAACCTAATATTTACCTTTTCGCCTCCCAAAAGGGCCACAAAAAGAGTTCCCCTTGCCAATTATATTGTCATCGATGTATTTGATCAGCTTGGCGGCGTCCTCGGCCTTGTGGGGCCTGGTGACACACCATCTCGCCGGCAGGTCTTCTTGCATGGATTCAGATTTGCCTTTTGTTCCTCTAGATTTTTTTAACACACTTGTCATATTACTCGCACATTACACAACATGTGTATATTCTTTACATACTTTAGTCACGAAAACACACAAATTTAAAATTATAAGTAACGCTATTTACGAATATCGCGGAAGATTTTCCGAATGTAAACTGTTAACGCTGACGTAGAGACGTCGTAACGAGGTTATCACATCGAGCGAATGCCTTGTTCGCGCTCTCGGGAGTACTACTACTATACGCTAGTATCGCCGTAACGACGCACATCACCGCATTTTTCAGTGTTGCCACATCTGAAAAATCGCTACAATATAGTAGTTTTCCTTTTGTAAGAAAATATTTGACTAATCATAATTAAAATTAAATTACATTTGAAATGTGACCATGACATTTCTAATGCCCATTTAATTTTTATTTATCTAATAAACATTAACTATAAAAAGATTTTACTAAAATCGAAAATATAAAAAGAATAAACATATAATTATTATTTTATTTTTACTTCTAACTTATACCTACATATCATGGATGACTAATTATACTACACATCTATGAAATAAGGTCTTAGTTACTATGGCAATAAGATTTGTTTAATCATTAACCGCAAACATTTTTTATTCCGTTTATTTTTCGTGATCGTGCGGGGTGCTTGAAAACTTTTAAAATGCTGAAACTGCAAATTGCTAATGCTCAAGATCGGAAAGAAGCTCAAAACAGAGAGCGGCGACGACAATGCGAGTTAGAAAGAAGATCTCGGATATTTAATGCCAGAAATAGAAAAATTGGTGTAGGTTCATATAAAATGACATACTAATTTATTCCAATACCTTAAATGTCTTTAGGTACTTTCTAAATAGTTTGGTTGGAAGTAAATTGCTGTAAAAGATTTATATGAAAAAAATATACAAAGCAAAAATAATTAGTATCAACACACACAAATTAAGATCGATAATATTTATCCCGAGCATGACTCTACCTTACAATCTCTGGTATCGACAATGTTCAATAAGCTAAGTAGTGATCACATCAAAAGGAACACCAGAATGCATGCTATGTGAAAGTGGCTTACATTTGGTTTCAATTATTATCCTTTTTTAAAAGGTTGACCTTCCCTTCTTGGAGCGTCAAGTAGAAGAGAAGAAAGCTGAAAGAGAAGAACAAGAAAGAAAAAACCTCGCATTCGCACGACAAATGATCAAAGACAGCAACCTCGCGGTCGTCCTAGAGGCCAGGGAGAGAGAAGTATCGCTCTTATATTTGATTTTCACTAGGATAAATTAAAATGCCTTATTTTTTATAGAAGACCTTCAGATTTTAATGACAATTCTTAAAGACGTAATAAATACTCTTTATATAAAAACCTCATTATTTTCATCACAATATAGGTAATTTATTCATTCCTAAATTATAAATGTAAAATTTACAGAAATAAAAAACAAAAAAATAGTCGACAAACTAACGAATTATATATTATTATTTATTGATTTCACCATCAATTTTACTTCTAAACTCTTGTAGGAACGACGCCGTATCGACACGGAGATTGATGAATTTCGTCAAAAATACCAACGTAAAGAAGACAGCAGGGAATACGATCTGAATGACCCCAATTCGTTAAAGATGCAAATGCCTCCACGAGCATCCGACGATGAACCAGTCGGCTTGTCCAGTGCACAAAAGTAATTTAGGTTTTAACAATTATACTAAATAATCTTTAATCGTACTAAAAATTGTAGTTATACTCAAAAAAAATTAACTTGCGTTTTACATACATAGAGGTTATCGGTACAAAAGTAGTTAGGTATAACCTTTGACACTTTTATCATATTATTTATAATTATTACATTAACTAAAGAAAAAAAATAATTAAGTAATACCTTTGTACTGCTATTAGTACGTAAAGCTTTCCATTTTTGCTAATTGATAAAATAAATTTTAATCTTTACTAATATTATAAAGAGGTAAAGTTTGTGATATTATGAGTTTGTGAGTTTGTGGGTTTGTGAGTTTGTGACGTTGTAGGGGGTAATCTCAGGATCTACTAAACCGATTTACATGAAATTTGGTAAGAAGTTAGTTTGACACCTTGGGAAGGACATAGGATATATTTATCCCAGAAACGTATTTATTACATATTTTTATATTTTTATGCGAATATTTATATATTTTTATCCCGGAATCATTCCTTAAGGGGATGAAAATGGGGATGAAAGTTTGTACGAGGAAGCAAGCTAGGGACGAACCCGAGCGAAGCGAGGGTGAGTCTCTAGTATACATATAAAGGCATTACGTTTATTTGTATAAAATCCGCGGTATGCTATTTACCTCGAATGACTGGCATGTAAATTTTCAGGTACTATTTTCATTTTCAATTAGTACCTACAAATTTATAAAAATGCTTTATAAATATTTATGTTTGAAAATATGCTGTGCCATACTGATTTAACAAACACCCGGTAGTTCATCAACAGAATCTATACATAGTGTAAAACAAAGTCACTCTCGCTGTTTGTACGCTTAAATCTTTTAAACTACGCAACGGATTTTAATGCAGTTTTCACCAATAGATAGAACGATTCAAGACGAAGGTTTATATGTATAATACATGCATATTATATTCGAACTAACCGTTAAAACGTACCTCGGGACGAACCCGAGCGAAGCGAGGGTGAGTCGCTAGTTATATATACTTATAATTTACACACTCGCAATTCGCATGTATTTAAGTATATAGGCAATGAATCCGACTAAACACTCGCCCTATAGAAAGTCAGCAGTATGCGAGGAATTATTACCTGTAACTTTTATATGACCGCACTTAGCAGTAATATAGTTTTTACTAGCTTTTAGAATTAATTAGAACTAAGCGAGAATCCAGGGCAGTGTGCAAGACAGCTTGCTAACCGGTGGAAGAACTTAACAAAAAATAGCTAACAGTTGACTGTCGGCGTAATCGCCCCGCAGTCATGGAATTATTAACAGTGGATTTATTATTAAAGAATTTTATTTTAATGAGCCTGCATCTTCTCTAGTTAACAGTATTATTGTGCTTTCAACTTAAGGGTGCACCGAGGCGGCAGTGAAAAGTAATTACGAAATAATGGCGTTCGTTTGATCCCTTGCTGTATTGTTATTACTAAAATTTTAATTATGCAAATAATATGTAGGATATTAAAGGATTTATTGTATAAATCGTAAACTTAAGAACATGATTACTTGTAGTTTCCTCGATAGAAAAAAAAACCAAAATGAAGTCTAAAAAACAAAATAAGCGCTTAGTGCGGCGTAAATAATTCAAAGAAGTTCATCAGTTTTTTAATAATAACAAAACTATACTTTTCCTATGTTGTATACACTTTACATTTTCAAATTGTGTATTTGTTTTAATAATATGGAGGAAATACCTAAATTCGCACGCGTTCTGTCCATCCTAGTCACACTCTCCCCTGCCCGCTTTAATCCTACTAAAATCAATTAGCGCCAATAGCTCGGTGCCCTCTTAACCAGAGTAAGCGACTTCGGACCCTTAGTTACAGTGTTTTGTTACACTGATGTAACTACTGAGCATAATATATTTGACTGATAGTTACATAGTCCAGTCAAATAAGGTCTGAAATCAAAATTTGAACCTCAACTTTGTATTTTTGATATAATGTAGTTTTAATGATACAAAAAAATGTGTAAAGATTTTCGTGTCATTAACCCCCGGCAAGGATAGAAAAAAAATTTCAAAAGTATTTTTTCGCAATTACTCGAAAACGGTAAAAATTAGACAAAAAAAGTTTTATTTAAAATATGTAGAGCTTAAAATTTTACATAAATCATGACTTTTTTCCTCCGTCAAAATGCACCGAGTAAAATTTTAAGCTCTACATATTTTTATTAAAACTTTTTTGTCTAACTTTTACCGTTTTCCAGTAATTGCGAAAAAATATTTTTGACTATTTTTTTGAACCCTTGCCGGGGGTTGCGGACAATGAAACCTTTACACACTTTTTTGTATTATTAAAACTACATTATATCAAAAATGCAAAGTTGAGTGCCAACATTTTGATTTCAGACCTTATTTGACTGGACTATACACTACAAATAAGATCTATTATGAAGTGTCTTACTCTGGTGTAACATCTATAACCAATAGTTACACTAAGAAAACGATAGCCTTCAATTATTATTAGGTTATTCATAGAAATTAAGTTCATTTAATTTAATATTTGGATTCTTGTAAAGCCTTTTTGGTTTTAAAAGTTTCAGTCGCTTATGGCGTTGGGAACCAAATCAGAATGTGAATGATGAAGATGTGAACCAATCTAGAAAGAAAGAAAGGGTCGGACATGAATTTTCACTATCTAATATCGAATTAGTGTTGCTTCAAACATATGTTAAATAAAACCAAGGCATTAGAGATGTCTGATGTATTTTAAAACACATAGCTTGAGCTACCCGAAATATACAATACCGGCGGCAGGTCTGCCTAAGCGCTAGGCAGACCACCAAACCAGAAATATACAATACCATAGAGAACAACTCCTTATTCACTATCATTATCAATAAACCAAAATCTATTGTTAATTATGATTAATTACCTTATAAGAACTTAATGTTCCTTTAGATTCGAAGGCGAAGATCTAGAGTATGAAGAACGTAAGAAAATAATGGCGGCGCAAAAGAACGCGTGGCTCGAACAGCAAGTGCAGGAGCGCAAGGCTGCTGAGGATGAACGCAAACAGGCAGAAGCTGCGTACATGGTTACCAAATCTCTATATTAATATATATTTAAGTTTACAACACGACTAACTACTTCTATAAATAAAATATATATATACAAACATATTTAAAACGTTTACATTTTAAAAGAAAATTAATTTTCCATTCAATTTTATTGTTAATGGCTTTAAAGCGTGCCACTCGAGCACAGATTACTTCACCAATCTCACGTAAAATGCAGAAGACACGAGGGAGATTGGTCGATAAAAAAAAAATACTTTTACGGCTGGTATTTATTTTGACACTTAAAAATTATATTTTACATTGACCTTTAAATCAGCTTTCCTATCGCAATAATTCATTTTGACACATAATTTAAAATTCAAGCATAACCTCGATGATCATGTTTGTTGGAAAAATGCAATCGCGTCCGACAAGGCATTTACCGCACGTAACTTGAGATAATAGTGAATATATGTATGTAGTAAATAATTAAATATATTGTACCTACTATGAAAAATATGTCTTTTTCTACATTAAGTTATTTTCCACATAAAAGTTAAGCATTACGTGATGTATTTATTAGTTTATTGGTTCACGTTCTTCATGTAAATAAGGTACTTTATGCTAAGAGAACTAATAATAATAACTAGTAATTTTTTTTATATGTATATTCTTTATTCTAAGTTATTAGTTATTTTATTATTTTATTAATTATAAGATACTAAAAATATTAACGATTAATAAAATAATATGCATTAAATCTTACGATGAAATTCAGCATAAAAAAAATATTTTATTTCTTATATTGCTTATATTTAGGATCATTTTAGACATAGTCGTAATGGCTTCATTTCCAGTATTTTATTATTCTTTTATGAATTATTTTTATGTTTTTTTTTTATTTTTTCTTTAACATAGATGGCGATTAGATCCCGAGACGCTCGTGCCGGAGAACTGGATAAGTTAGAGAGAGAATGCCGATATCGACTCGGTCAGGCCAATTTACGTTACAATGAGGCTTTGGTAATTAAGTTTTCATATTTATAAATACTTACATTAGCAACAAATGTTAATTAAATTTTGTTTGTTCTAATTTAACTAACTAGCTTATTGAATTTTATCGTTATTTAATTATTTCTGGGCAGCTTTCTATAATCTTTGCGAGCACTCTCGCTCTTGCGAATTGCCTTGTTTAGATTTTCAAGAAAACGGCATATTATATAAGTATAGCTTATTGAAAGTGGTTTTAATTAGAAATAAATTTGGTATTTCATTTCTGGCTTACTAAATGATTATGAAGTTTCATAGCCTAGAAGTATCTATTCAATATGAAAGGAATCATATATAATATGTTTAACTAAACTTTTCAAATCAATAGGCGGCAGAAAAGAAACAATTGGAACAAATAATGAAGGAGCAAGAAGAAGCAGACAATGCGGCGGAAATGTACAACAATCTCACGTCAGACATGTTGACTGAGAACCCAGATGTGGCTAAAAGCGCTCTGGGAACGAACAGGTATTTAATATCATCATTACAAGTGCATAATACATCTTATTATAAAATTTATAAACCAAAGTAGGTACTCCACGCCACCATTCTAAGTTTGTTTGTTTCGGCTAATCTCAGAAACTACTATACGGATTTTCTTACAGCTTTCATCAATAGAAAGGAGTTGTAGGCTATAAACTATAATTTATAAATATATTGCGATAATATAATTAATCTACCAGCATGATGATTTTAAATATTTGAGATTTAAGTTAGAAAAAATTCTCGCTTCTAAGATTTTTTGTAATGTTTATTTATACATAGAGTATGTGGGGCACGCTCTTTCTATTTTGTACCTAATGGTTAGGAAGGAGATTGGCTCACTAGTAAATAAGCAATGCTTGTATATACTATATTATTATAGTATAGGTATGGTATATATATGTATATTTTATTTCGTTTATCAATCTTTTCTTAAAAAGTATATTTTCCGAAAAAAAAAAACCAAAAAAGCATCGAACGCGAAGCTTATTGTCGTTGTGATATAGATTTGTACATTAAACAATTTAATACCTGCAATCAATTTTTGAAATACTACTTTAAAACCTGTTTAATAATTTATAGGTATCTTATAGATATAGGTAAAATAATTCAAATGAGAGACGAAAATGGTAATTCTAAATACAGATATTTGACGTAAATACGTACAAGGACGTAGCGAGAATTTATAACACTGTCATTCTCAATTCGTGAATAGATAGTTCATATGTTTAATGTATGTATATACTTATAGGAATGAAGAATCATATTAAAAGAAAATCAAAAATATTAAATTGTCTAACATTATATTATAAATTATAACTACATACCGTTTTTTACGAAAGTTTTTTATTCCATTTGACGACACGTTTGGCTCAGTTTGTAGTGAGCCTCGCGGGTTCGAGTCCCGCTGGTGGCATTAATTTGCGTGATATACACGAATGTTTGTACTCCAGTCATGGGTGTTTATATTTATAATATGTATGTATTTAAAGTTATATGTGTAGTGTATCAACTATCTGGTATACATAACACAGACCTCGTAGCTTACCATAGAATTAGATGGTGCTGTGTGTTAATGTCTCAACAATATATATACTGGAAAATCAAATGTACCCGTAGAATATTAGATTTGTATATTTTCCTTTATATGGTAAACAAAGAGGACAAAAACTTAAGGTATATTTTGTTTTAATATCTTTTGTTAGGCAATAAATTATGTAAATGAATAAATTTCAGAGCTATCGGCTTCATGTACAAAGGCATGAATCAAGAAGAACTGAAGGAGTTTTACGCGGCGCAGAAAGATCAAATGGCAGCGGCTAAGGTAAGTTTTTTTTTCTGTAAAATTGAAGTACCTATAATCTTAAGCAAAACATGTATGAGAAAGGCCAAATTATATATCGCATTATTTTTCAAGAATCGTCGTTATATTTCATAAATACCTAAAATAATATATGCATTGAAATGAACACGTGCCATTAACAAGTTCCTACCCGCGCTTCTCTCGTCTTTATAGATATCTCTATATTATAAGTGTGAATTGTAACAATTATGTTTAAAATAAATCTATTATATGATTTTTTTCATCGATGACGGACGTTAAGACTGCTTTATAAAAATGACGGTTTTGTATTATTTTTTATCAGCTGAAATTTGTCGCAATTTCAGACCAGCTGTTCCCAAGTAACATGATTACCAACGAACGGCATTTCATTTATATTTATATAGAAAATTAGATGATTAGATATTACTGTTTTTACTGTTCGATTGACAAGTTACTGCTTGTAGGCTAAACGTGAAGCCGAAGAAAAGATGGAAGCCGAGTGGCAAGCGCTCGCTAAATCCATACAAAGGGAAGTCGCCACGCAGGACATACAAGACCGCAGGAAGAGAAGGTATGTATATGGAATCTTATAACCTACTAATAATTATTTAATGTCAAAACATTTTGTTTGTCTACTGAAGTAACTTTTGGTTTTTATTAAATGCTTACCCAATAAATGACTAGGCATTTTATATATATTTTTTTAACATCCAGAAGTCAGAAGGGATATGGCGTGAAGATATATAACTTATATAGTATTTGTATAAATTGTAATACTTAATATTATAAATGTGAAAGTGCGTTTGTTTGTTTGTCCGTCTTTCACGTCGAAACGGAGTGACGGATTAGCATGACTTTTTGTGTGGAGATAGTTGGACGGCTGGATAGTAACATAGGCTTCTTTTAATACAGCCCAAAAAAACTGTTTATGATCAGAATTACTTGAAGCTTGATATTAATGCTCTTCAATACAATTAAATAAGTGTTTTAGCATTTTTCGAAATTCATCCAATAAGGGGCTAAAATAGGGGATGAAAGTTTATATGAAACCTATCTTTTTAGTTCTTTTTGTAGTTTTAGCGCGAGCGAAGCCGCGGGTTCTGGTACGTCGTCGTCTATGTCACTCTACAGCCCTCAATCTATCTTTACACAAAAAATCACGGCAATCCATCACTCTGTTTCGACGTAATAGAAGGACAAACAAACAAACACACTTTCACATTTGTATTATATTAATTATATTTTACAACAGGGAAATCGCGAGACAACTAATGGAAGAAAATCAGTTACTGGCGCTTCAACAAAAGGAAAAAGAAAGGTATTTCAAAGAAGTCGTCAACAACAACGTTCCGACAGACGATTACTACTCGCAATTCAATACAACTACCAGATAAATGTATTGTACACCCACAGTATGTTTAATATTTTTACTTTTTTATGATGAATATTTCATTTGTAGTTAAAAATTAAATAAATTATCTTTTAATCGTATTTGTGTTTTGTTTTTTTAAATTTGATTATAGGCATAGACTATAGACACAGATCATATAATGTATAGATAAGTACAAAGCCCTTCTCCTGTCTCCCACGAGGCTACTGACAAGCGACTCGAGTTTAGAAATAAAACAAAGTTATGGAGAAAATAAATAGTTTTACTTCGGAAGTTACTTCATTCAATATAATATAGATTACATCTAATATCAGACACTAGGGATATAAGATTACAAAACTATGCAAATATTCTAGGCAATTTTACACAACGCTACAAATAACACTCCTATGAGTTGCATAAATTACATAATTTTAATAAATATTTAATGTTATACAAAATATAAATATTTAGCAAATATCTTCTTCTTCTAGACCAGTAGACTGATTATGAGCATGTATGTGTATGTAATATATGACACGTTTCTAATAAATAAGAAAATCACTGAAAAACGAGAGTCGTGGTAACAAATCATTTTACTTTCGTAATGTGCCTCTTGGATCACAACTAGTTTTGCAAGTCTGCTTGCTGGTCAATCTACTAGTGACTAGTAGACAGTAGTCATTGTTGGACCGTATATTAAAACTATGACTCGTGGAGCCGCACAGTGAATGACTTGGGTCAGAATTTGTTTGGCAAGACTAAATCATCATCGTCAGTCTATGCCAAAAATATTAGTATAGTACACAAATAATGGCTACAATTGTAAGAAAGTCAAAGTCATTGTTTTGTAGGATTTAGTAGATATATTAAAAATTGTCATCGTTATTATTATAGCTTCATGTATTAAATGTCTTTTATAAATAATCATTATAATTTTCTATTAATAAGGAGTGGCGAAGCATCATTTTATTTTCGATAGATTCTACGCACCAGGTGAATTTAATTGACCAACCTAAAAAGCGGGACGTATTCGATTACTTTGGTGATTGTTAATCGATTTTCATGATTCGTTTTTTAATGAATGAGTTATCTCAAGGGTTATTAAAAACATTAAAAAACACCTCTAAGGGAGGAAGGGTGGAATAATAATTATTCTAAAGTAATTTTATGATCAGTACACCTTTTTGTTAAAAATAATTATTCAGGTGCCTGCTCGATAGCATTCGATAATGAGCTTGAGAATGTTTTGTCATAAAAAGCTACTAATTTAAGTGATTCATTGATTTAATTGTTTATTCAAACTTTGATAAAAAAAATTGTTAAATATAATAAATGCATCGCCACAATTCATATACATAAATATAGTCCACAATAACATATATTTTTTATTGGCACATTTGAATTAAAATAGATATCTACTGCATATTTCACGTCTAATACTAATTCACCCAAAGAGACAAGAGTTTGGTGAAAACTAGTCTTTTAAAAAGACCATGACCTCAACACATCTCGAACAACACGTAAATTATAACACTTAAACGTGAATTATTATAATTAATAACTTTGCTTTTGATCATCTCGTCATCTAGAGATAGATATTTGACGTAAACTAGATGTTCCTAGTAGCTATTTGGAACTAGCAATATAATTTTTTGTACTACTTTCTTAACAGAAGTTCTAAATTTTCGCGTTCCATAATTATATAATAATGAGACTACGGGACTAATGCCCGATTTCATCAACAACCCATAAGCTACCATGTACGTATGGGATCCGTAGCTTAAAAGTTCCCCTAAACTAGTCCCTAAATTAAATTCCGTTTTATCATCGTCCTTAAGCCCATATTTCGACCACCTAAATTTAGGAGGCCTTTCAATATTTAGATGACCCCTAACTGTCGGTGAAACAGAAACTGTCCCCTAACAGCCCCCTAACCATGCTTAGGGGATCCCTTAAACTTAGGTGACCTTGGTGAAATCGGGCATTAAACGCGTGAATTCGTATGTGGCAAAACACTTTATTCCCGACGTCTCGACCGGGTTGCACCAGCCGTGTTCACGGGCAGATTCTACGTAGACCCGTAGTGTCATTATTATATACCTAAGTAAAACATCTATTCATATTATTTTACTCCCTGTTGATATACAGTCGTTAGGCAACCTATTTACCTTAATTTCTGATAATGTCTTTCTCTAAAAATTTTTCGTTTATTTCTCTAATTATTTTCGTTTTAATAAACAAATTCATAAAATACAAGTACCTATATATTATTACAAGCTTTTATATAATATAATATCAATTCACAATTTCGATAAGGCTTTAATTATTTAAAAATTTGGCGGGATAGTATATTTTTTGTCACATTCGACTTATAGTCTATTACACAATCACAATTTATATTCTATATAACATTTTCTAAAACTAAGTTAGACATGGAATTTTTTATTATAAAAATAGTAATTGCTAATTGATTACCGTAAAAAAATAACACAACCGAACCATAAATTAGTGCCCTCAACAATAATACTGTCTTTATAAAATCAGTCAAAATTATTGTAAATATACAATAAATTATCAATAATAAATTAATAAAATAAAAATATTTATTACAAATTATTAATAATGTAAACAATAAGAAATATTTATCATAATTGTAAAAAATATATGTATAAAAATATAACAATAACAATAAAAATATTGAAAACATTCGACTGAATAACAAATTAAGAAACGCTCAATTCCTCAGAATATTAAAGTACTAAATACTAAATATGTATACAATGTATATGAAAATCGCCTCTAACAGACCATTATTAAGATAGTATTTCTTGTATAAGAATAATTTTTGTTTTATATTTCTAAACATATTTTGCGTTTTAGACTCCTTAATAATACTACTTATAATATTACCAAATATATTAAATTGAAGGCTTGAGTATTTTCCATTTAGAAATTTTAGGGGGTATATTTCAAATAAACCTCACTGCAGGGCTCGGAACCGGTTTATTTCGGTAATGTAATGGTTAATTCATCACTCGTTCTTTAACCGGTTATTGAAAATCGAAATAATAATGGTTAACGGTTATTCTTAGAGAAACGTTGGATTTCGGTTTTGATATAGAAATAAACCGGTTAATTCATTAATAAGTAAGAAACGTGCAGGCGTTCTTCTACTAAGCCATTCGCCATTAATAAAAACTCTCCAAATGTAAACACACATAAACTTATTTATTAGGTTAATGGTGTTCATGAAACCTAAATTCGTCGAAAACCGTTCTCCCGGATTTAACCGGTTAAAGAACGTAACCGAAACCTTAAACCGAAAAGCCTTTCGGGTTAATGACCAAAACCGGTTTAAAATTTGAACGGGTTTCCGATCCCTGCTTTACTGTACTGTAAGGTTAGGGTACATGACTATTATTAAAAATTTGACTATCACTAATAAAAGATCAATACAATTATATAAAACTTTTACGAAATAAAACGAAGTGACTTTTGCGTGAGACTCACCCATAGGCGTAGAGAATGGACTGAGCTATCTGTTATGAAATTGACGATTAACTAGAAAGAGAGAAAACAAACATGCGGTCAATACCTGTCTTTTATTTCAATTTGACTTTATTAATAGAATGTAAAAAAATATTATATTATTTAAAATCATAATAATATAATGGAGTGACGCCTGGCAAACAAACACTCACTCCACTCTCTGTCTATCGCACCCGACTTAACACGCCATGAAAATTAGTTAAATGGTTTTTAACAATCCTTGCACTCGACATCTTTTCCGTTATGATCAAAGGCGACTCTACTCTATGGATATTTATACCATAATAATACCAAACTCCGGTAAAATTCAACTTATTAAAAATCGTAACAACCTTCCCCATAACAACAACCATGTACCCCACGAAAAGACATTAGTACCTCTCCACATTGTGTACGGTCTTGGGTTCGATCCCGATGAGGCCCTTGTTCTTCAGATTGATAATAGAGTCGGCGACGATACGGGCGGTGCGCCGCAAGTAGCCGCCGCTCGTCAGCATCACAACCGGGATCTCTTGCTCTTTGCACATTTCAAACACGAACTCGTCGCGTTTTATAATACCCTGAAATAAAAACAATGTTTAGCTTATTTTATTAGATTTTAAATCGTCAACGTAATCTAAAGATTCAGTGTAGTCTGTATGTGAGAAAGCTATCGCCTTTTTCATTTTTAAATCAGGATGTTTTCACCCAAAGAATCGAAAATTTTTGTTCACTAGTGACATAAAAAATATCCGAATTCAACTATCAAAAACTCAATAAATATCCGATTCCTTTCAGATATTTGTAAATTTGTTTAGATAAATAACTTTTAATACATTTAAGAATAAATAATTCTTTTTAACATACTACAGGTGGGATTGAGGCGTGACTTAATGCTTTTGATTTTCAAAATAATGTAATTTCATTTAGAAAAAGATTCACAATCACACAAAAAAATAAGCTAAGTAATTTTAAATATTAAAAATTAAAAAAAAACTCACAATTTCACTGATCCGCATAAGTCCTAGTGGATCAGAGTCCAGTATGTCAGTGCCAGCATTGTACACCAAAATGTCAGGCTTAAACTCCTTCAGAGCCGCCTTTAAATTCCTACAAATACATATTTGCTGTTACTACAGTTCAAAGATCCGTACAGTAGGCCCGGCCCGCCCATTGATTTTAAGGGAAATGCGGTGAAAGGCAAGAGTTGTCAAAAAATATATAATTTTCATGTCGAATGGTTGCATAGTTAAAGCATTGTGCATATAATGGCATCCCCTAGCAAGTTACAGTTATACCAGTGAACCATAAGGCTGTTGTCATATTGTTACATGAAACTAAGTATAACAATTTCTATGTGACATTGGTGAAGTAATCTGTGCTCAGCTGTCACGCTTTGAAGCTATTAACACAAGAGAATTGAATTGAATTAAGTATGACAATCTCTGTCTTAGAGTGTTCGTTAGATGACTGTATGGATTAGTAGACTGTATGTTCTTACTGACATTACATGTTAGTACATTTTAGCATCACTATCATTACTTACTTTCGCAATTTAAGCATATATTCCAAATCTTCCACCTTATTTCCCAGTTCAATTTTCCGTCGAATAGCCCTTTTAGCTTCTTCATCTTTGGGGTAGATGTGACGGTTATACATATCCATTATGTACACTTCGGGCACGCCGAGAAAATCGCGTTGGTAGCCATTACCCTGAAAAATATTTAAATTATTTATATCTCTAACCAACTCTTCCATTAAATGACAGGCTTTATTAAATATACCAGAAGAAATAATAAACTATGTTAATATTTGGCTCATAAACTATTCTCTATAAAAAACGCATCACCATCCATTGCTAGTAAGATAAAATAAAAAATACACCTTCATAATGTATGTAACATTAGTTAGGATTTCCCTATTTCTAAACTGCCTTGCATACCATAGTAATGAATATTGAGCCTATTTAAATTACCGCCAAGTACTTAATATAAAACCAGAATCCCAAAATATAAACATTCATATATACAAATAATGTAAATTAAAAAATCTAGTTGTAATTATGAGTAAAAACCAAAAAAATAATCTATACAGGTAAATATAATTGAAATGTCTGTTTGTAATATCAAAAAACAGCTTTTTACTAAATGCATATGAAATTATATACAGTACTTATAAGAAAAACTCAATTTTTAACATTTTTGTGTGTCTGACTGTTTGTTCTGGCTAATCTTCAAAACGACTGGGCTGATTTTGACGGGACTTTCACTGGCAGATAGCTAATGTTATAAATAGTCACTTAGGCTACTTTTATTTTAGAAAAAGAATTAGGGTTCTGCTCAAAAAAATTAAAACATACCTAAAGACTCACACAAGTGAAGCGAGTGTAAGCCACTAATAAAGTAATAAAAATAAGTAATAAAACAAAAATAAATTCATAAAATACACCTCTTACTTGATGAGCATCCAAATCCACAATCATAGCATTTTGTACACTTCGATGTAAGACCAAATTCTTGATAAGTAGAGTGATGTCTGCATAAGGGCAGAACCCACCCCCCTTGCCCGCACTACAGTGGTGAAACCCACCACCTACATTTATTGCCCAACCACGCTCTAATGCAAGCTTACCAGCTAATATTGATCCACCAGTCTGTAATCTATTAAGTACATCTTCCTATATTTCATATATTTTGTTATTTTAAATAATTTGATAAAATACAATTAGGTATTAAACTTAATAAAAGGAGAAAAAGCAAGTAAAGATATATAATCATCGAATGGATTACCTCATTGGCTTCAAATAAGCATGTTGGACAAGTATATTTGGCAAACAAGCTACTATTGGCACTTCTGCAATCATTGCAACTTTACCACTCCACTGTAAATATACATGTTTAATATTTTTTTAATGTTTGTATGATAATTCTATAAAATAATGGCATTAATACTTACTTTAAGAGATTTCAAATATTTTTTAGTATGAACTACAAGAAGTTCATTCTCTTTGGCTTCAAGTGGTTTTACTAAGCATTCTTTTGTTATAAAATTGGCCTCAATCAAATGCTGTTAAAAAATATAAAAACCAATTACTATGCTGAGTGTGAAATTATTATTTGATTATATTTAATTAAACATATAATAAAATTGTAACTAAGCTGAATCTAGTAATTAAATATTTTTTTGGAAATTCTTATTGAAATAGACATTATTATAGATACAGAGGCTGAATCTATAGTTTTTATAATTTTTGACTGTCTGTCTGTAACATCAGGGAAAAACCACTAGAGGGATTTTGATAAATTTGGTATGATGATACTTTTGAACATTTATGATACTTTTTACTGTGGGAAAATATCTCATCTCTGAGAAATCTATACTACGTAAGTAGAGACGAACCCCAGCGGAGCGAGGGTGAGTGGCTAGTATTTAATATTTGCCAATATTAAAAACTAATTATTTCAGATTTAAATCATTAAACGGGTCAAAAATGTTAACTGCGTACCTGTATAATATTACGCCATTTCTTTGCATCAAACACATGAAACTTTTCAAAGCCGCAAAACGACACATTATACTTCTCATCATAAATTAAAGGCCATTGATCATCTCTTATATCAATGTAAAGACTACAATAAAAAAAAACACGGAAATAATCACATCAATTTATGATAGGTACAATTTAAATGCAAAGTATCCAGGATAAATGTGAAAAATATTTTTTGATATTTTATTTATTATGCCCACCTAGTCATATTGATCAATTTCAAGATGTCTATTTAATTTCTTTGCCAAAATTCTATTTACATTTTCTTAAATATTGCAATTCAAGCGATCGAGATAGCAAAATATCGGCTTATCAAATTCAATGTTATAAATGACATATCACATATGACATTAGAAACAGTAAAAACATACGTTTAAAAACTAGTAATAAAAACCAATATTTAAATTTTAATATACAATATATTTAAAATACCATAACATTTATACAAGATTTATTAATATAATTAACATTAGTGTAAATTAATAAAACTTACTGTTAGTTTACAATTTCTGAAGTAGGTATCTATAACTATAACCTTGGAGGGGGTTGCTGTGCAACAAAAATGACAAATAGACGCGCGAATTGTAAAAAATGTCAAGGTGTAAAAGTAACGAAAAATAGCGTACCCGTATGCATTCGTTACTATAGCATCAGTACTCGTTACTTTTGAATCGTTACTCGTTACTTTTGATATCCGATAGCATACTCGTAGAGCATCGCATCGAGTCGTGTTTCGTATGTATTGCGTACGGTATAACGTTGACGTCGCGTTGTTTTCGATCAGCAAACCATTTCCATTGGAGAGTTACATGATATACAGAACCCAGAAATTTTAATTATTTATAAATCTATATAATTTTTAAAATTTTACTAACAATATTTTTTTATTAATAATTTTTTAAATTAAATAATAAATAAAAAATAGATAACTTAAAAATGAATAACGCCATCTATCACGTTAGTGTGACGTAGTAATGCATAATATATTATTTAAGATCATTTGCGCGAACGATTTATCAAATCATAATGTGTATGTATTGCACATAATCACATGATCATATCTCACGTAGGATAAATAGATAATTATTGTATTACAATATTGTACACAATTATTATTTTAAGAGCGCGACTGTTGAGTTTCTCGTCGGTTCTTCTCATCAGAAAACTTCATTCCGAGCCGGTGGTAGCTTCTAAACGGACTGACTACACTGACATTTAATTTAAAATGTAAAATTGACGGTTCAAAAGAGCTTGTAAAAGTCTATATGATGTAAAAGTGTGATTGTAAAAGTCTATATGAATAAAGTATCATATTTTGATTAGATTTGACATAATCATTCAGTAAAATTATAAGTATTTGTTGGATAAAAAACTAAAAATGTGTTCTAAATATAATGTTTGTTTCTAATTGAAAATTGTTTGTAAACAAAATTTATAAGATCTGGAAATCATGCAACTTGAAAGAAATAAATAAGCTCTCTAATTTACTCATCAATGGTATTAACTAAAAGTTGTATTTTGTTAAATAAAAAATCAATAAAAACATCAGTACGAAAATATGTACGGAAAATGCGAGTAACGAAATGCATTCGTGAGTAACGTTTCGGTACTCGGTACTAGATGGCGTACCCGTTACTCAGTAACGAATACATACGGTTTGCTACAGCACTAAAAAAATGCAGAACAGCGTGTGATCTTTAATTCTAAGCTACATTAACTGCATGAATTATTTACATTATAATGATTGCTCTGTTAATTAAATATATTTGATTTAATATTTTAATAATGGATACAACAGATCAATCCACTGTGACTGATATGCAAAATGAAATCCAATTTTATAGGGTAGGTTATGTTTACAACAATCTGCGTATCAAAACTATACATAAATTTTTCTACTTTTTATTTATTTTTAGCAAAATCAGTTAGTGGTTGAGCAAGAAATTAAAACTTTAATTGCTGATAATCAAAAATTATCTCAGCAAGTAGGCTGCCTTCTAAAAGAGAAGCTTCATCATGCACAGCAAGCCCACAACAATGATCAGAGCGAAGAGATTGAAGAATTAAAGAAACAAATTTCTTTGCTCACTAAGGTATATCTAATTGTCTGTTCAGTAATGTGTTATGTTTATAAATGTTTTTCCATAATCAAAGTAAATAATTGGAATACTACTATTAATCCTATGGCGTCCACCTGCCGGTCCGTCCGTATGTGACTATCTGCCAGATATGCCTTATTGGTTGTACTATTTCAATTTTCAACTGTTTTAATAAAATATACATATTTTAAGTATATTTTTTTTGTTTTTGCACCATCATATAATGCGTGTGATTTCAATAAAGATGATTTTTTTTTAATATCTTTATTGCTTCTGAATTACCTAAGTTTATATCATTACGTTTTAATGTAATTTCTTTTTTATTAAGAAAATGATTATCAAAAAATGCAAAAATAGGTTGGAAAATCAAAGTAATTGAAACGCAACGCCATTGGTCACGCCGAATGTGACGTCAAAGTCTATTATAATAGACTTGAAGAAAGCGCTGTTATTTGGTGTTTGCGATTGGTACTAACAATCTAGATCTGTCACTTGTTGTTTACAATGTTGTCATAGACTATGACGTCACGCCAAGTGCGCCAAAATGGTTGGCGTTTAAAGTATCCGTATCTGTGCGATATTTTTCAATTATTTTTTATACTAAATTTACATTTCCAATTTTATAACGATGTAAGCTATTGTATAAAAAGCAAAAAAAAGTTACGCATTTTCCCTATTTGGTAATACAAACAAACTTGGTGTATTTAATAATTATAGTACAAAACGTTTATAAACTACAGGTTTGGTTGGTTGATAGAGGTTTCTGCTACTGAATCATTAGTTTTAATTCATTAGTAAACATGTCATACAAATATTAACGTGCGCTAATTTGATCTGTAACTGGAAGATTTAATATTTTCATGCATTTTCTTTTCATTTTAGGAAAGGGATTCTTTAAATGTTTTATGGCAAACATCACAGAAAACTATTGATGCATTAGACATAGAATTGAAAACTTACCAAAGTTATAACAATAGGGGAGGAAGTAAGGTAATCAGTCCTTATATATTTACATATAAATAGGTGTCTCAAATCGATGTTAACGCTTAATAAAAAGCTAAAAAATACATATGTTTGTGGGAAAGACATTCTCTAATTATGTGATATAATGCTTATATAATATATTTCCATTAGTGGTGGTGATTATAGAGCGTGGTTTTGTTTAAGTTTTCTTTTTTTTTAGTAAATATCTTTCCTATCGTTTTCAAAGCGAACCCTTCCGTCTTCCCTCTGCCCATAACAACAACTTGTGCGCATAATAACTTTAATATTTTTGAATGTTTTCTGTTATCCCACGGGACTTATTTGTTACATGCTTCTAAAATGGCTTAAATCATAATTTATCTACTTGTTAAAAGTTTTAGTATCTTTCGGGCATTATTTTTTTAATGCAGAGTATTTTGATCAATTTAATCAAGAAATGGGACACAAATTCATTTTCGTATTAAGGCTAAGGGACCGATCTTTATTTAGAAATTACCCGCGATCACGACCGACCAATGGGCCCATATTCTGTATGAGATATAAAAAGTGTGCCAGTACATTCGTATGTGCTTACATGTTTTATTAAATATCTATAGTGTTTTTATTTTAATAAAAAAAAATAAAAATCTGTTCATTTTAGAACTGTAGCAACGACACAAGAGACTTAGAACTCAAATTAGAAACAGCTCTAGCAGATTATGTAGAATTAGAATCGAAATATAAAAAAATACATTCAGAACGTAATTCTCTTGAAACAGAATTAAAAAACAAAGAAAAAGAAATAACCATACACAAAGAACAACAGAAAGAACTTAAAGAAGAACTAGAAGAAATGAAAAAGAGTTTAGAAGAATATAAAATCAATTTGTCAGCAGAAGTAAAAAGCCATGAAAGCATTAAGGCGCAGTTAATTGCATGTCAAAAGGAATGTGTCGATAAAGTGAAAAATGAAGCAGAAGCCAAATCAAAGGTATAATTAAATTAAATGGATAGATTTAAAATAACATATACGTTAATAAAAAGGCTCGAACATTTTTGTCTATGGAACATGATATTAGCCCTCATATTTTTTTTCAAAGGGAGGAGACGTGGTAAAAAATCTTATTATTTCCCCAAATTAAGTTTGCCCTAAAGCGTTAGAAACATCGACGGGAATAAAAAGTCTTAATAAAACGGAAAAAAGAAACCTTTTTATAAATTGTCAAATATTTATGAAAAATTAATAAAGTACTAGTATTAAAAAATATCAATTTTAGGTGGCTGAAGCACTTCAACTGTATGACTTAGTATCAGCCCAAAAGAACGAAGCATATAAAAAGATTTCAGAAATTACAGGTACATAATTACGTCGTCATTATAATAATTAATAACTAATATAGCTAAATCGCAATCTAAAGTTTATACTAATATTATAAAGAGGCAGAGATGACAGATGACTTTTTTTTTGTTGTTTGAACGCACTAATCTCAGGAACTACTAATCCGATTTGGAATATTCTTTTTGCATTACATAGCCCATTTATTTAGGAACGTTATAGGTTATATATCATCATACTACTACCCAAGGGAGCGGGGAAGTAATCATAAATGTCAACAAATCGGGCAGACTTACGTACATTATTGTAAAACTATATATGTTATATAAATACATGGTTCTGTTAGTCTTTTATATTTTTATTTATTATTTAATAACTTAATTAAATAAATCTGAAATCGTTCGTATTTTAGGAGAATTATCAGCTGTAAAACAAATGTTAGCAAATATACAACGTGACACTGAGTCTAGTTACAGGAAGGAATTAGATGAAGTAAAGGAAAAATACAACGAAAAAGTATCGGATATGCTCGTACATATAAGAAATCTCGATTCTGAATTAGTAGAAAAAGGACTATTGCTAAATAAGTCATTAAGGTATACTAATTAAATTATTTTATTGGATACTAGCGACTTACCCTCGCTTCGCTCGAATTCGTCCCTAGGTTGATTCCCCATACAAACTTTCATCCCCATTTTCACCCTCTTAAGGGATGATTTCTGGGATAAAAAGTATCCTATATCCTTCCCAGGGTCTCAAACTGTCTTCTTACCATCTAAAGCGGTCTAGTAGTTTATGAGTTTATTCCTCTTTTTTATATTATTTTATTTTTATAATTGAGGTGTAGATTCATTATTCGACATTTTGAATTTACAACTACATAATATCACTTTAATTACAAATAGGTACATATTTTAGTAACGTTTACATTTTTTTAACAGAGAAAATAAAATCTTATTGGCTACAAATGAGAGTCATGTGAAACAACAACAAAACAACTTGAACGCTGTAGACCCTAAATTAGCGCTAGCCGAACAGAGACTAGAAGCTATGTTTCAACAATTGGTATGTTATTTATTTATTATGATAATTAGGTCTTTAAAATTATATTGTATCATAAATATCAAGCGCGTATTACGTATATTGTACATGTTGAAGTTCATTGAAGAATGATCTGCACTGAGTGTGAGTGCACTCGAATTTCTTACAATATATATATATATATATATATATATATATATATATATATATATATATATATATATATATATATATATATACTCTTTATTGCACATAAAAAACAAAAAATACAAATATTACCACAACATAGTGCCACAAACTTATCTGACCCGGTGGACAAAACTGGAACTATGTGTCGCCATTTTGAAATGTCATTTAGTTAAATTTTGTCTTGGATTCCTCATTCCAGCTTCGAAAAACTTAAAAAAACCGACTTCCAGGCACTAAAATGTAAAAATAACTAAACGGTGGCTTTCATTTAGAATAGATACCTAATCAGATATTTTCGAAGTCGGTGCCAGCCGATGTAAAGCAAATCTATTTCAATACGTAAATTACATATTTTACCTATTAGATATTCATATCTTAAAATATTGTCGGCCGTATTTGGTTGTTATTCCTTGTAATATCATGTTGATTGTTGTATAACAATGACTAAAAACAAATTAATATTCCTATTACTTAATGTGCACTTGAGCTATGACATTATTTTTACCGTAAAAACTGCGAAAATTCTATTTAATGACAAAACTATATACAACAACAGTGACGCCATTACCAGGTCAGTTTGTAATGACCCTACGTGCTGTGCGTTGTGGGTTCAAGTCCCGCTGGGGGCATTCATTTGTGTGATGAGCACGAGTGTTTGTACTCCAGTCATGGGTGTTTATATTTATAATATGTACGTATTTAAAGTTATATATGTGCAGTGTATCAACTATCTGGTATCCATAACACAAGCCTCGTAGCTTACCATGGAACTAGATGGTGCTGTGTGTAATGTCCCAACATATTTATCTATTTATTTATAGCCAAAATAGGTGCGTCAGTATTGCTACGACAATACTATGTTGCTTCGTCAGTTTGTTCTCATCTCTTTAGTTCGATTTCTGTAAAGGTATCGTCAGAACGCCGCAACATACAGCTAGTGTGCGAAAAGCAATGCCTGACGATGGACATCCAGCGCGCGCAGGACGCGCACGCGCGGGAGAGCAAGCGACGCGACTGGGAGGAGAGCCTTATGAACACGCAGATTCAGGAATTAAAGTATTATATATTGTTATTTATTTATCGTTTTAGAACAGCAAATGTAAAGCAGTCTAGAGAATTTAGTTATTTTATAACTAGCATTTGTATGGAAATTGAATAGTATGTATATTGTATATATATGTATGGATATAGATAATTAATTAACTATAAGGTGGTTATAGCAACATTTGCAACTTCCTTTTCCTGTATTTAAATAGTGTATACTATTTCTCTACAAAATATACAACCATTTTGTCATATTTGTGCTTATTTGTTCATACCACCAACAGTAGTTTCTCTATTTAAACAACTTTATTTCTAAGACTAATATACATACATACATACATACAAATATAGATAAAATACATCTTTTTGGCTTATTTTGTACCAATAGAATTGTCATTTAAAAGTCAATCCTCTATTAAAAACTCTTGGTAAATTGGTCATTTGAAGTTGAATTAATACTAAATAAATTGCAGGTTACATGTTGAACATCTTCAAAAATCACTAGAAGAAACACATGGGATGGTCAACAAGCTACAGTCCATGTTATCGTCTAGAACTGAATTAAGTCAAAAGTATATCTCTATAATTATTTTAAAAATATTCATATATTCCTCTCACTCTATTTGCAATATATATATATATATATATATATATATATATATATATATATATATATATATATATGTGTGTGTGTGTGTGTGTGTGTGTGTGTGTGTGTGTGTGTGTGTGTGTGTGTGTGTGTGTGTGTGTGTGTGTGTGTGTGTGTGTGTGTGTGTGTGTGTGTGTGTGTGTGTGTGTGTGTGTGTGTGTGTGTGTGTGCGCGCGTGTGCGCGTGTGCGCGTGTGCGCGTGTGCGCGTAGGCGTGTGCGTGTGCGTGCGTGCGTGCGTGCGTGCGTGCGTGCGTGCGTGCGTGCGTGCGTGCGTGCGTGCGTGCGTGCGTGCGTGCGTGCGTGCGTGTGTGTGTGTGTGTGTGTAATAAAAATCGTCCCTATGGACTCCAAAACGACAGGAACGATTTTGATGAAATTTTCAGGCAATATTCAGATTAGCCCAGAGATTGATCCTGTGAAGTTTGGTAGCGATCGGAAGTTTTAAATTATTGTAAATAGCAACTTAATACTCTATTTTTGAAATAGAATAGAAACTTAAATGTATAACTTTCTAGTCTACTGTAAATCAAATAATGTATATTATTTCTAAATACTACAATTTCAGAATGGTTTCAACGAAGGAAGAAGAATTGATTGAATTAAACAAACACTTAGAAAATCAAATGGAACTAAATAAGAAGTATGTTTATAATATATAAAAAATATTTTTAAAATGCATACTTTAAAAGGTTAATTATAAATTTAAATTAACATATTGATTTCAAAAAACTTTATTTCAGATGGAAAGAGTCATATATTGATATGACTGAGAAATTAAAAAAGAAACTGGAAGCTCTTGATCAAGAAAACAAGGAATTAAGAATCAAATTAAACCTACCATACATTGGTTCACCGACCAATAGTAGTGATAACAGTATATAATTTGCAATAAGTTACCTTAAATAAGGCAGTGGTAGCCCAGTGGTAACATGCTCGCTTGGGAAACCGAGTGAAGCGGGTTCAAATCCTGGGTCTCGCACCTCTGATATTCTCATGTGCAATTCATTTCCAACATGATTACCACCTGTCTTATGGTGTAGAAAAACATTGAGAGGAAACCTGCATGTCTGAGAGAACCTAGCAAGTTTTAAAAAACACTTGGCCAACCTGGTGGACTGTAGCCTGATCCCCCTTGTAATGAAGGGAGGCCCGTGCCCGCCCATGAGACGTTAAAAAGGGCTAAATACCTTAACAGTGCAATATTTGTTTAGTGAAAGATGAAGTTTGTAATTGAGTTTTATTTACAATAAAATATATTATATACCATTATTCATCAATAAGAGTACTATTTTCAATTATTATCTCTCCAAAAAATATATATTCACATTTAATTTAAAAATTAAGTTACATAATTTAATAGATTATTTTTATGTGGTAAGATAAATCAATATAAAAATTGTAAATCATATTTTGAATTATTTTAGTAAGACAAAGTACCTCCAAATGTATGATCATATTAAACAATTAACACCCATGTAGGCTTATGATTTCAAAAGCAAAAATATGACTTGATAACAAAATCACATGGATTAGTAGAAACATATAAGAATATTTAATATAACTATATACAACATTAACAAATTAAAAAAAAAATTATTACTTAACATTACTGTCCAAATCATGTAGCCGATACACATTCTGCAAACAAACTTGGAAACCAGTAAAGTGTTTCTTTAGTATCTTGAGTATCGACCCACGCCAGACCTTCTTTTACCATATGATTGAGTGCATTTTGAGCTCGTGTGTCATTCCAACTGTAAAAAAGTAAATAAATAATAAATATTATAATAAAAAAAAATTATAAATTTTAAAATTCTAAAATTATTTTGATATTTGTCCTATACTCTTATTTCATCGATTATTGTAGAAAATAATAAAAAATATAATATATTTCAATAACTCACCCTAAATCATCTGTTAAAATGCTTGACGATACCCAAGCTGTGCCCAAAGCATTAGCCTTCTGTAGAACCAATGTTTGATCCAAGTTCAGTTCACCTGGCACTGACTGTACTAACCATTTCCCTTTACCAATTGACACCACAGTGAACCTGTAATTTTATTTACATATTTTTTTTTAAATATACTAATACCTTTAGCTTTTAGAATGTCTTTACTAGTAACATAAGATAATCATGTATTTAAGTTTTTATACAAACAAATTTTTAACAAACATATTCAATAAGTCTTCTTTCTTTTATCTACTGTAACATACAAAACTAATATTTACCCATTGCCAAAGATTCTCAACTTCTTTACAGCCGCTAACAAATCTTCATTTGTAATCTCTTGGTGCTTCTTGGCTTTACCTCTAGCAGCTATGAGCCTAGTTCTCAATTCTTCTAATGTTATAAGCCCTCCATTTTTGTAATTAGTAGCTAAACAAACTTCCACTATCTGGACTCCTAACTCATAATAGAAGTCTCCAATGCCTGGATGATATAAACATTCAAAAATTAAATCACCCTGTATTATGATTACCAATTGTTTGGAATTATATATATTCAGTATGAATCAATTATAGAGAATTCAAAAAATGGTTTTGAATATTCCTTAAAATATAAATCTAGGAACTATACAAACTATATAAAAAATGATTGAATTAATTAGTACAATGGAATATATATTTATACATATATATATATATATATATATATATATATATATATATATATATATATATATATATATATATATATATATATATATATATATATATATATATATATATATATATATAACTAATAGTAATAAATAACTATACAAACCTAGAACTGACCAAAATCCCTTTCCTGAGGCTAGTGGATCTACACCTATGGCTGCGCACATTTCTTGAAATTGTCTTCGAAACTGAGCGTTCTTTTTAATCTCATTCTTATGTTTAGTAGCAAAATCTTCGAGGTTTTCCCTAAAAACTTCGAGTTGTTTTGATAGTTGTTGGAATTGATTTTCTTGTATTTCTGAACCTTTTTCTCTATATTTCTCCTGCTCAAGCCTATGCTTTTGAATAGCACCAACACCCGCACGACGCCTCATTTTATCTAATAATTAATGAAACTTGAAAGATATCTAGTTTTAATTTTTTTGTAAATTTGTACACGAACTTTTTTGGCCTAGTCAAAAATCTTAATCATAGAGTATATTCATATTGCTACATATATAAAATCTTAATGTTAAACGTCAACTGTCATCCGAATCATATGTTCATTAATTGAATGAGACTAGTTTTTACTTTTTAACAGATGATTTAGGTAATTATATATTTTTATTACTATTTTTACTTCACAGTAGATTTTTTTTAGTATTGACGAAATAGTATACTACCTAATATTATAAAAGAGTAAACTGTTATAATAAAAATTAAAATGAAAACAGCGCCATCTATGGATACAGATTATAAACTCGTACCTGGCTGATATTTAATCATCAGTAAATTAATGATAAATGAAATGTGTGTGTGATTTAGAAACTAATTATTTCATTTTCCTTTACTTACTTCTTTATTATGTTTTGTTTTATTTTACTTGGAATCTAGTCTTTCTTAATTTTAAAAATCCAAATATCATAATAAATAAATAACATACCAATTCTTGAAACATAGCTTCTAGTCTCCTGTTCGGCTAGCGCTAATTAGGGCCCCCCCAACAATTCGGTGGGTGGTGTGCCATGCGGATTGCTCCTGGTACTTCTTTGATAGCAGAGTGCATTGTGGAGCAACCTCATGGTTATCGTGGTCTGCTTCGGCAGACCTACAGTCAGGGCTTCGTAGTTGAGTGCGTAAGCGATCCTGCGACGCCCCATTAAGACGGAGGAAAGTTTATTGGGTTTTAGTGGGTAGTACTGGCTTTTCAAGCCGGTGAGTCCCACATAACTACCTGTATGTCTACAGGTGGAGGTGATATGCATAAATGCATTTCCCAACATTAAAAAAAACGCTAATTTAAGGTCTACAGCGTTCAAGTTGTTTTGTTGTTGTTTCACATGACTCCTTTGCAGCCAATAAGATTTTATTTTCTCAGTTAAAAAATATAAACATTACTAAAATCCTCAAGTCTGTAGTGATCTTGTTCTTTAAACATTACATAATATATTATAGATTGTACTACTAGTTAGTTACATTAAATTATTTTTTTACACAAAATGTTAAATTTATAAGTTGTATATTATACATATATTATAATAATAATAATATATATAATAAAAATAAAAAAGTGTATGTGACATCCCTGGTGGGGATCGAACCCACGACCTTTGGATTAGAAGTCCAACGCGCTATCCTCTGCGCCACAGGGACGAATGAATGATGAGTTGAAATAATAATTCACTATCTATAACTATTTTAAATCACTACTACAACATGTATTTATAAATACACACAATGACACACTTCAACATGGATTTCTATGAAGTATTATTTTAAAGCTTATAATTTTAATATTTACTTGTATTTTATTTTTAAGTTTTAATAATCATATAAACCTAATTCCTTATATTGTATCAATTATATTATAAAACGTAATAATAACAATCTTTGGTGTTAGTAGCAACCGGATATGTCAACAAATGAATGTCAGACAAAAATTAGTTTGGGAAGTTTGAAATTTCAAGTGGATTCATGATATAATTTACATTTTCACATAAAAATAAAATAAAAATCTGGTTAAATATATGTACTACGTATGTTAACAAAAGAGTATGGACTGTGCGATAAAAGACGAAACAAATTTTATACTAGATAATGATGATTTGAATGATATAGAATCCTCAGAAAATTTTCAAAAGTTTATACATGAGCTTTTTGAGCGAAATGGTGTACTGAATGACCTCAGAGCTTATTTGCGAGGACACATAGTAAACGTTTTAAAAAGTACGGAAACAGGTACAATTCTAAATATTTATACCTTTGTAAATAATTTGTTTTGTTGTTTTTGTTCATCTTATGAATTTTTATTTATAATTTGTAAATTTTGTCTTGTACAAAATTTATGTACCTAACTATATTTTCAGGGGATCCTCCAACTTGCCAGAAACATTTTACTCAACGCTTGGAACTAACATATCAAGCTTTAAATATACTTATAGCAGAATATTTACTTAGATTAGTAAGTAAAAATAATTATTTTTATTTAAAAATAAAATAAACATTTTATATTTAATAATATTACTCACTTTACAGGAGTTTAGTTACAGTTTATCAGTGTTTATATCAGAAATACCTTTATCGAATATGGTGTTCGAGTTTGCTAGAACCATACTTAAAGCTGCAGACACTAATTTAACAGGACTTCGTTTTGGTGAATGTGATGTTTGGTCTATTTTAAATTACTTAGGTAATATCTGTTATTTCATTTATTACAAAAAATATTTATTTAATTCTCAAAATAAAATTATTTTTTTACAATGTACTTATTACTGTGAAATTAACAAAACAGATCAATAAAGACTTAGTTTATTTAACTGAATGTCCTTTAAAAATTCAAATTACCTGAATAAAAGTTACTTTTAAAATTTTAACTGAAGAAAAATGACTTAATCATTCGGTATTCTTTCTATATTTAATTGAAAATGTTTGCTTTTTTTCATGAAAAGTAAAAACAAATATTTTTCTGTATAACTTAAATATAATAATATTATTGTTATATTGTTAACTACTTTAGGTATAAAATGTGATTCAGAGCATGCATCTAAAATTGTCGAGTTATACAATTCAAGTCAAGAATCGCCTCTCTTATTATGTATTCTAAAATGTCTAAAATTATATGAAAAAACACCAATTTATATTGAACTAAGTAAGTATATTTTAACCACTTTTGTAATCTAAGTCATAGATATTTTTCTAAAACTATTATGTTTTTCAGTTTAATGGTATAATTTAATTATCTTGTTCATATAATTATTTTTTTTTGTATTGTAACTAATCTCTTAATGCAAAATATGAGAAATGAACAAGAAAATGTTATTTTGTGTTTTGGTAATTATGAATAATTACTGGCTTTTGTGCATGACTGTGTCACAAGTGCCTTCAATATTATTAAAATTATTAAAATATATTATACACTAGCAACCCACAGCTCCGACCGTTGCAAATCATATAAACAAATAAATGTAATAAACAAGTTTTGGTAAATCTTCAATTAATTTAAAGTTCATACTCTGCTTTTACCATTTTATTTGTAATAATAAAAGTAAAAACTAAGTTATAGCAACTTTTAGCTCTCTACAATTATATTTATAGCCTACAAAGTTGATAGCCAAATTATAATATTTAATATTAAACAATTTTTAGTTCATACATCTGATGAAAACATATCCAGTGATAAAACTACAGATTTGGACACCGAAGATGTGAGAAATAAAAAAAGGATACATAAAAATATGTTAAATAAATGTAAACACTATGCATTTTGCAAAACTTGTCAGAGCAAAGTGAATAGGTTGAAGAGTAGATATGAAAAGAAACGAAATAAATTAGAAAAGGTAAAAAAAAATAAGCTTTTTCTAGTATTTAATCAATTTTATTTTTTCTAATATAGAATTTATTTTATAGACTTTGATTAAAATAAATAAAAAACTTTTAAAACGATATATTTTATTAATTTATACGTACTATTTAATTGCAGATTGCAAAAAAAGCAACTACAAATGATTCAAATGTCATCAGTTTCATGAAAACTGTTGATGTTGTGGAACAGACTCTAATTGATGAGGTTACTCATGTTTCACAATTAATATTTTTAAAACTTACCAATTTGTCATATCTGTAAAAAAAATCCACATTTTTTTAAATAATAATTTTTTTTGTAGACAGACACAATTAGGATAGATCAGAGATAATCTCTGATATTTAGCTTTCATGATTTAGATAGTTTTAATTAACATGTTTCTTATAATAAAATTAAAGCAGTTATCTTTTTCAATTGTATATAAGTTATAGCAATTTTATTTTACCTTATATTGTCAGAATAACGCAATTTTTCGTCTACTTTGTATTATTTACATGAATTAAAATACAAGAAATGTCGTTTAATATTTTCAACCGACTTCAACTTTCTCAATTCGGCTGTATTTTTTATTATATAATATTTCAATGCTATTTTTTGTGTATAATAATTATAATAAAAAAGAAATCTAATATTGCTTTTCTAAATTCCTATAAGATGTTCGAACAAGTAAAAACAGTGTATGAAGGAGAGGTAGAAATGATGAAGGAAGATGAACAAAAGAAAATAAAGCGTTCAATAGCGAAACACGCGCTGGAGTTGCAGCGACATAAAGAACAGGTGAGGTTTCATTAGTTATACTAGTATATTGTATCAAGCTTGCAGGATATTTTTTTTTCCACAAATTGTTATTATGCCCATTTCAAAATGTAAAGAAGTTATTTTCCCATTTTTATTCTCTATATTAGAATTGGGGTAAATTTAAAAGGGAAAACCCTTTTCCCAAAATAGCTTTGACTGACGGACAGACTGATATGACGAAATTATAAGGGTTCCGTTATTGCTTTTCGCCATTAGAATCCTAATAATGTAAATGTAACTTATATTTTCTTTTCAAAGCTAACATTTAAATATTCCACCACAGCTAGAAGAGTCATACCGAGCCAAAGTAGAGAAGTTAGAAGAGAATGTGAAACAGAAGAAGAAGTTCTTGTGGGGTCTGGCGCGGGCGCTGCGGGACCAGCACCAGAGCATGGCCACCGCTATGATGGACGTTAAATTAGAAACTGAGAGATTGGTAGAAAAGGTAAGAAAGAAAAGTTTGCTTGGTAGCCCAATGATAACGCGCTCGCTTAAGAAATCGAGTGAAGTGGGTTCCGATCCCGGGTCTCGCACCTCTGATATTGTCATGTGCGAATCATTCCCAATATGACTCCTATCACTTGTTTTACGGTGTAGAAAAACATCGTGAGGAAACCTGCATGTCTGAGAGAACCTAGCAAGTTGTCTGCGGACATGCTCAGTCCGCCCGCATTTAGGCAGCGTGGTGGACTGTGGCCAGATCCCCCCCGTACTGAAGGGAGGCCTGTGCCCAGCAGTGGGACGTTAAAAAAGGGACGTTAAGAAAGAAAAGTTGTGCTATTTTATTATTATGCTATTTTTACCCAACTACGGCAAAAGAAAGGGTTGTGTTTTTAGCCATCTATGTTTCTTGTTTGTATTTATGTACGTTTCACCATAGCGTACCTAAACTGAATATTACTGATCTAATTTTTTTGAATGAAGTGTCAATCACAATCGATTCGTTAATCGTTCGTATGACATAGGCTAGTTTTTGCTTTAATATTTAGATAATTTTAATTCCTTTATGAGACTTGCAAAGAATAGCATTGTATTTTGTGACCAACTATAATATATGCGACACCACAAAATGAAAGTAATTAGTGATACTATCAAATCATTGTGTTGTAATTCGCATTTTACATGTGTACTTATAAAGTTTTCGATCGATATTAAGATATTAATAATTACAGGCTATTCATTAATTATGTAAGGACAAAATTTGGCCGTTTTTGACCACCACCCCCCCCTCCCCACCCCCTCCCTCTTCTCCCCCTCAGAAACCTTATGTAATTAATGAATGGCCCCTTATTATTAAAACAATTAAAAGTAACGCTTTAACTTAACAATTTTCAGGAAAACGATCTGAAAAAACAGTTAGAAGAAGCTGAAAGAATGCTTAAAAATAAAGGCGAGAAAATGCACAACCAAATAGTTCAAGAAATAAAAATATTAGCCGATCACTTACAGTCTATGAAGACGGAGCGAAAAGCATTAGACAAAGAACGAACCGATTTGGATAATCTAAAACAAGTGTATGACAAAAATGATAGCTTTCTAGCAGAATATAAAGATAGCAAAGAAGATTTGAAATTACATTATGTTTCATTGAAAGAAGAACTAAATGTTCTAAAGAAGTGTATAGAAGAGAAAGTAGAGTCTAAATGTGTAGTAGAGAAAGGCACGGGAATGGAAGATAGGATTGGAGAAAAGAAGAGTTTAATGAATAATGGAGTTAGTGTGAGAAATGATGATTGTGATGATGATAAACTTAAACATCTAGTGATCAATGATTTTAAAAAGAAGAATGTTAATTTTAGTAAGGTATGTTACGTTTTGATATGTATAAATATGTATATAAATTGAATTTTTAATTTAGTTTTAAAAGTGTAATTATATAACGTTTTTATCTACGAGTATGTTATTCAAAATTTATTATTATTTGTGTATATTTTTTTTTTCTTCAAAGAGAGACAATAGCATTCCCAAGGAGGGTTGACGTCAGGCGGCCGGTCGTAAAACTTTTTCCAAATCCTATCAGCAGTGCCGAATATGTACTGCGCCGACCCCAAGTGATTAGGAAATGGGCAGGGAGAAGAAGAAGTGTGTATTTTTTAAACAGTGATGAGAATGAGGGAGATATTGGCTCAGTTTGTAGTGACTCTACTTACTGTCCCGTCGGTCGCTGGTTCGAGTACCGCTAGGGGCATTCATTTGTGTAATGAGCACGAATGTTTGTACTCCAGACATAGGTGTTTATATTTATAATATTTATGTATTTAAAGTTATATATATATATATATGTAGTGTATCAACTATCTGGTATCCATAACACACGTTTCGTAGCTTACCATGGAACTAGGCGGTGGTGTGTGTTAATGTGCCAACATATTTATTATTTATTAAAGTGGTTTTAGGATTTAAGACTCGTTATTTGTAAGTTTGGTTTTTTTTTCTAATAATAATTACACTTTACAGTCAAATCAAGAAGTGAAACGTCAATCTTCTAGAAGTGAGACGGATGTGCAAGAAGCGAGTAGCGCCCACACTCTGCTTGCACTGAGAGAAGAGAATGAGAGACTGAAGAAGTTTGCTGTTCAGGTATTTAATTTTTACGATTTATGCTATATTTAATTTAGATAAAAAGTTATTTTTTTATATAATTATGCATTTTCGAAATTAAATATGTATTCATTTATGTACGTGCATATTAGTTTGTGTGTTCTCTAAATGTTTCTTCTACGCTACGTGAGTTCTCGTAAACATAAGGGATCGAATCACTGTTTTTTTTTTCATGTGAGTATATTTTATTTATTTATTTGCTACTCCAGGTCACATTACCTGTGTATTAAATTTCACCCAAATCCGTCCAGCTGTTTTAACGCGTATGAGTATCAAACATGCACGCACACATATAAACTTTCGAATTTGTGATAACAATCCTATTGTATTATTAAAAAATTTAAGGCAGTGGTAGCCCAATGGTAATGCGCTCGCTTGGGAAACTGAATGAATCGAGTTCAAATCCCGGGTCTCGCACCTTTGATATTCTCATGTGTGAATAATTTCCAACATGATTACCACTTGTCTTAACGGTGAAGGAAAACATCGTGAGGAAACCCGCATGTCTGAGAGAACCTAGCAAGTTTCCGAAATACATGCTCAGATTTAAATTATCATTATAGCAAAGCGAACACATAGACTCGTTGTCCCGTGAGAGGAACGCGCTACAACACCGAGTTTCCAGAGCATTCCCTGCGACATTCATACCTCAGTGCTTCAATACTAACAGGTGGGTTTGTTCTTTATAAAAATATTAACTCTTACTCGCAACTTTGTTCATGTCGTAGGAGAGTTGATATTATTATTATAAGCCACAAAGAACAAATATACGAAAAAACATAAAGACAGTATTTTTCTTATCTGGCCTGTTATACACTTGATTTAACAGAATGAGGTCTGTCGGGTTAGATTATTAGAAATTATTGAAATGCTTATATATCTGTGTGTCCAGAGTGCATCTCGCCGTGGGAGAGCAAGTGAGCAAGTCCGCCGAGCATGTGCCCTTCATCGGGAAGGACAGACATACGGATAATAATCGTCGGTCAGTTTATCTATACTTTTATATTAATTTTGTTAATAGGAAAGAATTTTTTGTTTGTTTGTACCAAATAAGCTCCGAAACTACTGAAACGATTTAAGTGATACTTGGTAAGAAAATAGTTTGAGATCCTGGAAAAGACATAGGATAGTTTTTATTCCAGAAATCCTCATTTACGGGGGTGAAAATGTGGATAAAAGTTGTTATGGCGAAGCAGCCTAGTTACGAACCCGAATGAAGCGAAGGTGAGTCGCTAGTCACAGTATAATTATGCATACAGTAGACATAATTCATTGGTTTTAACTAAAATGCTTTAAAATGTAATCTAAGGTATCAATACACACACACGCGCGCACTCTATTATACACTCACACAGACACTCCCATATGCATATACTCAAACAAACTTTAGCATTTATAATGGTATTGTGATTGGTTTTTTCTTTCGCAATTACGCCTATATTATATATACGGGGCATTTCACGTGAAGTGGACAGGAAAAAAAAGTGAGGTTCTGAAAATCGATCATATTCGGCCCATTTATACTTCTAATATGTATGAATGTGAACACAAATTTTTTTTTTAGTATAATGTATATTTCACAAGTTATCGGTTTCTGAAGAATTGTCGTAATTGTAATATCAATTTTATGAAAGTAGCTTTTCGAATTTCACAAAATTACAATTAAATATTTAATACAGCAAAACAGTTTGAAAAAATACTATTCTTTTTTACAATAAAATGAAATTAAGAAAAAAAAAAATTTTCATGTCCAAAACCGGAAGTAAACTTTTCAAACCTGAATTTCAGTCACTTCGACCAATTTTTTTTTATTCTTTTTTTTTTAAAAATATAGCTTAAAGTATATTAAAAATACACAAGAAAATTCAAAATGGGATCTCTATTTGTTTAGGAGTTAGATTAATTAATGTACATACGCGTCGCAATGGGCGTGATATCTGGCGCTAGCTTAGATCGGTTGGTGTGCGCGAAACAACATGTCTTGTATAATTGCTGTCGTATAATAATTATAACATAATAAAACAATATTGTAACAACGTTAGAACTAGTTTATTTTGTAATTTTTAGAACTTTACAATGGGAATCTATGCTAGAACTGGTCCTTTTCACAAGAAGGCCACTGGTTGTTGGAATAAAGCTGTGAAACTTTTTGGTCCCCGGAATGGTGACTGTAGACGCGAACCGGGGTTGCAAAACAATTCTCTGGCGTTCTATATCGTCTTTAGAGCAGAAGTAAATAGCTGTTTGTTTTAAAGATGATTTTGCCCAATCGTATAATCGTATTAGTGTTACAATTGCTTTACTTGAAGGTAACTGTAGACTTGCACGCGCAGCTAAACGTTTAAGATTTGACCTTTTGAAACCTCATGCTTACATTGCAGAGGAACAGGCGCTTTATTTCAAAACTCTTAAGGAGACTATCAATGAAGGTCAAATTCTCGTACAATGTGATTTTGCAGAAAATTATAGTTTTGTTGTCCAAGATGCTGCTCAATCGTTTCATTGGAATAACGAACAGGCAACGCTTCTAACGTCGGTTTTTTATTACAGAGACGGTAGTGAAGTAAAGCACGGCAGCATTGTTATGATTTCTGACGACTTGAAACATGACACAGCCACTTTCTATGCTTTCCAAAAGGTACTACACAAGCATCTTTTAGAAAAATCAATAGTTGGATCTAAAATTATATACATAACCGACGGGGCTTCCCAACATTTTATTAACAGATTCAACTTTGTGAATCTATTTTATTACAAAGAAGATTTTAATGCAGATGCAGAGTTGCATTTTCACGCAACGTCTCACGGAAAGGGGTCATGTGATGGTCTAGGAGGGAATCTTAAATGTTTAGCTGCGCGTGCAAGTCTACAGTTACCTTCAAGTAAAGCAATTGTAACACTAATACGATTATACGATTGGGCAAAATCATCTTTAAAACAAACAGCTATTTACTTCTGCTCTAAAGACGATATAGAACGCCAGAGAATTGTTTTGCAACCCCGGTTCGCGTCTACAGTCACCATTCCGGGGACCAAAAAGTTTCACAGCTTTATTCCAACAACCAGTGGCCTTCTTGTGAAAAGGACCAGTTCTAGCATAGATTCCCATTGTAAAGTTCTAAAAATTACAAAATAAACTAGTTCTAACGTTGTTACAATATTGTTTTATTATGTTATAATTATTATACGACAGCAATTATACAAGACATGTTGTTTCGCGCACACCAACCGATCTAAGCTAGCGCCAGATATCACGCCCATTGCGACGCGTATGTACATTAATTAATCTAACTCCTAAACAAATAGAGATCCCATTTTGAATTTTCTTGTGTATTTTTAATATACTTTAAGCTATATTTTTTTTAAAAAAAGAATAAAAAAAAATTGGTTGAAGTGACTGAAATTCAGGTTTGAAAAGTTTACTTCCGGTTTTGGACATGAAAAAAATTTTTTTTTCTTAATTTCATTTTATTGTAAAAAAGAACAGTATTTTTTCAAACTGTTTTGCTGTATTAAATATTTAATTGTAATTTTGTGAAATTCGAAAAACTACTTTCATAAAATTGATATTACAATTACGACAATTCTTCAGAAACCGATAACTTGTGAAATATACATTATACAAAAAAAAAATTTTGTGTTCACATTCATACATATTAGAAGTATAAATGGGCCGAATATGATCGATTTTCAGAACCTCACTTTTTTTTCCTGTCCACTTCACGTGAAATGCCCCATACACTAGTTGACCTGGATAATCTGCTGTCATCATACCAAATCTCTCTAGTGGTTTTCTCGTGATGCGTTCCCAGACAGACAGACAAAAATTCTAAAAACTACAGATTCGGCCTCGTAATAATGACAATTTCAATAAGATTTTACAAAAAATACTTAATGTACAGATTCGACACAGAATTTTATTGTATGTATAGAATATGGAAAGATAAACTGTACATTGATAAAGCGACAGTATTCCGTTTAAGTACTAATTTTTAAAAATCGTTAAGACAAATGGTTGAACGATGCAAAATCGATACGTTGCAGCGCCATCTAGTGGCGAGTGTCGATGTGTGGTTGCGAGTCAAACACCCAACAGTACTTTATTTACTTAAACCCAAAATATAATAGGACATTCAACTTTTAATATAATAACTTATTTCTTTTTTAAATATAAAAATTTTCGTTTCCAGGTATTTAATTAACCAATGGCGTGCACTTGGACACCGGCCGCCCTCCGCCGCGACTCATACAAATGTACTAAGTACGTATATATAAGTTATATTATTGAAAAGTTGCATTATTATTAAAATTTCTTATTTGCTAAAAACTGTAATGTATTCGTTAATTGTTATTTCCAAATCTAATCTAATTTAGATAGATAATTTAGGTAATTTTATCTTTAGTAAGTAGGTATATTACATTGGCTAATTTTAAAAAAGAAAAATATTACAAAAAATATTTTTAGGTTTATTTTATGCTTGCCGAATTTAGTGACGAATTTATAATAATTAATTACAATGCAAGCTTTAAAACAACAAAACATACTATAAACTTGCCAAGTGTGAGTTTCAATCTTTTTTAAATAGTATGTAGTAATGTAAACTACATTATTGATAATTCGAATTCGTATATGATTGATGTGTTGAACCATTTTTCTCTTATTATTCACAGGTTTCATACTCACATAAAACCATTCAAATATTATAGATAAGGCAAATTGACAATTTATTAAACATTTTTTTATATTAATATTTAATTATTATACAGTAAAAAATATATAATAATAATTGTTTGTTTACAGCTCCTGAACAAATCGTACAATCAGCTCCAGAATGCATCCCTGAAAATAATATTTCAGATAATATTGAGATTGATGATGATCGACGATCTTTACAGACGAACGTTAGGTAGGTATAATTTTATAAGTTAAATATTGTATGTATGTATGTATCCAGCCCTTTTTAACGTCCCACTGCTGGGCACTGGCCTCCCTTTACTACAATGGGGAATATATATGAGCCATAGTTATAGTGATATTTGTACTATAATTATATTTATATACATATGTACGTATTTAAAGTTATATATGTGTAGTGTATCAACTATCTGGTATCTATAACACAGGCCTCGTAGCTTACCATGGAAATAGATGGTGCTGTGTGTTAATGTCCCACCATTTTATTTATTTATCACTAGTGATATTTTTTAGTAACATCAATAATAATTAGCAGGCTTTTTTTTATTAACTACATCTGACTTTGTTATTCTAAAGTTACTTTGCTTTAGTGAAGTAAGAGTAAAAATGTTTTTAAGCATTGTTCGTTTTTCAAGCTGCCAATGAAAATGTTATACTGTGTCGTTATTTTTAGTGAAGTTGCTCCAGCAAGCCCTGTTGTGAATATAAAAAAATCAAGAGAAAAGAGTCCTAAATCTGTCTCAAGAGAGGCAAAGGAAAAGTTACGGAAGTAAGTTATATAACAATTTACAAATGGTATAATACTTTTTATTAAGGTCACTCTAGTCTAATATCAATCAGTCTTTATCATTTAAAGAAATTACAATATTTTGTTTTCCCTGGATAATTGATAGATGGCGTTTACTCGAAAGCTAACGAACTATTTATTTAATTATTCCAATAATACATATTTCAAATATTAAAAGAAAAGCAAAAATAGAAAGAGATTTCAACAAATAACTCCCTTTTTGAATAGGAAGTACAAACTTATTACCTACTAGCGGATTTTCCGATCATCGGTATGATGGTGAAGTTAATGGAAATTAATGGTTTTTTTTTCTTTTTTCTATGGAAACTGGCATTGTCAGCCCTCCGCAATTTTAATTTTTTAGAATTAACGTTGCATTATGAAATTTACGGATAGATAAAATTTAATTAAGTAAAACCGATTAGTCATTAAAATTTGTTTCGCTATATGTAAAATAAAATAATTTGAAAGTTTGCGATTCAACGCCATCTATCATTTGTATAAGAAAACAATAATAGTTCAAATTAAAGCTGTCTAATTGCTTTGTGTGGGATCTGTATAAGTATAGTATTTTGTAATCTATAATTATTATTATATTCTAAGTCACTTGTAATAAAAAAGTTGATTTCGTATATTTTATTCAAAGTAACAGTACAACAGAGCATCCGCCGATATTTCGAGATAAGAGCCCAAATGCGACCCTTCGAGAAGCAAAATTGAGACTTAGGAAGTTGGAAATAGAAGCCGAAGCCGTGGAGAAGTCTTACATGGACTTTAAGAAACGACAATCTGAACTAAAACTGTCGAAGAGCAATGTGACTGTGTCTAATGAAGCGATATTATATGAAGTTAAACGTTTAAGTGAGTTATTTGTAACGATATTTTAACTAAAAATCCTAATATAAATGAACTAAACTAAAAAAAAATAACTTCTGTCTGTTTTGTCTGTCTGTTACGTTTTCACGCGTAAACTGCTGAACCTATTTTGATGAATTTTGGTATAGAAATTGATCGAATCTTGGAGAAGGACGTAGGTTACTTTTTGTCGTAAAAATAAAACTTGAGATGGGTGAAATAGGGTTGAGTTTGTATTGGAAACAAATCATTTCTCAATTTGACGACATAAAGATTCGTTATGTGCTATAATTTTGGTAAGAAATAAAGAATTCTTCGGCGTTTATGACTAATTAAGGTAAAATAGGGGATGATTTCAAGTTTTTTTTTATGTTAAGCACATTACACCTACAGCCTACTTTTCTTTAACTAATAATTCTCTTCATCAATGTAATAGTTCGAATATCATTTTGTTCACTTGGTGTTTTTATTAAAAATGAATAATATAAGTGGTATATTCTTGAGAACATATTACTATCATAAAATTATATTGTCATGTAATTTTAAAACGTTAAATAAATTTTATTTGAATGGCATAAAGGTTCAAAATTAAATTAAATATCTAAATTTCTAATGCTTTCAGATATAAAGCAAGGAAAAATTCAGCAAAAGTTTAATGAAAACTATAAAATATGTGACACAAGTCTGAAGGAATCACCGGAATTAATAAAAAAAGACTTCGATAAATATTTACGTGAATATCAAACTAAATATGATATCGGTCGATTGCATTTTCCTAACAAAAATGCAATACTTCAAAAAGTTAAACCAATACCGTCGTCTTATACAAAATTCAGTGATAAAGTTAACAAAGATGCGAAAAATCCCAACTATTTAGAAACACCAATAACTGAATTTAGAAAGTTTTATCAAAATGACAATTCTGATAGGATTATAAATAATAATTTAAGCGACGTTGAACAAATTTATGAAGAAAACAAGGAATATCAAAAAATAAATCCAAACACGAAATGTAACGAACGTGTCGAATTAGAAATAATTAAAGATGATATTAATAAAACTAATAATATTACTAAAGGGTTACCTGAACTTGTAGTTCCTGTTGAAAACAATGAAGAAATTCACCAGTTAAATATTAAACAAAACATAGAAAACGAAAATAATGTAAGCAATGTAAAACTAGAAAGTGTTGAAAGCACTGCAGTATTAGAAGATAAAGACAAAGTGTCAGAAGATATAAGTAATAAAGATGTAGTTATTAATTTATCTGATGAAATATTGAACTTAGAACAAAAAACTGAGAAAACAATTGAAGATTTACAAAACAATGAAGAATTAAATGATTTAAAAACAAATACACTCGAAAATGATGATGCGATGCAAAACAAGGAAAATCTGTTAATACTAGAAGTTGAAAATGTACGCGATGAAAACAGTATACAAGTGACTAAATCTAAAGATTTATTACTAATAGTTGAAAGTGCTATAGATAACCGAGAGATAGAAAATCAAAAAGAGAATGAAATAGCGCCTCAAATGACCATTATTATCAGTCCCAAAACACCTAAAAATATTGATACTAATGAAAATGAAATGAGCTCTCCGAAAAATATACAAAAGATAACATATCTATATAATAACACTTCAAACGCAATTTTTCATCCGAAAGATGATGTATCTAGTGTAGAATTATCAAAGAAATCGGAAGATTCAAGTAAAATAGAGAATAATAGTGAAGACGATTTCTCCGCAGGCTTCGGCAACAGCTCTCCCATCTCTCTGCCGAAACAGTCTGAACTGGATGATGACCACTTTTGGGATTCTTGATTTTTTTTCTATAGAAATTTGTTTGTTCTTAACAATTCCATTTGTGTCATTTATGATTAAATTAATGTATTTATTTTAATGTATATTTTTATTTATACCTAATATCAAAATATATAGTCATTATTAGTAATTTATAAATTACTTGAAAAATAATTCTTAGAATCAGTTCTAGTAAGAATTTTAATATAAGATTTTTAATTTATACCTAATATCCAAACGCATATCGATATCCGATATTCGCCATTTAAGTTACCTTCTAAAAATGAGAATCGATTTTATTAAGGGGTATATTAAAAAAAAACAATAAACCATTCATAATTTATTTATCTAATCACAAATCAAAATATAAAACATACATTTATATATATACAATTCTGAATATAAAAGTACAAATACCCTCCGAAGCCGACGCGAGACAGTCCACAGTAAATGCGTAACACGAATGCGATATTGTCACAAACTGAAATATTGGAATTGTACGGTTCAAATGCAATTAAATTCTATTGGCGGTGATTATTTTCCATAGCGGCTATTTCGGAACTAACGAAAGCAGTTACAATACACAGGTTACATTGATATTATAAAACAACTAGCGACTTAGCCTCGCTTCGCTCGGGTGTGTCCCTAGGTGCGTTTTAATTTTTTTAAGTGGAACCTTAATAGCTTTTCTAAAATAGAAATAGCCTAAGCCTTATAACATCAGCTATCAGCCAGTGAAAGTTCCGTCAAAATCAGTCCAGCCGTTTCGGAGATTAACCGGAACAAACAGACAGGCAAACAAAAAAATAAAAAGTTGTGTTTTGATTATAAGTATCGCATATATACCTTATGTCCATATGCATTTAGTAAAAAGCTGTTGTTTTAACATTACAAACAGACACTTCAATTTTATGTATCTGTATAGATGTATAGATAAGTTCTAATTACTTTATTGTCTGTGGATACTTTGTTTGCCTTTATATTACACATGTACTAAAAAGTGACTTTAAGGATTTAGTTCTTCCACTTGCCGATAGGGAAATTGCACACCGATAATATTCACTGCCATTTTAACATCAAGATGTCACGAGTTTTATTATACTCCTTTACTTTTATAGTTTACTATTCATTATCAATTTTTCTTGTAGACTTGTTATAACATATTTGCGTATAATTCATCTCGAACCAACAAAATATTAAGATACATATCTTACAATTAATTTCGCTATTATAAAGGTGTAAAATTCGTTTGTATATAGGGTGTAAGTACTAATAACTAATTCTACGACAAATATTATGTTTTTTTAATGAAAATATCCAATGTAAGAACTGACAAATGTGTACATACAACTACCAAAACTAATCACACAAAATAAATCCTTATATAATATTTTTAAAGGTATTTTGTTAGAACGAGAATTCTGTGATCATCTTTTACTTTCATTTATACACAAAAACCTGTATGATAAAATATTTTATACAATCCTTTTAATTTTTTAAACCAATAACCCAAGAGTATAAACAAACATCCGAAGAGTCATCATGACAGCGAATAAAACAAAACTAAACAAAACATTCAAATAAACCACTCTCCGAATAAAACTAAATCAATTAACGAATACAATTATTACTTATAACTTGTACAAAAAAACTTCAATCAACTGAATTGTGAAATTATAAAATATGAGATTATCAATTATATATTCTAAATCATTATCGAATTTAAATTTCAATACTATTGTGATGAATGATTAATAATAATGTTGCAATATTATTTAAGATTTCAATGATCTTATTTCACTGTCCAATCTCCTTCGTGTCTTCTCTCAACTGGCACGTTTTGAAACCATTAACAAGAAAATAAGATTCAATTGTTCAAAATATTGTAGGATGACACAATTTAAATAAAACTATCTTCTCAAAGGCGTTATGTACTTGTTACAAACAATGTCAGAAGTATATAACGCCTTTGAGACGACTATAACCTTAGTCTCTCCCGTGACCATGATTGCTGGTAAAGCACTCGAAAGATAGGGAACCAAAAATCAAAATAAATCCGAAAAAAAAACCCAAACGGATAGTTTTATTTAAAATGTCAAATATTCGCATAAATCTAAGAAAGTATTAGGATGCCACAATATCAGTTATTACTAATTATAAATATTGTTAAAAAAAATGCCAATTTTCATAATGTCTTAATGAAACACCAGTATTGATACTATGTCTATATATAAGTTACATGTAACGAAATTTGGTTACAACAATTCGGACCAATTTATGACTTCTTTAGACCGATAGTGTATATTCAATAAAAATAAATCTATTATCAAAAATAATTAAGCAACATTCATTAATATGCTAAATTTTATTATTATTATACGCAAATTATAATATAAAATATAAAATGGATGCAAATAAACAAATGATAAAATAAAAACTAGCGGTACTATATATTTTGTACAGAAATGAATACAAAAGGTTTCTTCCCACTAAAATGTGAATAATTAACAAATATGTCAGTATTAAATTAAACTTATAATACACATGAACACTTTGAACGACGTAGAAGAAACTCCCAATGAAACATTAGCTAATATAACATTGTGATATACAAAAATATATATTGTATGAATCATTTTTTTAAACCTAGTATATACTTAGTTTCTTTAAGACTAATAATTCAATTAATGGTTGAAGTGGGAAGATACCTTTATCACGTTTAATATTAATCATAGGGATTCAAGCATTACGTAAGTAGAATTTTAGTAATTATTAACCCCTCCCCCTAATCACCAAAAGCAAGCAAAGCTTTACTTTACGTAAACATTACGTCTCAATTATTTCGGGGAATACCTGAACATGCTTTTCGCTTTTGAGCATAGACAAGTTGTTGTAGGTTGTCATGTGCGTTCTAAATACATTGATTTGACAAATCAAAATATACTAAATTTTGATTAATTATTTTAAATAAATAAATATTGATGACGTAATCACCATCCAGACCTCCCCGTTCCCTAAATCATCAAAAGTAATCAAAGAACAGACCCCCCTTTGGTTCTTACGTAATACTTGAATGGCCACATATTACAAATCTAAAATTTCTTATTAAGCAATTTGCCAATATTAAAACTATTTGTATCAAAAATTTTATCACGGGCCACTAAAAGCAAAATAACTAGAAACTTTCATATTATGACACACTGTCTGTCTGTACGTATCGACCATATCATGGACATAAACTGAATTATTTAAAGGTAGGAAAAGAAATCAAAATAAAATATTATTACCTCATACAATATTAACCATGCAGAATATATAGATTTTTAAAATAACATTGGCACTATCAAAATTCTTTTATTTGTTTAAAAAAATACTGTTTCATATTCTGTCAGGCACATATATTTTTTTTTAATTTTAAACAGCAAATAATGTAAAAAAAAAATCAAAATAATGCTAAACTATCTTTTTTCATAACGACGTCCTTATTATAAAAACAAAAACAAATACAGTACAAATGTGAATCTTTAAATCTTAGCTCTACTATGAGTTAATATGATCGATACACGAGATCGAGCGCGTTATTTTCGAAAGTAAATTAACATGTCAAAAAAATATTTTCGTCATTAAATAATTAAAATGAAAATTAAATTACAAACTTCTAATCTTTGTTATTATTAATCAAAATATAGATGTCATTATAAATATCTGAAACCGATTACATTTAAATACAATATTTACTACAGCTCTTAATGTCAAAACGACAATGAGTGTAGTGAAGTAACATAAAATATTAACTCATAATAGTAAAATGTGTCATTACGAATGAATAAAAGGCGGTAAGTAACAAATTTTAAAAACCAAAACTAACATTGTGTCCGACGTTTTTAGCTACTTTCGCGGATTTCGGTGAGTTTGGCCCCGTCACTCTCAGCCAGTTTGATACCTAAAATAATATAAAGAAGAAATGGATATTATCGATACATAATTTAAGTACGTTTTCATTATAATTAAACATTAAGAATGACATATTTTAGTAATATTTAAATTAGTCTATCCAGGAAACTATATATAATTATAAAAAGTCAAATTGGTTATTATATGATAATGAAAACTTGAAGTAATCCTATATAGAAGAAATGAGCCTAAAACATTATTTTTAATAATAATCATTATACTTAATTTAATAAGCCATTATACATTCATCCTATTGTACTCTCATTTACTCGCACATACAAGCACGCACGTACACACATTAATATACACATACATTCGTTCACACGCACACACACACGCACGCTTTTTTTTAAAATTTCTCATTTCTTTCACACACCTGCAAAGGCACGGCTCGGTCAGGCGTGTCGCGCGATTGGTCACGCAGGTGGTCGCGCGAGTGGTCACGCATGTGGTCGCGCGGGTGGTCGCGGCGCGGCGTGCTGCAGTGCGGGCGCGGGCTGTCGGGCCACGACACGCAGGACGTGTCGCCCGCACACGCTTGCCATCTGTACGTAATACAAGTTGGTTAGTGATTGTATTTTTTACTGTACACACACACACACATAATTAATCACTAAGTAAATATCCGCACCCGTCTCTCTCGGCGGGCGTATACAGCGCGACGGTGTGCCGCCAGCGGTACATGTTGGGGAACTCGTCAGCCGAAATGTCGATCCCGTTCAGAGCCTCGAACACCAGCCGGTCCATTTTGGTCGGTTCCTCCCTGAAAAATGTTAAATCCTCATTAATATACAAAAACTCAATATAAACAATAAGCGTCTCAAAAATGTCCTCAAAAAGAAGCGCACAATTCGAAATTGAATTGCGCTTTTTTTTTTTAAATGTTGTTTCATTTAAAAAACTACTTTACGTGATGTGCGTAAGCTCGAATTTATGTTAAGACAATTAGAACTTTCGATTTTTATTCTTTGGTTTGACTTAAATTCACATGTCGACACCACTTCTTAAAGAGATCTGTTACGAAATTTGTACCTATTTTTATATATCTATATAAATGCTATTAATATTATTACAGTACTTCGTCCATTTACCTATTTAGTTTATTCATATAAATATCTCTAGAGACAAAGCTTTATAAAAACACGTAACGATACACTACATAAGACGACGCGATGTGTTTTTCGAGCGTTCAGATTGTTTAAGATTGTCAATAACTCGTGCTTGAACAAACCGGCTTTGTCAACAGACTGCGTCACTACTAGTTAGCATTGCAGATAATGTTTCGTATTACGAAAACTTCGACACTTTAGTTAAGCTAGCACTTGTACGATTTTTTGTAGGACACCCTTAAAAAATCCAAAATTGTTTTTTTATCTCTCTCTCTCTCTCTCTCTCTCTCTCTAAAGCATACCACTGCGACCATATTGTGATCGAAAAGCTTTACCCATATATGAAGGGCTCTGTGAGGGCTCGATCGCTAGCATCTTGCATAGAATCCTCACTGTCATGTTCTGAAGCCGTCTCATAGCCGTCTGAGTTGGAGTTCGATGCCGTTGAGTCGTCATCTGAGATCTGCAAAAATGCATCTTTTTTAAAGTCGATTAAAAATAATATAACTTTTGGCAGTCATGCAAATAGTTAAGTGACATATTCCTAATGTCGACGCATCGATCAAAAAAGTACTATATACACAATCCCATGCTAAAGTTCTCTTAAAATTATCACCAATTGTATTTAGGTAATTATTCTAGTTGAAATATGTACAATAATGGAAACTGAACTTTAAATACGATGCTTAAAGTTGTCTTCACAAAAAAAATTGCCCTAATGGTCCTAAATGGGCGCCTTTAAATCAGGGGTGTTGGCTGTATTGGCATAGCTACGCCACTGTCTACGTTTCAGCATATAAAACGCACAATAATAAATACAAGTGCAAGCCCAACCTCGGCGTCCATGACGAGGCACTTGGCGACGTCGAGGCAGTAGAGCGCGGCGTCGCCGCCGGGAGAGTTCGCCGCGAGCGGGCGCGCGCCGCCCGCCGTCGCCTTGCCGTCGCCTGTGGGCAAAACCACTCGCTTACTATATTAATATTATTAATGCGAAAGTAACTCTTGTCTGTCTGTCTGTTACATTTTCACGCTTAACCGATTTTGATGATATGGTATGAAGTTTGAGACACTGAGAAGAAGATAGTAAAGTTTGTGGAAATTTGTATGGGAAATCAATCATTTCTCAAGTAGGGGTAATAAAACTCATCATACCAATGTATATACATAATATTATATAGTATATAGTCTATCTATTCCACGCTAAGCATCAAGACATATCTAAGGACATACCCGAGCAAAGCGAGCGATAGAAACTAAACAAGTACTAATAAATAATAACAATTATTAAATGCGAAAGTTTGTGAGTGTCCATCAACGTACCACTCCACAAGCGGAATCGTAGACTTATCAAATTCGAGTCTGTAATACAGTTTAAGGTCCAGTTTGACTATATTGTTTTTAATACAAACACAGCTAACTCTTAGTTGAAATAGCGAATTATAGTATTTAATTGCATTGACATACATTACTGGTCGATGGTATGATGATGATTGCATAATACAATGCACTGAGATTGAAATAAATACTTATTAATAGAAAAGTGTGTTTTCCTGTTATTTTTTAATATTTGACAAAAAAAAATACTGAAAGACGTGTGAATACATAAAAGATTACTTCACAACAGTCATAAAATAAGTTTGCAAAGTTGGAAATCGAACCCACGACCAAATACAATTTAAAAATAAACAAAAAAGTACATACCAATATCGTGCTCAAACGTGAGACGTCGAATGAAACCCTCACTTTTCGGGCTCGTCGACAACATTGATCTGTTCTTTCTGAACGATGCATTTTTTTTGCTATTTCTCTCAAACGCCTCAACTTTCCAATCACATCGACACTTTGCTGCCTTTTCCCATATCTCCGCGCACTCCGACTCCGAAACGGCCGGACCTTTTGTCGCATCTGTTTCCGTCAACTCTTCACATATGAAACTCGACAAACAACGAACATGTCCGTCTATCACGTAATTTATCTTCAACCTATTAGTTCTGTACGTAAACGGCTTCCTCTCATCGTCAGAACTGAAGATATCGTCGTTCGGACAACGCAATTTAATAAGGAATTCAATTAAATTATTTATATCATCCAATTCCTTCGTTTGCTGTTTCAATTTGAACACAACTAATTGGGCGAGACGCGAATGCGCTAAGGAAAAATTGATGTCTTTAAACCTTTCATCGTCCATGTACGTGTATATCGTATGCTGCAAATGTTTCGCCTCAGATTTTAACGATTCCCCTGCGACTTCTGGTTCAGACGAGATTGAAATTACAAGAGCATCGGCTATTCTTTTCGCGAAGACCTGGCAAGTTCTCTCGATGCACAGTAACTGACTGACAGTGTGATTTGTTTGTATCGAGTCCCCGTTAGCGGTTGGTATTGGCTTGGCACTAGGTTGTCTACATAGTCTTTGTCTTATCGGATCTGTCTTCCTCCAGTGGGGCCTGTCCGTGATTTTACACGTCTTCATGGCTACACAGAGTTCTGATATAGGACTTAGGGCGTCCTGCGTCGGACTGTGAGATAGGTTGCCTAAGCTTATCCTAGATATATTTAGGTCATCAGAATGTTGCGTTTGGTTTATACTGTCGCTTTGAGCGAAGGAATACGCGGTCTCATATTTAGCCTTCAGATAGTTCTCTAAAAGTATTTGGCCTTCTGGTGATCGTAAGTCTGTGAATGTGTCGAGGAACGGCCAATACTCTTTCCAACCCACTTTCATTTGCTCCGCTAGATTTCTGTTAAGAGAAATTGTTAAGTTTAACATACGATTTCAATCAAAGTTTAATATAATCGTATCTAAATAGTAAGTTTTTATATTAAAGAATGAAAAAATGACTGACTGAAAAACTGAGCCAAACAAATCATCAATACTTATTCCTAAGGTTCAGAAAAAGAGATAAAAATTTAAGTTAAAAATTAAATCTCTTAAAACATGAATGAATTAAAAAAGCTCACATTGTAGTTTTTATACTTCAGTATAATATATGTAAAAAATATATAATATGTTAATATACATATTAATTGAAAAGTATTGCAATAGACAATAAGGAATATGTATGTTTTTTTTTAATTTTTTTGTACAATAGCTTACATCGTTGTATAATTGTAAAAAAAATACCCAGCTCAAAAAAACTATAATTTAGTATACATTTTTTTTTAAATATCATACCGTTACGGATACTTTAAACGCCCGCCATTTCGCCCACTTGGCGTGACGTCACAGTACGTTATACACAAAGAAATGACGACTCAATTTGTAAGCGACAAAATCACGTGACGTCACATTCGGTCTGACCAATGGCGTAGCGTTTAAATTACTTTAAATGTCACCTATATTTGCACTTTTAAATAATTATTTTCTTAATCAAAAAGAAATTATATTAAAATATATTAATATAAGCTTAATAGAATTAAAAAAAATCAGCTTTATTTAAATCACACGCATATTCCTTATTAGCTTGTCACAACTTCCCCGTCCCTTACTTTACGTGTAAGAAATGTCAAATAAACTTACCTCCCGACAGACTCCAACCCCTTACTAAGATCCCGCAGTCGAAACGGGGAGGCTCGGGACGCGGCTGGGGCGGCGGCGGGGGCGGCGGCGGGGGCGGCGGCGGGGGAGGGCGAGGGGGGCGCGGGGATGGGCGCCCGCGGGGGCGTCTTCCACCGCCGGCGGAAAACGTCGGCGTCGCGCGCCGGCATGGGGCCCGCGAACGCGCGGATCTCGTAACGCGGAGACAGTGGATCCCGGTTCAGTTCCTGTGCATCACATTTGTATATGTTATGGTATGTTTTGAAAGGTGGTAGATTTAAAACAATATACAGACTTTAAAATCACTTTGCATGTATTGCTGATATTATATTTATATTCTTATTTTAATTAAATCGACGTGATTTTGATATGAGGTATAGGTATACAGGTGTCCCGTTAATAGAAGTCCAAAATGAAAAGTGGGGAGAGATGAGATAATGCCCTATGAGAAAAGCCAAAAATTTTTTAGTAAAACTTTTACAGTTGGTTTTCAAGATTTTTTAATTTTCATGATTTTATTGTAAATTTATTTACCTTATACATATAATTTATTCCATTTTATTGAAACACCGAAAACGTAATTTTTTTTATGTCTGACTAGACGTGTAACTGGATGTTTATTGCAGTTTCCCAAAAACATGAACAGTTTTTTTATAATTTTTTTTTATTAAAGTTGCGAATTTCAATAAGACATTTTTTTATCCCAGTTTAAAGTAGGTACTGTGATGTTAAAAAAAAGTACTACATCCTTGATGCCCATTGGCTTGAAAAATAGTGTTGTAGTAATGATGATTAAAAAAAAGTAAATGAAGAACGAAATTCAATAAAACAAAAAAGTTATTGCTATTTCTTTGCCGAAGATCATAATTTTTCGATAAAAGTTTTTGGTCTGATTTTTACAGTACATAAATCTCAAAATATTGTAAATTATTGTAAATTGTTCTTTTTTTCATTGTAAATTGTTAATTTTTCGATAAAAGTTTTTGGTCTGACTTTTGCAGTACATAAATCTCAAAATATTGTAAAACAGATTGTGGCCAAATGGAACCAAAACTAACAACAAAACAAGAGAGTCTCCAGCCTCGAGATTATCGAGCTAGAGTCATTCACATACCAGGGGCTCAGCGGGCGTGAAGAGGTGGGCACAAGCACGCCTCGCGTGTCGAGCGTATGTACCAGAGGCTCAGCGGGCGCGAAGAGTTAGGCACTAGCACGGCTCGCGTATCGAGCGTACGTACCAGGAGCTCAGCGGGCGTGAAGAGGTGGGCACTAGCACGTACGTACCAGGGGCTCGGCGGGCGTGAAGGCGCGGCCTACGGTGGGCGCGGCGCTGCCGTCCTCGCAGTGCAGCACGGGCACGTAGTAGCGCTCGCGCAGCATGGCCGCGATGCGCGCGCTCACCTCCCCGCCGGCAGACGGCGCGCGGCTACATATTATCTGTATGTGCGATACAGATTATAAATTATTACATTTGGGATAACTGCCTCGGTGGTCTAGTGGTTAGCATGCAAGATGGCAGATCCGAAGATCCTGGGTTCGAGTCCCAGTTTGGGCCTAATTTAGTTATTGAGTATTTCTATCAAGAAATTCTCAGAAACAACCTAGAGTTGGGAAGTTAGCGGTGTTTCACCACTGTACATGTGAAAGCACGTAAGATAGTCGATTCTACGTCTTAACTCTCAGCCTGAGGGACGAAATATCGTCCCATCGGACTTTGAGTGAGAATTGCCCCTATGGCTGAAATCCGTCAGGAAGATATTATATAGTTGGAATATAAAAAAAAACATGTTTTTACTAAAGTATGATTATATGATTTATTGCATAAAAGCAGTAATATAGCTGCTAATAATATCTAAGGAGATTAATTTTCAAAAATTGGTTAATAAACTTAAGCGATAAATTTCATACTTATAAACAAACACACACACACACAAAAAAAGTCGGTCAAAAACGGTTTTTACAGTTCCTTAACCATAAACTCACATCTTTAGCCATTTCGCCGTGTTTGTTCTTCGCGTCCTTATTGCACTGTGGGAACGATGTGAGGACATCGACCACGTGCTCGGCGCCGAACTTCGCGGCGAAGTGCAGGGGCGTCTCGTTGAGCCCTTTGTCTGGCGTGTTCAGATATCTATCAAGTAGGATTGATGCGAATTCCTGAAAAACACATTTCATTTATATATATATATATATATATATATATATATATATATATATATATATATATATATATATATATATATCATTCTATCCATCTAATCATATTACACGGTACGAAATGAAAAACGTTAACAAAAAAGATAATATACTATACTAGCAGAGCCCGCGGCGTAGTACAAATGTCCGCCAACCTGCTCTTGGCCAGTGTGGTGGACTATGGCCTGATCCCCCTCGTATTGAAAGGAAACCCGAGCTCAGCAGTGGCACGTTAAAAAGGGCTGAATACATACAAATGTTATTCTTACCTTGCAAGCGTCTGCATTAGCGTCCATACCGTACAATGCTTGAACGAATTCTGGATTGCCCACGGTGTTGAGGAGGATGTTGCAGATTTCAGCATTCATTGACTTTGCCGCTATGTGGAGGGCGTTGTAACGAGCACCTTCCTATTAAACAAAATTTTATATAATTATACACTAAAAAATATAAAAATAAAACTACTTTAATCTAATCTGTAGTGTTATTTAATTATTATGAATCAATATGGTATTTTCATATGGAACAAAATACAGGAGGTATTTCCGATACGTCATTCAATATTTCTTAACAATAGATTCACAAAGAAAGCAGTGACAGACTGCAGATACACGAGAAATACTATAAGGGTTTAGTTTCTTACGTTCGATATTCAATCTCAATTAGACATGCCTTTCGCCTCTCCTATATAGAGCTATCATGTCTTACGGCGATGTTGTTTTCAAAGGTTAACGATTCACCCCTTTATTTAAAAAAGAGGGGTAGGGGTTAATCCCCGTATATATAATATGTATATGCTTCGGTGGCGTAGTGGCTAGCAAGTACGGCTGCACATCGAGAGGTCCTGGGTTCAAGTCCCGGTTCGGGCCAAGTTTAGTTATTGAGTCCTTATGTATAGTAAGCCTCAGTAACAGCCCGGCGTTGGGAAGTTGGTGGTGTTTCGGCCCTTGCTTCGGAGAGCACGTAAAAAGCTGTCGGTCCTGCGCCTTAACTCTCACCGGTCGTATCTCGCGTCGTCCCACCGGAGTATGAGAGTGACAGGAATAGAGAGTGCACTTGAGTCTGCACTATAATATCTCCTGCTCAGATAACTAGTCTCAATGAGACTGGCCGCCGTGGCCGAAGTCGGTCGGGAGGTCATTATATAATATTAATCCGATATCCAGTAAGTATAAACAATAAAACCCACCTGTACTATAGCAGGTGTATTCCCACTACTGACTAGATACCGCGGGTTGTCCCACACGCGGTCCAGCACGGTGCTCGCTAAGCCCGCCTCTATCGCTTTGCGTAGAGCTACCATGTCTTGTGGCGACGGTGCTTTGAAAGGGTACGGTTTTTCACCCATTAACGCTGTGAAAATATCATTTTTATTTAATTTTATTTGTCAACGAAATTGATATACGAAAAATTGAGAATATAAGAAAGTATTTATTTATATAAATACTTTCTTATATTTGACATCTATACATGTATAATAAAATTCTAACTGAATCAAATCTAAAGGTACAATAAATATTTATTGAAAAATCTTATTAAAATAGTCACTATTATCGATACAGAGGCCGAATATATAGTTTTTAGATTTTTTCTCTGTCTGTCTGTCTGGGAACGCATCAAGAGAAACACACTGTACAGATTTTGATGAAATTTATTATGATGATAGATTCTTATCCGGGTCAACATGTAGGATACTTTTTACTGCGGAAAAATATCTCATCTCTGAGAAATCTATAGTAAAGGTTAAAACGTAATTAGAGACGAATCCGAGCGGAGCGAGGATGAGTCGCTTAGTTTTAAATAAAACTATCATAAATAAGCGTCTTCCGTGACCATGATAGCTGTAAAGCATTTGAACCGTCGGGAATTAAAAATCAAAATAAATCCGCGAAAAAATCCGAAAAGATAGTTCCATCATAAAATTTACAAGAAATAATGTAAAAATAAAAATTTCAAAATAAAAATACTAAACGATATGTACATCTCTCAGTCGACAGATTAGTTTTTAAATGTTAATTTTATTAATAGTTAATAGAAAATTAAAAAATTAAAACGAATGTCTGAATGTACAAATTTTTAATAACTTTTCAGGATTCAGTTTCTTGTTTATAGGATAAGGAAATTTCATACATCTTATAAAATACAACCTACTTTTCTTAAATAAAAACAAACTATAAAATAAAACGGACAAGTCTTCTTTAAATGAATTTTCATTTATGCCATGACATGCAATATGCGGCATGCTAATACCTAATATTACCAAGGTAATAATAATAATTAATATAAGACGTGTTTTATATTCAGGTGTCATTCTGAACTCGAATTAATAGCAATGAGGTCACTCATTCTGCCCCTAATTGGATATCTTTAACTGGCACTACACACGCATGTCTATAATTGTTCGATGCGACAGGCTAAAGTCAACGCTCTTTGAGATATAATTAAACTATGTATTTGCTACTAATTTAGTACTATGTTGTTCTCATGTTAACAGAACAATTATTATATAAGTACGTGCACATAATATTTTTTTCCTATACATATATTTTTCTATAAAAAAAATAAGAACAACATTAAAAACAAAGTATGAATAAGAGTTACATTTTGTACTCAAAATATTCAGAAATAAATTTGCTTCTGTAATGTACTTTAATATACTTTTATGGATGTCAAGTTTATAAATTATTAGGTATATTATTCTAAGCGATTAAATAAAAATACAAGAGTCGAAAATGGCTGCATGTTTTTTGTTATCAATATCCAACCAAGGACCCGGGCGCATAATCTAAACACTTGTTACAGTTCAAATTTTGTAATGACAATATTATTTCTTTGTTTGTGAAATGCAAAAATATGCAATGTAAAATATAAGTCATTGACTATTTAATATTTATGCATTTTTGTAAATATGCAACTACCTATACCTAATATAAACAATTAATCCTAATTAATTTAAAATTTATTTGAATAAAATCGTTTCAGAACTTTTTGCATGAAATGCACACAGATATACAAACATACAAATATTACGATAACTATTATTTTGGAGCCTATATTGTGTACACAATATATAAGTCATTGTTTTTAAAAAAATTATGATATTTGATGTACAGATTTAAGAAATTATAAGATTAATTAATTAATTAAAGATTTAATAAAGAAATTTCATGTAGTTAGCCTTAAAAACATTTTTTTTTTTCAGAAACAAGGACTTCCTAATTTAATACATTTAAAATAAAGAAAGTTATCCCTGCCCATGCCTATAGCTGATAAAGCAATTAAAATAATGCTTAAGATACTTGGTAATCAGTAACTCTTCTGATTACAGAATTTAGGTCAGTTCAAAATTCGCGATAGGAAGATATTGTTCAAAACAAAGGTGTTGACAAAATGACAAAAGAGATATACATTGTAGTAAAAATACTGACTTTAATTTATAAACCATAACATAACATAGTGTTATAAGCCTTTGATTGTACTTGTATAAATCTCTTCTCAAATTTACTAATATGAATCATATCGGCAGACGATTATTTGTGTCTATGTAGCACTAAATTTGACCAGTGATAGATTAAAATTTTTGTTATCCAATTTTTTTAATAGTATCAATTTAACATATAAAATGACTAGCGACTTACTCACTTCGCTCAAGTGTGTTCCTAGGTATGTTTTAATTTTTTTGAGCAGAACCCTAATTCTATTTCTTAAATAAAAGTAACCTAAGTTATTCCTTATAACATCAGCTATCTGCAAGTGAGTCAAAATCGATCCAGCCATTTCAGTGATTAGCCTGAACATACAGACAGACAAAAATGTTAAAACTTGTGGTTTTTTATAAGTACCATATATAATTCCATATGCATTTATCAAAAAGCTGTATGTATGTATTTTGACATTACAAACAGACACTTCAATTTTATTTATCTGTATAGATTGAAGATGCAATATAGAAAACATAAACATATTATCACATATCAGTTCTGTCATTCAAAACTCATAAGGAAAATGATATTGAACATTGAACATCAGTTAACAGTTAACATGGAATTTAATTTTAATGAAATTAATAATTTTATATATATATATATATATATATATATATATATATATATATATATATATATATATATATACATAGGTATGAGTTGTTGTGTGTTGTATTATTGTTTTCCATTGAAATGAGATAATCTCCCAGGGTAAAAAGTAGCCTTTGTCACCCTCCTCTGGATCATGTAACTCCACACAAAAAATCACGCCACGACATCCGTCACTGTTTCAACGTGAAAGAAAGGCAAAAAATCAAATAAACAAACAAACACACTTTCAGATTTATGATATTATTACATACAGTCAAAATCTGTTATAATAAGGGACTACTGTCCCTTCGATGTCATCATATTTGGTTGTAAAAACCGATAGACATAACAACCAGTGATGTTTCAATGTGTAGGTACATATAAAACCATAGATATTAATTGGAACAATATATTCATGTATAAAATAAAAGTACATTGTGTTTATTTCACATAAAATGTGTAAGTAATATAAAGAATATTATCATTTTTCTGTATTTTTGTTTGGAACACTTTTGTTTCGACTTAAAATGTGAATACTATTTTAATATTGAGTTTGTGTCATACATATTTTTGGATTTTTTTATACATATAGTTTAATTACGTCAAAGACGATACAGCATTTAGTACAAATAAGTCATAAGTTACTTATATAAAAATAAAAGTATTTAATTTCATAATTTAGTATTAAATTATTTTTATGAGATATTTATAATTGTAAATTAATATTAGGTATAGCAAAATAATAATGAAAAAAAAAATTACTATAGTGTTTAGATATTGTTATAATAAAAAATTCAACTTACTGTTTCCATTTCCATCATGTATTTCAATAGGTTCCGCACCCCTGAGAGCAAAAGACACAGCATCTTGATGATTTCTGAATGCCTTGAATCTTGCAGATTTGTACCGACGGACTAATTCTAAAGCTTCCAATTTGTTTTCATAAACATGAAGTGCCTCTGTAAATAAATTTTATGTATTTTTAAAATAAATACGTTCAAACAATAATAATATTATCACAAAATATATTCTTTTGCTCTTTGTATCATTTTTAATGTAAAAAAAAATTCTTTATTAAACAAATATATAAATAATAAACCTTAAATATACATAAGAGAATCATTGACCTACATATATAAATGAAAACTATTATGATAAGGACATAATATCTACTTTTACCTACTTTCATCAGGACCTTTTATGATTTCACAAGGGATATAAACTCCATAATAAGTTGTTGGAGGATCTGTAGCAATTGGACTTTCCGGAGTTTGCCTTTTCAGTGAATCGAATCTTAAAAGCCTACTAAACAAGCCCATCATCATCCCATCTTTCTTTTCGTTTGGAGAAATGCTAATCTCCTCTTTCATACCCCCAATATCCTTGTTGCATTCCGGAATAAGCACGGCCTTCGACATTTCGTCTCGTAGCTGAAAATGGTAATAAACAAAAAAATTCTGTTTTGTTTGTGACGCAAACGGTCGCAACGTTTATTTTTACTCCACCATAATATCTACCTTGAAATAAGCACTGTCATAAACTCATATTCATAACCAAATAGTTGGAACTTTTATATTATTTCACCACATACTGTGAAATTAAATACACAACAAAATAATTGAAATGTTAAAACTGAAAATTGAAATAGTCGAACGATGCGATGACGCAGGTGACGTTTTGTTTTGACGTTTATACAAAGTAATAGCGTATTTTTTATATACAGAAAAAAATAGCTAGTGCTGCTAGACGAAAAAATTATATTAAAAAGTAATAATTAATGAAGAAGAATTTTGTCTTTTTCTCCCGCCAGAAGTCACGATCACTATGATCCTCACAATATTGTAAAAATCTAGGGTGAATGGCTTTTTTTCTTCATTTTGTTTAAAATTTAATTAAAATGACAAATAGTACAGAGATTTCGAAAAAAAAAGAAATAAATATATGTCTTATTATTTATCTTAAAGCTGAAGACCAAAGTGGTCTGTTTATTTTACATTAAGAATGACAGTTTCATACATCGTTTCAGCAGAACTGCTTTCCGAGTCCGAAGGCACCTTCCGCACGGACAGGCGTACTGACGATTATAAAAGTACTGAATATAAGAACATATGCAAGGAATATTTTGAAGTTTTATTAGTTACCTCCTACACATAATAAATTGCTTAACCTCAGACTGTATGTAAATAGATTATAGGTGTAGCGCTCAATTTTTAAGAAATCTTCTCCATACATAATATATTTATAAATAATAAGTTGCATAATACCCCGTACAAAGTAATGAAAATCTTATAAAATTGTATATTTCTATAAAATCATTTTATAGCGACAATATAGCCTTTATATATGAAAAATAAAAAATAAACAGTGCCTAGTAGACAAAGTTTATATTATCAAAATTTGACTAAAGTAAGCGTATAAATTAATGGATCATCACATACACTACATGCATGACGCTGCAATATTGATCAAGTCGGCAAAATCGAAATTCAATTGTTGCTTTAAATAGACATGTTATGCTCACTGATAGCCATACGGCATTATTACGCACCATTAAGTTTACCAGACGCCACTTCAAGCCCGCTGCAAACTTGACAGTAAACTGGATCGTGTATGGCTGCCATAACGGTATATCCCTATTCCCCTTGGTCACCCCTATTTAAAAACTCCAATAGGATCTCATCAAAAGCGATAAAAGCCACATAAAAACCAATAAATATTTATTGGTTTCTATGTGGCTTTTGTCGCTTTTGATGGGATTCTATTGGAGTTTTTCAACAGGGACGCCATCGCGCGTGAATGGCTGGACCGATTTAACTATTTTTTTGTCGTTTGTTATTGTCAGAAGGTTCTTATGAAAGAAAAAATTGAAAATTAACGAAAAAGTATATATATATATATATATATATATATATATTATATATATATATATATATATATGTATCATCATCAATCAGCCTATCGCCGTCCACTGCTGAACAAAGGCCTCCCCCAATGAGCGCCAACCATCCCGGTCCTGGTCCATCCACTGTAAGCCACCTTTCTTAGGTCATCTGTCCATCGTGCTGCAGGGCGCCCTACACTACGCTGGCCTAAGCGCGGTCTCAATATAATATGTATCATGAGTTTTATATCCCTTATTTGAGAAATGGTTGATTCGCCATACAAACTTTCATCCCCCTTAACACGTTCACAGTCCCTCATACAAGGATCATTGTTTTCCTGTCAAGTCGACTTGTGTTTTTGTAATAAAGTATTGTTTAGGTCCTATAATGAAACAAATTCAATATATTTTTTTTATTATTTTAATATGTTCTATAGAAAAAACAACAAAAAATCTATCTTAATCTGACTGAGGACCATCTAAATAAACTCGAGCGACTCCAAAATCTTGCAATTCGTTTCGTATTTAATTTGCGTAAATATGACCACATTTCTGAATATCGAACAAAACTCAAGTGGCTCCCAATCCAATGTCGCCGGAATCTACACATTCTCTTTCTTCTGTACTGTGTGTTATTTAATCCAACATACCCGCCTTATTTAAAGGAGAAGTTTAAATTTCTAGGATCTCATACGAATAGGTTAAGATCTTCAGAGAATTTGATGCTAAGAATACCTGTACATTTAAGTAAATTCTTCAAGTACTCCTACTCTGTACAAGCAACCAAACTCTGGAATAGTTTGCCTATTCACATAAAACGTTCCAAATCATTGCAAATATTTAAAAAATCTGTAAAAAATCATTTTTTAGATCATTTTTCTAAATGAGAAGTCGACATTGTACAAGATTTATATTAATTTTAATTTAAATATGTATTAGTATAATTTATAGATATATATTATATACATATACGTACGTATACGTACGTAACGTACGTATACATATACGTACGTAATATATATGTAGTATTTCTAAGTATTAGGTTGTATTGTGGTATGTATTGTATATAATATTTAATATTTACACCACCCATCCTGTATAGTCTTCCATATTTCCTAACCCAAAGGTTGTCTGGAAGAAATCGCTAATTAGCGATAAGACCGCCTATTGTGCACACTTCTGTTTCTGTTTCTTTTTTTTTTTGATAATGTGCTTGTATTTACTGTATGATTGTGGTGTACAATAAAGTATAAATAAATAAATAAATAAATAAATAAAAAATAAACATGACTCTTCATTGAATCGTAAACTTATCCATTTGGAATTACACGACTCTATATGGTGCCATATGAACGTTTGGCGCTAATTTGAAATTTATGAGGAATTTAGCAACATTTTTTGTCTATGGTAACAGTGGTTTGTTACAAACGTTGTTCAAGCAAAAATAAAAAAAAATTATTCTAGTCAATGTTTTTCACAGTTTTGTTTTCTAGTTTATTATATATTTTTTTGTTAAGTATAAAGTATAAATATTTTTTGGGAAATCTAATTGAAATAGACATTATTGTCGATACAGAGTCCGAATTTATAGTGTTTAGAATTTTTGTCTCTGTCTGTTACCGCGTCACAAGAAAACCACTGGACAGATTTTGATTAAATTTGGTATGATGATAGCTGGTTATCCGGGTATATATAGGATACCTTTTACCGCGGGAAAATATCTCATTTCTGAGAAAAATACAATAACTGCATTGTAAGAGTATACTAATATACAAAACCTAAGAATTTGGTTTTTGGTCATCTGAACGCAGGCGGAGCCGCGGGCAATGCTAGTAACTTATAAATTAGGTCCCTACTTCAAACAACCAAACCTTCTACAAACCAAACAAACTTTCTACCAACAGTATACGTTTTGTTTTTTTTTTGTAATAAAGCAAAATAAAAGTCCAAATTTTAGGTTATTAACCTTTCCAGGGTCTCAAACTATCTTCATTCCACATCTAAATCGGTTCAAAGGATTTTTGATTTATCCGTTACAAACAAAAACGCATTTATTTTTCTCTTTATAACAATACTATCCTGTTTAATAATATACATTCTTTAAATAAATTAATTTTCTAGGTACGTAGATGATTTCACCATTGAAAGAATAGTAGGCACTCTATAAAATCAATTTGAATATCAGTTTCAAGAATAATTAATTCCTTTTAACTGACCAACAATAACGAGGAGGATGCTAATCTTGTTTTTTTTAAATTAAACTGTATTCTAAACGTTGGGCCGCGAGGCGGTCCCGTAATTATATTTTTTTGACACGGTAAACTGTTTTCGAGAAAACCAGAAAAAATCATGGTTCACAGATTATTAGTCTTTTATAATTCTCTTTTATAAATATACCTACTTCTATGGACTTGGAAGTTTTTGTATTTCTGATGCTATTGTAGTTATTTGGTATCATCGAGGTGATCTGATGGTGAGGCCAGAAGGTGGATAGAGGAACTCTTCAACGGGTACTAATATATACTTCAGATTTTGAGCTTACATTATTAGACATATAAATAATCTAAGATTTTGAGCTTATTTGGTTTCATTTGACAAGCACAAGTCTGATTTATAGTGTTATTAATAAAAGTGAGTTTTTTTAGTATGTTAGTCTTTATACAATATTTTGCCGCATACATAAATGCCTAAAACACTTTCTACTACAAATTACCTCCTACGTCTACACTAAACTAAAATGGAGAAAAAAACCTAAAAATAAAAACTGACTTCCCTAGGCACTCAAAATTAAAAAATAACTGAGAGGGGTTTTCCATTTATGGTCCAATCGGAATCCGGTTTGGAAACAAAATATTGAAATCCAGACGTATTATGATTTTAAAATATTAGCAGGTATATAAGGAATAGAAATTCGTAAAATGCCCCCGATACCCAGCTAGCCCACTATGTAAACGTCCACTTGCAGTTGGGGGTAATTTGCAGCCTCTCGAGACCATAAAACGTAATTTTCACGGAAATGGATAAACATTTCAATTTCATTTTTTTTTTATTTATCATATGTATTTCGAAGATTACATTCCCTTAGTTTCATGGAAATCAAAAGATTATTCTAGAAATAAAAAACAAGAATAAATTAAAAACCGAGTTTTCTGAAAATACCTCTAAAACATTGAGTTTATTGTGAAAAGTGTTATTTATAAAAGTTGTAGATTTTTTCTAGACTTACAACTTTTGTCGAAAACATTTTTCGATAGAACGTCATAGTAAGCAGGAAATTGAGAAAAACTATTTTTCAACGCTTTTCGTTCCCCCGTTTCTTGGGGGTAGCTGGGTATCGGAGGCATTTTACGCATTTCTATTCCTTATATACCTGCCAAAATTTTAAAATCATAAATCTTCAGGTTTTCAATATATTTTTTTCTTTTAAAAATAAACAGATTCCGATTGTTCTATTACTATAAATTCCTAATCAGATACATATAACCAATATATTTTAAATATAATTTAATGATCATATCTTGTCATATTTACCTATTAGATAGATTCATATTGTAAAGCATTGTCGGCTGGTACCCACTTCGAAAATATCTGATTAGGTATCTATAGTTAATGAAAACCCCCATTCAGTTACTTTTTATGTCTTAGTGCCTGGAAGTCGGTTTTTATTTATGGTAGTTTCTAATCCATAAGTGGTAATGAGTTGATTATAAGATAAAGTTGAAATAAAAGAATGTTATCATGTACATAGATTAATGGAAGTTTATTTTCTTCTTGTTTTTCTTTTTTTTCTTAGATTCTACATTAATTATATTTTCATCAGATACAGAATTTAAAATCTTTTGGATAGATAATGCATACAAATTGGCATTAATATGTTTCATTTTTTCTAACTCTGTCTTTAATTCTAATTCACCTTTTTTATTTTCAAGACTTATTTCCTTTGAAACACTGTTGGTTTCTAAAAAGCTTTCTCCATTAGTTAATATCTTTGGCCAAAAGTTGTTCTTTTTATTCATTAACACTTCTATTTCAGCTATATCATCATTATTATTTTCTAAAGTTCTCTCCAAGCTATGAAGAATTATAGTTGGACTAAATTCCTGTTTATAAATAGCTTCATAGTTAACAGAAAAAAATGCATTAGTTATGGCTCCTTTATGTCTTATAAATCTAATTGGTTGCCGGCTGGCAATATGCCATAAAATAACTTGTTCATCATTTGAACCAGACATCAATACTTCACCATTCAGAGAGACTGATAGACATGTAACAGCTTTTGTATGAGAAGAGAAAACATTATGGAGTTCTTCATTATTTATGAGAACATCTCGATTTCTAGGTGGATTTGTGAGGTTAAATTGATAGATCTTTCCTTCTGTTGAACCCACAAATGTATTCAGTTCTAAAACATCCAGTGTTATAGACGAGAGTGGCTCATCAAATACTAAATTTAAAAGCATTTCACCACAAGTCAAATCATAAATTTTACATGATCTATCACTAGAAACTGTAAATAGCCTCCCATGAATTCCAGTTTTACTTATACACATATCAGTTACTGGCAGGGAATGATCAGAAAATATATAGATTGGGTCATGTTGTCCGGCTGTTGTCTGTGTAACAAGTTCTACTTCAGGATTAGCAGCAACGGTGGCAAGTGACCATACCATGACCATCCCATCTTCAGCAGCCGATAAAAAAAATCTTCCATCACTAGTAAACTTTAACAAATTAACTTTTTGATAATGCCTGTTAATTATTGTTAAGAGACTTCCTGAAGCAATTTGCCAAAGATAGATTTTTTCATCAATTCCTGCTACACAATACGATCCGTCAGGTGCCACTGCAAATGAACTAGCTTTACCAGGCAAAATAAAACGCATGCCTTGTATAGTTTGTTGAGAATTTAAGGGCCATACATGTAAGACTGGCTTAGTCTTTTCTACGGCTGCTAAATACTCGTTCCCAATCAAAGAAAGAGTTCGGTTTTCAGCAGTTCCACCACCTTTATATATCATTAAATTTGTACCGGTGTGGGGATCCCAAATGCTGCATGTCCATAATGTATTATTTGAATCACATGTCACTAATATCTCAAATAAATTTGCCATATTGAATTATTATTAAATTAAACTATAATGTTTAAGTTAAAGATACCATGTGGCCATGACAAATTCAAAACACGAGTTTTCACTTTTCAGTTTTGGAATTTGGCGTTTGAAATCTGTTGACAAAGTTAGACTTTCGAGACAGATAAAAAAATGTTTGTTTATGTGATTTTTTTAGATATAAAACTATATGCTAGTTATGTATCTAAAAAAATCACATAGGTACCTAAAAATTTTAAAATTTCATTCATATTATTCATCCATGATTCGTTCCTGTAAAATATATTTTTTTCAATAGGTCTTATAGGTAATTTTAAAAACATTGGTGCATTTTGATATATTTTCAAATAAAATTTGTTTATAACGTTATATCTTAAAATACTTATATGCATAAATCAAAATAACATAATTCAGGTCGAATTATCTGTATGTAAATCTACATGTAACACCCTAATTAATTATAATACTAAGTTATGTAAAAACTGTATTTTTTAAAGTACCTATAATAACCTATAACTGCTTCGTAAAATAAGATTTAAAGAAAAAAAGTTATTACTTATCTATGGACGGCTGCTATTGACTGATATTTTAACAAATAACAAGAAAGTTGGAGCCTATGCCGGATTGGTTGAAATACGTACTTACTACTTAGTATATTTTGACAGTTGTGATCAAACTTTAGGACTCTGCGATTTTTAGCAACAGAAAAATTCATAAAGTGACAAACTGTACATTAGAATTTTTCATCATGTTTAAAAAGTAAGTACGAATGTGTTTTCATGAAAATTATAGTATTCTTGACTATTTATAAGGATATTCTATATAACTTTTAGGTTATACGGCTTTAGTCTTTGTCAAATAAATTATTGACGTAATATTTATTGACCAATCAGGGCGAAGTTCCGGTGTGACGGGAGTCGTGACGTTATATTTATGTGTAGTGATGTGAATACCAATTGAATAATAAAAAGAGATAGCATTTTTGGATAATGTTTTATATAGATATAAATAATAATAAAAATATATTTTACCAATATTTATAATGACGTATCGAAAGGAAATCCTTCCATATCTTACAGAATATCCTTATCCTTAGTTTAGATTTATTTATTTCTATTTAAAATGATTAATCACTAAAAACAATTTATATTTTCTTATTGAAGAAAATTTATAATTTCTCTAAACTTAAATGATTAATTAGGTTACTAAATAATAATATACATAAGCGATTTTAATATTATAGTAGACTATTTAAATTACCGATAATACTAAGACATCACTAAGTCATGATATAATAATTTTGTCTTTCGCAAGAAATACACGCTTTCGAATCGGCGTGAGCGAGATAGACATATTTAGAAAATGAACATGGAGAATGGTTTCCTCCGATCCGACGACCGACAGTTCTTTGCAGCTGTTCTAAATTGATTGTTGTTCGGTCGATGGCCGATGCATCGCGACGTTTTTAGACTTTGTCTTTTTTAATTCGGTTTTATAGAAAAAAACAGGACTTTAAATATTTCTAGCTAGAACAATAACAACCGTGAACAAAGGATTATTGTGCATCGTGTTTTGTGCTTCCATTTCGTGACGTAACTGGATTTCTCGTGAAACGAGAGTAACTCTCAGTCTGTAGACGAAGGCCGTTTTTCTCGGATGGTTGTTCGTTTCGTATAGTTGCGTAACGGTAATTACACAAAATGTGGGAAGTTGACTCTGACACAGGGTCCCAAAGTGCGTCGTCGGACGGGATTCGACGACGGCAAGGATGGGACCCAGAGGCCGAGAGTTTGGCTTCTCAAATCGATGAACTCGACGAAGTTCTTGCAGAAGAAGAAGAGGGATGTCCATTACCTTCCACACCGGAGGATCAACATTTACTTGATGCTGAAATGGCTGAAGTACTAAAAGCTGGCGTGCTCTCCGACGAAATAGATCTGGGCGCTTTAGCACACAATGCTGCAGAACAAGCTGAGGAATTTGTGCGAAAAGTCTGGGAAGCGTCCTGGAACGTTTGTCACTTCAGACATCTGCCGCGTTGGCTTCAAGACAACGATTATTTACATAAGGGCCACAGACCTCCTCTTCCATCGTTCAGCGCTTGCTTTGCTTCTATCTTTCGCATCCATACAGAAACTGGTAACATATGGACCCATTTGCTTGGATGCGTCGCATTTATTGGCGTCGCTATTTATTTCTTAACTCGCCCATCTATTGAAATACAAATGCAAGAAAAAATGATATTCGGAGTGTTTTTCATTGGCGCTATAGTATGTCTCGGATTTTCATTTGCCTATCATACATTGTACTGTCACTCTGAAATGGTGGGTAAATTATTTTCAAAGCTGGATTACTGCGGCATAGCTCTACTTATTATGGGGTCATTTGTTCCTTGGCTGTATTACAGTTTTTACTGCCACTATAGACCAAAAATAATCTACTTATCTGTAGTGGTTGTGTTAGGAATATTATCAATAATAGTGTCACTTTGGGATAGATTCTCAGAGTCTCACCTCCGTCCACTGCGAGCCGGAGTGTTCATGGGATTCGGTTTGTCTGGAGTAGTGCCCGCTATACATTATGGTATTACAGAAGGTTGGTTCAGTCAAGTCAGTATGACATCTCTCTTTTGGCTGGTACTGATGGGTCTGCTATACATATTGGGGGCTATGTTTTATGCTTTGCGAGTGCCAGAACGCTGGTTCCCTGGAAAGTGTGATATTTGGTTTCAGTCCCACCAAATATTCCATGTTCTTGTTATTGTGGCAGCGTTTGTCCACTATCATGGTATTAGTGAACTAGCATCATACCGAGTGACTGTTGGAGAATGCTCTATGCCTCCCTCATCCATTGCATTCTAGCCTCGCCCCCTATCAAATGTGATAGTAGACCTTAGATAATTTTAAGTAGGATATAAACATTTAATAGTTTCATTGTATATTTTTTTAACAAGTACCTAAATCTAACACAATTTTCTAAGTTTTTTTTACAAAACCAGTATGTTGGTTTATTGCAGTGAGGCTGTTAATATATTTGCAACTAATAAAATTAGAAAATGTTTATGAATGGGAGTTTGGATAAGAAAGCATTATATTTAATACTTTCCTCTATTTATTTTAGTTTCTTTAGTTAATATTATTAGATAAATTCTCTAATGTTACAGTCTAATATTGAAATTTTCCATCAAAAACAAATCGAAAGTCGTTTTTATAAAACTGCATGTATACCTTTGTTATATTTCTGGAAACTTACTTTTTAGAATGTACTTAATTTGCATAAGCTTATCTGTACCTATTTATTGTATGTCAACATTGAACAGTAAGTTTGTTCTTTTCTAACTTAATTGACAACTTTACATGATTTTATTCAGATTGTTGATTTATATTTTGTTTACTCATATTATAATATAAACAATATTTTATTTTATTGAATCTCATATTCCATTAGCTTTTTATAAAAAAATATATGACATATTCCAAATACAATTGTGAATACTAGTAAAAGCAATTGTAAACTAATTCAAATAGATCATTAATACATTCCAAGTGAGATGAACAATAATTTTTTTTATTTATTTATTAAAGTTCAAATCTGTTATTTAAAGCTTCATTTTTAAAATAAGTAACAACTGGATTAAAACACAATGTAACGTGGTATGCATTAGATATAATAAAAAGTATATTCTAAATTGTTATAAGTGTTCATAAATATAAATATTTTATGAGATTGAAAATGAAAAAAATAATATTTGTAAATAAAAATCTGAGCTCTGAACTCTATAAGTACATACACTATTTTAAGACATTGGCAAATACAAAATTAGTATTAGGGATATGTATAAGTAATTAAAGAAATTATTTTAAGTGTCCTGGCTTTTGTAATCTTGCACTTCAGATTTGAATACAGTATGACCACTTATATTTTGAGTTTATTCTTCAGATTTACAATGCATACAAGTTTGGCATATCAATGTTAGAAAAAATCAGAGGAGATTATATCAAAACTGAGTCACAAATGACGAGAAGAAAGACAATATTTTTTGTAGACCTATTTAAATAAAATTCAATTGGCGTGAAGTACTATTTAAGAGATATGTTTGTTTTGAAAAAGAAGCAAATCACTTTGTTAGATCTAAATGTAGTGTATCACTTGATTTTTAGTACATTACGCTTTGTCTTTAATTTTTGTTAAATTCTTTGTTTAATGGGATTATGATTATTGCAATAAAGAATAAATTCTATAGAAAAAGTTTTATTTCATCACTTTCTTCAATTCCTACAGTATTGACTTAGTTACTTACATGATGCAAAAATACAATTTATCAAATATACAAATAATACTATTTATTATTCTTTATTCTAATTTATAGAGTTAGAACAATAGAATAATTAAGTCATTTTTGCAGTCCTTTAACTTTCAAACTTATTTAAATGTACCTTTCTAAATGAAATAAGGCAGGACCCCGAGTTTGTCTTTCGAGCGTTAGCAAAGTTTCCCGTGCAACTTTTACTTACATGAATCGACGATCTGCGAAGTTGCATTTAACCTTAAAGGTCATTTAATTACTGGGTAGTATTGAATTATATTGGTTTTATTACTTGCCTCGGTATCCTTAATAATGGTATAATTATAGTAATTTCAATAGAAAACTTAGAAAAACATAATTGCAGACTGCGTTTAGGCACGGTAATATTACATATTACATTACCGTGGTTTAGGTGTCACTGACCGCAATATTAGACTTGCGAAGTAACGGACTCTGTCAACAATCAAAGTACACCACGTAAATTCAGTCTAAATATAAAAAAAAATAATGCTTGGTAACTTGATGGTAAAAAATATTATAAAACCTATTAGGTATTTCTTGCAGAATACTTTCGTCATTAATATTCAAATTCGTTGAGCAAGATTAAAGATATTTAAATTTTATGCATACTGCATAACATAAAAATCTATGCAATTTTATTAATTTTTTTTTTAATAGGAAGTCGAATTTATATTATCCTACTAGCGGCTCACTCTCGCTTCTCTCGAAACAAAAACAAATGTATCCCTTGGGAACCGTATATATTTCCGTGATAAAAAGTAGCCTATGTGTTATTCCAGACTATAATCCTATCTCTGTAGCAAATTTCATCCAAATGCGTTCAGCGTTCTGGTGTGAAAGAATAACAAACATTCATGCATACTCGCAAACTTTCATATTTATAATATTAACTAGCATTGTCCGCGGCTCCGCCCGCGTTCAGATGACCAAAAGCCAAATTCTTAGGTTTTACATATTAGTATACTCTTACATTGCAGTTTTTGTATTTTTTTCTCAGAAATGAGATATTTTCCCGCGGTAAAAAATATTCTATATGTTGATCCGAATAACCAGCTGTCACCATAGCAAATTTCATCAAAATCCCTCCAGTGGTTTTTCTGTGATGCGGTAACAGACAGACAAAAATTCTAAAAACTATAGATTCGGCCTCTGTATCGATAATAATGTTTATTTATATAAGATTTTCCAAAAAATATTTAATGTACAGATTCGACTTAGTTACGATTTTATTATATGTAGTATAGATAATAATATGGATCATCACTTGCATAGTTAAAATTTATTTTACTTTTTAGCACAAATAGCTGAAATATCATTGTTAGTACTTCGAAATAATCTTTTTTTTTGTCAATTTTTTGATAATAACAAGAAAAGTGACTGTTTACAAGACGTTCCCCCGTCCTCGATCGTAATGGAATCTATCGATCGTTGTGACCTTGCCATCCAGGAAGGTGAAATGAAGGTGAACTGAGCATACGGATTAATATCTTACCATAATATCACCATGAAAACAGATATAATTATTATAGGAATCGAAGTGTCTGTTTGTAATTTTAGTGAAAAATTTAATGTTGAAAATGGAAGGTTAATCAGAGTAGGTAGGTATATACATTTTAACAGTGTGTAAGTACCTGCTGTTCAAACTAAAAGAATAAAATAAACGAAGTGTACAGAAAACAGTAAGTCTAAGTAATTTAAATATTATTTATACCATAAACTGCCCGCAGATACCTTTGCTATAAGAAACAAAATAGGTCGACAAACTAATTATTCTTCATATATATCGACTTTCATAGTAAATCAATTTATACTTTTCACTTCAATCAATTTTTACTTAAATCTTATATAAAAATAAAAATTAGCAGGTATAAGAACCAATTATAAAGTAGGTACTAGCAGAACCCGCGGCTTCGCTCGCGCTAAAACTGCAAAAAATCTCTAAAAAAGGTAGTTTCATACAAACTTTCATCCCCTATTTAACCCCCTTATAAGATGAATTTCGAAAAATACTAAAACACGTATTTATTTAATTTTATTGAAGAACACTAATACCAAGTTTAAAGTAAGTCTGACTGTAAATACTTTTTTTGGATTGTATTATAACGTGTTTTCCCGTGGGAATTACTCGTAGATAATATGCCGCGGTAAAAAGTAGACTATGTCGCTCTCCAGCCCTCCAACTATCTTCACACAAAAAATCACGCCAATCCGTCACTCCGTTTCGCCGTGAAAGAAGGACAAACAAACAAACACACTTTTACATTTATAATATTAGTATGGATTTCAATTATTTTTTAGAAGAACCTACAAGCCCATATTGTTAAATATTCCCATGATTATAAATGGTCAATTGATATTCGATAAATATATTTTTTTTATTAGAGCAGCGGCAGATATTCTGACCACAACACAATATTGGTTTGCGTACATTGTGTTAGTTCTCGTGCGTAGGTAGGTATATTGTTTTCGTTTTCTTGTTGTTCATCATCTGTAAGAAATTGGAAATGTACTTATATAATCTATCCCACGAGAATAAAGTGATACTAGGAGTTGATTTAAAGTAGCCTATATTATGTCAAATAATACATAACTAGTACTACTTGTATTCAGCCCTTTTTGACGTCCCACTGCTGGGCACGGGCCTCCCTTCAATACATGGGGGATCAGGCCATAGTCCACTACGCTGGCCAAGTGCGGGTTGGTACTACTTAGGAATATGCAAAAAATAACATTGATTTTTAATGCGTGATAGTATAAACACTCTTTCGCATCAATAAAGGAATTCGATGTTTGTTGCTTTTTATTATTAATTTATATGAAATTATTTAATTTATATTTAAAACTAAAAACTAATTCCAAGAGGTATCTAAATACATAATATGTATTATTCATTATTATATACAAATTATACGATATATATTAACATGAAACTTACGAATAATTATTAATTCAATTATATACTTAATAATAAATAAATATGTTGGGACATTAACACACAGCACCATCTAGTTCCATGGTAAGCTACGAGGCTTGTGTTATGGATACCAGATAGTTGATACGCTACATATACATATTATATAACTTTAAAATTTAAATACAAACATATTATAAATATAAACACCCATGACTGGAATACAAATATTCGTGCTCATTATACAAATGAATGCCCCGAGGACTCGAACCCGCGACCGCTGGTACAGCGTCACTACAAACTGAGCTAAACGTGTCGTAAATATGTACATATTTTATATAAATTCGGAAAAAAATGTTGTTCTCACAATCGACTCGTTTTATGACGTACAAATAAATGTGCGTCCTAAGCTAGAGATTGTTGTTTTGATTAATGATTACCAAACTGTAGGCGGATCTTTATTTGTCCTTTAGAAGTTTATCCTTTGTTAGGAAAACTGTCAGTCATCAGTCACAGTGTCAGTTTCTCCCGTGACCATGATTGCTGTAAAACATTCGAAACGTCGGAAACCAAAAATCAAAATAAATTCGCGAAAAAATCCGAAAAAATTGTTATATTTAAAATAAAAAAAAAAGCTCAAAATATGGTAATGTTAACTAAGAACTTAATAAAAAAATGATATGAATCGTGAAAATATGTACTTTAATTATTTACGCACTTATCGTAGGTACATAATAACAATATATATATATAATTACTTAGTGAAATATATGTACATACATATACTATTGTGAATTGTTTCAATGTATTACAAAATGGTTCTTGATTTCTTCATTTCCACCGGTCAATTAACCTTATTATAACATATGTGTAACTTTTCCTCCAATAAAATACATTGATTTCTTGTAAATGAAACGATACAATTCTTTATATATAACAAGTAATGTAGTAGGTACAAGGCAATGTAATCTTGCTTTTTCATCATGTTTCGTGGTACGAGTGCTCACGTGACTTTCATTTAGCCCGCATTACAACGCAACGGTCCGCTTGATATATAGACGTGATACTTTTTTGTCTTATCTAAAGAAAATATTTGATAGATAAATCGATGAATATAATATATAGCTTGATAAAATTATTATTATTGTAACCTTCTATATCACTTTGGTTTATTGAGCAAAAAGAAAAGCTTATTGATACTTTTCTTACTTACTTTATATTTTTGAAGATCAAACCAGATACATATTATGTCTATTGGAATATGTTTGCCTTCGATTTTTCGACATAGTAATTGCTTACGTTTTCTGCACAGATGTCTTACTTACATTAAAATTTACAACAGAAAGATATAAAAAGATGTTGAGCAAAATGTACGGATATGGAATTATTACTTCGATCAGAACAGTCACTACTTATCGACTTTCTCGGAAATGTGTACGTACTTATTTATTTATGTTGATATAACATTAAAATTATAATTAAATCATAAACCCAAGTCTATCTTGTCGAATGTCTGCACAGCTCTGAAGTGGTTCACAGGTGTAACTGGATACTTGGCTTTCACGAGAGCTGGTTTCAAGCACTCATAGTGGCTTTTAAAATTTTTTGTTCATATCTTTGAAGGAGACAGGACTAATATATAATATATGCTAGTATATATAAATGAGTCGGTTATTTTAGTGTTGTTTATATTGCAACGCTAGTTTACATAATTATTTGACCTTGGTGCCAGCTTTTTGCTCGTTACTGGAATAACTTCTTCTTTATATGTCCTTCCTCAATAATTAAGCTATAAGATTTTTGACTTCATTTAAGTCATTGGTTTTTAGAATGAAAATGTTTATTATTAGTTTTATTTTATAAATTTATTTGCGCAATGCCCACATATGATATAATACTAGACTATTTTAAACTAATGTTTGCTTAAACAACCACTTTGAAGATTAGTGCAACTCTTTCATTGCGTAGGCTACGACGTAATATTTTTATTTTAAAAATATTTAGATCTTAGCCAATCAATGTTAGATAACATGTGCGAGAAACAAAAACATAGACTATTTATATATGTATGTTAGTTGGTTTGGCTATGACTTATGAGGAAATCAAAAGATAATCGTTATCGGTGTAGAGAGTAGTGACCTCATTCCGTTTGTAACAAAACATTTATGGAATAGTTTAGTGAATAACTATAGAAATTGTCGTAAAGATTGACGTAATGGGGGAATACGTTTCTTGTACATATTACGTCTTTATTGCCATTTCCCCCCACTTTTTTTATCTAAAATGAAGTCAAAAAATTCCTTTCTTTCTTATTTTCTTTTTAAAAATATTGACAAAATTATTTTTCATATCATTTTCACTATTGTTATCGCATTTCCATATCAATGATAATAATCCTCGTATAACTATACCTATTATTCGAAATAATGTTTATCTGTTATATTCAAAGTTAGCAGTTAATGTTTTAGCCATGGGCCTTGACACTGTTATATAATATTATTTATTGGTTTTATTATAACTACCGATCTTGGAATCTAACGTTATATTATAAATAAACATTGGATAGGTGCCATGTGGTCCTAGGATGTTTGGATACTAATATTGTTTACCCTTATTAATTATAGAATGAATTATTATTGTTGTTATTGATTCTACAGGGGATGTAATAATGATTTGCGCAGTGGCATTGTTTAGTAAACAATGTTTTATATTAACTTTGTTGTTATGTCAAATATAGATGATGAATATTCAGCACTCATTGTCTTTACATTTACTTACATCTCTATCTCCAAATTAAGTCACGTGGTACGTATGTTTATTTTACTAAGTTATCTATTAGCGATATCGATTGTAGAAAACTAACCTACTTAGAAGATTTTCTACATAATTATTAATTTTCTTTACATATTCTTTATGTGGCGTGACTGACGTGACTGTAGTGAAATGTTTAATAAAGCTCATCACCATTTTTGTAATGTTGACATTAGATATCTATTATCTATATTAATATTATAAAGAAGTAATGTTTGTGAATTTGTGACGTTGTAGAGGGTAATGTCTGGATTTACTGAACCGATTTCGATGAAATTTGCTAAGAAGAACTTTTTATCCCGAAAAAACATCCCTTACGGGGGTGAAAATGGGGATGAAAGTATGAATAAGGAATCAAGTTAGCAATAAAACGTTAGCCTTACTTAATATTCTGTCTCGGAAAGGTCAAACTAATTGTTTATTTTTTTTATTTTTCCTGTCCTCAATTATTTGTAACATATTACGAGCTAATTTTGCATTTAATTTTCTATACATGTGTAAATTAATAATAATAATTCTTAATTGTTCTTAGTTATTCCTATTTGATTATTGCTAAAAAGATGCTTCCGTCTGTCATTTTTATTTGTCCACGCGGAAGTTCCACCGGAACTGTATATGTGATGTTTCCGCATAACGTTCAATATATTTGGTAAACAAAGCATTTTAAGTTTTAACATTTTTATGTAGGTATCTAAAATTTGTAGCTTTATAATGTTTCATCTAACACGATTACCACTTGCCTTACGGTAAAGAAAAAATCGTGAAGAAATCTGCATGTCTGAGAGAACCTAGCAAGTTTCGAAAGACATATGAAGTCCGCCCTAGTGCCGCACTTGGCCAGCGTGGTGGACTTTAGCCTGGTCCCCCTCGTATTGAAGGGAGGCCCGTGCACAGCAATGGGACGTTAAAAAGAGCTGAATACAATACAATGTTTCATCGGCAAATGATAACTTGATAAAGTGGATTTTTATTTCATTATCTTATTTTAATTAATAAAAAATATATAGATAGATATATAATATATATATATTAATATTTTGAACGATATTTAATATTTTGAACGATATTTCTAAACCTGGAAAATGGATAAACGGTTATTTATTACCGAGTAAAGAAACTTAAGTATATAATTAGATTGCTACATTAGAAACTTTTAGTCTATCGAAGTATGCAATCTGTGAAAGAAGTTGCAAATTGTCACGCGACATATTTTAAGTGTTGAATAGATACCGGTAGTCGGTAGACTTATATACATACGAGGGTGCGTTTTTAAGTTCGCGGAATGAGAGGGTTTGAGGGGGGTGATTAGGCTCATTAGGATCGTAACGTGTTTAGTGACTCATAATTAGTATAAATACGAGATTTCATTGTTATTAGACTATTAGTCTTTGAGCTATTGCCAACCAAGCAACATAATCAGGAATGAAAAGTGAAATATGGAAAAAATCGAATATCGTGCCGTTATAAAGTTCCTTACCAAGCAAGGAAAATCAGTTGCGACCATAATGGATGAGATGTCATCGGTTTACGGTGACTCTTGTCCAGGAAAAACCATAGTGTACAAGTGGCACAGTTTGCTTAAAAAAGGAAGGGAATCCCTTGAAGACGACCCGAGGCCGGGCAGGAGCATCGAGGTGACCACGCCAGAACTTATTCAAAAAGTCGAAAAACTTGTACTCGACGATGCTCGACTAAAGAAGAAACAACTCGCAGAAATGGTTGGAGTATCCGATACAACCATTTTTAAAATCCTGAACAATCATCTTGGCATGACTAAGGTCAGCGCAAGACGGGTATCAAAAATGCTCACGCCGCCGCAAAAACAACAACGCGTAGAGTTTTCACGTGCATTTTTGGACCTCTGCAATGTAAACAAGGTTGGTGTATTGAGTCGAATTGTTACTGGAGACGAAACTTGGGTTCATCATTATGAACCTGAGTCGAACCAAGACTCTATGCAGTGGCATAAAAAGGGCACAGCACCCCCCAAGAAGTTTAAGGTGTCACAGTCAGCTGGGAAACTCATGGCAACGGTCTTTTGGGACTCAGAAGGAATATTATTGATCGATTATAAAGATAAAGGTGTTTCTATAACCGGAGAATACTACGCTTCAAATTAGAGCGACTAAAAGAAGCCATTAAACAGAAAAGACGGAGAAAATTGACGAAAGGTGTGCTGCTTTTGCACGACAATGCGCCCGTCCACAAGAGCCGCGTTGCGTTGGCTGCCCTGCTTAAAGTGGGCTTCGATATTTTGAACCACCCACCCTACAGCCCAGACCTGGCCCCGAGTGATTATTACCTCTTTCCAAAAATGAAAAAAGAGCTGCGGGGTAAAAAATTTACCACCGATGATGAAGTTAAGGAGGCAGTTTCAGCGTATTTTGAGGACAAAGACAAAACATTTTTTTATGAGGGTATAAATAAATTAATTGAAAGATCTGAAAAATGTGTCCGTTTTGCAGGTGAATATATTGAAAAGGAAAAATAATTTGGTTTTTGTATTTCAACCCCTTACCCTTCATTCCGCGAACATAAAAACGCTCCCTCGTACTAGCAGAACCCGCGGCTTCACTCGCGCTATAACTAAAAATAAAATTCAAAGGTAGGTTTCGTACAAACTTTTATCCCCTATAGGATGTTTTTGAAAAATGCTAAAACACGTATTTCTTTAATTGTATTGAAGAGCATTAATACCAAGTTTCAAGTTATTCTGATAATTTTTTTTTTTGGTTCTATTATAATAACGTGTTTTCCCGTGGGAGTAAGACAATCTCCTACGTTTAAAAGCAGCCTATGTCACACTTCAGCCCTTCAACTATCTCCACACAAAAAATCACGCCAATCCGTCACTCCGTTTCGACGTAAAAGAAAAACAAACAAACAAACACATTTTCACATTTATAATATTAGTATGGATAACTTGGTTAAATATACATGGGCGGAATAAAAATCAAATGTCAGGATACTATGTGAAATCTTGTTATTAAAATATGCATTTTATCCTGCTTCATTTATTGATCGACTTTCAAAAAAGAAAGTAAGGAATAATTACCTTTTGAGTTGTTTTCAAGTCGTACCTTTTTCATCTGTTTGCCTACATATTCACTTTTATGTTCAAAGCTAGCCAGCTAATCTTGAAAACGGTTGGATCAACTTTAACTTTCTTTTGGTTTTATTATATTTTATTATTTCCTATAACATGTAGGTATAGATAGCAGAAGTGTAAAGTTTACAGTTAAGGGTTTGTTCAAAATAAATATGAAGATTCAAGTCTTTTAATCAACGAAGATAAAGTTCAATGTCCACTGTCATTAGTGTACTGTTACTTTAAACTTGTTTTGCTAGTTTTCTTAAAGTCATCATTCTTCAAAGGAAAATTTATTTCACAGGCGTCGTAGTAACCTTTGCAAGTAACGATTTTGACGCGGCGTAAGCCTAATCTAGGTATATTCTTTTGTGTTTCGACATTACACCGTCTGGTGCTTATTGCGAAATGCCGACAGACCCATTGATAACTGGATGTGCCAGAACAGTTATTGAGATAGGTACATTTTTTTCATATTATGAAATGCATTTATTATCAAAAATGTTATCTATCTGTGTATGTGTATAGAAATATAGTAACGATTCGATGTTGTACATTGAATATTTATAATAAAATTGTATATTTTCGTACGAAGTATAGTTTCAGGAAATCAAACTTACTTTAAAATTTTTGTTAGTCCGATGTCCCTCTGTTTTAGTCGGACATCCTTCAAAAAATTTTGGTACTAATTTTCTGAATTCTTTTATTTATTTACAAATACTTTATTGCACACACACAAGGATAATTCATAATACATAAAATAAAAAAAAAAGAGAGATAACAAAAGGCATGCAAAGGCGGTCTTATTGCTATGGCCTATGGGCAATCTCTTACAGGCAACCTCTGATAAAAATATTAATGAAACCGTAAACAGGACGGTACAATACAATTGAAAAAAAAAACTTTATTGGTAATGGTCCAAACTCCAAATCCAAAATTATGAAATATATTTAAAAGCTATTACGGGCTGGATGTATATATTGTTCTAGCTGCTTAAAAAGGCATCATTAAGCTCAGTTAGGTGCAGTAAAAATCCGTATTGTAACTGTGCCGCTCTGGAATTTTGACTGTTATCTTCTAACTTATGTTTGCTTGTATGCGCAAAAGTATCATTCGGTTCAACAATACGATCCCAAATATTATGTAACTCAACAAAAGCAAAACATTATTTGGCTTTGATTTTGACAGCGAATTGCGGTGAAGTGTAAAATGCTTATACATTAAGTATAGTATAATATAGCATAATATAGAATAGCATTAGTATAGTGATAGTATAGCATTAAGTACTGTAAGCCATACTTTAGTAATGTATCATCAATCTCTCATGTATCATCCATATATGGTCGACCACCCATTAAGCTAAGCTTCATTATAAATTTACTTATTATAGTCTGATTATTAAATATGTCTCCAACCTAAGAAGACGTTTATCTTTGGAACCTCTAAAACATACCACATTTGAGCGGAAAACTATAAAATTTACATATCTATTTATCAAGGTCTCTGGTCTCCTTTGATATAAGATAAACTATGATGGCTAATTTTGTACATTATATGTACAAAATATTTGGTTTATTAACAAATACATACTTGTTGATTTCTTGTCCTTACTCTGTTAGAAATATTTTTTCGCTATAATGAAATAAGTATATAGCTAGTTTCAGATTTTTTTATAGTTTTTTACTGGAGAAAATATTTTTTTGTTTGTTAAGGCGAGGCGGGTGCTAATTTCCAATGACTTATTTCACTAAGATATTGAAAAAAATAATAACAATGACATGAATCAGGTTCTCCTAGCCGATTCCGGCTACGGCGGCCAATCTCATTGAGATTAGTCAACTGCGCAGGAGATATTATAGTGCTCAAGTGTACGCGCAGACACAAGTGCACTCTCTATTCCTATCACTCTCATATTCCGGTGGGACGACCACTCGACACGACCAGTGAGTGTTAAGGCGCAGGACCGACGGCTTTACGTGCTCTCCGAGGCACGGGGGTGAAACACCGCCAACTTCTCAACTCCGGGCTGTTACTGAGACTTACTATACAGAAAGACTCAAAAACTAAATTTGGCCCGACCCGGGACTCGAACCCAGGACCTCCGGGTGTGCAGCCGTACATGCTAGCCACTACACCACCGAGGCAGTTATGACATGAATAGTACGAGTATAAATAACTTGATTTTGTTTGGTTACACTAGTACCTCGACCTTAACGATATAAGGCTAGAGAAATAAAAAATATCTTAAGTACTTTACTAAACTATGCACCTTTAGGTACATTTTAGATCTATGTTACCCTTTATGCGATTATTGACGCAGCATGTGCGCTAGTAACGGTATCGCCTTACGTTTCCCGCGTCCGTCGTTTGTCTACTTCACTACACTTTGTAAGGATTCCCTTAGTTTATTCTCTAGAACTTTCTAGACTTCTATTAATGTTGCTTTTGTGTTAAGGAATTGTATAATGTTCAGATTTTCGTACATGTTAGAAGTCTTATTTACGATAACTTTCATATTTTTTGCATTTTTCCTTCCAAAGTAGACGGAAACGGAGAAAACATCGTGATTCTGCAATTTACTCTCTATGTTTTCCCAATAACGAGATGCTGCATGTGGTCAAATACCTGCTATTGAAAAAACTTTACAGGTATACTACACAGCTAGTGTTTGCATCTTGTGGAAAATTAATATATTAGATAAAAGTATAATATAGCTATATGTTATTCCAGACAATAATCTATCTCTGCGCTAAATTTCATCCAGATCCGTTCAGCAGTTCTGGCGTGATTGAATAACAAACATCCAAACATCTAAACGTTCACATTTATAATATTAGTATAGATTAACATGGATATAACCTGTGGAGTATAAAGGAGGTTTTTTAAATTGTATACAGGAACCATAATTAATATCCCATATTTATTTAAACGCTAGGTACTACCACTAAATAGAATTGTGTCTTCGAAAAAAAAATTGGACTTTTTTCACGCGTTTGTCTTCTACGACATTGAAAGTAAATAAGTGGCTTCAACGAAAAATATTATAAAATGTATATTTGTCTGTATAGGATACATTTACGTAATAATTAGTATGTAACAAGTATTAAGTGTGCATTTATCCGCGTTTGTAAGGCCATGATTACGTTTACAAACATATTGAAAACTAGAAACTAAACAAAAATAAATAAATTATTACTTTTAATTTATTTTTCATAAAAATATACTAGCAATATTTTAAAGATGAGAAACATTCAAGAGAGTACTTCTATAATTGTCTCTTTTCTATATATTTTATTACTAATTAGATTAAAAATATGTCAAGTGGGAATCAGACTTGCGTACAACTATAGGCTAGCTAAGTACTGCTAAGTACCATCTCATGTCTCGATTCTACGAGTACGTCATAAACAAGCTAATTTTTATATTTTAAAATGTTCGTAATAGTGCGAAAAATTTATGGGGTAAAATAAAATTTGAGAGAAACTGGAAGCGTTTTAAACTATAAATCTATATTTAGGGGTTCGTAAAAACGCAAAGATCACAAGCAAAATTGGGGTGAACTAGAATTAAAATAGTAAAACTGTTCTAATTATCTCATAAGATATCGTACCACTGAAAAGTAATATTAATTTTGCATAATTTAACTTCTATAAAATTGCTATATTTTAAGATTGTTAAATTCGTTTTAGGTCAAGAGTGCGATCGAGATAAGTTTAATTAAGAACTTATCTCGACGAGGCGATGCTCGAGCCTCGAGCTTCGATCGAGGAACATTTAGGTAGATAGTGATTGAGGATCGCCCTCTAATTTGGGGTGTTCCAAAAGCTAATGGATTAAAGGGGAGCTAAAGTACTCGTGTATAGTATTAAATTTATTTGAGCGTCTTCAAAGAAACTTGTTTCTATGTCGCTTTTTCTTATATCATTAGGTTGTAAATATTGTTTATAAGTTATAACACTTTTATATATTATAGTTGTAAAGTTTTTATTTATTACGACAAGTCTCTATAGATACAATAAATCTCTGTCTGACTAACATGTGACCAGTGAGTGCGTAATAAGTGTGTGATGAAATTTTTTAATAAAAAAATTAAGTGGGGGCTTGTAAATTTTTACCCGACTGCGCACCACTAAGTTCATCAGACTATGTATGTAGTATTACAGTATAGTATTATATGATCTGTGGTTGTATATATATTTGTGATCACCTCTTAAAAACCTTTATTTTGATACCGCCGTTAATTAGTTTGGAAGAAAGATTTTTAAAGACACAAATTAGCGCTTAAAATCCGCCATTTTAATTTTTAACTATTTTTTTTAAAGCTATGACGCGATATCAAGACGAATCTAACGACGTATGAATCTTCAGAATAGGCCTACGCGTTTTACTTCCTTTAGCTCTGTATATTTGTTTGTTTATCTGTGTTTGTTTTAAATAAATTATGGGAGTTAGGTATATCAATGAGGTATGCGATTTTGTATATTTTGTCTTGAAACGTAATATTATCTGGTCTATATCAAGGAATGGTTATCGGTTAGGATAGCACGGCCATAGTAGATTTTGTAGTTATTATTTTCGAAAACGGAATCGGTCATCTTTTTAGTTAGCCTTTATGAAGTCGGGTTATTTTTATTTTCATAATATGTATATATTTTTTCGCCAGTAATTGATATAGCTATCATACTTCTGATAACCAAGATTAAAATTGTATACAAAAGAGATACACTTTACCTAAGTGCGGTCAAGCAATAAAGTCTCAAAGCAATAAATAGATCTGGCAGGTTTACTTAAAAACCTAATATATTTAGAGAAAAAAAAAATCATTACCAACCATATAACAATGTGAAATAAACAGCTGACTTTTAGTGTGACGAATTCACAGTCTGGCAGTCTCTCTTTAGAAAACTCAATAGATCTCTCGCCATGTGCAATCATCCGTAGAACGATATCAATTTATACTAATTAAAAGCAATGAGGCGATATATAGCTTCACTGTTAGAAAGTTCTAGAATCTAGGATTCTAGACCAATTATTATTATCAACAATTAAATTCATTACATAGCTCTGTCTCATAATGATACATGTATATTGTATACTCGTATGTCTTTGTAGGATAGGCTTTCAATGATAATTTTTATACGTACTTAATTAAAATGTATTTAAGTCGTGAAACGTTAATTATATTAAATAGGTAATAGGTATTATATCGTTGCATTTTATATTAACACCAATCGATTCAGGTAAATCGGCCGTTTGATACATACATACGTATTAGTATAATTTTCATGGAAAATAAAACGCAAATGAAATTCTCAAATTTAAGACCGACTTCTAAAAGGAGGTGTTCAATTTGCCCGTATTTTTCTATTGGTATGTATGTTGGTACACAATGTCTTCATAAATTGTGGATCGATTTCTTTAATTATTTTTTTAATCAATAGGTTTTATCATTTAATCATTTCGAATAAAACCATCCTTTTGAATTTTCTCGAGGATTTATTTTGATTTTTGTTTCTCGATCTCGACGTTTCGATTGCTTTACAGCAATCATGGTCAGACTGTCCTCTCCCATAATTTTATTTAAAATATCAAATATTCTCGTAAATCTAAGAAAGTATTATGACCTCAAATCTGTCTCAAATGAATTCTTGTTATTATATATATGTTATTTTGAAGTGTAACTTTTTGAAAGGAACTGCTTACTAAACTGGAACATAATAACCTATATTTATACGTTTATATTGTATAACAAACCAATAAATCAAAATATCTCCTATAATAAAAAATAATAAATATATATTATGGTCGCCTGTCGGTAACGCGCTCGTTTGGAAAACCAAGATAAGTCGACACAAAACCCGCATATTTCACGCCTCCGAAATTTTCATGTTTGAATCATTTTTCAACTTGATTCATATGATTTTTCGACTTCCCAATTATACGCTAAAGGAAAACATCAGGAGAAAACTTATATACTGAGAGAATTTAACTAGTTTTTGAAGGTCTGTGAAGTTAAAATGATATATGACCTAATTAATCCTTCTCGCATTGAGCCCGTATCAAGAAGTAACTTAAAGAAATTGAATTATTACTTGGCATAAACAACAAATACATTTTTTTCAATATTAGTGAACATATTAGGTTTTCAGCTGAGGTGGATATCTTGGTGGGAAGTCTTCTCCGTCGTTACACTCTAGAGTGGTCGTGGTCGTCACTTGAGCGCTGTGGCACACTTGCCAATTCGTCGCCACTCCTCCCTACCAGCTGCTTTCCGTGTACACTCGTGTAAGGGAACACTCACCACAACCCTCACTTGGTCTGTCCATCTGTTGGGGAGTAGAATGGTGAGATTAGTGAAGAGGACAGAGTACGGCAAACATGTCGTGGTTACATTTAATGTTTTTATGTAATAAAAATTAACAAAAAAATCCTAAAACTATATATGGATTTTATTAAACTTCCCTTGTTGTATCTTTATCTACATATTTCAAAAATAATTATTAATCAATCTATTGTTCACCTTTTTACAATTTTATGTACCTAGTAGTATAGACTATGATTGTAGACGGATAGATTATCTTATAAACTATGTTTATATATACACTAAACATTCACCCACTGACAACCAACCTAATCGACGCCTAAATGAAACCGATGACCCGTATACCTAGTTCTAACATTATGACTGTCTCAGCAGATGCTGTCTTTAGGTACAGGTGAGTACCTGTAAAATTCGGAAAAACGCATTATACGTATTTTTTTGGAAGTTTAATTTAAAAAAAAACGGCTCGGCAAAGCCAGGACATGCTTTATTGTCATATTTTATTCTTTACTTTAAGTACAGATTACTTTATTGTAAGTAGATTATATAATTACTTATAAGAGTACTACTTTTGAACTATTATGCATTATGTAATAAGATACGACGTTAGTACACAATTATGATGCTCTGAAGAACATTATCTATAGACTTTGGAATAGAGGTTATCAGACGTATCGTTGCATTAGTCATTTGTATTGAGCATGGGAATCGACATGGTTTTGTAATTAAGTATGATAATAACAAAGTATATAATAAAGTAATATTTCTCAAATATATGTATAATATAATTTTATGTACAACTAGCGACTCGCCCTCGCTCCGCTCGGTTAGTCCCGACGACTACTTAGCCTGAGTAGCCGTTGGTTAGTCCCTAGGTGATTCTGTAAATTGACGTAACTTTTTTATTTATGAACCGATTGAAATAAAACAAATACTAAATGGTAAGTGAAGCTTACCACAACACATTAGTAAAAATCACATCGACCAAATCGATTAATCCGTTTCTGAGATTAGCGCCACAAACGCACAGACAAACAGACAAAAATTCTAAAAATCATTGTTTTGGGTTCTATTGCGTAAATAAAAACCCCCAATGATAGTTTTTCTCAAATATCTTCCATGTACAGACAGCGATCAGTTTTATTATATGTATTCAATATTATAACATAATAAAAATATATATTGTAAATCGACTTATGCTTTAGGAAAATTCATTATATGTATTATGTACATACCTATATAAGGAAGGTAAACTATACGAAAAGTCAAATAAGGAATTTTGCATTAGGTTTTCCCTCCAATACTGTTGTCATTATTTGATCGACTTCAAAAAGGAACACAAATTGAATAAAATTATTCGTCTGGGTTTATTTTTTTTAAAAGGCATTCCGATGCTTCTAGCGTCGTTTTTTAAAGTTATTGAATAATTTTGTGGGTAGACAACGTTTGTCCTATGACGTCAAAAACCTATGGTCTCTCCAGTGACCATGTTTTTGTATTAGATTTTAGCATTCGAAACGTCGAATACAAAAAACTAAAATAAAAACCACAAAAATAATCAGAAGAAACTGATGTTTTATTTATAAGTGATTTTGAAGTCATTTCATGTTTTTTTTTAGGAAAAAGTATTTTTTAGTAAAAAGTAATTCAGGTAAAGTTATAATTTTTGATTTTGCTTCCTTCGAATTAAGTTATTACCTTGTGAGAAGTAGAGTGCAGCCAATGTTACAAACAGTTTTATAATTATATTGTGAAACAATACTTAAAACGCATATTACAGTTTACTGTCGTGACGGTTATAATTTTTCCACTTATTTTACTTTAATATTTTTGATACTCTTTTCAACACTTTTCAACGTCCCACTGCTGGACACAGGCCTCCCTTAAATACGAGGGCGATCAGGCCGTCCACCATGCTGGCAAAGTGCGGGTTGCAAGACTTTACATGTCTTTCGAAAACTTGCTAGGTTCTCTCAGACATGTAGGTTTCCTCACGATGTTTTCCTTCACCGTAAGACTAGTGGTAATTATGTTGGAAATGATTCGCACATGAAAATACGGGGAGATCTGGGATTTGAATCCGCTTCACTCGGTTTCTCAAGCGACCGCGTTACCACTGAGTTAGTTTAAATTAGGGATGTTCATGTAAAAAAAAATCGATATTTTTTTCGATATAATATATCGTATCGTATCGTTCGTTATTTATTAATCCCAATACTTTTTCTCTAGACCTTACAAAAACAAAATTTTATTAACTCTTTTGGCTTGCAGTCTGTTTCTCTGAGTTAAAATAGCTGTTCTTATATATCGTTATACACATTAACTGAATTTAAATTTCGTAAAGTGTATTAAACAAAACCGACAAGTTTTATTTATACTTTATAGGTTATTTTGTTATTTGTACTGAGAAGTAAGAACGATGAAAGAAGTGGAAGTCGGAACTCTGATTACGGAAGCGAGTGAGACTCTCGAGGCACAGACACACTACGAGTTACGACTGCAGTCACAGATTATAAATTTTTTACTACTACTAGTCTGCCTTCACGGAGAGTAGGAGAATAGTTTTCGATTTTCGTGACCTTGCGTTCCGTTATTCGAAGGCTAGTTTTTCAATAATTCGGGGTTTTACGTTTTATTTTTACTCAAGTTGCTATCCATAAATAAAGGAATCAATATATTAAAAAGAAAAAGAAATGGAATGTGCTTTTAACTTCTCACGATATTTGGTATATCGGATGAAATATATCGATATTTAATATCGATACTAGATGATTCGATAATATCAGGTTGAAGCGATATATCGCGAACATATATCGATATTTTATGAAATATCGATATATATCGTGCACTCCTAGTTTAAATGAAAATAAACTTTAACATTTCGTTCTTTAATTAATTCTACTTCTATAAATAAATAATCTTTCTATAAATCGGTTTTGTTTTAATGTATTTATTAATGTCATCTGTGGCTAGTGGTTAAACTAAATCTCACTTTTTGTGGTTAGCTTATTAAGCTATATAAAACTCATATTAAGATTTTTATCGGTCACCTTGTTTGGGTTACTCAAATATTAATAATTGTTTATTGAAGGTGTAATCTATATATATATAGGTATAATAAAATTGTATCTAAGTCGAATCTGTACATTAAATAATTTTTGGAAAATCTTATTGAAATAGAAGACATTATTATCGATACAGAGTCCGAATCTATAGTTTTTAGAATTTTTGTCTGCCTGTCTTTCTGTCTGTCTGTCTGTTACCGCATCACGAGAAAACCACTGGAGAGATTTTGATGAAATTTGGTATGATGATATCTGGTTATCCGGGTCAACATATAGGATACTTTTTACCGCGGGAAAATATCTCATTTCTGAGAAAAAATACAAAAACTGCACTGTAAGAGTATACTAATATGTAATACCTAAGAATTTGGTTTTTGGTCATCTGAACGCGGGCGGAGCCGCGGGCATTGCTAGTAATAAAATAATAACGTTATTATTTACATTTATTGTTCCTTTGATTGCGACATTACGTGACGCTTTATAATATTTTACTAAGATTACTGATATAAGAATTATAATAAAATTGGGTTTAATTAATATTGTTAATGGTAATTATTTTACATTTAACCGATATCAAAAAAGGAGTAGCTTATCAATTGTGCTATTGCTTATCTGTATACCCGAGCGAATCGAGGGTAAGTAAGTCGCTAATTGTGAATACCACGCAGTATATTTTCTTTTAAGAATAGGCCCGCTGAGATTGTTCCGATAGATGAAACATTCCATACCATTTACGTTTGGCTTAGTTTGTAGTGCCTCTACTCGCTGTGCCAGCGGTCGCGGGTTCGAGTGCCGCTGGGGGCATTCAATATTCATTTGTGTAATGAGCAGGAATGTTCGTACTCCAGTCATGGTTGTTTATATTTATAATATGTATGTATTTAAAGTTATATATGTATCTGATATTCATAACACTAACTGGAACTAGATGGCGCTGTGTGTTAATATATATATATATATATATATATATATATATATATATATATATATATAATTATTATTATTATTATTATTATTTTTTACCGTTGGGAAATGCATTTATGAACGAAGTGTGGGACTCACCGGCGAAGCCAGTACTACCCATTAAAACCCAACAAAACCTTCCCCCGTCTTAATGGGGCGTCGCAGGATCGCTTATGCATTCAACTACGACTCCCCGACGGCAGGTCTGCCGAAGTAGACCACAACAACCACGGGGTTGCTCCAAGGTCCACTCTGCTATCAGAGAAGTACCAGGAGCAACCCGCATGGTACACCGCCCTCCGAAGAGGGCTACCTCCCACCGCCCACCGAAGCGGGTCACCTCCCCGTGCGTTTCTTGGCTTCGCGCCCGCCTGTATTGCCGGGCACTGCTGAGCCCCCCAACACGACAAGGTGAACGCACGTTTGGGGGTGTTAACATCCTAACATATAACATATATACCATAATGTGAAATTATAATTTCTTTTAAGATCGTTTTTAAGTCGATGTGACTATTTAGTTAAAATATACATACCTATTTAAATAATAATATCAATAACTTAACAACCTCAGTTTTTCAATTTCTATAATGATTTCGGATTATGTCCAATATAACTTACAATTAGAGTTATAATAAATGGAATCATCAGAGAGAATTTACTCATTGTGGCAGGCGATTTTGCATGAAAAAAAATCTTTTAGGAATTGCTTCTTTAAAAGTTTTGTTATTAAAAGCTACTTCAAAAACAAACAAGCATATTTAATAAACCATTGAATTTTACATCGCCTTAGTACGCACAAAGAAATAATGACACAAAATATCACAGTCGTTATCGCTACCGGAAAAAGGTTTCAAAATGTAACATTTGTATTCAGCAACGTTATTGTTTGATAATATCAATTTATGAATACAAAGAGAGACATGATTTATTGATGATAGAAATCACAAAGAAAGCGAACATTTTTTTAATATTATATTAAATAGTAAATACTAATCTATACATAGGTACCTATAATAAAATTCTGAGTCGAATCTGTACATTAAATATTTTTTGGAAAGTCTTATTGAAAAAGTCTTTTTTATTATCAATATCGAGGCCGAATCTATAGTTTTTAGAATTTTTGTCTGCCTGCCTCTCTGGGAACACATCATAAGAAAACCATTGGACTGATTTTGATGAAATTTGGTATGATGATAGCTGAGAAATTAGTAAAAATCTTTAACTTTTAATAATTATTGATTTTATTTATTTTTACTAACCCCATTTTGTTTATCTAACGTTTAAGGTGTTACATAACATGTACATATGTGTTGCATTTAAACGTGGGTGTAACTGTGCTATACACGTGACCAGCCAGCGTGCTTCGTCCGATCGTCTGGTGAATGACGCAGGACCGTGGATTACTCACTATTTTTACTCTTGACAATTTTAATTCGATTTTGTTTATTCAATATTGGCGCTGTTAGCTGTAATACAGGTTTCCTAGTACATCTACAGATGTTACAACTTAGCTTTAATTTTATTATTGGAAAAATTTGTAAACATTTTAGCCATAAAAATGTTTTTTTTTTTTATTTATTCAATATTGTGCCTCTATATTGTTTACTCCGCTTTTGTATTGATAGATTTTCTTACTCGGAACTAGACAAATTGTAGGTATTGTCATAATTTATTGTACGTTTTTTGCTCGTCTCGTTATAAAGAAAGTATCAACGGCTCCCTTGAGCTACATTATTTATTAGTCCAAACTATTGAACATCAGCCTGGCATATAATTCTGTAATAATCGACACCTATTATTTTACACTTCATAGTTTCAATGAAACTCACATTAAAATTTGACTGATTTGTTTTACATAAATTCAAGTCTTTTAATGGTAGTAGATAAGTATTGATTTTACACTAATTTTACAGGCTATTAAATCGTAAACCATGGTAACCCAGTGGTAATGCGTTCGCGTAGGAACCTAGTGAAGCAGGTCAAATCCTGGGTCTCGTACCTCTGATATTTTCATGTGCGAATCATTTCCAACATGATTACCACTTGCCTTACGGTGAAGGAAAACATCATGAGGAAACGTGTATGACCGAGAGAGAGAACCTAGCAAGTTCTCGAAAGACATGTGAAGTCCGTTAACCCGCACTTGGCCAGCGTGGTGAACTATGGTCCCCTCATATTAAAGATAGGCCCGTTCCCAGCAACGGGACGGTAAAAAATTCTGAATACATACATTAAATCACAATCTTTGTCAATATTTTTTGATAAAAAAACAATTGAATAGACAAGTGCACTGTTACCTTATCTCTGTCATCGCTTGATTGTTATACTTTAGAAAATTCATAATTTTATGTTTTTATCCAAGAGCATCTATCTAATCTGCCAAAACATATTTTAAGACGTTTTATTTGTAAGTTTTAGAGATCTGGGTGATCTATATAATTTTACTTATTTTTAAGCTGTGGTTCTGCTCACGTAATATATGGTCTATCGATAATAAAAACTAGTCTATGTGCACCTAATGTGTTACTTTACATAGGATATAAACTATCTGTATTCCAAATTCCACTCAAATCCATTGTGCTGTTACAGTCTGGAAAAGTAATAAACGCACATTCACAACCTTTCTCATGTTTTATAATATTAGTATGAACTATAAACGACGATTCCTAAACTCGAGTAGGTTTGTGTAATATAGCTAGAAGGACTGTTTGAATAAGATCGCTCATGCATCTAATACCTATGCTTGTGACAGACTGGCGATATACTTACATATGTGAGTATATTGTCCTCCGTATGTGGACTTTGTACCATTCTGTTGTTATATTTTCCTTGTGTATGTCCTTGAGTGACGTGTTGGTTTATTTAATTTTACTAGCATTTACCGTTTTAGATCTGGACTCTGATCTTCTGGATGTTCTAGGTTTGATTCAAAAGTCGGTCTAAGTATAGATTTTTCGGTTATTCTGCCTAAATATTTCTCAGTAACACCCACACGCTCCGGAGAACATTTAAAGCTGTCCTGTTCCTGATTATTCATTGGTCTAGTCAAATTGATCTACTAGATTGGGAGAATAAAAGGAATGAGAGTGCACTTGTGTTTGTGCTTACACTTGCGCTGTAAGTATAATATCTTCTGCGCAGTTGGCAGTGTTAGTAAGTTTGGGCGCTATGGCCAAAATCGGGTAGGAGGATATACTTATTTTGTATTTAGGCACGTTTTATTTTTTAATCTAGTAATGAGTCTACATTTTAATCAAGCGTACTCCTATATTAATGTAATAAACTCAAATTGATAAGATTGATAATTGACAGTCTAGTCGAAAAAAAAAAAATATATAAAATTAAAATAAAAAATATAATATTATTAACCGCAGTCTAACTTCGTCGAGTCGTTACCGTGACAAATATCTCGGTGGACAAGTCGTTGCGTTAAAAATGCACTTTGGACACACCTTATCTAATATTCATAACCAACAATATTGGTGTTGTATGAACTGACTCTTTTAATTTGTTAATTGACAATATGATTCCCTGTTCAAACAAATAACTAACTAATTAAAAAACAAGTAACTTGTAGCATAGATATAGGGAAAAATCGATTAAATAGTAAATATTAGGAAGTCTTATAAAATAGTTTCGCTTGTATAATGTATATATCTACTACAGAACGCTACCGCCGACCTTGAATAACAATTACGAGTGTGCGGCACAAAAACAACATGTGTTATCATTCGCGCGACTGAATATTATTGCGTTTGTTAGAAATATATATAGGAATAATATTAAACTTAAAAACGTGTTTTTATTAACTATTTTTTTGTGTGTGTGACATTTAGCGTTCGAGACTTTAGCGTTTTTATCTGACGTCTATTTCCGGTGTATAAAAATTAAAAAATAAAGGTGCATCTGCGAGTTTGTTACCGTTGACTTTTACGGAATGGAAATCGCGCCATCTAGTGAAAATAATAAACATTTCTCTCTTGAGTTTATGGATCAATTTCTCTAAATCCTTTAAATCATATTTCAGCTAATCAGTGTTTGCAATTAACAACATCGGTATACTTATTTTATATAATTGTCACGTAAAGAAAATATGAGATATCTACATACATATATAAAAATCGTTGTGTATGTTCCCTATGGAATCCAAAATGGCTAGATCCATATTGATAAAGTTTTAATGCAGTCTTCAGATTAGCCCAGCAGGTGATCTTGTGAAGTGTGGTCGCGATCAGAAGCTTAAACGCGGAGGAAGCCGCGGGTACTGCTAGTTATTAACAAAACGATCTGACATTTAATACGTATGACTTTAAAATATTCTAATTTTAAAACACATTATAAGAAGGCCATGATAATACTATAATCATAGCCATAACGTGACGTGAGCGTAGTTTTTATTTGCTATTAACGTAACGGATCGATAGAAAGTTAACAGCGATACCATATTGAATATATAGAATTAATTACTAACCTTAACAGCTCGCTAAAATGCTTTTATAATCTAAGGACATTTAATAAAATTTTACAGAACATATTGAAATTGGTCCTCTTACAATCGAAAAATATCATCGCACCCGCAACTTTGGCCTAAAAAGTGACAACAATGAGACTTATTTTATCGTTTCTTGTTATTAAATAGAGCTTAATAGCAAAGATGTAGGCTAAAATCATAAAATATCAAAGCTGCTACAAAAAAGGCCTAACCCACTCTTTGGAAATAATAATAATTTATGAAGAAAAAAAAAAATAATAAATCATTCTGTGGCACTGTTAACAATAAAAAACAGTTAACAATAGCATTTCAAGATTAACTCTTCATCCTTTGTGCGGTGTAATGAATATAAGAATATTATTTAAATGTCCTCCATGTTTTCATAAAACTTTTGTAAAAGAAGCATCTTTTGCTTAGGCGACACGTTTGGCTCAGTTTGTAGTGACTCTACTTGCTGAGCCAGCGGTTGCGGTTCGAGTTCTGCTGGGGGATTCATTTGTGTGATGAGCACGAATGTGTGTACTCCAGTCATGGGTGGTTATATTTATAATACGTATGTATTTAAAGTTATATATGTGCAGTGTATCAACTATCTGGTATCCATAACACAAGCCATGTAGCTTACCATGGAACTAGATGGTGCTGTGCGTTAATGTCCCAACAACATATTTATTTGTGCAAAATGCATAATAATTTGTAATATCCTTTAACAGATAATAACATCAGATGCCTTGTGTGTTATTGCGAAGAAAACTCCAGTGTACGCAAATAAATTCAATGACAGACTGAAAATCGGTCAATTACTTCCGAATGAAATATGCATGAGAAGTCTCCGAGAGGCAAAAAATGAGAAACTTGTATATTTATAGCACTTTTTTTTTGTATATTAAAACTAAGAAATTTGAATTGTTATCTGTAGGTTTTCATTATTAAACTTTATTTTCTTAATGTACCTATATTATTATTTGTTTTGGAGTATTAAGTGAAATGTCAACAAGGCTGCCTTTTTTGCAAGTTGTGACTTTGACCTATAAGTTACACTGATTTCTAGTTTACCTTAAAAGTAATAAATGCATTCTGGCGACTAGATATTTCTGTGGAGTCATATATACATATTTTCTTGTAATATGAACGAGAAATGAAAAAAGAATAATTAATATTATTTAACAATAAGCGTACAACGCGTAATATAGGGTATATAATATACTAGCATTGCCCGCGTTCAGATGACCAAAAACCAAATTCTTAGGTTTTACAAATTAGTATACTGTAACATTGCAGTTTTTGTATTTTTTCTCAGAAATGAGATTTCCCCGCGGTGAAAGTATCCTATATGTTGACCCGTATAACCAGCTATCACTATACCAAAATTGATCAAAATCCCTTCAGTAGTTTTTCTGTGATGCGGCAACAGATAGACAGACAAAAATTCTATAAATATAGATTCGGCCTCTATAGCGATAATAATGTTTATTTCAATAAGATTTTCCAAAAAATATCTAATGTACAGATTCGGCTCATTTACAATTTTATTATATAGGTATATAGATTACAAAAAGTACATCGGAATTACAACCACCTTATTTGAAGTTGATTGTTGTTGCCTGTTGGCATGAAGTGAGGCTATAGCGTGTAAGAAATAAAAGCTAACTAATGTAAAATAACTGAAACAAACTGATGATATCATTGTATCGATTTTGTACAAAGCTATGAGCCTGTTAATAGTACCAATTTAAGTGTTAACGCCCGTCGTGATATAGGTTCCCCGCTATGACACGACGTTGATACAGACGGTATGTATGTGCTATTTTTAACCGACTTTAAAGGAAAAGGATGTTCCTGCTTCGTCGTGTAACTGATACTACATGATTATATGATTATAGTATAACCCATTAGTACTGAAATAAGGATAATAAAAATAAATTTTATACGCTATAGTACATGGTGTGTTCGGACTACGGAGTGTTAAACAAAACCTTATTTTCCAGTTTCTATTTGAGCATTCTACTAAAATAAAAGTTTAGCTACAATGGACCAAAACTGGTCGACGTAGCTAGGGCCGACCTCGGCACCACACCCAACATAAATAATAATAATAAATAAAATAAAAGTGTTAATTTGTTCTACGTAAATCATTTGTTCAATTGAATTGTACTTTCGACAGCTACCGAATGAGGCAAGAACGATGTCAATTTATTAAATCTAACTTGTCTTATAAATACTAGAATATGTTTGTTGATAATCTTTTTGTTACCCATCAAGTATTAACGTTGGCCCCTTTATCGCGGAACATTTAAAAACAATAGGTAATAATTTCCCTCGAAGATACCAGTATTTTTTTTGTTTATAAGCTCATATTATAAATTATTATTATTTTAAGTACGGAATATCTTAATACGATTAATTTCAAGGTTTATAGTATTTGTGTAAATATAAAAAAGTATATCTAACTGCCATTTAGTTGCGAAAGTTGACGCGTGATCAGCTGAACTTGGAAGCCTTTGCAATCACAAACACGTGCTTAGGAAAATAATGCAAGCCCTCGATATTGACCTAATGACCTACATATATAATTCATTTATTAGCTATTATATGTGAAAGGAATATATATCTGATTAATTATGTGTATATAAATGGAAAAATACCTAAGTGTTTGTTTGTGCAACCGTAAATCTCCGAAAGTTCGTTATCGATTGCTTTGACATATGATATAAAAGTATTTTTATATGGACAAGGTTTTTAAGCTCTCTATTTTGGTACAAATCGCCACTAGATAGTGTTGCAAATTGCAGTGCTTTAGTTTTTATACCGACCAAAATAGATGCAGGGTTTTTGATCACAGCAATGTTTGGTCCAGCAGGTACACTGTCTAGCTAGTAATAACTTATACAATGGAATATTTTTCCAAAATAATGTAGATGAATAATTGGACGATGTATAGCTTAGAACCAATGAAGAATTGAAATATATAATGATACTCCATATAGCCTGAGTCTATATGTTAAACTCAAATGTAGGTACGGTAATGCCTACAAAGTTTTTGAACTGAAGCATAGGTGAATTTTTTTATTTAGCAGAAGTGAATTTTTTTATAGATAACAAATTTGTAAATAAACATAATATTATACAATTCTTGCACTACAAAACATTACAATAACTCCAAACCCATCAAATTTTCACAGATAATAAATAAAAACAAAACTTAGGTACATTGAATTTAGGAAAAAAACTATTCAGAATTTATAAATAATGAATTGACAGAGGAAATAATCGAACTTGACGTGGTGTCACACTGCAAACCTCTCCCTGGTGGGCTAAATGTAGGACGAACAGTAATTGACTCCACATAGACTTTATTTTTTAGCTAACACCTGTAGGGAATTGGAAAGCAAATTGATATTTTATAAACCTATAACTAACTAATTAACTATGCTGTGAATTTTAGACTACTATTATAAATGCGAAAGTTTGTATGTGTGTTCATTGTTTGTTACACCTTCACGTTCAAAGAAATACAAGTCTGAACTGATTGGGCTGAAAGTTGGCGTAATAATAGATTGTGACCTGGAGTAACACGTATGCAAGTAACTAGGACACACCCAGCTGTAGGTAAATCGATAGTACATAATATATTATTTTTTAAAGTTCTTAAGGATTTCCAAGAGTGTAGACGGTTCTATATATCCATCTGTGTAGCTTACTTTTAAAGAATTGTTGTTAGTCGATCCGTAATAAGCAGCCAGTAAAAATTAGATTATTAATATTATTATTATAAAGGAGAAAAATGTTTTTTGGATTCCTTTTATTTTTGGGTCTTAGTAAAGGTACCTTACATATATATACCAACCCTAACTTAGTTATCAAACAGATCTAACTAGTCGGTATGCCGTATGATGATATTTTTATGTATCATAGTTATTCTAAAATAATATCGGAGAAAACAATAGTATAGTGCCGATAACAATAAATTATATTATTAAAGATAACATAGAAAAAAGTTATTTGATGAAATATAATATGCGATAAAATGTTGCCAAATAACATTTACATTGCATACGTAAGCGTAAGGTTATGAGTTACTGGATTGCGGACTGTGTAATAATTATAAATTGTAATTATGTAAATCCATCTATTTAAAAAAAAAACTAATCGTGTACAATTTGTGCTGAATATATTGTATAAATAACGTCTGAATCTGTAAAACTATAAAGAATATTATATTTTATTAAATCATGTACATTAAAAGTTATTTTCAAAATTTAAATGCGGATTTCAAAATGAAAGTTTATTAAAAGTCAAACTCGCTCTTAACATGCAACATCCATATATATTTTTCATAAACTACAGTAACTTTTATGGCAAAACTAATCGAGGCTAAAACACCGTATTCTTTATGCGTTTATTACAAAAACGACATAAAAACAGTTATATAAGTACTTATTAGATGATTATATTATTATGATGATACATACGTGCAATGAAACGTACAATTTTTGACGATTACATCATACAAGCGACTTATCCCGGATTCCTTCAGCTGCGTCCCCTAGGTGCCTTTTGTATTTCAAATCAAATTAAAAATATACTTTATATAAATAGACTTTTACAAGCTCTCTTGAATCGTCAATTTTACATTTTAAATTAAAATTAAATGTCAGTGTAGTCAGTCCGTAAGGAAGCTACCACCAGCTCGGAATGAAGGTTTCTGCTGAGAAGAACCGGCGAGAAACTCAACAGTTGCTCTTTTAAAATAATACCTAATTTTGACAATGTTGACCCGTTTTTTTTGTTTACGGTGAGGAAACCCATCGTGGGGTCCCTACCGGTCGTCAATGGGTAGGGTACTGTGAGACTCCTACTCAACCCACAGCGGAACCCGTCGCCGCAGTGCAATGGGGCGTTGCAGGATCGCTTGCGCATTCACTACAAACAATGTTGACCCAAGTACCACCCAGGAAAGACATGTTTGGAGATAAATGATTAGGAGAACCGACCCCAAATAAAGATGGGAAAAGGCCAGAAGAAGATGAGTTTGCACCACCTTTTGGCAAATTTTATCACTAACAATTGCCTATGTATAGCTCTAGGTCATAGTCTATATGTGTAATACATTTATTAACAAAATAAATTTTATTTGAAAGCAACAATACTTATTTTATAAAGCGAGTTGTGGTACTCACACTCAGGGCTCGGAACCGGTTGAAAAATAACCGGTTAATTCCGGTAACGTAACGGTTTATTCATATTTCGTTCATTAACCGGTTTATAAAAAAGAACGGTTTAGTAGAACCGAAATAATGGTTAACTGTTATTCTTAGAGAAAGGTTAGATTTCGGTTTTGATACCGAAATAAACCGGTTACCGGTTCACCTAGAAAGATGCTTGAATGGTTAATTATTATTTATTAGTTTTGTTCATGGAACCTAAATTCGTCAAAAACCTTTCTCTCGGATTTGACCGGTTAAAAACGTAACCTAAACCTTTCGGTTTAGAAAAGCCTTTCGGGTGGGATTCAATGACCAAAACCGGTTTAAAAATTGAACGGGTTTCTGAACCCTGCTCACAATACAGGCTTTGCTTTGTGTGTATACCTTTAGATATAAAGTATATATTAAACTGACCTGATTTTTTCTTGGTATTTTCATAATTTTAAATTAAATTAATTCAAATGCGTCAAACCGTTTCAACGGAAGGAGTATCAAATGTACACGTCATATTATACGTAGGTCACTACATAAGTTTTGTCGTATGTACAATAAATGTAAGATATTGTTCAACAATAATTTTATAATGTAGTGTGATTATTGCTATTCCAAAAATTGCTTTAATGTTTCTGATTGTAAATCTTTTCAGATTCGATGAGAAAGAGAGCATTTCTGGCGTGCAACAACTCAAGTCGTCAGTGCAGAAGGGGATCCGCTCCCGTCTTCTAGAGCTGTATCCTCATCTGGAGAACCACATTGACCAGGTGTTGCCTAAGAAGGACACCTTCCGAATTGTAAAATGGTAATTGTATGCACAGTTATTATATATTTGTTAATTTTAGTTAATTTTGTTTGTTGTCTGATTAATAAACAATGAAAAATCATATTTTTTAATACATATAATCTGTTACCACGTTGTGTGTGAATTAATGGTATTATAAATAAATATTGTCCACTTATTAATAAATGTTTGTATTACATAAAGATTCTGGTACGTCACATATAAGCGATACATATATATAAATAAGCAGTGGCAGCCCGTGGTAACGCCCTCGCTGGAAAACCAAATGAAGCGGGTTCAAACCCGAGTCTCGCACATCTGAAATAAATATCACTTACGATAATACGATGAAGAAAAACGTCGTAACTCGTAAGGGAACCTGCAGGTCTGAGTGAAATAACTAGTTGTAGAAAGACATCTATCGACCGATTTTTTATCAATTTTCCCCGCGTCTTGGAGAATCTCGTACGCAACGTCGTATAACGAAATAAAATCTAAAATATTTTATGAATTTTACTTATGCTAAAAGTAAGCATAGTAAATTGATAGGTCACCAAAATTGTATTCAACTAACACGATTAACCACGTGGCTGAACAATACTTATGCAAAATTCATACAGCTCGTATTATATTCCATGATGTAATGATTATAAGGAGCAAAATGCCATGACTATCAGACATGTACAACAGAGTGACATTATGAGATTAGATCATTAGATATAAATCGTCACGAAGGGTGGCTGGAGGTCAACACTAATATTCTATAACGTAGGACTACTGTAGTATTATATGATATGTGACGTACGTATATTATTGAATTATGTATAGGTATATCAAGCAAGTCGCTTGCATTGTAAATACATATTATTATATTATACTAGCGACTCACCCTCGCTTCGCTCGGGTTCGTCCCTAGGTTGGTTCCCCATACAAACTTTTTCATCCCCATTTTGACCCTCTTAAGGGATAATTTTTGGGATAAAAGTATCCTATGTCCTTCTCAGGGTCTCAAACTATCTTCTTACCAAATTTCGTCTAAATCGGTTCAGTAGATCCAGAGATTACCAACCTACAGCGTCACAAACTCACAATCTCACAAACTTACAAACTTTACCTCTTTATAATATTAGTATTATCTTGGTCCGGTTATTACAGAAGTCTCACTTTCACTACATTATTTTCTCGGTGATTGACTTTTTTATATATTTTAGCTAGGTATATATGTATCTCATAATTAACATATCCGTCTTAAGCACGGTAATATTACATATATTACCGTGTCTCAAGTCTGTTTTTCTTTCATCTATATCTATCTATACATAATACATATGTATAATAAAATTCTAACTGAGTCGAATCTGTACATTAAATAGTAAACGTTAAATTAAATTCAATATGGAAAAAATAGCAGATTTTGCTACGCAGCATAAAATTGAATATTTTCGTATTCGAATTGGCTAAATGAGTTTTGTCATTAGATTCGCTGAGATCTTGAAAATGTTATAATAAAAGTATATGGCAAAATTGCGTTTTTGGATCTCAGTAATGTTAGCCAAACATTATTTTATTTCTTATTATTTAATAGTTTCTTAGATTTACGCGAATATTTGATATTTTTCATTTTTTCGATTTTTTTCCGTTTTTAAAATAAATCCGAGAAAAAAACCCGAAAAGATAGTTTTGTTATTATTTATCTTTAAGTTAGGTATAAAATTATTTATTGTATTTTACTTTAGAAACCTTCGTGAGTCGGGACCAACGACCACTTAGCCTGGGCTGGGCTGAGTGGTCGTTGGTCGGGACTGCGTACGATGCTTAGCTCTGCCCTACTTATTACAATTTAAAAGGTACTTTCAAAGTGGAAGACACGGACGCACTGTTGTCCGTCCGTGTGAAGACACATACAAATAAACAGGATAGGCTAATAATAATAGGATTGCAAGTAATATGATAGTCCTAACTCGTCTCTGAGTACCTACCTATTGAAATCTAAATAATAAAATATTGACGTTTCGGTGTTTAAGTACAATCAATCGACAATTATAGTTTTACCCTGGACTTTATTTATCTAAAAAAAAATATGACAGTAAAATTTTTACGATAAACCGACACCGACAGCCAAAAAGCGACATGACGAAGTTAGGTGCATTCCTTTTACAAATAGAGAGTTGTGACATAAGGGATGAAATCTTTAGCTATTTTTGTTCTCTTACGCCAAAGAAGTATAACTTCTTACGTGCGTACATAAGTACACACACACACGTTTTTTTTTAATTTTGTGCTATTTCTTCCCTTGTCTTTGTTGTATTATCAGGATACCTAAAAGTGTACAAGGATTGGTTTTTCCATTTATGTACGAAAACGTGTTGTGCGTAAACGTATAATATCTATCAAACATTAGCACGTAATAATTAAAATGTAGATTGAAAAAATATGTTTTTTGCGAAATTTATGCAATATATTGTAGTAATGATTCAGATTTTTTTTATTATAGAAGAATAATTAATAATTATGTATTTTGTTTCCTTTTCAGCCATGATCATTTAGAAATTATGGTGAATAGCGCTGGAGAGCTATTGTTCTTCCGCCACCGGGAAGGACCATGGATGCCGACATTAAGGCTTTTGCACAAATGTATGAAATTCAATTATTACTTAAATTGACGGATCATTTTCATCAGATAATAGGCGATGCTTAAAATCAGTTTCATTTTAAATGTAAATAATTAAATAAAAGTATACCTAAAAATATGCTCTGCGCATATACCTATGTAGCGTAAATATTATACATACATATAAAAGTTAAAAGTACCTATATACAATTTTAATTTAAATTATATAATTGTTTTTTATTCTATCACGTACCTGTAATATAATTTAAATAAGAATTTTATAACAGTATTACTTATGTAATGGATATATTTTTACTATCACATATGTATTTATTATATATCAAGTACGAGTATTTTGTACAGACGACTGTGCATACCTACATTTAAGAACTCAAGGCTTCTAAAAAATATTTTGTACTCTTAGGTAATTATCTTAAGTTCACGTTGCAAAGATGAGCTATTGTTTAGTAAAGTAGGCATCTAATGTTAAAAAAATACAAAATATATGAATATTAATTAATAAGACTTTTTGAAAAAAAATGAGTGCATGTAACCTTTACGAGTGGTTGACATAAAACTTATATAATATATATACATCGCAATTAAATTAAAACAAATGTATCAATAATTAAATGAGGCATATTGCTATTGGGCATATTACAACCATATATTTATAGAATATGATATACATATGTTATACGGACAGAATATAATGTTATATATCATTTATCAGACAATAACAACAGTTATTATGGCAACAATTAGTCATATCAGCTTTTATTTAATTTATGCACACGATTCATCCCTTAGGAATAAATATTAATTTTCATAAGTAATAATAATTATAAAAATATAAATATAATATTTCAAATAAGTGTAAGGTTTAGTTTTTTTTTACCAAGTTTAAAAGTTATTTTACATAACATAAGTATTATTCAGTATTATTTTCCACATCCTGTCTAATGTATTCTATCTCATTCTCTCGCCGGCTTAATCCTATATATTTATATGTTTGTCGCTTTCTCGTGTCGCATTTCCGTTTCATCGAGTTTCAAATCACAACGGTTCTAAAGAAACTTCACTTCAATAATAATAATTGTTTCTTTTCTAAAAATGGTAAACCTAAAGTGAATCTCACATTAAATTTTTCTTATTCTCCTCTGGAGAAAGTTAAGAAACTAAACTCAAAAGCACCGCCGAACAACTAGGTTAAAGTTTGATATTCCAAGTTGGATAAAATTTGTCTAGGTATATCTAAAGACTTAGAGTAAGATTTTTCCTGATAAAACGTCAATCTTTTAAGTTTTGTTATTTAGATATCACTAGACTTACCCTTGCTTCGCTCGGATGTGCCCCTAGATGCCTAAACATAGCGTATGTGATTTATTTGTGTACTAAATGACGTCCAAATCCGTTCAGCCATTTCACCGTGAATAGAAGTTTATTAGATATCGTATTCCCCAAACATTACATATACAGTATACCTACGTAAAATCACAATACCATTTGAAATTGTTTTTTTCACATCTAAATGCTAATTATGAATTATTTTCCAGATCCCTTCTTCCTACCGATGCAACAAGTAGATAAAGGTGCGATACGTTTCGTTCTCAGCGGTGCTAACATAATGTGCCCGGGACTGACTTCCCCCGGCGCGAGGATGTCGAGTGTAGAGAAGGGCAGTGTGGTTGCTGTCATGGCGGAAGGGAAACAACATGCTTTAGCTGTGGGAATTACTTCTTTGTCTACTGATGATATGTAAGTTTGCCCACCATATTTTGATATATTTGCTATGCCACAGTGCCACGTGCCTTTAAAATCGCTTAATTCATTTGTCTTCTTCACTTACGCACATGTTTACCCCAGATAAACTATGTATTTCATTTGTACGAAATTATATGAAATTTCTTTAAATATAATATCGATACACTAAACATCAAAATTCACGATACCAATTAAATAAAATAAATAAACAGTCTGACTTATAGACTACGCCCTGTGTGGGCACTGCTTCTACTATAAATATCAATAACTAATAAATAATAATATTATTATTATTGAAAGATAGCCTCTGTGATTACATCATGATGAATCTAAAAATATATAAGTATAAAATGATTTAATCTTCTCTTCTACATAATTATATATGGAGGTAAAAATTTCATTATATGTACGTATAAAAGTTTACTATACGGCATATTTCTATGCCCATATAGTATCCCTTTCATATTTCCTTTAAGGAAAAAAATCACCAAAAATGTATTTATTCCTTACCTGTCTAATATTAATATAGCTTTTGATCAAAGACGTTATAATACTGAACAATGAACATATACATTAAAGGTGTATTTTTTTTCAGAGCTAAGGTTAATAAAGGCGTGGGAATAGAAAACTGTCATTACCTTAACGATGGTCTGTGGCAGATGAAACCAGTGAAGTAAATTGCTTTAGAATTATGATTTATTTTCTAAAAATTATGCTAAGTTTCTCTTTTATAACAATAAAATAGTGAATATTTCGTTCATTTTTTATTCCGACCTTATCCTTGCCTGATTAAAGTAGAATAATATAAATATTTTAGTTATAATGTAAATAAGATAGCCTAGATATTTATATATTACTAGCGACTCACCCCCGCTTCGCTCGGGTTCGCCCCTAATTACTTACTTAAAAAATAGGGGTGTGGGTAGAAGGGTGAAAAATTACTTTACGACCTATTCTCATACCTACCAAATATACAAACATATAATCCGAGCCGTTACGGAGGAGTGCGAACACAAACACCGTGACACAAGATATTTGATACCATCTTCTTGTTTACAATAGCATTTTATAAAAATCCTTTCGATCTTAGGATCATCGAACTAGGAATAAATAAATTAAGTAACAAGTAGGTACATATATTATAAAAATTAAAAACAAATAATTTTCTTAACTATTTTAGTAAAAGTGTAAAGTTCTTAATTGTTTTACATTTGTTACATATCAGTATGACTGTATTCTAGATTTTGCACTTGAGAAAAGCTGTTTTGGTAATTTTTAATAAATTAAACTATTTTAAATTAAATTAAACATTTTTTGTACAATTAGTGTGGTGGCAAACTGCTGGTGTACCTACCAAATTTCATTGTAATCGGTTGAAACTTGAACCGCGCAGAAGTTAATACGCTGCATCGCCATGTAGCCGTTATGAACACGTTGAAGCAGATGAGAAGAATAAAACTTCCATGTACAACACATAAAAATGTCAAAATATCAAAGCAATAGTATTCTCTTACGAATTTTTGGAGATTTCCGATTTTGCGCATATGCGATAATTTATATACCTACTTAGTGCTTATTCAAAATAATGATTCCCCTATACATTACACTCCGTTGTACAAATTTTATTTTATAATATTTGATACTGTATCAAGTTTAGTAGGTATAAAATTGTTATACAATATCTTTAAAAATGATAATAATATCTGTAAATGGTTTAATAAAATGGGTTATATCTTTTTAAATAGTTTTATCTATTAAATAAATAATTAATAAACTTTTTAATCTTAATTAATTAAAAAATAAAGCGCCTATTCTGTTTTATGTTGCAAAAATATAATTTATAATTTTATATATCTACGCCGATTACGGATAACGGAACGTATGTTTTTATAAAGTCTCCGTAGGGTTTACATTCTCTTTGAAGATGGCGACAGCAATTGTTAGTTCGGCTCGTCAGGGTAAATAAAAATATATTTTTTAAATGTACCTAATATATTTTTGGTGTTCAAACTATTATTAATAACTAATTACAACTATAGGATAGTTTTGTAAAATTTTATTTACTTCTATAATTCAATCAAACACATTCTATGTCACGTCGTGTACGATCAGCTGTTTCAAAATAATTTGAAAATTCTGTGTTGTAAACTAGAATAATTACATGAAACACTTTTTTTTTCATTTGCATATTATTAGAACCATTTAACTTTTAAGGGTTTACAGATTTCATTACGCAATATAATTTCAAATATAGAAGTTCAAAGTTCATTTGATACACATTTGTTTTGATTTCGTTAATATTGTTTTAAGAGTGTTAATTGTGGATAATTTTGCTAGTGGGGAGGCTAACAAGTGCTGCTCGAAGACTATATTCAGATGCTTACCCCAAGATAACTACTCATTATACAATTCATCCCCGTGATAAAGATCCAAGATGGAAAGGTGAGTGCAAAGTATTTTAGATTGTTTTATTTTTACGTCACTCACTTTTTAATAGAGGTTATCTACTGTTTACATTGATAATAAATTTGGTACTACAAACAAAATCTGTTTTATCAACTATGATATTTAAATACTTGCATAAAATTTATAAAACTTTACATTAAAATTGTGTTTATGAAAAAAAGGCTTAATTGCTCCTTATTTTTTACATTTGATAATTCTGGATATTGAAAATATTTTCTTTTAAATAATACCAACTTTCTACATTATAGATATAAGTATGGAGCGGATTGCCGAAGAGACAGATATTTTAATCATTGGAGGTGGCCCTGCAGGTATGGCAGCTGCTATCAGAGCTCGGCAAATAGCAGAAGAAAAGGGGGCTGTATGTATTATGTATATGTTAAAATCGAAATGTATTTTGATATTGATCTATAGTCCTGTCCTCCTTACATACCTTTCGTAGTCTTATTTATAAAAAAAATAAGAAATATGTAATAAAACTTTAAAATAAGCCCTCAGCAGCAATATAAACACATATCTATTAATTTTAAATGAGCAATTCTTATATGTGTATATATTACAAATTTATTATATCAGATATAGCTCTAAAAATTTGGACCAAATATTGTAATTAGATAAGGTTTTGCTTTTTAAGTTTATCTATATAGGAGTCTTTTCTGAACATACACTTTCGAGAAAAAAACAAACAGTGAAGCTCAGTCGTAACATGCACTAATCTTATGCCAATATTATATTATATTTTTTTATTACAGGAGGTTAGAGTAACATTATTAGAAAAGGCAGCAGAGGCTGGCGGTCACATTTTGTCAGGGGCTTGTGTAGATCCCATAGCGTTAAATGAATTAATACCAGATTGGAAAGAGAAAGGAGCACCGATAAACACACCAGTTACATCTGATAAGTTTGGTTTGCTGACTAAAAGTGGGAGGATACCACTTCCAGTATTCCCAGGTATGAATAATATTTTTGCTTTGATAGTTTACAATAAAAGTAAAACTCTATAGTTATTTTTATTTTTTATATATAGGGAATATGCATGTGATTTAACTAAAAGTGATTTTTTTTATAATCTTTATTGCTTTTGAATGAAGCCTATATCAATATTTTTTTTATGTAATTTCTTTTTGATTAAGATAATAATTATTAAAAAGTGCAATTATAGGTGAGAAATTCAAAGTAGTTGAAACGCACACCATTGGTCAGATCGAACACGACGTCAAAGTATTATCATAAAATGGCGATTAACGATTTTGTCGCTACAAACTAAAGTCGTCATTTTTCTATGTATGATACTTTGACGTTACGCCAAGCGTGCGGAATGGGGGGCATTTAAAGTATCCATATTGGTATGATAATTTTAACTAAATTTTTATACTAAATTATAGTTTTTTGGAGCTGGATATTTTTTTTACAATTTTTAACGATGTTAATTATTGCAAAAAAACACGCAATTCCCAATTATAAAAAATAATCAAAATACAAATCTTTTTCATTTCAAATATTTTTGTAGATATGTATTACCAAAAAAATATTATGATATTTCAATTATTTCATGTATACAATTAACAAATAACATTTTTTCAGGTCTGCCTAATTACAATCATGGAAACTATGTAGTGAGATTGGGCCACTTAGTGAAATGGTTGTCTGAACAAGCTGAGGCTGTTGGTGCTGAGGTAAATGTACTCTATGCTCTTCTTGGTACTGCTTATATAAAAAAAACTAAAGTAAAAGAAAGAAACATGGTCAATGGGGAGTTTTTGTTTAACTTTAAAGGCAGAGTTTGTTTTCTCCATTCCATGTGACATGATGAAGATGAAGAAAGTTACAACAAGTAAAAACTAAGAGTATATAAATTAGAGATGAAACAGATATCCGTAACTATCCTAAGGTTATGTATATGTATAACTGAACCCTAACGCTTACAATACAGTAACTAATATTAATTAATAAGGTAAAATAAAATTAATTTATAAGTAATTATTTATATATTATAGGTATGGCCTGGATGTGCAGGAGCAGATCTGATCTTCCGAGATGATGGATCTCTTAAAGGGGTAGCAACAGGAGATGTTGGTATTGCTAAAGACGGCAGTCCTAAAGATATGTTTGAAAGAGGCATGGAGTTCCATTCCAAAATAACTATATTTGCTGAAGGTTACTATTTTTCATTATTTATTATATGATGCTTTTTAAATAACATAAAACTTTAAATATTATGGCTAGAGTAATATATAGAGTAATTTAAATACTATAAAAATGTCTTTGATTGTGAAATGGGCTAATGGAATTGGTCATTATTTTAGTTTTGCCAGTGTTCATAACCAGTACTACAAATCTGCTCTCTTTGCTTATGTTCTGCTCCATAAATTCTAATTTTTTGTGACTTCTAAAAGAACTAGGTCTTTTATACATATAATAAAATTCTAACCAAGTCAAATCTGTACATTAAATATTTTTTGGAAAATCTTATTGAAATAGTCATTATTATCAATACAGAAACCGAATCTATAGTTTTTAGAATTATTGTCTGTCTGTCTATCTGTATGTTTGGGAATGCATCACGAGAAAACCACAGGACAGATTTTGATGAAATTTGGTATGATGATAACTGGTTATCTGGATCATCAGAAAGAATACTTTTTACTGCGGGAAAATATCTCATCTCTTAGAAATCTATTCTTAACAATAAAATGTAACTAGGGACAAACCAAGCAGAGGTAGGGTGAGTCGTTAGTTTTAAATAAAATCTAAGAAAGTATTATAAAAACTAGGGCATTAGAGAACCTAAGATAAGTAACATTAAATGCAATGCTAAATGCTTACTATTATTAACATTTTTTAGGTTGTCATGGTCATTTGACAAAGATGGTCTCCAAAAAATTCAACCTCCGAGAGAACTGTGAACCGCAATCATATGGTATAGGATTGAAAGAATTGTGGGAAGTCAAGCCAGAGGTATAATTATTTTTTATTATTCTGTATACATAAAGTTGCTTTGATGACTCACTCAAAAATGCCAAGACCAAGTCGTTGGATCTGAAAGACTGAAAGACATTCTACTCCTTTAATTGAACAAATATTTTTGGAAATCTACCTTTAAAGGACAAAGTGAAGAAAAGAGTTAGTTTAATGTAAAAATCTAATATATTTCATATTATTACTTATTTTGTAAATTATATCTTTTTTTAATCTAAAATAATCATTGTGTTTGGAAGGGCTTAATTAAATATAATATTTTCATACAGAATCACAAACCAGGCCTGGTCGAACATACTATAGGATGGCCGTTAGACAAAAATACATATGGAGGATCCTTCATATATCATCTCAATGTTGAAGAGGGCGAAGCACCCCTAGTTGCTGTGGGCTTTGTAGTGGGACTTGACTATGTCAACCCATACCTCAGTCCTTTCAGAGAATTCCAGCGGTTTAAGACTCATCCATATGTGAAACCTATGTTTGAAGGCAAGAGTGTTTTTTTATATTTATATAATACCTAATTCACATGTTTTTGACTAATTCTAATGCTACAGTGTGCTTAGCAATTTGTTTTTTCACTACTTATTTGCAAGTTAGATAATAAAAGAGGAATAAAACTGAAACTTATTTCGTTATATTTACTTGAAAACAGGCTTAATTTACATATCTATACTTAATTTACCATCTTTAGAATGATTACATTGATAAAATATTTTATGAATTTGAATGCAAAGATTGTTCATGAAAACACGTTTTTTTTTAAATAATTTTGACTAAAAAGGTACACTGGAGCTGGAGGTGTACCAGTGGGTGGGTTTATTGGGTACATCTATTGTTTTGATGAGTTTCATATGTATAATATTATAGTTTGTTTTATAAAATCGTTTTCTAAAAGATACATGATATCTCTTCAAGATACTTTAAAGTTACCAAAATATTTGCTTCAGAGAGCAAATATTTTTTTCAATTGGTTTTCATGTCTTTTTGAAGATTAGGCTACATCTCAACTTTTGATAATATAAATTAAAAAATATCCCGACCAAATGTACCTTTTTGTATTTCAAAAAAAATATATTATACTTGAAGTTTGGTTTCATTAATAATAATGAAACCAAACTTCAAGTATTTTGATTGAAATTCATAAGAATTTCAATCAAAAGCCCATTCTTAAAATTATAATAACTAGCGACTCACCCTCGCTTCGCTTGGGTTTGTTCCTAGGTTGATTCCCAATACAAATTTTCATTCCCATTTTCACCCCCTTAAGGGATGATTTCCGGGATAAAAAGTATCCTATGTCCTTCCCAGAGTCTCAAACTATCTTACCAAATTTCATCTAAATCGGTTCAGTAGATCCAGAGATTACCCCCTACAATGTCACAAACTCACACACTTTACCTCTTTATTATAAACCCCCAGGCGGCGCTCGCATAGCGTACGGCGCGCGCGCGCTGGTGGAGGGCGGCTGGCAGTGCCTGCCCGCGCCCGCCTTCCCCGGCGGCTGCCTGGCGGGCGACACCGCCGGCTTCCTCAACGTGCCCAGGATTAAGGGCACACATAATGCTATGAAGAGTGGTGAGCTACAAACCTTGAATCATCATTAATACCATCATCATCATAGTCATCATCATTATAATATCATTATCATCAATGTCATTATCATCATTATCATATCAACTAAAAGACGACCATTGTTGGATATAAGGCTCCACGACAGCAAGTCATGGGCCACCTGCATTCAATGGGTTCTTTAGCTTTGACCATAACCTCATATTCCCCCTCCGTTATATAACCCTTATATATTATCTATTAATTATTATCTATCTACCATCGATCTATACATATAATAAAATTCTGAGTTGAATCTGTACATTCAATATTTTTTGGAAAATCTTCTTGAAATAGTCATTATTATCTATACAGAAGCCGAATCTATAGGTTTTAGAATTTATGTCTGTCTGTCTCTTTGTCTGGGAACGCATCACGAGAAATCCACTGGACAGATTTTGATAAAATTTGGTATGATGATAGCTGGTTATCCGCGTCAACATATAGGATACTTTTTACTGTGGGAAAATATCTCATCTCTAAGAAATCTATACTAAACGTTAAAACGTAAGTAGGGACAAACCCGAGCGGAGCTTAGAGTGAGTCGCTAGTCTAATAAATATATAGTGTGTAATATTACTGAGGGAGCAATTGGCACCTTCAATACCGCCATACAGTTTAATTAGTACAGAGATAGTGTTTACTTAAAAATTGTAAGCTTGACTTTAGATCTCGTTTATTGTACAGTAAGCTTCATGTATTTATAATGACGACACGATTGGCTCAGTTTGTAGTGACCATACTTATTACTGTCCCAGCGTTCGCGGGTTCGAGTCCCGCTGGGGGCATTCATTTGTGTGATAAGCACGAATGTTTGTACTCCAGTCATGGATGTTGATATTAATTATAATATGTATGTATTTAAAGTTATATATGTGTAGTGTATCAACTATATGGTTCCCCTAACACAAACGTCGTAGCTTACCATGAAACTAGTTGGTGCTGTGTGTTAATGTCCCAATATATTTATTCATTTATTATTAATAATAATGAAGAAATGAATGACGAAACGAAAGAGTGAATGAATCATGATTGAATAAATGATTAATTTCCCAGGCATGCTCGCCGCGGAAGCTGCGATGGAGCTTATTTTATCTGGTGAGGCGACACATGACAATGGCGTGACGCCGACTTTGTATGAAGATAAGCTAAAAGAGTCATATGTTTACAAGGAATTGAAGGTAAATGAAATTTGATTGTTTTTAATAATTTTAATATCCTCTCATAATTTGTGCGTTGTTTTTATAATACCCAAAATAAATCAAAGAAATTAAAGTAACTGTCTAACAACAACAAGTTCTTTTTATAGAACTTTCTTAGATTTACGCGAATATTTGATATTTTAAATGAAACTTTCTCTTTGGGTTTCTATGCCAGTATATATTATGATAACATAAAAAAAAATGATACATACCCTGTCTAGAACCTACCTGAATAATTTTATAAACCTTGTAGGTATTATAGGTTTTTTTTGTAATTGTATATATATTATATTGTTTTATTAACTATTATTATTTCCATTTCCAGCAAGTTAGGAACTGTCGTCCATCATTCCACACATCCCTGGGAATGTATGGAGGGCTTGCCTACTCAGCCTTCTCCACTCTGGTCCGGGGGAAAGAGCCTTGGACATTGAGTCATGGGGGTAAGAAACACATAAAATTGTAGTCTATATGTATAATTGTCAGTTTTTAAACCATTTTTTTTAATATATAACTTACCCTAGCTTTGCTTGGGTCTCTAAATGCATTATTTTAGCCAATGCTTACCTGATGATAGTCAATCAGATTATTATTTTACATGCGAAAGTTTGTCTGTGTATGTTTTTGTTTATGTGAAAGGCTGAAAGGATCTGGATGTAGTATGTAGATGACCACATGGGTTACTGTTAGGTACATCGGAATGTACCCACCCGGTTGAGGGCAGGTCACTAGTATTTAATTTAAGTATATATAAATCTATACTAATATTATAAAGAGGCAGAGTTTGTTTTTTGTTTGTTTGTTTGTTTGTTTATTTGAACGCGCTAATCTCAAGAACTACTAATCCAATTTTAAAAATTCTTTTTGCATTATCCCGTTTATTGAGGAAGGCTATAGGCTATATATCATCTTCTAAAAATGTACGGTTTCCGTAGGATAGGTTTGTTTCTGTCTAGGGACGAACCCGAAGCGAAGCGAGTGTGATTCGCTAGTTTATAAATAAAATTAAAATATTTTGATTTTACAACAGGAGCTGATCATGCCAAGCTGAAGCCTGCGAAGGAATTCCAGCCAATAGAATATCCCAAACCCGATGGTGTTGTTACCTTTGATTTATTATCTTCAGTGGCTTTAACAGGTATCGATTTTAGATTAAATGTATATCATTATTTATTTCTATATCTTTATTTGTCATTATAAAAGTTTATTTAAGTGAAAGGTGATGATCGAACTGCAATAGTTACTGTAGAAACTCGGTTTGCTATTAAAAAAAAAATTTTAAATTAATAAATATTAAAAAAAAATGAAAATTCTGGTTTTGAATAACTTATGTATGAGATTTGTGATGATGAATCAAATGAGCTTCGCGAAAATAAAAATTTAATAGTAGAAACTGAAAGTTCCACTGATGATGTTTTCCTGACCGATTCCGGCCACGGCGACCAATCTCATTGAGACTAGCCAACTGCGCAGGAGATATTATAGTGCACAAGTGTGCGCGCAGACACAACGTGCACTCTCTGTTCCTGTCACTCTCATACTCCGGTGAGACGACACGAGACCCGACCGGTGATAGTTAAGGCGCAGGACCGACAGCTTTACGTGCTCTCCGAGGCACGGGGGCGAAACACCGCCAACTTCCCAACTCCGGGCTGTTACTGAGGCTTACTATACAGAAAGACTCAATAACTAAACTTGGCCCGACCTGGGACTCGAACCCAGGACCTCCGGGTGTGCAGCCGTACATGCTAGCCACTATACCACCGAGGCAGTTCCACTATTCCACTATCTAACTTATGTTGACGTCATTAGACCAGCTCGAGAGTATTTTGTAATGTAATATGTAATACATTACATACATACATATAGATTTCACATAACAGAGTTTCTAATCAATGCAAATATTAAAAGTAGATTAAATTGAATACCAATAAATTACATAATTGTTTAGTTACAACTTAGGCTAATAAATAATACTTTATTAGATTTACTCGAATATTTGAAATTTTTAAAAATTTAAATAAAATTATCTTTTCGGAATATTTCGCAGATTTATTTTGATATTTGGTTCTCGACGTTTCGAATGTCAAAAAACCAAATATCAAAATAAATCCGCGATATAATCCGAATAGAATGTTTTATTTAGACTAATATATTTATTTTAAAAAGAAATAAATTTTTAATATTAGTTGTTTTCTGATGATAGGAACAAACCATGAAGCGGACCAGCCTCCGCACTTGACTCTGCAAGATGATTCCATCCCAGTGAAGAGAAATCTAGCGGAGTTTGATGGGCCTGAAGCTAGATTCTGTCCTGCAGGTAAATAATCACATCTCATTAATATCAATATATACAAATATTATAAATGTGAAAGTTTGTGAGGATGGATGGATGTTTGTTACGCTTTCACGCTAGAACGGGTGAACGGATCTGGATGAAATTTGGCACAGAGATACATTAAATTACAGACTGGAATAGCAAGCACATAGGTCTATCTCGATTTATCTCTGTAGATTTTTTTTGAATTAGATTTTACATTATACATTTTGCAATGTTAGGGTGATTATTTTTAGTACACATCTGTAGCACAGTATTTTTTGATATGATAATTTTTATCCCCTTCCTTTTTAATTATTCCATTCAAGACGTTAGGAGTTAGTATCTTGTAGAATGTTCATGTTAGGTACAAATAGCACATCTTACTCATTTTCTATTGTGAGATCTATTTTCTGGTGTATTGTGGAAGTAAATTAAGAGAAATAATAAAAATATGATTGCAGGTGTATATGAATTCGTCCCCATGGAGACGGGAGATGGGCAGAGGTTGCAAATTAACGCACAAAATTGTATTCATTGTGAGTATTTTGACATTTTTTTTATTTCATTAATTTATGCTATAATATAGTAAGTTGCAATACTCGTTACCTTTGATTTATTCATATATCGCATGATCATCATCCTTCTTTGTCATAAGTCATTTATATGAAATTGAGTTATGTTGGATGATTAAAATGTTGTATATATGTCTCTTTATTACGCTCCCACATTGAATCGGCTGGATCGATTTGGATGAAATTTTGTATACAGATAGGCTATGGCCTGAAGTAACACATAGGCTATTGTTAGACACGGCTATCCATATATCATAATCTACATATGTTTGTTTCCAGGTAAGACTTGTGATATAAAGGACCCATCACAAAATATCAACTGGGTGGTGCCAGAAGGCGGTGGCGGACCCGCCTACAACGGCATGTAAACTATATGTAAATACATAGAGCTTGGTTAAAATCCTTGGAGAAAAGAAATTAAAAAAATATATAGGAATGACATAATTTCATTTATATAATAACTATCATAACCCGCTAAAACTATAAAAAACAAACTCTAAATAAGTAGGTTTCATACAAACTTTCTTCCCCTATTTTACCCCCTTATGGGATTAATTTTGAAAAATGCTAATACACGTGTTTAATTAATTGTATCGAAGAGCATTAATACCGAGTTTCAATTAATTCTGATCATAAATATTTTTTTTGGATTGTATTATAAAGTGTTTTCCCGTGGGAATTAGATAATCTACCGCGATAAAAAGTAGCCTATGTCACTCTCCAGCCCTCCAACTATCTTCACACATAAAATTACGCCAATCCGTCAATCCGTTTCGACGTGAACGAAGGACAAACAAAGAAACAAACACACTTTCACATTTATATTATTAGTATGGATTGCATTACAGACAGGTCTGTCCGTCATAACTGGTGCAATCCAGTCGTAACGTCGGGAATAAGATCTATAGCCACTAATAAATTCACGCGTTTAAGTCCCGTAGTGTAATTATTATATAATTACAGAACCCGAAAATTTAAGTTATATAATTATATTTGTCATTACAGTACAATTTTTAAAATTTCTTTTTCTTCAATGATTATTATTTAATGGAGAAGTTGTCAAGTTACAGTCAATTATTACTTAATAGAAATCTGTCTGGCGAATGTTGTGAAAGAAGGCTTAAGGCTATATATATATATTGGATTTAGATTTTTTTTAGTTGAAAGGTTAAATACTGAGTCTCTTCTGTAATTCCTAATAATAAAAAATAAAAATATTCGTATATACTAATAAAACTGAAATACTAGGGATAGGTCTATTTTCAGCCTGCATTAACGTCTTGTATTTGCTAAGTACAAATGTAAGGAACCTTGATTATTTATTTTAATTTATATCAATTTTCTAAAATTGACGTCATTCGAAAATGAATCCTTTCTATATTATCTATAGTTTGAGATTTTATTGTTTATTATAAAATAGATTATTGAACCCCTGATTCTTACTAAATTCTTTAGTATTATCATTAGGATGATTCTAAGAAAATCTAACGAAAAACAAACTATTTTGTTAAATTAGAAAAATATTTTTTTCTATTTTAATTTAAAACTTTTTATACTTTTTAATTATTTTAAACTACCAAAATTATTTTAAATTATAATTAAGAACATACTGGTGTTGTAATTTTTAGTGCTGCATATTGTTATAGTAAATAGATAGATTTCTTACCTCAATTCCATATCGGCAACTATTTTTTTAAGTTTTGTGTTTGTTGTACATATACATGGAAGTTGTTACACTTTGTACATATAACTGAGATATTATAATATCTTTTATACTTTTTTTTTGTAAAATTTATTATGTAATTTTCTATACAAAATATATTATGATAACTATATATTTTATACATTTTTTACTCAATACTGCCTTATTGCTTACTGCTCAAAATATGTGATGAATATATTTGCACTTGCAATCGAAGTTGTATATGTAAATAATATTGAATCATAATATTTTATTACATTGATTTATGGCGGTTTGTTTATTTAATTAAAAATAAATAAATTACATTATCGTGTTCATAGCTCTTAAGAATATTGTTAGTTAATATAGTAAATAAACATGAGTTAAAGAGTATCAAAAAGTTAGAAAAATTTATAAGCAACTGTCATATATACTTACCTAATTCAACATTGTGGTCCAGAATGAAATTTTTATATAAAACATACACGTATTTTTATAGTGATATACAATATTTATAAAACCTGAAAATTAATAGTAGATTTGAACTTGCTATTGAGATTTAAGTGCGTGAGAGCTTGATACCATTAGATTAAGCATTAAATTTGTTAAAAAAACCTTTAATAAAAGATATTTGAAATAAATTATTTCTTTTATTTATGGCCAGTGGTAGCCCAGTGGTAACGCGCTCGCTTAGGAAACCGAGTGTTGCGGGTTCAAATCCCGGGTCTCGCACCTCTGATATTTTCATGTGCGAATCATTTCTAGCATGATTACCACTTGCCTTACGGTGAAGGAAAACATCGTGAGGAAACCTGCATGTCTGAAAAAACTTAGCAAGTTTTCAAAAGACATGTGAAGTCCGCCAATCCGCACTTGGCCAGCGTGGTGGACTATGGCCTGATCCCTCTCGTATTGAAGGGAGGCCAGTGCCCAGCAGTGGGATGTTAAAAAGGGCTGAATACATTATCTTTGGTTTAGTTTTGGACTTTAAAGGATTCATCCTTCGTCGAGACGGATATTATTTATAACAAAAAGATTCGATTTCGTTTCGCTTAACTCGCTAAGTAAAAGCTATAAAACACCTAGAAAACATATCCTTATATTATACACTTATTAATAAAAAAAAAAATACGCTGATTTTAAAATGATAAAGATTTCTGGCCGCACATTTGTTTTGTCTTTGTCAATTTCCACCATTTTTAGCTGATGGCAGGCAAAAAAACACTACAGTCTATGTTTATGGTTATAAATCATGTCGATGAAAGAAACAACAAACTTCCTTAATATTAGCACAGATTACACATACTTTAAATAATATAGTATATTAGATATTAGTAAGGATTGGAAATGTTAATTCGATCGTCATACATGATATTTATTACTCATGAACGAATAAACCACTGGACGAGACATAAAATACAAATGTATGAAAACTCGTTCAACCAAAAGACGCATAACGCACACAAAGATTTTATTACATTATTATACACACAGGTACACAATACAATATTTCTAGTGCTTGAACGTAATCGATAAAATACATATATCGATGAACCAATTAATGACATTTTAGACATTGGTTAGCATAGTCATCATATTTTATTATTTTTTTATTTTACATCTTTTAATTTAAAATATCTGTATTTATTATAATAAATTAAAATAAATGAATTCAAGAGGCAATAATAATGTGTCAAATAATAATTATTTTTTAATTTGATTTATATAAATACGATGGCATTGATGGCAGCATTCTGTTGGCCTATAATAATGTTAATGAACAAATGAATATCGGGTGTATATTCCATTAATATATAATAAAAATTATTTTTTAAAGATAAAAAAAATATTAAGCTAATTTAATTAAATAAAGTGATTTTGTTGATTCTGTTATTGAATTATTTTAATTGGCAATTGATTGTCTCGGGTAGCTTATAAAAATGTGACACTGTCCTAATATTGCTCAGTTCTTAATAAACATTTGTGAAATTAGGAAAAAGAAAAAGTGATTGCAAATTAAAGTGAGTGTTGGATCGTGAGAGTAAAATAATTAGTGCAAGTGGTAAAGTGTTTTATTACAAATCGCCAACCCAGAAGTTTAGTGCTAAAACATTATTGTTTGATTTTGTGTAATTTATGTGTTGAAATAAAATGATCTTTATTATTATTACAATGGAATAATATTCCAAAGTATATAAATGTGGTATAAAATAAAATAAAAAATTAAGTACACATACTAATTATAATTTTTGCATTTATATTTTTATGTGACTTAGAAAATATTTTTATAAATTTATTGTCATCAGATTGTAGAATACTGAGATAAAAGTATTTTATGTTATTGTACTGTACAAATAACACAATTCGTTCAGTTATTTCGTCAAATATCGATATATTTTTCGACATTGTCAAGCACTAGTCGATGTCAAATGGACTCACTCGACAGTTTAGTCATTTGTTCTGAATGGTATAATCCAGGGATTTTATGATGGTTGTCAGATGTCAACAATACATAGAAATATCGACTATATTTAACATAGTTGGATAATATGACATTTTATTTTACAATTTTATTAAATTGTGTGATAAATAACAATAAATGTAATAAAATAATGTATTTACAAGTGAAAAGAAACAGTGCTGCTTCCGCCGCTATAGTTTTTACACCATTTAACAGAACATTTAGTCATTTTTGGCAGATTGTTTGTTGACAAGTAAATGCTTGAGACTGACGCAAAAAACAAACGACAAAGGCTGAAATTTCCTGGCTACTAATAAGACAGATAAAGGTACGTCCGCTTATATGTCTGGTCCAGTGACTTATTCGTTCATGTTATTACTATACTTTATTGCACTTCAAAATCAATACAGTAATTTAAAAATTGTTATTGTTTACAAAGGTGGAATTAATATTTATAGGTGTAATTAAAATTGAAATTATATATCGATTATATTTTACGAAAAGTTAATGTGTTTAAAATTATGTATCAATGTGTTGCATGAATTACTATTAATTAAATATAAAGGAGTAAACCTACATGTCTGAGAAAATCTAGCAAGTTATCGAAAGACATGTGAAGTCCGCCCGCACTCGGCCAGCGTGGTGGACTTTAGCCTGATCCCCCTCGTATTGGAGGGAGGCCCATGCCCAGCAGTGGGACGTTAAAAAGGGCTGAATACATACATATAAATATAAAATGAATCGTCTTAATTGATTTTCATTTATGAAAATTTCGCAGCATATGAGTAAACATCACAGTTATTAATATATAAAAAACAGGAGGTTTATCATAATTCACGATTCTACCGTGAACCCTACAACAATTTATTTTCATGATAGTTAAGGGTGATACCATATAAAAGAGAAAAAAATTTACCACTTACGGTAGAATGATTTTTCAAGGTGATTTTGTGGAACTGCTGCTTGTTTGCTTTTGAACGAATAGAAAATTGACAATAATGTCAAAATGTTTGCAAAAATATTTACACATTTTTAATTGAATTTATTTACATTTTTATTAAATAAAATTTGTAATTCAAAAGAACTATGAAATAAATTTTAAGGATGTTTGTGATTCTATATACGTTTTCGCTGCTCTTTGTGCAGGTATTTCTTTTTTTTATTTATTAATATAATACGTTGGGATATCAACATACAGCACGATCTAGTTCGTGCGTTCGTTACTACAATCTAATCAAGTAATTATCAACATCGTAATCTTACTAAATAAAGGCAGTGGTAGCCCAGTGGTAACGCGCTCGCTTGGGAAACCGAGTGAAGCGAGTTCAAATCCCGGGTCTCGCATATCTGATATTTTCATGTGCGAATCATTTCTAACTCGATTACTACTTGCCTTACGGTGAAGGAAAGGAAGAAGGTGCATGTCCCTTGTGCATGTCTGAGAAAACCTTACAAGTTTTCGAAAGACATGTGAAGTCCGCCAATCCGCACTTGGCCAGCTGGTGGACTATGGTCTGATCCCCCTTCGTATTGAAGGGAGGCCCGTGCCCAGCAGTGGGACGTTAAAAAGGGCTGAATACACTAGAACATTTATCCGCATTATTATTAATATTATATGTGTGAAAGTTTGTGAATATGTATGGATGTTTGTTACTCTTTCACGCCATTACAGCTGAACGAATCTGGATGAAATTTGGCACAGAGATAGATTAGAGTCTGGAATAACATTTTTATCTCGGAAAATGTACGGTTCCCGTGGGACAGGTGTTTTTGTTTTCCTAGAGGTGAACCCGAGCGAAGCGAAAGTGATCCACTAGTTATTTCTATAACAATAAAATGGTAATTAACATCACTTATGAATAGACTTTATATTTTACTAGTGACCCTCGCTTCGCTCGTTTGCGACTGTGGCGACCTATTGCCATACATATTATTACTTGATTTCAAAACGTCAATCCAAATGTACATCGATATGATTTAATTTTAAAATCATATCGACATACATAAATATGCCAATAAAGGAACTCGGCCAGTTTTATTCTGTCTTCAATTAAAGTTAATGATTTCTGTAAATACTTAAACGCATTTCGAATTAGAAAATAACACTCGGCAATGTAACATCATATTAGTGAAAGAATTTCCAGAATCGGATCAACAATTACAGAGTTTACCCCCTACATAAAAACTTACAAAATTTACTTATTTATAATATGCATATTTGCTTAAAAGATTAACATTTCACTCAAAATAAAACAATTGGTTATGGTTTTTGAGTTGACTTCTTATAATAAAAGAAATATATAAAAAAAACAATACGTTATAGAATGCAATACCAAGTTATTTGAAAAAACAATTCCATTGCAAAAAAATTTGAATTACGTAATCGCGCGTGCCGCAGTTCAGGGACGGATTAAGAAAAAAATACTTTTATCTGACAGGTACATGACAGTACGTTCGGTTTCCGATGTTGTTGTTAAATAATGGAGTATTTTTTCAATAGGTTATCGATTTTATACAAAGTGAATTTTATTATTTGTTGCTTAAATATTTTGTTGATCAAAATCGTAGAAAGGTTATAATGTGCGTAGTCTTTCCTTAATTTTATTATGCCTAGTCTATACATATAATAAAATTCTAACTAAGCCGAATCTGTACATTAAATATTTTTTGTAAAATCTTATTGAAATAGACATTATTATCGATACAGAGGCCGAATCTATAGATTTTTAGAATTTTTGTCTGTCTGTCTGTCTGTTACCGCATCACGGAAAAACCACTGGAGGGATTTTGACGAAATTTGGTATGGTGATAGCTGGTTATCCGGGTTAACATATAGGATACTTTCTACCACGGGAAAATATCTCATTTCTGAGAAAAAATACAAAAACTGCAATGTTAGAGTATACTAATATATAAATCCTAAGAAATTGGTTTTTGGTCCTCTGAACGCGGGCGGCGCCGCGGGCAATGCTAGTATAATACAAGATCTGTGATTATGCCAAAAAAATGTCTTTATATTAGTGCATGTGCGTGGCTTCACATAGTGTTTGATGTAAAGGAAATATTAATATTGAATAAAAAAGTATGTACTACGAAATAGTTTTTAAAAACAATTGTAGTTACTTTAGATATTACGAGTAATTTAATCCTTAGTTTACTGGTACAAATACTCCATTTGTTTGAAATAAACGGTTTTTCTCAGTAAACGTGCCTAGGTATTTTCTATTTTTGAAAAACTGCGTCCGATGACATATGTGTAATATAATAATGTGCAAAAAATAAAACATACCTTGGTGATCATGACTCCACTCAGTACAACAAGAAACTTTTAATTCTGCTATAATTAAAAAGAATATCTATAAAGGATCGATACAGACACACGTTCTACAGATAAACAACACACGTACATACACACATGCAAGCATGCTTAGTTCGATTATTGTTATAATATCTTAATTCTATCAATTAAATAATTTTGCTTATAGCTTTTCTTACTTAACTACATTCAAAACCGGTCATTTGTGTCTAAAACCACGTACATTAGAAATACCACAATTCCGAACTCATTTCGCTGAGCATTCTTTAAGCAAAACTGCGTATAAATCACAAAAACCCATAAGATACGTGTGTAATTTGTAAAATGACATGTTCTCCATTCCCCATTACCTGTGTTTTATTGTGTCATAACTGTATGGATAGGCTATTAATGCGGCATTACGTCGTACAGTGGAGTTCGTATCTGTGTTACCTGTTTGCTAACGGTTTGTTTGGGAAATTTTGAGAATTATCTCGTGAGTTATAAGTATAACTTACTACGTTTTCCCGCGGTTCAACACGTGTAGTTGATTTATGTATTACTATACTTTAAAAAATAATAGTTTATTTACTTAATTATATGTACAAAAAATGTACACTTAATTATTAATGTACAAATCATGTCCGCGCGGAATAATGGCAACAATGCTAGTCGCATTCCCAAGCTGAATGGCAATGCCGATTGTTTGGGCGAAAACGTCTTACAATTAATCGATTTGATTGTGCAATGACGAGATTGAAGAGGGATGTTAGAGTACGAGTACATTCGGATGTGTGTAACTATGTTAAGAGTGGAATTCAATTGCTTTATATTTTTTATGTCCCTTTTCATTCACACACCTTGAGATCTAGACTCAAGAAATAATAAATAAATATGTTGAGACATTAACACACAGCACTATCTAGTTCCATGGTAAGCATTATAAACACCCATGACTGAAGTACAAACATTCGTGCTCATGACATAAATGAATTCCCCCAGCGGGACTCGAACCAGCGACCGCTGGCACAGTAAGCTGGCTCACTACAATTTGAGTCAAACGTGTCGTCAAAATAGAGTCACATAGTCATAAAACTTAGTGTGTTTTTGTAACAAATGTTAGTTAGACGGTAGGTACTTGGAATTTAACTTCATATGGTTATTTTACAAACATTTGTATTTATTTACAGGATTTACTCAAATTGTACATCGGATTTTACCTGCTTGCTAATGGAACTCGTACAGTCTTTTTTCTCAATTATCCCATGAATGATGACGCTATAAAATGGCTTTGATCGAAGTTTTTGCGATATGTTTTTAAAATATTTCCTCCATTACTTATACACGGTTTTGGTCGTTCAGTTTGTCTATTTGTAAAAATTGAAGTTATCTGAAAACTATTAATTGAATATTGTTTACTTATTTTGCAATTGTTTGTTATCCTTCATTATTTTCTTTGTAAGTTTGTCATCATCGCTAGCCTGATCACCTCCACTGCTGGACATAGGATTCTCTCGAGCCACGGGACTGACTAGCTCTTCTTATTCAATTGCTGATAGCCACCTATAATAATAATAAAAAAAAAACATTAATTATCAGAAAAAAAGTAGTAGGTAACCTACAATTTTTAATTCTTTCCGTTTTTGGACAAAAGTATATTTATGTATTTAGTATGGCTAAAGATAATTTCAGCTGAATTTAGCACCTATGGACTATCATATAATTCTTCACATCACTCACAATTCTACCTATTTTTTATTTAGGTGTCAAGTGGATTACATGAAATACACGTATGTATATTCAATCCACAGAAAAAACCCTTGATACAATATGCGTTCAGGACCATTTACTCTAAATATTTTTGTTATGTTGGGACATTAACACACAGCACCATCCAGTACCATGGTAAGCTACGAGGTTTGTGTTATAGATACCAGATAGTTGATACACTACATATATATATATATATATATATATATATATATATATATATATATATATATATATATATAAATACATACATATTAAAAATATAAACGTAATTTATAAGTAATTACTTAAAAAAAAACAATATTAATATATTCTCCATCCAAAACAAATGGAGTAAATAGAAAAATGAATGGTAGAAAAATAAATTTAATTAAGTGAGTTACATTGAAAACCATCCGCATAGAGAACTTAATGCGGGTAATGTTGCGGCCAATCCGAGCTTAGTCCGCATAATGCAGTTCATACGTTACTTCTTTAACCTATAACCTCTAATTAACAAGTCAGACGATTTATAAACGATTCTCGTAATATTATATTAGCTTTTGTATGCTTTTCTATAGAAAGCACTAGTTTTAAGTAATAGTTAGTATAATTAAATTGTTTCTGTTGTGGCATTTTGTGAGTTGCTTTTGCCTGATTATTCTATAAGAATGGTAATGGTTGAGAGATAAGTTCACTTTTGTATTCAATTTTCTGTTAATTTTTGTAATTTTTGTTTTTGTGTTGTGCAATAAAGAGTAGGTATATATATGATTTCTGAATGTATGTTTGTATTTTAATTATAGATAAGTACACCATTATCTTTTATTATTACTTTTATCTGATCTTAGCTTTTGAATTTCTAAAACAAAATACCTACTCGATTTTATGTGGATATGTAAATGTTTATAATATTTTCAGAATGGATAATATTATCAATTTCGTTATAAAATCTTTAATGAGAGTCACGTTGTAAAGTTCTTAGACGAAAGGAAGATAAACTCGCCGTAATTAAATTCAACAAATTTTGTTACCGAAAATAAGATGTAAGAATGAAATTTATGTACGCAATAAAGTCATGCCGCTAGCACCCCATCGCAGCGTTGGCCCATCAAGCATTTTTACGAGTTAAATTTGTTTATACGTTAACCCCCTGGCTTTAGGTCAGATCTGTAATACACTGTATTACGTGTTTTATCTATTTTGTATTTTCTTGTATGCTCCTAACATGTTTTAACTATGAGGAAATAAAATAAGAACTTTACAATAATTGTTTAAGGCAAAATTCAATTGCTACTTAAAGCTTAGTAGGTAAACAGCTAAGTTTGTACATACTCGTATGTAGGTTATTAGAAAGTGAATAAGCGTTTTTATTTTCCACTTGTAATAAGACTATGCATGTTAAGTTGCCGCTTACTGCACTTTTGTTTTAAACTCATCAATCAAAAAAACAATACGTAGTCACCTCTTTAATTCATTAATTGTCCTTGAAGCAAAAGTAATATGTATTCAGCCCTTTTTTAACGAAAATATCAGAGGTGCGAGACCCGGGATTTGAACCTGCTTCACTCGGTTTCCCAAGTGAGCGCATTACTACTGGGCTACCATTGTCTATAAAAGTAGTATCATCAAACTTAAATAATCGATTTCCATCAAACTTCCGACTCCGACTTTTTTCTGGCAACATTTTTGCTGAAAATTATGGAATCGTTTTATATTTACGGTAGGATGATTCGTTTTTGTAAGGTTCCCCCAAAATTAGGGATGCGATGAGTGAGGCGCGAAACGTATTGATGGAGTGGATCAGAATATTGTGTACTAACAGAGAGAAAGTTCTCGCTTCAGACCTTTCAAGAATTTTCGTTATAACTTGATCTAATATTCTTCCCCTAATTTAGATTTTCTACAAAGGCTTATAATAAATTGACTAGTTTCAGTTCTCTTCTACACAGTACATTCATTTAATACCGTAGGTATACATACTCGTATGTATTATTACCGTATGTTATTCATTTTATACATTTTCTTTTAAAATGTTTCATTTGCATATATTTATTCCTTAAATTTTTAACTAAATATGTATGTAGGGCTTATCGATTTATAAAAATTAACTGCTATTTTTTTTAATTCACAAACAATTGTTAAAATTCCACGTCTAAAATGGGTAAATCCGTAGCGTTAATATCGGAAGCAAATATTTGATAGGTATATTTAATATGCCTGGTGTTTAAAATTATTAAATAAATAATCCATTATAAGGAACTAAAAGAAGCGAAAATAATAATCACTTTTATATTCTTCTTCTTAAATCTTCTTACGGAAACATTGCATAAATAACTATTGCTTGAGTAAAAAGATTAAGTATCTTTAAATTTAAACTTCAGATAGTAGTTAAAGAACTAAAAAGCTATTTCGAACTACTTTGGACTTTCCACCCGTCCCGGTCACCTCATTTTCAATGGAAGCGCATCTGTGTAATTTACGAGATATTTGTTAGTCGAGTTTGTTCTATTCGATTGGAATGTATAGGAATCAGAAAACCTAGACCCTTGCGTGATGTATGAATTGAAATACAAATTTTATATGGAATTTGGACAAATTAAAACAACTCGACCTGCTTATTTCTTTCTGCTGCTACAATTTCAACACGAAATTGTATAAACTCATTTAGGTCGTCATTTGACTTGAAAAGAGGGCCGAATTGAAAAAGTTTGTACAATTATAATTTCTGAAACGGTGCGCCTCCTACAATGTATTCTTTGCTTATTGAGAGCATTATCCTTACAAAAAGTACATAATAGGAAAAGTTTCGTTCAAAAACGAATTTTATCAAACTAAGTTCTAGGCTTAATAGCTTTTAAAGTACCTCATTTTATGTAAAAAATTTCAAATTCGTGTTAATTTTCATTGATGAACATTTTTTTTTTAAACTTTTGGAATATTTACAAGTTTTATTAGTTGTGTAATTAAGTTTTTTACTGACTCTTAGTGATACTGAAATTTTAACTCCGTTTACTTGGAATTTAAGTTAGAGTTAATTTTAACAAAACTTTTCTTGCTTAAATTAAATTGTCTTTTAATAAATAGACGTCCCCCTCAGTGTCTCGCAGAGGACTTCTACTATTATCCGCAAAACGTGACTCGATCAACGCTGTCTGGCATCGCCGCTTACCGATCCTCCCTAACTCTAGACTGGTTAGCGGCAGAGGACTCACGTCAAAGGGAATTGGCATCTGCTTTTGCAACCGAAATGCCCCCCGTGAAAGTCATTAGTACAGATTGTATAGCATATCCACGACCAGCACCTGGAAAAATTGGAAGGCTTATGTTAGAATTGCTAAAGTGAGCATTGATTTTATCTTATTAAACAAAATTATGTTCCTACTATAATGTCTTGGTTTGAATATTTTTTATTTACATTTTTTACACGCAGCTAGCTAGCAGTCTGCATAATTTTCGTTGAATGTTTCTTCGTCAACTTGTTTTATTCTTTTTAGTTCGTTTCTGACGCAGTCGGGGTTTTTAATATGTATTTTTTTTATTTAAACAGAAATCTAGAAGGCGATGATGGAAGCCTTATTCCAGAACTCATAAAGATTTTGATACGATCTAAGTTGTTGATGGAGAATTCAATATTGGAGACGGAACCAGATTTCGATTCTTTAGTGAAAACGCCAGTGTTAATGATTGGGGAGCCTCACACCACCTTCCCTAGGATCGTGGAGGTGATGTGGATGCTCGTGACTGATCCCGCTACCACCAGGAAATATGGATGGTGTCCTGTTAGCAAGGTCTAAAATTCATTTTACATAGGATCGGATGTATCTATCTTGAATATTTATTACTAAAAGTAGGATAGGACATTTTTTGAATGAACTTAATGTCAAATTTCTATATCTGCTGATAGACGTGAAAATTAAATTTCTTTGGGACACCAAATATAAATCTATACATATATGTAATAAAATTGTATCTAAGCCGAATCTGTACATTAAATATTTTTTGGATTATCTTATTGAAATAGACATTATTATCGAAACAGAGGCCAAATCTATAATTTTTAGAATTTTGTTCGTCTGTCTGTGACCGATCACGGAACAACCGCTGGACAGATTTTGACAAAATTTGTTATTATGATAGCTGATTATCCAGGTCAACATAAAGGATACTTTTTACTGTGGGAAAATATCTCATCTCTGACAAATCTATACTAAACGTTAAAACGTTAAGTAGGGGCAAACCCGAGGGGAGCGAGGGTGAGTCGCTAGTAAAATACTAAATTTTTAGGCTATTTAATGTCATTAAATTGATCCTTGAATTATTGTTTATAATTCTTCCAAGCTTGCAGCACACATGTTTTTTTACTGATTTTTAAATTGCTAAGAATATATTTAGATAAAAGTTATAGGTATATGTTATAGGATAAAATACAAAATGGACGTATAAAACGTTGAAAATCTCTATATTCGGCCGGGTTATGGATACATTTTATCAGAAGATGAAAAATCAACCCTCAGAATAATTTTATTACGTCTTAAAAACTTAGAAGCATTTTCAAAGATAAGACTAAACTAAAGTTATATTATGCAAACGATACCTTGGGTTTCTTAAAAGCTCAATTATAGCACGGTCGGCTTATCAAGTTACTGGGCACAACCTTAGCACCATAGACTAATGTTCAAACTTTGTCATAAAATAAGCTTTATACTGTGGATATTGTGAAGGGGTTTCATTGCTTCACACGATTTCCCTTGTGGGGTAAACAGAGAGAACATTGTAATATCCTTCGGAGAAATAGTCTTCTGTAAATTTAACTACTTATACTAGCTAATAAAGTTTTAACTGATATAGAATATTCGGACTATTTCAAATGATAGGTAAAATTTCATGAAGTTTATAAGTTATTTTTTTCTAATTTTTATTAAAGTTGCCCATATGGAATACTAGCGAGTCACTCTCGTTTTATTCTTATGTATGAGCTAGGTATATTATTGTAAAGTTTCATTAAAATTGGTACATTCAGTAGTTTTTGCGTGAAAGATTAACGAACATCCGTACATCTATATATCCTAACAAACTTTCATATTTATAATATTCGTAGGATTATAAGAACCTCATTTTAATTTTATATTTTTTCATTTAGGTCAATAAATTTCTAATGTTCTCGAAGCCAGTGGATATAGCAAAGCAAATGCGATCTCTAGACATGGTGATGTCTCGCGCGCGATTCATAATGGAAGAATTTATACAAAATGTCACACCGATGAATATGTATCAAAAGAAAACAAGACAGCAGGTAGATAACAAGTATCTTATAGTATTAATTTATGATTTGATTTCATCGTATGGAAGCTATCCATCTAACTTATAAAAATAAAGCGAATATTTAACAGTTTATGTAGTTATATTTGGTTTCGCCTTCGGTACACGAAAGCTGAAATTATTTGATTTCCTTGTTGTTTCTGAAGTTTAAAGACCATAACATGATAAATATTTTGAATATTTTGCCGGGTGACTTAACCAATTATAGCTTGTTTATTTTTATAGAGAACTAGCATTGCCCGCGGCTCCACTTGCGTTCAGATGACCAAAACCAAATTCTTAGGTTTTACATATTAGTATACTCTTACAATGCAGTTTTTGTATTATTTCTCAAAAATGAGATATTTACCCGCGGTAAAACGTATCCTATATGTTTACCCGGATAACCAACTACCATCATACCAAATTTCATCAAAATCCCTTCTGTGGTTTTTCCGTTATGCGGTAACAGACAGACAGACAGACAAAAATTCTAAAAACCATAGATTCGGCCTCTGTATCGATAATAATGTCTATTTCAATAAGATTTTCCAAAAAATATGTAATGTACAGATTCGGCTTCGTTACAATTTTATTATATGTGTAGATAGCTTGCTTTCCAATACAAACTTTCATTCCCATTTTCACCCCCTTAAGGGATGATTTTCGGGATAAAAAGTATCCTATATCCTTGCCAGGGTCTCAAACTATCTTCTTACCAAATTTCATCTAAATCAGTTCAGTAGATACAGAGATTACCCCTTACAACGTCACAAACTCACAAACTTTACCTCTTTATAATTAAAGTATAGACAAACGATAAGTGATTTTTGATATAAAAACAACATAAAATATTCCAGATCTTGTTTCGTTTATCTTATATGACAGTAAGTGAGTTTAAATAAACAAAAAATAAACTCTTCAGCTTATAGTTATATTAGGTACATAGAAGTGTCTGTATTATAGTACCTATGTACTTTGTATATACTCAAAAGTCATACATAGAACTTGTTCCTTCTTGGTGAATAACGTAAGATATAATAAATGTTGTTTACAGCCACGAAAGGAAACAACTACTACAAGGCATGCGATGAAACCTCGAGTACATGAAAAGGTTTGGACAGATAAATATTATTTATGACCGATTTTAAAAAAGGAGAGTACTCAATTCGTGTATTTGAGTGTAAGTTTAGGTGATCGATATCTGCAAATGTGAAACGATTTTCATGATTTTTTTTATGGGTTATGTTTTGTAGTTATGAGTGGAATGACACAAGATATGACATATTATAACATCTCGTCTAGTTATTCACCATTTCTTATTAATAATGATTAAGTTAAATATTGAAGGTCTTCTGTATAGATAGTTTTTTTTATTATTTTGTTGGTGAAAATGTGTTAGTGTTAATTAACATGAATATTATATTTCATCTGTTCTGTCTGTTCACTTGCTATAGTTCAAAAATTTCCTTTTAAGGCAAAGAAATACAAAACCTTAATTCGATATTTAAAGTAGTAAAATAAATTTCGAATTACATACTATTTACAAATAAAAAGCAGAAATTACCAATTCTTCATATACACAGTTTGTAATTTTTTATACTTCAAGGCCGCTTTTTCTCATAAACACGAATTTACACAGCCAAGATCGTCGCCCATGCCACAACAATATTCAGGAGTCCTACCAAAGAATCAAGTTTTTAATTCAAATCACTGTTCGGATGTTCCTGTGAAATTGTTTTTGTTTTTACCGATCTTGTTGTTTCTTTATTAAATGTTGTTTAAATGTTAAAATGTTTTATTGTTGTTTTGAGATACGGAGAAGGCTTTTTAAAAAAAGTTACTAATTATTTAAATAGTAATATCGAGTATATACTATATAGTTATATATAACTAGCGATATACCCTCGCTTTGCTTAGATGCGTCCATTGAGTATATTGTATCCTTCTTGTATTTATATTCCTTGTGTTGATAGAGCTCTATTTGAGTATTAAACCTTATCCAAATCCGTTCAGCCATTTCAGCATGAAGGAGGAATACACACACTGACATCCACATTTAATAGACTATATATTATATTACTACTCCTCTCCCTTGGGTAGTGGCATGATGATAATATATAGCCTTCCTTGACAAACGGGCTATGTAATACAAAAATAAATTTTCAAATCGGATTTGTAGTTCATGAGATTAGCGCGTTCAAACAAACAAACAAATTTTGCTTCCTTATAATATTATATAGTATAGATAATAGTGAGATTTAATTAACAAATAAAAGTAAGTATTTATCAGCGGTGTGTCACTGACCAATGCAGCCAATTTACAATTAATTTTCCTTCTCCATTGTACTATAAATGACATTTAAAGCGAAATTGAAAATCTTATTAATAATTTATGATGCAAACTGAACGTCATGGACTGTAATTAAACATAATTTGTTTTCAATTATCGCTGTGTAGGTATTTTGTATAAATATAAATCAATTTTAACTGAATGTTTTATAATCTCGATATAATTTATGTATTTAAAATTAATAAAAGCAAATATAAACGTTATAATCTATTCAATACAGCGAGGCTATCTTAATATATATAATAAATAATTCTTTTATACGTGTGTTTGTTAACCTACTCCTCCTAAAGGGCTAGACCGATTTGGATGAAATTTTAAGTGTACATTTCAATGGGCTCCTGGATGGTTTGAAAACACAAATGGACCCAGTAGGTGGCGCTGCAGTGGGTGTGACACTATTTTTTTATAAAAGACTTCATTTTCCGAGCAATAAATAAATTTAATTGTTGATTATTAAATTTAATCGATGTGTGTATGTATGTTCCCTTTGGACTCCACAACTGCTGGAGCGATTTTGATGACATTTTCAGGTAATCTTCAGATTAACCCAGCGGGTGGTCCTGTGAATTTTGTTAGCGATCGGAAGATTGGACGCGGGCAAAGCCGCGGGTACTGCTAGTATTAATTTAAATAGTTATTTTTGTAGGATTCTAATCCAAAAGCGTCTAAGCATTAGAATTAGAAAAATCCTCCTTTGTGAGGTTTCATAACGTACAGCTACACCGTTACATTTTATATCTTTATCTATACATATAATAAAATTCTGAGTCGAATCTGTAAATTTAATTATTTTTTGGAAAATCTTATTGAAATTGTCATTATTATCGATACAGAAGCCGAATCAATCTATAGTTTATAGAATTTTCTGTCTGTCTGGGAATGCATTACGAGAAAACCACTGGACAGATTTTGATGAAAAGCTGGTAATCTGGGTTACTTTTACCGCGAGTGATTGATTTTACTGAGAAATCTATACTAACCGTTAAAACGTACCAACGGACGAACCCGAGCGGAGCGAGGATGAGTCGCTAGTTAATATAATATTTCTGTAAGCTGATTGACAAATTGGTAATAAGAAAGATTTTTTTTGACACAAAGGGCTTATGTTGGTATTATCGAAATCGGTAAAGATAAATATTGATTAGAAAATTAGTAACGAAGCGTAGGCAGGTGTGTGGAGGCGTATTTTTTATGATGAAATATTATATATACAGATACTACTATTTTAGTTTTTAATAAATATTTATTATCTATATTTATATTATCTATAGTAATTTCAGTTTTAAGTCAAGTTAGACAATTTGGAATGAATGAAAAAATGCTTTTCTCCCCATTTGGAAAGAATTAATGAACTCAATAATGGTTTCTGTGGGCAATTAACTTCGGCCTTTGAGCAGGAGCAAATTACAATGAGTGGACTAAAACATGAGATATGGGGTCGCGAATGTTTTATGTACTGTTTTACTTTTTTTTGGTGGTAAGTTATGTAGCGAAATATTTAAAACACTTTATTTAGTCTAAATGAGTTCAAGCAAAGTCTGATGTAGGTAGTGGTAGGTCATTGGGAACGCGCTTGCTTGGGAAACCTGTAAAGCAGGTTCAAATTCCAGGTGACGAATTTGAACCGCATCACAAGTATTTTCATTTTAAAGTGTCTAAGAGAAACTAGCAAGTTTTCGAAAGACATGTGCAATCCTCCAACGCGAATTTCACTGGCATAGTGGACTGTGGCCTGATCTCCTTCGCATTGAAAGGAAGCCCATGTATATAAAAATCTAATCTAGTTGCACTGCTTTTAATCTGAAAATGTGATGAAGGTGGTGCCCTGTGGGTTCTAACCCCTACCAGAAACAATGAATCTTACAGCCGAATGAAATTATTAGACACAGAAGTACCAATTTGTCGTATAACTTACTATGCTGTGTATACGAAAATTAACTAATGTCTTTCGAAGGCATATTTCGAAGATTTTATTTATTGTCCCATTAAAATAAAGACCTTAATCCCTCCACGACCGCTGACACGCCGGCGTGTCAGTTAACAATAGAATTCTTAGAAAAATTAATTTCTTAGAATCTGGAGGTGTTAAAGAGCGATATGATATGAAATTATAGATATGTACCTATATTGTTTCAATATGCGTGTAATAATAATAGATCTACATTATTTTAGTGGCCTACAAGTACAACGGATTTAAATGATTTAGACACAGACTTTTCCCGCGAGGACAGATTCAATATGCAAAGACCAAACGACGACGAGCCATGTCTGCGAGTCCGTCCCACTAATGGAGATATTATTAAACGATTTCATGCCATATTGCCATAGTAAGTTATTTTTTTATTTAATTTATGATAAAACTAGCAGTACCCGACTTCGCCCGCGTTCAAACTTCCGTCAATTTGTTTTTACAATAATGTATGGAAGTCGGCCCGATTTGTTGACATTTATGATTACTGCTCTACTCTCTTGGGTAGTAGCATGATTATATATAAGCTATAGCCTTTCTCAAAAAATGGGCAATTTAATGCAATAAGAAGTTTTCAAATCGGATCAGTAGTTCCTGAGATTAGCGCGTTCAAACAAACAAACTGTCTATTTATAATATTAGTATAGACTATAGAGTATAGATTATTTTGACGTAAAATTACTAAAACTTGAATTTCTAAAGTACAAGTTATTAATTTGTACTGTATTAAAAATATGCAAATTTTTTTTTTTAATTCACTTAATTTTTTCATTTGCAAAATGGACAATTATCGTTCGATTTTTGGTTTTTTTAATTTTATATGGTCAATTTATGTAAAAACAAACGCTTTCGGGATCGAATCCGGCGCATGGCCAATGCCAGTCGTACACGCTACACCGCTCGTTTTCGGGAAGTATTTAAGATAGTGAAAAGCTTTTATATAAGGAGACAAAAGTTTACTTTTGCAATTTTCAACCGTTTTCGTATAGCAACTTAACTGCATAAGTTTCGAAACTAACTTCTGTGCAATTTTAAGTTATTTCTTCAGTAGCGTAGTAGTGTGAGGGAGATGTTTATATATTATGTTTTATTCGTCATTTTGTAGTGAAATGTGTTATTTTTATGTGGCGATATTGATTATTATTTGTCCACTTCAGGTTCGTTCCTAGGTGATTCTTTAAATTACATAAATTTTTTTATTTATAAACCAATTGAAATAAAACGAGTACTAAATATTAAGTAAAGCTTACCACAATATATTAGTGAAAACCGCACCCAAATCGGTTAAGCCGTTTCTGAGATTAGCGCGCACACGCGCACAAACAGATGAAAATCCTATAAACCATTGTTTTGGATTCTATTGCGTTAATAAAGACCCATAATAATAGTTTTTCTCAAATATCTTCCATATACACTCAGCAAATCAGTTACAATTTTACTAGATTTTTTTTTAATAAAATATGATAAAGGAGAATATGCAAATTCTCTGCGTGCTTGTACAAAGTTCAGTCATTAGATGTGTGAAATTATAGCGTTTTGTAAAATAATTTAAGCTCACTAAATAACGGGGAAACTTTCTGAATGAATACTGTATACGAAATAACTGGTACATATAATTAACTTTAGTTTTGAACATATCGTTAATGTTTAACATTTAAAATATATTTCTCGTTCAAATTTACAACAAATTTAATAATACAAAATGCTCGCTCAATTTCATTTAACATGCTTAGGAGCGGTTTATATGCAATAAAGTGTAGTTTTACTTGCGAATTTGTCTGAAAATTTATGTAAACGGGCGATGGGTGGTTTGTTTATGTTTCATTACCGTTAAAGCGTTCTACTTTAAATAAAAATGGGTCGAGTGTTAATGCTTTCATATGAAATGCTGGCCTTTGTTTGTTCCGGAGACAATACTTCTGGGACGCCACTCGAAACCGCTGCCTAAACACTGACGTTTTGACGTGACCCGAATCTTCAAGAAACGTACATTTTTAATATGAAATATGTGGTTATTTATAGATTAATTGTAGTAATAAATATGTTATAATATCTAATTATAGCAAAATGTTGTCTTTTAACGTCGCTCTCGCTTCGTCGAGCTTTAATGTGATACTCATTCCTAGATACATTCAAATAAACTTATTGATTGTACTCGTCGTGCTGAGACTAATAAAGCTCAAACTATCTGATATAATTAAATTGGAGTATGAACACAGATGGTTTGATATATATATATATATATATATATATATATATATATATATATATATATATAATATATATATAATAATAATAAAAAACAATATTTTGTAAAAAAACCAATTTCATTTTATTATTTCCATAATAACTATGATTCATATCATCTATTTGTAATTTTATTTAACTGTAATACTTACCAATTATATAAAATTTTCCTTACATGATGTTATCTTCGTGAATAAAGGCTTATTATTATATCTGATAGTTAATTCAATATTATACTTATATGTATTATGTAATTTCTTTAAGGAACGAGCGAAACGTATGTATGTATAAAAAAATTGTAACAGATCAATTCGAATATAGGGTATACACTAATATATATATATATATATATATATATATATATATATATATATATATATATATATATATATATATATATGTAGGTACACACGTAAAGGTACGTATGAAACTAAGGCAATAACTAATAATGTCCTTCCGAATTAAGTCGATTTGACTTTAACTTTGTTAAATTAAATAGAAGAAGTTATTTTTTCGTCAGTTAGCTTTGTAGCCTCAAGGATAAATATTATGATATTCTCGAGGGAGCTAGAAGACGAGACTGCGGTCTAGACGACATTTAAATTTAAGTATGATTCAAAAATCTTTTTATAACAAACCTTGCTATTTTTTACGGCGTTGCCCGCGCGTATAATTATAATATTCGTAATACAAATTTCCTTACATATTTACTTGAAACGTAAATGTCTCATGGGAGCCGCTAAACAAAGCTGTAGTAAAATAAAAAAATAGATGTGGCACTAAATACATTTAAAGTACGCACTTAAATCTTAGTTAAACGGTAATGACCTAAGCAATGACAAAATGCTGAAAACTGAGTTTTCCGTGCAATTCTTTATATTAAAGTTTAATTATAATATTCAATATCGAACCATAATAAAATATATAGCACTAAAAAGTTTTATAGGATTTTTATATATATCAATCTCTAGAGGACCTTAAATTTCTACGATATGACATAAAGACGTTCCAGACGATTTCATTTGATGCGGGGCTATTCTATACGAATACAGCCATTCATGGAATATGTAGGTATTCGATATCTAAGAGGGTATTTGATAAATATGCCATAGTAGTCGATAAAATTAAAATTGCTTTTAGCTAAAAAATAAATCTATAATCTTTGAACTTAAAAAAAATAACACTTTTTAAAAAAAATGTGTTGAAAGGACAAATATCGTCATGTAATAAAATATTATTATAGTAATACTAACGACTCACCCTCGCTTCGATCGGATTCGTCCCGAGGTACGTTTTAACGGTTTGTATTTAATGAAAATGGCGGTAAAAAGTAGCCTGTGTCAAACTCTAGTCTTCCAACTATCTCCACACAAAAAACACTCCAATTCGTCACTCTATTTCGACGTGAAAGAAGGACAAACAAACACACTTTCACGTTTATAATATTAAGTATAGATGTCATTCCCCTAAGTGGATACCTATTCTTCAACGATTACAAAATGACAGCTCTTTTTTTCTCTATATTATATATATATATATATATATATATTATATATATTATATATATTATATATATATATATATTTATATATATATATATATATATATATATATATATATATATATATATATATATATATATATATATATATATATATATATATATATATATATATATAGAGAAAAAAAGAGCTGTCATTTTGTAATCGTTGAAGAATAGGTATCCACTTAGGGGAATGACATCTATACTTAATATTATAAACGTGAAAGTGTGTTTGTTTGTCCTTCTTTCACGTCGAAATAGAGTGACGAATTGGAGTGTTTTTTGTGTGGAGATAGTTGGAAGACTAGAGTTTGACACAGGCTACTTTTTACCGCCATTTTCATTAAATACAAACCGTTAAAACGTACCTCGGGACGAATCCGATCGAAGCGAGGGTGAGTCGTTAGTATTACTATAATAATATTTTATTACATGACGATATTTGTCCTTTCAACACATTTTTTTTAAAAAGTGTTATTTTTTTTAAGTTCAAAGATTATAGATTTATTTTTTAGCTAAAAGCAATTTTAATTTTATCGACTACTATGGCATATTTATCAAATACCCTCTTAGATATCGAATACCTACATATTCCATGAATGGCTGTATTCGTATAGAATAGCCCCGCATCAAATGAAATCGTCTGGAACGTCTTTATGTCATATCGTAGAAATTTAAGGTCCTCTAGAGATTGATATATATAAAAATCCTATAAAACTTTTTAGTGCTATATATTTTATTATGGTTCGATATTGAATATTATAATTAAACTTTAATATAAAGAATTGCACGGAAAACTCAGTTTTCAGCATTTTGTCATTGCTTAGGTCATTACCGTTTAACTAAGATTTAAGTGCGTACTTTAAATGTATTTAGTGCCACATCTATTTTTTTATTTTACTACAGCTTTGTTCAGCGGCTCCCATGAGACATTTACGTTTCAAGTAAATATGTAAGGAAATTTGTATTACGAATATTATAATTATACGCGTGGGCAACGCCGTAAAAAATAGCAAGGTTTGTTATAAAAAGATTTTTGAATCATACTTAAATTTAAATGTCGTCTAGACCGCAGTCTCGTCTTCTAGCTCCCTCGAGAATATCATACTTATCCTTGAGGCTACAAAGCTAACCGACGAAAAAATAACTTATTCTATTTAATTTAACAAAGTTAAAGTCAAATCGACTTAATTCGGAAGGACATTATTAGTTATTGCCTTAGTTTCATACGTACCTTTACGTGTGTACCTATATATATATATATATATATATATATATATATATATATATATATATATATATATATATATATATATATATATATATATATAGGTAATAATGTTTAGTATTAATGTTTAGTATTCTTGCTTTTGTTCGATTTATTCCTGATAAATTTTAAGTTCACTTAGTTTATGTTTTTAGTGGAAACTTTATTGGCTTAAGATTTTTGTTTAGAAGTATTTAACTAAATTTTATTAACTATACGCTGTATGTTTCCCAATGATAAATAAATAAAATAAATAAAATAAAAAATATATATATATATAATATATATATATATATATATATATATATATATAGATATATATATATATATATAGATATATATATATATATATATATATATATATTATATATATATATATATCTAATATATAAAATTTCCATGTCACAATGTTAGTTACCGTACTCCTCCGAAACGGCTTTACCGATTTTTACCAAATTTTATATGCGTATTCAGTAGGTCTGAGAATCGGCTACTATCTATTATCCATACCCCTAAGTGATAAGGATAAGGGTGGTCCTCCCAGACCCCACCCCAGGGACGAACCCGAGCGGAGCGAGGGTGAGTATATATATATTAGTGTATACCCAAAAACAACCAAGTATCTAACTGAGACCTCAAATGATATTTCGAATTGATCTGTTACAATTTTTTTATACATACATACGTTTCGCTCGTTCCTTAAAGAAATTACATAATACATATAAGTATAATATTGAATTAACTGTTAGATATAATAATAAGCCTTTATTCACGAAGATAACATCATGTAAGAAAATTTTTATATAATTGGTAAGTATTACAGTTAAATAAAATTACAAATAGATAATATGAATCATAGCTATTATTGAAATAATAAAATGAAATTGGTTTTTTTTACAAAATATTGTTTTTAAATATTGTTTTTAGGTAGGTACTATTTAATTATTTTTATTGTTTTTTTTTATATCTAATTATTCGATCTAACTATTAGATATAGTATTCTTAAATTCAGGCTATGAAATATCTAAGATAAAAAATGTTTATGATTTTCATAAAAATAATTAAATATTCTAAGTCTCTTTTGTTTTTTTACTAAGATTAGAAATCTAAACCTTTCAAAAAGCTAACAAGTAACAACCCTTAGAGACCAACGGCTGCCTATTTTTTGTGCTTATTTACTAAATAAATTGCTTCATAAAATTAAATTTTGAATCTAATTAGACTATAAAATATTTAATTTATAACGGTTTAGATATAATTTAAGAGTTATAAGGGCTATAGTTCATATCTTTCATACTAATTTTGTTTATATGTTTAATTTGAACTCGACTGTGTTGAAGGGAGTTAGTTAATCTTGTATATAAATAAAAATAAATTTTCTATGCGTTCTTAAACCATTCATGCAACTCAAAGCAACTCCATGGTTGTATGGACTGCTTCGGCAGACCTACCGTTCGGGGCGTCGTGGTTGAGTGCGTAAGCGATGTTCGGTTGCATTTTAGTGGGCAGTACCGACTTTGCCAGTGACTATGGATGCTGGTGGTATGCGTAAATGCATTTCCCAACCATAAAAAAAATACTTTGTTCAAAACTTGTTTGTTTTAACTTTTATAGAAATAAATATATAAGTATACTTGCTTATTACAGGTATTTACAGGTCTATTGTTCAATTTGAACTTGATACTTTAAATAAGATTTGACTTCAATTCTTTAAACACGTGCCTAGATCTCATATTTTTCAATGTTGTCTCAATATTCGTACTCGTTTATATTCAGACGTCGCATCATTCTGAGAACATAGGAATATACTTCTCTGGTGGTATAACAAAACTAGTATTAGAAGTAATAACTATGTAGATTTACTGCAGTCAAACCATAAAATAGATGGGTATTTTATATAAATATACTACTTTTTTATAAGTTAGACAAAGTTTATTCTTTACTTTTACTTCTTTACTTTTACGCGGATTTTGTTTACAATTTCATGGGTTTTAATTTTTTTCTATTCTTTTTTCTAAAATAAAAGTAGCCTAAGTTACTCCTTATAACATCAGCTATCTGCCAGTGAAAGTCCCGTCAAAATCGGTCGAACCGTTCTGGAGATTAGACGAAACAAACTGACTGACAAACAAAATTGTTTTTTCTTATAAGGACCGTATATACTTTCAATTTACATTTATTAAAAAGTTGTTATTTTGACATTACAAACAGACACTTTTCAATTTTATTTATGTGTATAGATATCTTTTTTTCTACTGTACAATTTTTTCTTACCTTGATATTTTAAAAGTGAAGCTCTGATAAATCCGTGAAGCATGATATTGAAAATAATTATGTAATTGAAAAAAAAACAAAAATATTTTTTATAATTTTCTTTTGACATTGGCAATTACATTGACCTTTAAATTCTTCTCACTCCGTCTACGTACATACATATACATATATTCGCTTCGGGTTCGTCCCTAGACAACGAATCTATCCCACAGGAACTGTATATTTTTCCGGGATAAAAAGTAACCTATGTGCTGTTCCAGACTATAATCTATTTCTGTGCCAAATTTCATCCAGATCAGTTCAGCATTTCTGGCAAGAAAGAGTGACAAAACATCTATCCGTCCATCCTCACAAAGTTTCACATCTATAATATTAGTATGGATTAGTATGGATAGTTTAAATATTTAATATTTCTTTTAGTTTCGACAAAGACCATTCAAACTCGGCGTTCCTGCGTAAATTCCGCGGGACTGTGTACGGGATGTCGGACGGCGAAGACTTGTTGGATAAAGAAGCCGCTTTCTATGCGGCGGTGCTGACGCCTTTGATCTTTTTACAGAACTATCGCGATACTTGGTGCCTTTTGGAGCGGGTGAGATGTTTTTGTATTAATAGTAAAATATTTATCAAACAAATGCAATTTTACTCAATAATATTTTAAGATTGACTGGTTTTTGATTTTTTTTTTATAATTATGTAGGAATGTATTTGAACCATAAACTAAAAGTTTCTTTTTCGTAAATCTTCTTAACGGTTGATCTACGGTATAGAGTCTATTTAATGAGAAGATTACGAGTACGATATTCGAATCGCACGACTCAGAAATTATGACTCAACTTCGATGCTTAATATCGATCTAACTCGTAAATTAATGTAAGCTATAGTGACAAAAAATTAGCTACAAATAGAATTTTTATACCAATATTACATATAATGTTGAAGAATTTGTATTATAAAATTATTTTTTACATCTAATATATAAAATTCTCGTGCCACAGTGTTTGTAACAAAAGTCCTCCGAAACGGCTTGATCGATTTTTATGAAATTTTGTATGTAAATGATAGGTGGTCCACCCCAAAAAAACTATTTTTATTTTTTGGTCATTTTTTTTTATTTTAAATTTTTTATGATTCGCCATTAAAAATACGTATTAACCTAAATTTTCACCAGGGACGAACCCGAGCGAAGCGAGGGTGAGTCGCTAGTAATATCTAATAAATGTTTGTTGATGCTTTATAAAATATACATATAACTACATATCTGTCCTGTAGTTTATGTAGTTATAACTCTAATTAAATGCAATACGAAGTCTGAAGCCCATAGAAATATATACACAAAATTTCATCCACATTGGTCAGGCCCTTTAGGAGGAGTAGGTTAACAAACACACATACGGAAAATTATATATATTAAGATAATAGAGAAATACATATATTCATTAGTTAATTTTTCCAGTTCCACCGCGCGTTGCGACTGTACCAGGTATCGCATCCCACGGAAAAGCGTTCAGCGCTCAAGTTGCTGCAAAACTTTAGGGCGGTTAATCATAAGGTACGAAATATACTGAGTGAGATATCCTTAACCTTTCATCTTTTACTCGAATATTTGTTTAAACTTCTGTATAATACCACACGTCGTTCACTAGTTTGTTATACCACCAAGTTTTGTGACACTTTGGTGAGAATTTTATTTGCTTTCTAGTAGAAGCTTTTTTTTTTGAATTGGAGCTAGTTTTCATTCTGTTTGGGTTTTTGTTATTTATTTTTGAAAATGTAAAGTTATTATGTTTTAATTTCACAACCATCGTTTTGCATTTTCTTCGCGTGATATCTTGATTATAAAACTTACACTTTTCGTAGACATAATATTTATGTATTATACGTAAAAGCCTTAAGGAAAATATCGCTATACTTATATGATGAAGTTAAATATCTTTTTATTTTTATTTCATTTCAGATAAAATCATTCGTTTGGGATTTACCCGGCCCTCTCTCCATATCTCGACCCCGAACGAGTGAAGCTCCAGAATTAGACGAAGGAGAGATTCACGACAGAAAAGATATTATTTACTTCAAAGAACTCATTAAAAATCTTGGTTAAAAGATATTTTGTTATTTAAACCTGCGGCAAAAGAGGGTGTGCGTTCGATTCTTGTCGAGAGCAATGTCAGAGATCATCCAATACCATACAGTTTAACCTAGTGTAGTATTAACTAGTCTATTATAGAAATTAATTTTTTATCTAACTATTCTCTTTAGATATGTATATTTTGTTATCTTAAATTAATGCTCAATAGTTCTAAAAACAGAGATAAATTTGTATGAAACGATTATATTTTTAAATCTATTTTCCACAAGTAATCTGTTCTAGCGCCCATCTGCAGGCCATTCATACGTCCGAGGCCGGCAATATTCATTAAAACGTAGCGAGAACTCTACAACTAATCGGCCGCCATACATTTAACAGTTTTTTGTAATAACCGCAACGCCGGTGTAAAATATTAGTGACGCTGTTACATGGCTCTTGTAATTGAATTTTTTATCTTTATACTATGTTATCCTTGAAAATAATAGAAATAGGTGCAAAAATTATATTGATACTTAAATAATACCACAAAAAGTACAAAAAAAAACCCACACAAAACACAAAAGAAAATATACCTATATTATAGGCCTTATTGTTAAAAACCATACAAGAAACCTTCAGATGAAGGAGTCCGTTCTTTTATAAAAACAACAATGTACTAGACAAACGTGTCAAATTGAACAAATATTTATTAGTACTTATTTTGCTTGGTAATAATTTTTTAAATTATCTATTATAGTGTAGGTAATGGTAGTAAAAACTAGTGTTCTAGAGCGGTAATGGACTTGAACATTTTCACACAATTACATTCAACAGGATAAGCTGATAAGATACTTCTCTTTCTTTTTTTCTCATCTAATATTATTACGCTGATAATATTAGTAAAGAGTTGTAATAGATAAGGATGTAAACATATGCCATCTTATTATAACTAGCGACTCACCCTCGCTTCGCTCGGATTTCTCGAGTTCGTCCCTTTTAACGGTTAGTATGAAATACAAATCTTCGAATTTCTTGGCTGTTCTGTACTATAATATGCATGTATTATACATATGAACCTTCCTCTTGAATGCTCTATCTATTAAAAAAAACGCATCAAAATCTGTTGCGCAGTTTTAAGGATCTAAGCATACATAGGGACAGACAGATAGCGGGAAGCGACTTCGTTTTATACTATGTAGTGATAATATTAATTCAAAAATGAGTTATAATATAATTTACAATTTCTTTGAAAATATTAAAAACTTAGCCTCAACGATAAAACTGAGCGTAATATATAAAATATCGCTGAAACCGGAAATTCAATTGTGAAAAGTCCATTTCTCCATATTTCAGTAAGTTGAGGTTGAAATAAAATGTTTAAAGTTGGAAGTATCAAATAGCATGTACGCGGTGCATTAGGCGCTTGCACGCTACATCGCCCCACACGTTCGCAGGCGGCGCTACACTGTGCATTATTTCTCGGCCATCGGTTTATACTGACAGCGGAAATTATAGGTTTTCCATAATATTTAGTTTTTTTTTTTATGTTAAATCGCTGTGGGTTGCTATTTATCTTTTTATTATTTATGTCTTTAATAAGAGTATAAGCGGAATACGTTCATAGTTTTTTTAGAAATATTGTTATTTATTCGTTGCTAGCGACTTACCCTCGCTCCGCTCGGGTTTGTCCCTAGCTACGTACCTTTAGTATAGATTTCTCAGGGATGAGATATTTTCCCGCAGTAAAAAGTATCCTATACGTTGACCCGGATAACCAGCTATCATCATACCAAATTTAATCAAAATCTGTCTAGTGGTTTTTTCATGATGCGGTCACAGACAGACTGATAGACAGACAGACAGACAGACAAAAATACTAAAAAACTATGGATTCGACCTCTGTATCGATAATAATGACTATTCCAATAAGATTTTCCAAAAAATATTTAGTATGTAGACTCACTTAGAATTTTATTATATGTATAGATTATTAAGGTTTTTTCAATCGCTTACAAATAGGCCGCACACTAGCGGCAGTCGGCAGTCAGCAATTTTACTGGTTTAATAAAGAGCCGCAGGTGCTGTGACGGAAGCTACGCGAGCGGACACTCGTGCGATGGATGAAATGCCTTTATTACTTTATATTCACAGAGTAAAATGATACAGGACATATTTATACATCACAGTGTCATTAAAATAATTATATGTAAAATTAATCTCAACGACGATATATTAAATGCGAAATTGTGTTTGTTTGTTATAAATTTACGCTGTGAAAATGACGAATAGGTGTTAATTTTTAATTTTTTGCATAGTTTATAAATCTGGTTTTTTATTCCAGTGGAACAAGTTATATTTGTAGGGTTATCTCATTATGTATAATGCGATAGGTTTTTGCCTGCGGCTCTGGTCTCACAGTAAGCGGGGCTGGGATAAAAGGTAATTTTTGTTTGTCCATTATCCAATCTACGTCCTTGCCAAATTTCATCCAAATAAGTACAGCGGTTTTAACGTCTTAGGAGCTGAACCAAGTATTAGATCACGAAAATATTACTATATAAAAATTATGAAGGGCCCAAACTTTTATATTGAAACTTTTTTTTAATTTATATGGTGTTTTTAAAAGGTATAAGAAATTAAATAAATATTTTTTTTGTTTGCTTGGCTTGTCGGCTTAAATATTTTTGGTTTTAGTCTAAATTAAAAATATAGCTGTTTCATTTTAATCAACTATGCATTTATGATTTTAAGATAACATTTGAGTTCCCATTTATTCACAATACCATAATATATAAAGGGATTACAACTTGTACAATAAAAATATTTTTCGAGGGTAGGAGTAAAACACGACACACTATATTTTAACAGCTCTTTATTGTAAATATTGTTTATAATTATTTTTGAATTGTTTTTGTGACACATGCTTTTGTGAGTAAACCACCTACTAATAAGAGTTATCTTTCTTTAATCTACTTTTACTTTGCACTAATTATACTAATATGGAGTCCAGCAGTCAATCACTGTCTACACTCACTGATTTGTTCCATACCAGGATGAATGATTTTCAGCAAGACCTAAATAAGAGTTCAACACCTGTAACAAATCATGCTTTGCTGATCAAAGATCAAAGGTGATCTTTATCTCAATAAAACTTGAATTGTACCTAGTGTAATCACAAAAATATTTGGACCATGCAAAATTCGAACCCACGACCTTCGGCGTAGAAGTAAATACTTGTCAAATAGGTAACAAATATTTGTTGTGAAAGGTATGACGTTGTCCCGACGATAGCTAGTCTGTATTACTAGGAACACCTGTGACAATAAAACTAAAGTGAACATAACTTGCGTCTTTATTTGGTGTCGTAAATTAATGTTTGATTGTAGTCTTTAAAAACATTACATGTCTTTTTCACGATCTCCTACAATGTGTTGAGACGAAAATAGATATTATTAATATGTTATTTTATACTAGCATTGCCCGCGGCTCCGCCCGCGTCCAGATGAGCAATAAAGTAATTCTTAGGTTTTATATATTAGTATACTCTTACATTGCAGATTTTGTATTTTTTCTCAGAAATGAGATATTTTCCCACGGTAAAAAGTATTCTATATATTGACCCGGTTATCCAGCTATGACCATACTAAATTTCATCAAAATCCCTTCAGTGGTTTTTCTGTGATGCGGTAACAGACAGACAAAAAATCTAAAAACTATAGATTCGGCCTCTGTATCGATAATAATGTCTATTTCTATAAAATTTTCCAAAAAATATTTAATGTACAGATTCGACTTAGTTAGAATTTTATATATAGATTATTCAAGTGTGCATGATATATGTATGTAGTAAAATTGTATTGGAATCAAATATATATATACATATATACATAAATGCGTGGAATATTTATGAACAATTTTATCTTTTGTCGTAAACACGAATTTTCGTAAGAATATGCTTTGTGGAGCTTTGGTTCCGTTAATTTCATAACATTTTAGAAAACTAGTCACCTGCTCTCATTTGTTCAAGTTTCTAAGTAAATCCTACAACAGTCTAGCAACCTATGTAAATCATTTGAAGTATCAAGGTATAGTCGATATTATTTTATAATACAAAATCTACCTTTGTGCAGAAAATTACGTCTACTTGGTGTAAAATAAGGACAAACAAACAAACACTCTACAAATACAAACATACATAACTTTACGTTATCCTTGATATTCCTTATTAGTTCCTTTATATGCATTATTCCAAGCGCTACGATCTCTATAAGCACCCTCTCCCATAATTGATGATACGTGGCTGACTGACTAGGTGTCTAATATATGTGTGTGTCATCTCACCCATCTGTTTACTAAATTTCAACTAAATCCAAATCTGCCTAGCATTTTCAATTTGAAGGAGTTACAAACACACAAACACAAACTTTGGTATATAATTACCAATTTAATAAAAAATAATGTTAGTCCCGTTGAGTTATGTTTTTCTCAGGACTTTTTTTCCGAACTGGTAGTAGACTCATGACGTACGGTAAAAATAATTTATAATTTGGTGTCGAATAAAATATTTTAAATTTGAATTTAAAGAAGCACTAAGTACTGTATAGTTAATTACGTATACGTATTTTAAATAAAACTATCTTTTCGGATTATTTCGCGGATTTATTTTGATTTTTGGCTCCCGACGTTTTGCTTTACAGCATCCATGGATGCTGTAAAGCATTTGAAACGTCGGGAACCAAAAATCAAAATAAATCCGCGAAATAATCCGAAAAGATAGTTTTATTTAAAATGTCAAATATTTCGCGTAAATCTAAGAAAGTATTACGTATACGTATTACTAGAATTTCAATATCATTATATCTTGAGCCTACTCGCAGTGACATAATGCCACACAAGTGGCTGGAACTTTATGGTAACATAATTAGAACTGCTCAAACAATTCCCGCAGTGTGCCTCTTGAGACAGTATTACCAACCTAACTAGCCAACATGTCACGAGTTAGCGACAATTTACTTAGAAATTTGGTAACTTACTGACGTAAATTGAAATTAGATATTGTTATTGAACTATATTAAGCACTAGCATTGCCCGCCGCTCCGCCCGCGTTTAGATGACCAAAAACCAAATTCTTAGGTTTTATATATTAGTGTACTCTTATATTGCAATTTTTGTATTTTTTCTCAGAAATGAGATATTTTCCCGCGGTAAAAAGTATCCTATATGTTGACCCGGATAACCGGTTATCACCATACCAAATTTCATCAAAATCCGTTCAGTGGTTTTTCTGTAATGCGGTAACAGACAGACAGACGAAAATTCTAAAAACTATAGATTCGGCCTCTGTATCGATAATAATTTTTATTTGAATAGGATTTTCCAAAAAATACTTAATGTACAGATTCGGTTTAGTTACAATTTTATTATATGTATAGATTATAATAATAATATTTTAATGTGTAAAATTTCATGATTGTCCAAAAAAAATATGATAAAAGTATAGTAGAACTAGCGGCTCGAAAAACAAAAGCAAATCTATCCCACGGGAACCGTTACTTTTTTTACGGTATAAAAAGTAGCCTATGTGTTATTCCAGACTATAATCTATCTCTGTGCCAATTCATACAGATCCGTTCAGCCGTTCTGGCGTGAAAGAGTAACAAACATCCATACTTACAAACTTTTAAATTTATAATATTAATACGGATATAAGTTATGGCATATGGGAACCAAAAATCAAAATAAATGTGCGAAAAATTCCGAAAAGATAGTTTTATTAAAAACATAAGTTTATGAGAACTCATCATAATACTCGTAATTATTATTAAAAAATGTTTGAAGTGCGCGTCCATTGTATTATTTTATCGTATTATAATAAAAAATCTACACTTTTACCTCAGTGTTCCCCACAACGAAATCAATTTTTTCCGAATGGAAATAAGCATGAAATACTTGTATATTTAGTTTTACGCACATTATGTTATGTTGCACATGAATGTTTGTTTTTTTTAACAATAATTAATGAATATAATTAGGTTTTGTATAACTATCAACTATTTCCGGTTTTGCCTATTTCCTTTTGTACATAACCAATTAAAATTATTCACGTTTTATATCCCACTTAGTTTTTAACTAAATCGATTAATTCCATCTTTAGGACCACAATTTTGTTACAAATATGTATGACATCAGTTTTGTGATTAAAAGTAGTACTTACTAAAAAAATATCCTTACAATCGGTTTTCGATTCAATTCTCTTGTTAATGCCTTCAAAGCGTGTCAGTTAAGCACAGATTACTCCATCAATATCACGTAGAATGGAGAAGACATAAAGGAGATTGGTCGGTAAAATAAGATTGTTAAACTATGTATAATAAATATAAAGTGTAAAAAAGGAAGTAATTCCTTTTGGCAAAGATATCGTGTGACGTAGATAGATACAAAAAAAAACGAAGTAGCTTGCGTCCTAAGCTTTAGTCCTTGTGTAAAAGTTTAAGTGTCCCTTCCCTAAAATAACCCACAAGTACTCATCAATTTAGACTAAATAAAATAAAAAATATAATCCATCCAGGCGGTTCTTTAAAAACCATTTCGTCGTTTGTGTGATTTTAAAAATAATTATTTTCGTGACATTGTATAAGTCTTTCAATATTAATTATCGCTATTACAGAAAAAAAATCAGTGAAAGAAGTAACAGAAGCGAATTGAGTGAAATTGGTGAACATATTTTTTTATAAAAAGATTTTTTAATGACAATTATGACACCGATTGTATTCTGGCAACGAACGCAAGATCTATATATATAATAAAAGTGTAACTGATCGCTGTCTGTACATGGAAAATATTTGAGAAAAAATATTATTTGGGGTCTTTATTAACGCAATAGAACCCAATACAATGTTTTTTTAGAATTTTGTCTGTTTGTCTGTGCGTTTTTGCGCGCTAATTTCAGAAACAGCGTAACCGTTTAGGTGCGGTTTTCACTAATGTATTGTTGTAAGCTTCACTTAACATTTAGTATTTGTTTTATTTCAATCGGTTCATAAATAAAAAAGTTATTTTAAATTAAATAACCACCTAGGGACGAACCCTATGATAACCCTATACCCGAATGACTAGTTACAAATAAAATCACGTACTATTTTCTAAGTTTCCTGAATTTATTTTCATACAAATTAAACTAAAACACTAAATTATGTAATTTGTATCATAATGAGAAAACAAGGCAAATCTTTAATTAAATTACGATTACGAACTAAATTTTTATTATAAAACGTTCAATTCATACAAATAGAAGTAATAACTAAAAATTGCAACGTTTCATAAAACTGAATGAGGCTAACAAAAAGTGAATTTAAATGGAATTTAATATACCTTTTATTTGTAAGTGCTCAACCTCTAGCTACAAACATCTGTTATCAACGTCATGCAAAACGCCTTAAAAATAGGAACACTGCACTGTAATTGTGTTGAGGACATGTCCGAAGTAAAGAAGATATGAAGAAGTATGTATGTAAGATGCGATCATTTTAGAAATAATACTTATATGAGCATGTTCGATGAAATTTGGTGTTTGGGTATCCCCCGGGAACCTATTTATTCTGAACAGTCAAGATCAAATGAAGCACAGAATAATATTATAACTGTAGACCACATAGAATTTTCTTAATAACATTTTGCTGGTCCGGACGAAAGGAATTGTGACCATTTGGTATTTTTTTGTAATTTCATGTAATTCTTCCAAATTTTATGTATTTTCTATGTGAACATGTCGTTGTAGTTATGTGCAAAGGTGGATAAAAGTGACTATTCTCCATATTGAGTTACATATGTCAAAGCAAGCGCTTGTCAAAGTAAGCGCCACATATGCAAGCGCAAGCGTTGTCTTAGATTTACACGAGAAATTGAAAATTTTAAGAAATAAACTTATTTTTCTAAAATATAAAAATATTTGTGTGATTTTGCTTAGATTTTTTCCCCGACTTTCAAATGCTTTTGCAGGCAACATTGTCACGAGTAAAACTAGTTGCTTAAGATGTTCTAATACATATAAGATACTATACATATAATGCCACTGCAATGTCACCCTAGCCAAAAATATTTCTCATTTCGTTGCCGTTTTTACGAATAAAATTCTCGAACAAAGAAGTGTCGGGGAGCAGTTAATAAATAATTTATAAGGAGATCCCGCTTATCTTCTCCCGCAGGGTGATTCTTTTCTCAGCTTAGAAGCCGAATTATTTATTTAAACGCTATAAATTAGTTTTTGAAGTTGAGCTCCAGTGATTGTAAAGGATCGAATTTGGGACATCTTTATAACGAAGTTTATGATTTTTTATTTTATTTTGTATATTTTTTACGAGAATATATATTATTACTATAGTATTTTTCTTGATATTTTTTCATCTTTTTTATATTTCCGTTATAGCGTAATTTTCTTGGCTAGCTGAAAAAACTAGATAGTCTTGAGACTTGATAGACTGGTTGGGTCATCATTTTGGTATTGTAACTTGACAATAGTCAATACGTCTCCACTTTTCTCTAGTCATTGCCTCTCTCGCAAATTCATGTAGTGGTAGAGTTAATATTATGTGTAATACCCTGTGTAAGCCCAATGCTCACACATCTTTTTGTTTTAAGCATAATAATGTGTTCTTTCCTCAGCAAGTGCGATACTTTTATTCTATTAAATGAGCGGTTCTAGTATCTACATATATAAATTTATTTCGTGTATGTCAGAAAAGGCACTAACGATTTAGATCAAATTTTGTATTTTATTATATTCTAAAAAATGCCATTTTTGTAACTTTTCCGAAAAAATATAGATAACATTGCTTAACTATAAAAAAATTATAGTTTTATGAGAATATAATCAATCTAACAGTGCAATCTAAAACTAGTTACACAGTAACAAATGCTGCTTTTTGGGCTAATCGTGTTTCGTATTTTTATACAAGAATAATCACTGATTTGTTTGCAAGCGCCCTGTTTAGTCGCGAAGACTATCCTCAGGAAAGACGGGATTACCTTCACTGTACCCGCGGATTGGACTTCGGGTTGCGACGTTTCATAAGCGACGCTGTTAATTGAATAAAGGAAGGAAAATTAATTGTATAATATAGTTTTATTATTTATTTCCACTTGTACCTAGAAATAAATATAAGTAAATAATAATGAAAATTTTACTCTTCGCATACTAAGTTAATTTAATGCTCTAATAAATTTTACTAATAAGTGTCTCCATGCTGCATGAAGGAGAAAACAATAAAATAACAAACACTTTTTTGACATTTATAATATTAGCTTAGCTATAGTCGTTTAACGGAGACGAAGGAATCGCGTGGGGATGTGATAGCTGAGACGGGGATGAATCGCTCCCGACTGTCATACTTACTTTTATATGACAATTTGGGAAACGGCTTTAGGTTTGACAATTATAACTATAAATTGCCATGAGATGACACTAAAGCGCCCTATGCTCCAAACCGTTCGCGTTGAAAATTGTAATTTTTTGATAGCCCTTGCATTTGACAGCATTTACGTTAAATCAATTGCGTACGTGTAATGTCTAAATTTTTCTATTTAAATTAAAAAAAATGATATTATAAAGATTTTTTAAGCTTTATATACGTTAACACGCTCCGCTTATACTCTAGTAGCAAGTTAGCGCTGTATTTGACTTTAGACAGAGTGAAGCCCGCCGCGTACAAATGTTTCATAAATCCGGGGATCAAGAATCTCCGTGAAATTGTTTTGCCTCAAACCGTCCCTATTGTTTTACTTAAGGAGTTGTTATTATAATTTTTGTCTGACGTGGGCCTTTTGTTTACATGAATATTTAGTAATGAAATTTTTATCAAAGTGTACAAACTGAAATGACGACTGTTTTACACTGCGTCAGTATAACTGCTGTTATAGTTATTATTTTAATTTATTTAAAGAGTTTGTGATTTTTGTAATGAGTAGAATAAAAGAGCATCCAGTCATAGTATGTTCTTCTATACTTTCTGTCTGCATTGAATTGCATTGATCAATAAAATATAAATTACAAGAATTAAAAAAGAACAAATTTTATCTGTAGAATAATTATAAGCAATGATGATTGTGGAATGTCGACTTGTCATTTTTATTTTTAACTAGCGACTTACCCTCGCTTCGCTCGGGTTCGTCTCTAGGTACGTTTTCATTTTTTTGAACGGGACCCCAATTCTTATTCTAATATAAAAATAAACTAAGTTACTCCTTATAACATGAGCTGTCTGCCAGTGAAAGTCCCGTAAAAATCAGTCCAGCCATTTCGGAGATTAGCCAAAACAAACAGACAGACAGATAGACAAAAAAATTAAAAAATATGTTTTTCTTATAAGTACGTATATAGCTTTATATGCATTTAGTAAAAAGCTGTTATATTGTAATTACAAACAGACACTTCAATTTAATTTATCTGTATAGATTACTATAGATAATAAAATATTGCACAATACATATATTGTGTTATCTACTTAAACAACCGTTGTTCCAATCAAAAAAAAAACAAGCCTCTAATTAGAATTTCTTTTTACGGCCTTAATGACTGACTTAATGATAGTATTTAAAACCAAAAGTATATCTATATATGTAATATGAAAATACTATATAATTAAATTATTAAGGGATATTTTCATTTCATTTACAGTCTTCCGTATATTTTATATAGTACATAACATTTATCTTGCAAAATTTATTAGTTAATCTACATATAAGCAGAGCTAATGAATTTCAACCATATTTCGGAGAGATAACGGGTAATGGGTGTCAAAACCAGAACATTAAGAGCGTAGTCACGTGGGGCTCACATCTACGTTCTACCGTTATATATGTTACTGCAAAATCTAGGATTAAAACAAATCATAAAATTTTCCAATAAAACTAATGAAGCCCAAATCATTGCATGTTTTAACGTTAAATAATTCCAAATCTCAATATAAAAGTCATACATTTAACGCTTGATAAAAGTCTGTGTTATTTGCTTTGAATTATTGTTCTTTTAATTATAATATATATTTTTAGGTTTTAAAATATCATATTAACAGTACCTAACCAAAATAATGTGTTTTAAAACTATAAACAAAGAAGTTTTAACATTTGTCATATATGGAGGTTTTACAGTAACATATACATATCTAATACCTGCAACTGATATTATCCTCAAGCTTTCTAAATGCAATGTTGTGATTACATAACATACTGTCTGTCAGTCAAGTTGGCTTCCTTTAAAGTACAGATTATACTTATCAAGCAATCATCGTTCGTTTGCCTAGAACTCGCATGTTCTTTAATCTTTAGTAATATGTTGCTAAAAATAACATTTTTTTTAACGTTGGGAAATGCATTTACGCACGAGGTGTGGGACTCACCGGCGTAATAAAGCCAGTACTACCCACTAAAACCCAACAAAACCTTCCTCCGTCTTAATGGGGCGTCGCAGGATCGCTTACGCATTCAACTACGACGCCCCGACGGCAGGTCTGCCGAAGCAGACCACCACAACCATGGGGTTACTCCAAGGTCCACTCTGCTATCAGAGAAGTACCAGGAGCAACCCACATGGTACACCGCCCACCGAAGAGGGCCACCTGCCTGTGCGTTTTTTGGCTTCGCGCCCGGTTGGGTTGCCGGGCACTACTGAGCCCCCCCACCACGACAAGGTGAACGCACGGGGGGGGGGGGGGACTAAAAAATAAATAAATAACATATAATAAGGAAAAAAAATAGAAACCAATGATGTAGCGACATAATTTACTCTTTTCTGGTACATAAACAGCCTTTGTATCAAAAATAATGTTGAACCATCGTTCTATTCTTGCATGGAAGGACAGAAAGAACACATATACATTTGTATTTGATAATACACGTATTAGTAAAATTAACGTCATGTCACTTCAGAATTTTAAAAGAAAAAGAAAACAACAGAATTTTATTATATCTCGTTATCTAATAAGTATACCTATATAACTATACTAGCAGCTCATCCTTGCTTCGCTTGGGTTCGCCTCTAGAAAAACAAAAACAAATCTATCCCTCGGGAACCGTATATTTTTCCGGAATAAAAAGTAGCCTGTGTGTTATTCCAGACTATAATCTATCTCTGTGCCAAATTTCATCCAGATCCGTTCAGCCGTTCTGGCGTGAAAGAGTAACAAACATACATTCATACATACATTCTTACAAATTTTCGCGTTTATAATATTAGTAGGATATATCTTGTGTCACGGTATTTGTGGTCGTACTCCTCCGAAACGGCTCGACCGATTGTAACGATTTTTTGTATATTTGGTAGGTATGAAAATAGGTCGTAAAGAATTTTCACCCTCCTACCCCCAACCCCCATTTTTTAATCGCAATTTTGCGATTTTGCGTACAATATTATATAAATACAAGGTGTATAACATAAAGCCAAAGAGTTTTTTGTAGATTAAACGCGGGCGTAGCCGCGGGTTCTGCTAGTATTAAAATAATACTAATCTATAATATAACAAATGCTAAATGTTTTTCCTACTGGAAGGCAAGATTCTGCGAGAAACCAACAACATTTACACAGAAGAGAGTATTATATGTATGTATTTTTATATGAAGTCTAAAAGCCTTAGGTACATTTTTAGTGAAGCTCATTACAGCGCAAAGGAACAGCCTGCGGCGTTACACCAGTCGACTCACTTTTACCTGAAGACTATTGCTAGGGTTGCCCACACACTTTGTTTAAATATAATAAATATATTAAAATACAACTTATGTATGCATGTGTATTTGTGCACTACAGTATCTCCTGTACATAGGTAGTTTCAATAAAATTCAGACATTATTTTTATTGAAATTCATGGCGTTTCACCATTAATTTAATATATTTTATTCCATGTATTCTAAATATAATTGTAGGAACACGATACGTCCTGATGTCTTAAATAACGTACGTGACTCTGGATGTGTTCTGGAACTTCTTTTGTGAGATCGAATGAAATGTAAAGGACGTCTTTATGTAATGTACAATAGCACTGTGCTACCCTATTTTTGATATATGGAACGTTTTAAATTGTCATTCTATTGTAAGATACAAATGTTTATTGCAGATATTTCCTGCTCCATATAATATGAAATCCGCTTAAAATTGTGTAAACAATAAAATTACTATTAAATTAACTTCGTCTGCTTGTTGCTCATGGCTAAACAGTTAAACCAATTTTGTTAAAAGATAATACCTTTAAAATAAAACTATCTTTTCGGATTTTTTCGCGGATTTATGTTGATTTTTGGTTTCCGACGTATCGAATGCTTTACAGCAATCATGGTTACGGGAGAGACTAAGATTTAAGATGTCTCAAAGGCATTATATAGTTGTTACAGACAGCCTATTCACAAAATAACAAAATGAATTCCAAAAAATTCAAAAATGGCATCAAAGTACCTTATAATATTTGTTAATTTTAATTTTAAACATTTTACATCTAGTGTTATGTGAGTATAGTTTTATATAGTCATGTTGGAAATGATTCGCACATGAAAATGTCAGAGGTGCGAGACCCGGGATTTGAACCCGCATCACTCGTCTTCCCAAGCAAGCGCGTTACTGGGCTTTCAAGAAATTTGATATTATATTAAAAAAAAGTTTAAAAAAGACTTGTTGGTATAGGTTTAGATTTGTCATTTGTTTGACTTTAAAATTCGATACAGAAGGTAGGTATGTTCAACGTGTATATTTTTTTTTATATTTCACCGATTTCCCGGAGATCACTCGATCGACCAAGCTATCTTAACACCTCCAGGTAAATTTCTGAGAAACTAATTAAATTTCTAAGAAATCTATTGTTAACTGACACGCCGGCGTGTCCGCGGTCGTGGAGGGATTAAAGTGTAGTAAGGTAAGTTTAGTAAGGTAGATCATGCGATGTTCCCATGTAATTTTCTTTGACATAGAACATATTTAAAAAAAAATCATAAACAATTATTATAAGTATGTATACAAATTAAGTTGTTAATCTACTTCTAATTGTAATAGTGCCATGAACTGTGCCACTTTATCTATTCTGATGATTAAATACGGTACAACAATTGATTTTTTTGTCGAACAATTTGTCGGTGCCAGCCGACAATATTTTAAGATATGAATATCTAACAGGTAAATATGATATTTATAATGTAACTCTAATTATAGGTAAAATATTATACATGAATTTGTGATGTATTTTACGTATCGAAATATATTACATTTGCTTTGCATCGGCTGGCACCGACTTCGAAAATATCTGATTAGGTGTCTATTCTAAATGAAAACCCCCGTTTGGTTATTTTTTACATTTTAGTGCCTGGAAGTCGGTTTTTTTTTGTTTTTATGTTTCCATTTTAGTGTAGACATAATAAGCAGGTAATTTGTAAGAAGAAAGTCTTTTAATAACATATTCGATTAAGCAATTTATTTAAAATAAATAATACTTGTAAATTTTTTTAAAAACCGCTCGACCGATTTCGATAAAATTTAACCTGGGAATTATACAGATTGAAACAAAAAAAATTCAAATCGGTTCAGGCGTCTTCGAGTAATCGGTGAAGATACAAAAAAAAAAGAAAAAAAAAAAGAATCCGATGAATTGAGAACCTCCTCCCTTTTGGAAGTCGGTTAAAAATAGAATAGAGAAATAGCAACGAAATATTGGAGAATTTTGATAATTAATTTTAATTAGAGTAGTAAAGTTTATTTTTGCAATTGTTTAATTTGAATTACTATTTTTATGATCTGTTTCCAATTTTAAGATATCCAAAGTAAAACAAATCCGCGAAAGAATCCGAAAAGATGGTTATTTTAAATATCAAAAATCGCATAATGCGTAAATCTAAGAAAGTATTGTTATCTTGTCTTTATCTATTCATAAGGAAAATAAAGAGAGCTACAGATATAACAAACTTTATGGTAGTTGAAGTCACAGCCCTATCAAAGTGCAATAAAGTTCTGAGCAACTAAAATTGTTTACTGGCTTCGTCAGCACTATTCGTTTAGTCTAAGACAAAAGTAAAGTTACAGAAAACCGCACTGTTCCTTAGTTAGAACTTCGTAGCAATTACACAAGTTTTATACATGTTTTTATAACTACAGGGAATATTCTAAGCTTTTTTAATTTTTATTGTTAAATCTCAGACAAAAGAATTATTTAGACGGAGTCCACCAAAATGTCAAAGTCAAAAATAGTAGCGTGATTTGTTGTTTATGTTACTATTCTCGATTTTGGCATACAGATAATTTATTTTCTTTATAAAATAAGGGAAATTTTATTTATGTATTAGTTAAATTAATTTGCTTACATACAATTTTTAAGAAGATTTTAGATTGTGATTAGATATTGTATTGTAATTTGTTGATAATTAAATTATATTAAGTACATTCCTAAAATATATAGATAGGGACATTAATTGATATTATATATATATATATATATATATATATAATATATATATATATATATATATATATATATCTATATATATATATATGTCGTGTTATCCAAATACTACGAACATCATCTTCGGTGGTTACTCATCTTGTGGGCGTTATCAGGGCTCAAATAATAAAGTATTCAGTGCTCAATACACAATTTAATCAGGGAAGTCACAATGTTATAAACTTGAAACGGTAATTCTAATGATTTAGAGCTAGCGGGTTCACAGTCACCGATCTCAGACTTCCAACTACAATATCAAACATAACTCTCTATGATCCACCATGATCAACCAACGTTACTAAGCCGCGTATCTGCAAAGAATGTCGTGATGGCGTCTCGACCCCGCTCGAGACTAAATCTCTGCTCTAAATTCAAAATAACTTTAAAAGCAATAAAAAGTAAATTAAAGAACATAGTGACTAAATAAGGTTAATAATAATAAGGTTCCATAACAGAAAAAGGTAACTAAATCCTCCTCCGTCTCGGCCATCCTGCTGTTCACACGCCCTCGTGTGATCTTGAAAGTCTAGCATAAACGTCATCTATAGACAGAAAAAGCAAATTTTAGAAAACATAGTTCGGCCAATCCTGACCAAATATGACCACGGTGGCCAATCTTACTAAAACTAGCCATCGGTGCAGTAGATATTTAGTGCAAAAGTGTATGTACGGACAGACACCAGTTCACTCCCTATTCTTTTGACTCTAAATTCCGATGTACGAAATATCAAAATGTGTATTGGCTCCTTTTTTAGCCTTATATGTTATCAATTAATATAACGATTCACATCACATTTTACTTATTCTCTCTAAATAGTTTTCTTTAAGACAAATTTCTCAAAACTTAATATTTAAACTGACTGAAATACAACTTACCATTGAGTACAAGTTACAGAAGTAAGTGTCTCATATTATGTCAATCAAGTTAAGTCCGGTGCCACACAAATCAAACGATGCGATACAACCCAACCGATGCCACACAGACAACTCTCGCCATTCAGGCTACATGTGCCACAAGGTTACTTTTGCCACACAGGCAACTCTCACCACTCATGCTAGTCGGTGCCTCACAGGCCACTACTCCGGCGACTCTCGCCACTAAAACTACATTTGCCACACAGGCTTGTCAATGTTACATAAGCTCGTCAATTCAGTCACCCTAGCTTGTGCTACGTAGGTTCATTAATGTTAAGCTGCTAGATATTATTGGAAATAACTACAATCACAACCGTCTTTAATGGTACATTCGGAAATCACTTGCCTCACACACCTAAACAAATGGAAACGTCTCACCATATTACATTCATATTAGATTAAATGAAACAGTCCACAGATATCCATTTTTTGCACAGCCAAAGCATCTCTGGATACCGTCTTCTTCTAGGGCATCGTATACGTCTGATGTGATCTGGTTTAGCGTAAACTAAACTGGCTAAAGCAAGGCGTCCTCTTTACGCTAAATACATATTTTGAACACTTGAAATGAAGCACCTGAAAATTCATATTATTTAATATTGTGCCACAGTTGTTATTACCATCGGCCCGATCTAATTATGCTTAATCTTTGGACCAAATAAGGACATGTGAAATCGGTATTATAATCAAAGATTTCTATCTCAGCGTGCGTATGAGAATGTCTTCGGAGTGTACACAAACATTAGTTTTACGGTGTATAACCATTAATACAGTCAACTATTTCTCATATTTCACTTGATGAACTGCAAAAAATTTTTGTTAGAAAAACATCACTTTTATACCACTTCGAGTATAGTATAACCAGAGATCATGTTATTTTCCCAATAAATTTTGCAAATATCATCTTTTAATGCTCCGACAGGAAATACTAAGCCTTTCAGTTAAATTTTATTTTATCAAAAATATCAACTCAATATTTTCACTTTAAAAATCCTGAAATAAAGCAAATATAAAGCAAACAATTACAATACAAAACATTTTTGACACTCTAAAATTCTGACATGATTTATATTTTATTTCAGAACTAGAAGAAGGTCCTTATAAGCATTGAACAAAACGTTTCAAAAATAATTCTCGTAATTTATCGATTAAATAAATTAACTTCATATATCATCCTGAAATAAACAAATTTTCCATTTAATTTTTCCATACATATTGTGTTCAAAAATATTTCTGCGATAATATCAAGAAAATCAAATCCAGCTAGCAACAAATCTTTGTCGACGTCATGTCATTTCATAAAAATTAAATTGAGACATCTATGATTATTTTAATCTTTTGAGCATCTTGCATACGAGTATATCATATCATCATGATTCATGATTATCAAAAAGTAAATCTTCTGTAAAACAACCCGCATATGCATCGCCATTTTGTGCGTCCGTTTTAAATAAAATTTGACATCGCATTTCGTTTCAGTTTGAGAAAATTTTTGCAACAAAATTTTGAAATGGCCGCTGTCATCTATCTTTGCCCTGTTCTTCGGGTATCATACCACTTCTGATGTCGTGTTATCCAAATACTACGAACATCATCTTCGGTGGTTACTCATCTTGTGGGCGTTATCAGGGCTCAAATAATAAAGTATTCAGTGCTCAATACCACAATTTAATCAGGGAAGAAGTCACAATGTTATAAACTTGAAACGGTAATTCTAATGATTTAGAGCTAGCGGGTTCACAGTCACCGATCATCGACTTCCAACTACAATATCAAACATAACTCTCTATGATCCACCATGATCAACCAACGTTACTAAGCCGCGTATCTGCAAAGAATGTCGTGATGGCGTCTCGACCCCGCTCGAGACTAAATCTCTGCTCTAAATTCAAAATAACTTTAAAAGCAATAAAAAGTAAATTAAAGAACATAGTGACTAAATAAGGTTAATAATAATAAGGTTCCATAACAGAAAAAGGTAACTAAATCCTCCTCCGTCTTATATATATATATATATTTAAGTATATAACATGAATAATAAAAATTATACTACTATATTCTTTTGTACTTTTAAGCATTAGTTCTCTTCTCTTTAAAAGAGAGATATCATAATATTAGCTTATTTAATATTTTTGATGTGAAATATCTATTGGCGCGCCTTGGCAGTAAAACCGACTCGTGGTATGACGGCAAACGGTGAATTGACGCTGTCATGCTATCATGTCCCTTCTACGTCATCGCTCTCGGTTCCCTTGTGTGTACGCGTGCGTTATATAATAATAATTATATGTAGTTACAATTATAATAATAAAAAAAATGATTTTATTAACGAAAAACTATTTTTTCTTTATTTTACTCCATATTTCGTTACTGGTCTTTATTAATTATGAATTCGAATATTAATATAGATGTTTCACATCGACACAACGTTTCTATTTAGATTCATGTGCCAAAGAAATAAACATATAAGCATACACTGGAAAAACATTGTCTGAAATAAATAAACTCTCCTTTTGAGTCAGTCGAGTAAGGATGGGCATAAAAGATAAAGAAAATAAGTTTCGTATATTTTGACAGCTGTCAACAACAATATAATGTTAAAAGTTTTAATTGTTTTACAAGTTTGAGTTATATTCTAAAGCTTAGGTTACATAATGATTTCTTTAGTATAATCATAAAATAATTTGTACCTGAAATATTTCTTACACAAAAGTGATGTAAACTGTTTTATATATTTAATAAAGTCTTACAAACAAGTATAAAAACTTTTTTATTGAAAATATTAGCTATATTCCTCGGCGCTAGCTATGTGCTTCTCATAATTTATTAATTCTTGAAAATACTGAAATTTTAAATTATTAATTACAAAAGAGCACCCACTTACTACTAAATATAAGCAAGGGAGTTAGTCAGTCAGCTAAGATATGACATAAGAGTTGTGTTTTCTGCTTATAGATAAACATTTTTTAGGCAACCTTCAAGCGTGTGTCATGTAAGATATCCTCATACCGATCCGAATCCAACGGACGGTTTTCGATGAAACTTAGCACGCAGATAGACTAAGAACTGGAGTAACACACATACGTTACGTTATATTGTAAGTAATAAAATTAGCCAAAAAGTGAGGCTATCGTTATATGTCTTAATATATAAAATTCCCGTGTCACGATGTTGGTCCGCGATGAACTCCGAAACTACGTATCCGAACTTAAAGTATTTTTTTAATGTGTGTTTTATTCCAACTTAAAAGTATATACTTTTTATATTTTTATATTTGAATTGTCATATTAATTAATTTTATAATTTAGTTTCAACTTTATTTATTAACTTATTATTATTATTTAATTTTAAATTTGCATCTTGTAATTAAATGTTATTGACGTGATTTAAAAAAAAGAGCATGTTGTGATAACCTATAACTAAAAGAACATTTATGAAATTGTTAGCACATGAATATCATACCGTTTTTAATGTATCTTTTGTTGGTTGTCCTTTAATAAATAAATAAAGGCAGGATAGTTTTTATCCCGATTATTTCCTTTGTTTAATGCAATTTTAACGATATCCGGAGAGGATTCCGGAGAAAGAACCAGAGAAACGGCTATCGGATAATTCAAATTAAGCTTAAACCAACGTAAAAATTTTAATTTTACATTTTATTTATTTAACATTTGAACATAATTTGTTACAAAGCTTTAAATTACGAAGTTATAAGTGTGCCACAGCAACGTGGGTCTGCTCGTAATCTTATACGTAGAAAATGCCTTGTAATAATGCTAGTACGCTGAAAGATATGAAAAAGAAAGAAAAATACGTTTTTCTATATAGGTTGCCGATATACATCTGGCTTGGATCATAAACTTTACTATCAATCGTTAAAATTCAATATCGTTGAGATATAACAATGTTGACATATCAATTTGTGAAGAAACTCCAATTATAGGAGCTGGAAATTGGAAGCATAAAAATAGCTATAAAACTTTCTACAGTAATCTATGAAATCGTTACATTTGAATGAATCGTTACATTTAAATTAAAAAATATATATGTTTCATATGCTATCATTATTAGTATGAAACATTACGTGAAATTTTCGAAAAATTAAAAATTAAAAAGTACTTTAACACCTCCAGGTAAATTTCTAAGAAATTAATTAAATTTCTATGAAATCTATTGTTAACTGTAACGCCGGCGTATCCGCGGTCGTTGAGGGACTAAACTAATATTTCGCACCTATTTAAAAAAATGTATGTTAATATGTTTCATACAGATATGAAAAATATTGTAATACAATACTCTACTTAAATATACTTATTGGAATAACATGTTATGAAATATTTTGCAATAAATCTATAGTCCATACCTACTTTTCTTATTAAAAAAAATAGTTCAATTAAATTAAAAAAAAAAAGGTCATCAACATCATAATGCAGTATTAAATATATATATATATATCTTTATATATATATATATATATATATATATATATATAATTCTTCTGTGAGTGTGTATGTCACTGACCTTCTCTCAAATGACTGGACCGATTTTGATGAAATTTTTTGTGTGTGTTCAAGGGGATCTGGGAATGGTTTAGATTCGCAATTTAGTCCAAAAAGTTTGAAATTTTCAAATTAAAGACGTGTAGACAGGACAACGTCTGTCGGGTCCGCTAGTATATATATATATTCTTTAGAGTACACCAAAGAACATTTGTTGAGAACACAAGCTATTAAATATCACCTTCAATATGTTTACAGGTTATGGCGTTAAACAATAGAATACAACTTAATTTAACATTATTGTCCATAAACAATTCGAGCTGATGCTAAATAAATACTGTCAACAATTTAATCACTCCTTTTGTTTTAAATCCATTGAGCATAATAACATGAACAATTTTCATATTCACTGAAAATTATAATTTTTATTCCAAACACAACCTTATATATCTTAAAATAAAGCATAGTGAGTACTTTTTGAAGTGTATATACAAAATTTGAGCGTTTGCAAAGTAAAATTGATTTGAACAGTTGTAATTTTTTTTAATATTGACATTTTTTAGATATAAATAGAGGATTTTTCAAAATTGTTATGTGTATAGTATATACCGCTTGGTCTCTTATATGACCAGCACAATGTTGCACTTCGCATTGATACTCCTTGTTGCACAGGTAAGAGTGAGTTTTATTTCTAATGTCTTTTTTGTATATTTTTATGTTTTTTTTTTGCGTTTGATTGATGTATGTAATTAGCTTTCGACGTCTATATTTAAAAAAAAAAATATTTTTTGTTAAAAAAATATAATATTAAAACATAAAAATATAATTTGAAAAGACCCGTTAAAACCAGTTAAAAAAGTATCTCGATTAAAATAACATAAATTAAAACTGATTTTATTGCAATCATTATTATGATAACACAAAAATATATTTTTTTTAATTTATTTCATTATGATTTCTTACTGAAAATTAAAGTTAATAAAAATAAGTATGACCGATAATACCTAGAAATAACGTAGCTACTAATTTTGAATGATTTATAAAATAGGTTCAGTAGTCTTATTTCACTGGCACTAGTACATTAATTTATATACCTACTAAATATAATAATTGTATAGTATCATCACTACATAACATTAAAAAAAAAGTCCCCCACCGCGTCTGTGTGTCTGTCTGTCTGAACGCGATGAACTCAAAAACTACTAAAGGTATTTTCATATGGTTTTCAGCAATAGATGGAGTGATTCATGAGGAACGTATAGGTGTATATAATTATAAGATTTTGTGTACATAAATTGGTTGAAATATGACCATGATTGTTAAAGATGTCGGAAAAAATAATGCCGTCTAAGAGCTTTATTGTTTTGCGACGCGTAAAGTGTATTATAAAGTTATGTGAAAACAAACAACAAACACAATTATTCCTCTTAAAAAGATATTCGTATTAAACAATAGCAACGCTATGTGCACGTACATGGGTACGTACTCCCGCGGTAAGTCTCTAATTTTATATAAATAAATACGATATTTCCTATTCTATTCTAAAATCTCTTCTGTAATAATCCCGTTGGATTCCATTAGCGAGATTTATGTGCTTATCTAGATAGCACTCGATACGCATTTACGAGCAGATTTACATGAGAATATGTTCGGGATGACAACTTCGTGTACGAATCTCGCTGTATATTGAAACGCGTTGTGGAACTGACGGCCGCTTCAGGGGATAGGGTGACATTGTTAACGTAGGGATATTTATAAATACAGGTTTGGGTGTTACTTAAGAATTTAACATTTTTAAACGAAAATGTGATGATTATTGTGAATTATTTGTAGCTGTACCGGGTTTTTGTAAACAAATTGAAAATTCAATGAATGAAATGTATATCACCTTTGAATGTGAACTTAATATACTTTATTTAATCATTATCCTTAGAAACATAAGAACATTCTTAATAATATCACTTTAAATATCATTCAATCAATTTTAATGCAACTACATAAAAAGAACAAATTATATTCTTTTAATAAATAGGTTACAATGCATATCCACTAAAAACAAAAATAATGGTAAATCTCAAGACTATCACTATCAACACTAAATTCTGGATATTTTTGACGCTCAAATATTTATGATCTAGATTAAAAGAAAATTATCGTGAATTCGCATTTATAATGTATTTTATAAATAAATCTTTTACACATTTTAAATTTTTCAATGTGCTAATATAGAATTAAAATCACAGATTCAGAGTACTATATCTGTGATTAGTGTTTTATATTCAGAGGAAACAAAGTCGAGGCATTTTAATATTATTAGAAGTACTCTTAGTTGAAAAAGCCTTATGATTTATAATATAACGTTTATTAATTATACTATTACGATATGCTATTACACGATTTATGTAAAATTTACGAATCTTTATATTTATTTACGTTTTGCATATAATATTAGCGGATCAAAACAAAAAAAAAATGTAGTCCACAAAACATCATCATACATATCAAGTACAAACAATAACACGATTACCTGAAAATTGTCTCTCAAAATCCCAATCCGAAGCACAAATAGTTTCCAAACAGATACAAATCGCGCGGGAATTCGTCTGTCAAGAGCCCTTGTTAGTTGTTCCGATTGGTTATCTGTGGTTAGCCGCCATCTTGTTTGTTCGAATTTTGATTTAACCGCGCGATTCGCTGTCAGATTAATGAGCCATTTTGCTTTTAGATTGTACAATTTTTGTGTGATATAAGTGATTTATTTATTTATTTTTGTATATACTTTTCGCACTAACACATAATTGCTCTGAAATAATTTCAATAAAATATAGATGTTCTTAAATGTATTTCTCGATGTATATTATATTAACAATAGAAAATAATATTTTTGCTATTAGAAATTATTTAACTTATTATTTTAAAATTTTGAATTAAATAACAATATAAATGCTAATAAATATACACGTAATATATTATTTTAAAACAGCTGCAAAGATTTTACATTTAACCATTATCTTATTTCGGTTGGCACGAAAGCTTTGTAGAGTGCACGCTTAGCGAGCGTTTGGCGTGTAATGTTATTGTTTCAAAAGACTCTTTTGAACTTCAAGACATGAATTCTCAAATCCATATACTCGCATACAACTTTAATAATCAAGCTCTAAAGGAAACGGAAATTTTATGTTACTCTTTCTGTAAGAGACAAGTCAACAAATGGAAATACTAAATGTTGAACTGAATGCTGGAAACTTTTTACGTTTAGTTTTGGTTTTGGTACACTTGTTTTTCTAAATGTGAAGCTTTATATTTTATTTAAGCTAAGAAAATACATTGTTAAAATATGATTTTTAATACAATGTGAAACTTTAATAGATTTTTTTAATATAATATATTGTCTCGAAAATTCAAAAATATATATTTATTTCTGTGTATTAGCCTTAACACTAACTAAACATTAAATTTTAGCTCTAATTATAACAAAAACGGACTTATTTGAAAAAAAAAAACCACATTTGTTACTTATATCAACCGTGGCTTTTCAAATAAGCCTTTAAAAAGTACAAAAATATGTGTGATGATTATTAAAGTATCATTGATTCTTCGGAGGAGCTGACTTTTAAGCGATTTTAAAATGGTGAATATATATTCAAGTCGGTTGTATTTTGTGTGTAACGCGATATTTTAGCCAATTTCAAACCAAGTCAATTATTTTTTTAGTAAATAGATTTACATATGAAGTGTTATTACTACCATTAATAGTAGAATTACTTGTGAGAGATTTTGTAGCTGATGTACCTTTTTAGTAAAAAGTTATTATGAACCACTTAATTTGATTAGACAGCGATCCGCATAGAACTCCGTCCATCCGTTTGAGCGACCAGTAGACCTAGATATAGGCATCAGTCTTTTGTTTAAAATGTCGTTAAGTGCTTAAAATCTAATTACTATGTATTATAAATGCGCCAGTTTCTATATGTATGTATGTTTGTTACTTTTCTACGCTGAAACAGCTGGACCGATTTGGAGAAAATTTAGTCCAAAAATAGGCAATGACCTAGAGTTATAAATAGGCTATTATATAGACTATAGGCACCTAAGGAAGCTGGGTTTGTTAGCAATTAAATTTATTCATGCTATTTGTTATACTTCTTCGAACAGAGCGCTTTCGCCCTCCCATCGGTTGGCGTCAACTTTTACAACATCGACCCAAATAAACCATTCAAAGACAATGGACAACTCGTTTCCAGGTAAGTTTACTGATTCTTATTTTACCTCAAAATGTAATATTTTAAGCATTTATTTTTTAAACATGAGATAAAAGTTATTTGTTACTTTTTTTATCCCGGGAAAATGTACGGTTCCCTTGAGTTAGATTTATTTTTGTTTTTTACTAGGGACGAATACTATTATTATAATATTATAGCAGTATATAACTTATTTCGTTAAGTGCACTCATTATCTATACTTCCACACTAATATCATAATTAATTTGAAAGTGTGTTTGTTTGTTTGTCTTTCTTTCACGTCGAAACAGAATGATGTATTAGCGTGATTTTGTGTGTGGACATAGTCGGAGGGCTGGAGAGTGATATAGTCTATTTTTTATCGCAGGAGATTGTCTCATTCTCACGGAAAAACACGTTATAATACAACCCAAAAAATTATTTATGTTCAGAATTACTTGAAACTTGGTATTAATGCAATTTTTCATGCAACACAATTAAATAAATACGTGTTTTAGCATTCGTTACGATACACCCATTTGGATACTTGCCAAATATTAGAAATTATAAACTATCACTTTAATTGAATTCATAAAATATGTAGATGCAAAAGTTTTCATAAATAATAAACAAGTGGTATTGGGGTTCTGAATTCAATTCTCGTGCAGGATAACTTTTACTGAAATCTCTACATAATATATGTATTACTTGGTAAAGAAATTGCGAAATTACCGCGTACAAGACTGCTTTAGACATAACAATAAAGGCGGAAAGAGGAGAATGGAGTGCTCTCGTGTTGTTTCCGTTTTACTTATCCCATAAGAATGGAGGAGTGTGGAGCGAAAATATTATATTTATCATATTTTATGATAATTTCAAATCTAAGCATTTGAAACTAAATATTTTGTATTACTTATTCTTATTTAATTTCTTAAATAATATATAAAATATCCTTGGTTATGACTTATGATGATAATGATTAAATTGTCTGTATTAAATATATAATGCCTTTGAGACGTTTAAAACCTTAGTCTCTCCCATCACCATGACTGCTGTAAAGCATTTGAAACATCGGGAAATAAAACCAAAACAAATCCGCGAAAAAATCCGAAAAGATAGATAGATAGTTTTATTTAAAATGTAATAATAATAATTAATATTTTTAAGAAAAAAAATCACGCTTATACTAAACCGTTAAGTACTTTTATAACCTAACAATAATCTGAATTTTTAGTAACTATAGTTACTAAAAATTCAGATTATTGTTTTTATAATGGTAATTATAATTTCCTAAAAAAATATAAACGTTCATCTGCACTCCATTTTTATTCTTTCGTTCTTCAACGTGTCTATACTATGCAGGAATCGAACCTATTTTTACCACGCTCGTATTAAAGCTTCATCAAGTTTGTAAGAAAATCTTGGCAGTTAATTTTAACCTACTAATGTGTATGTAGTATGTGTAAGAATGATACTTCTTTTCAATCAATGAAATTGCTAGACAAATTTTGATGGAGATAACCTGAAATAATATGTACATAGGGTGTAAGTTAAGCCATTAGTATGTCGGTTTTGGCTGTTGCAACGTAGTTTCCATTATTAAGAGTGCAAAATTTTATTTGTGTTTCAATGAATTCCCATAAATTTCCTATAGCTCTATAACTGATGGTGCCCTCCAGTACATCGATGGCGGTGATACTCCACTTTACGTACAGATGGCTATCCAAACCATCAATGACCTAGCTAACTCAGGCGACAAAGCTTCCCAGGCTATCGCCGTCTTGCAAACCATCGTATCTATCGGTGAACTCGCTAATGGATCCCCCGGTGACTCTTGCGAAGCAGCGGCGGTAAGTATCAATATATATATATATATTTATATATATATTTATTTAGTAAGTAGTATTCAACCCTTTGTTATCTTCAATAGAGATCAATCAGGCCATAGTCCACCAGGCTGGCCAAGTGCGGGTTTTGTAACATTTTATGACTGACTTTAATTTCCTAGTTCCCAACTAGGTAATAGTAAAAAAAATAATTTTAATAAAATTATAATTTTGAGCCACACTGTAATAAATGCTATATACATCAAAACGCAGTAAAATAATAAAGTGTGTCTTTAACTTGCTTTGATAACGTAGTATGTCACTCCATTAGGTAATATGGAGAAAAAAGAGAGATAATCATTCTTATTCCAGCTCATCAATGCTTCAGTATCACGTAAGATCGGAGAGCTCCGTTCCGCCCTTGCAAGCTTTGCACAACGTATCTCTAGCTACATAGATATTATCTCACAACTTGTCGTCAACCCTAATGCCGTTCGTTACAGTGTAAGTAACATAATTATATTACAACTGACGCTACCACATACAACTTTACAGGATCACCTGGGCTAATCTGAAGATTGCCTGAAAATTTCATCAAAACCGCTCCAGCTTTTTTGGAATCTATATGCATACATACACACATCGATTTTTATATATATGGATAGTAATAATGTCTTCCAGATCGACTACGGTCACGGTAGCCATTTCATTGATTGATATCTGTGTAGCATCAATCGATCAATTTATTCCCAAACTTATCTAAGAGTCTTTAGGACCAAATAAAAAAACACCTAAAATAAACTTAAATTCTTGGCTCGATCGAGCATCGATTCCAGATCCAATAGGTACTCTACCACTTAAGCCGGACGTTATTATAATTCTTCTATACCTTTTCATTGAGCAAAATAGAGCATATCTATTATATATTTATCTATACATATAATAAAATTCTAACTAAGTCGAATCTGTACATTAAATATTTTTTGGAAAATCTTATTGCAATAGAATGTCTATTATTATCGATACAGAGGCCGAATTTATAGTTTTTAGAATTTTTGTCTGTCTGTCTGTCTGTTACCGCATCACGGATAACCACTGGAGGGATTTCGATGAATATGTCGGTATCAGTATGGTGATAGCTTTTTACCACGGGAAAATATCTCATTTTTGAGAAAAAATACAAAAACTGCAATAATAACAGAACTGCAATATACTAAGAATTTGGTTTTTGGTCATCTGAATTCTGAACGCGGGCGGAGCCGCGGGCAATGTTAGTTGTTATCTAAATGACTTGCACTCCCGTCCATCACTCGCACCCATTAATAAACCCTATTGTCTCATTGTTTAACTTCAGCACTGAAATTGGTCTGTTATTGATATTGATGGAGTTTTCTCACGTATAATTGATTGAAAGTAACCATTGTAACACACGATACGGTTATCATGACTTTTTGTTTTAGAAATAGATTCTTCGTTGTCTATTTATAGTCCACAATTGTGTAGGGAATTCATATTGGTAATATTTGAGGAGTTATCACTGTACTTTAAAAATGTACACTAAAAATGGAAAAATAAATACATTTTTTTTTATAAAAAACCGACTTCCAGGCCCTAAAATGTGAAAAATAACTAAACGGGGGTTTTCATTTAGAATAGATACCCAATCAGATATTTTCGAAGTAAATATAAGCACCCACGGCTGGAGTACAAACATTCATTCTTATCACACAAATGAATGCCCCCAGCTGTATATATAGTATACTTGTGTACTTATATTCTGATATTGGGGTTTCATCTCGATTAGATTGGATTTTACTTTTATTTTTTTTGTTTAATAACATAATATGTCTATATAATTTATATACAGGCTGGTCCAAGAGGCAATTGTCTTGGTGGTGGAAGAAGCTACCGTTTCGAAGAGTTCTGGGACGTCATCCTTGGCAACGCTAACGCCTACCAAATTGAGTAAGATAATCACGTTCAAATTATAAAAAATAATTAGAGTTGTACACTTCAGATTTTTGAACGGGAGTGAAGAGGAAAAAGAGTTATAAGAGAATAGAGATGAGTGGGAGATAAATGGAAGCTATTGTCTAATATATTTATTATTCTCCTATATAGCATAAATTCTCCTTTTGAACCGAGTAGCCATGATGGCAACTAGTGATTTCACAAAAATGAAACGTATCCTATAGAATATAGATCTTACATATTTTTTTATTTCGTTTTGTTTAGATAGATTGTTTTGAACTTACTTTTGGGGTTTGTGCAACAATAATTAAGTGTTTTTAATTAATTTACATATACCGGGCATTTACTAAAATATTATAAATTATTTAATTTGCTATAAAACCTAATAAAATCAAACATTTTTCTTCGTCTGCACGATTAAAAATCTAGTTTTACTTAAAATATTAATTATTCAAACAAAATATCACACTCCAGTCTCCTGAACGAGGAGTATTGCGCCGCCAGACGGCTCTACAACGCGTTCAACGTGCGCAGCAACAATCTCTCCGCCGCCATCACCGCCTCCGCCGGCCCGCATGCCGTGCAGCTCGCGAACATCGCTCTCAACCAACTTGCAGAGGTATGTAGTATTGCCAGATCTACAGATAGATCCTGGATGTTTCACATCCCACAAATATACGTTACCAAGCTCAATTCTGCTGCGGGGAAAATTGTGAAACGATCTTTCTGAGGTTCTCTCTCCGTCGTCGGCCCGCAAGCTTCGCAGCTCGCGCAGAACGCACTCAGACTTGCACAGGAATGTATTTTATTCAGAGGTAAGCAGTTCTTCCAGATCCACATACTTGACGTTTGGCATCTGTCTGTCATTTGTCTGTGCGTTTGTCGGTTTGTCTGTGCGTTTGTGCACGTTAATCTCAGAAACGGCTTAACCGATTTGAGTGTGGTTTTCACCAATGTATTTTGGTAAGCTTCACTTAAAATTTAGTAATCGTTTTATAGCAATCGGTTTATAAATAAAAAAGTTATATCTATTTAAAGAATTTCCTATCGCTAGTCTTCTACACATATAATAAAAGTGTAGCTGATCGCTAACTGTACATGGAAGATATTTGAGAAAAACTATCATTAGGGGTCTTTATTAACTCAAAACAATGATTTTTAGAATTTTTGTCTGTTTTTCTGTTTGTCGGTTTGTCCGTTTGTCTGTGCGTTTGTGCGCGCTAATCTCAGAAACGCCTAAACCGATTGAGATGCGGTTTTCACTAGTATACTGTGGTAACCTTCACTTAACATTTAGTATTTGTTTTATTTCAATCGGTTCTTAAATAAAAAAGTTACATCAAATCAAAGAATCACCTAGGAACGAACCCGAGTGGAGCGAGGGTGAGTCGCTAGTTACTAATATTTTTAAATAAAAATTAACTAATAGCCGAATCTCTAGTGATGCATTTACCAACAACCAAAATACTTTTCATTTTGGACCCCCTTACTATCTCTAAGTAAATTCGTTATACTCGTACAGTTGCTATGGGCGAATAAACAAACTAACAAAAAAAATTGTGTACAAAAACCCATAAATATTATTATAATTATTATTAAAAGTATAACAATAACATAACATGATTAGTAGGGATAATAACACTTCACACAAGTGTCTTAATATTCTCATTAGAATCTGTAACAAAAGTGTTTCGAATCGCAAGATCGTATAGAGTTAAATTATACGAGACCTAAGTTATATGGTAAAATGGACAAGTTAGTGGATTCAGATTACGCGATTAAATTGCTTACTCGAGTTTGTCATTATTGTTATATATGTACTTGTTCTTTACTTCGACTTCGCTTGCAATATTTTTTCCATTAAATCTTAAGTCACCTGTAATTGTTTGTCATATTCATGAAATACTAAGCATTGTGTATCATATTAAAAAAAACCTTTCTTAGCCGATCCTTACACCCTATTTTTATATTCAGAATTTTTTTTAACGTCCCACTACTGGGGGTGGGCCTCCCTTCAATACGAGGGGGATCAGGCCATAGTCCACCACGCTGGCCAAATGTGGGACGGACTGTACATGTCTTTCGAAAACTTGTAAAGTACTTGTACTTACACCCTGTAAAGAGTCTTAATGTCAATTTTCATGGGTCTTTGTTCAAATTCCATCCCCCATTTTTCACCCCCCGTTTTTCATCCTCAAAGGATAGGTCTAAGAATAAGAAATGTTGACATTTTTAATCAAAAATCTTATTTCCAATATTAGCCACTGGAACTTGGTTATTTTTGAACTACGCGTACCGTGTCACAGATAAGTGCTAGTATTATTATAATATATATTAGTAGAATTAGTGGGAGTAATAAACTATAAAGTATAACAAAATTATAACAAAGTAATAATTTAAAGCTCAACTAACATATTAATGTATATAGACAATTCAATATGAAAGTTCGTTTGTAGTCAAACCAAATTATCCATTCGATGTAACGCCAGGGTTCATGCGCAAGTTACACGCTTCGGTGAGTTTTAATCTCCCAACAATCTTATTTAAAGTTCGATGAAGTATGGAATGTGGAATCTTAATTTGCGCTTAAAGTTAACTGTTTACACTAACGTTAACTTTCATCGCTATCGTAAATGAATTTAGTTACTAACTCAACTGTAAAGAGATCGAAAACTATTTGCAACTATTGCATTTTGTTATTTCTTTTTCCTCTGCTTTATTGAATATGGATAGATAATTGAAAAATTTGCGATTTTAAATCAAGATTATTCAGATGACTGATCTAAAGTAATATATAGGCTACTCTTAATGATAAAATTTTCCAAACGGCGCTGCCTGTTTACCCATCCCATTAATATTATAAATGCTATTGATTGGATGGATGGATGTTTGTTATTCAATTACGCCAGAACGGCTGAACGGAGCTGGATGAAATTTGACACAGAGACAGATTATAGTTTGGAATAGCACATAGATTATTTTTTATTCCGGAAAAAGGAACGTTGTGAAAAAAGCGTCGAACCCGAGCGAAGCGAGGGTGAGTCGCTAGTAATATTATAAATACAAAAAGCACCTACAGACGCATCAGAAAAAGTCACTACTCAAAGATAAGAAAATGGTAATATTTTATAATCTACCATTTTACAGCTATAAAAAATTAAACTTCAAATTTTTCAATAAAAAAAAAAAATTAAATTGAAATCCGTCCCGGCTCTTAAAGTATTGTACAATTTAATATTGAAAAGGTTTTTCATTAATACGTACGTCATTATTAGTTATAATTAACCTAATTTATTCTTTCACAGTTCTTAAAAGTTGTGGCAATTGGAAAAAATCCAACTCAAACCGGGGCAGTCGCCAAGAACGCTATCATGCAAGCCCTATCCAAAGTTCAATACTGAACAAACATACACTCATTAATATAATATTATACGAGTATATATTGCAATATAATAGCAGAAACAAAAATAGCTTGACCCGGGACTATACCATAATCTCGACTATCTATATATCTTTATATATTGGTTATAGCATACCAAGGCGAATTAAAAACGTCACTCAGCAATAGATGGATTTCTTTTTTTATGTAAATATAATGTTTTAAAACACAACACGACATGGCTTTTATTTTGGTACCACGATGTGTTACTTAATATTAATAAAGATGTATTCAGAATCCTAATGGTGTTTCATTTTTACAATATTTAAGTTTATTTACTAATATATTTTAACTAGCGACTCACCCTCGCTCCGCTCGAGTTCGTCCCTAGTTACGTTTTAACGTCATTTCCCGCAGTAAAAAGTATCCTATATGTTGACTCGGATAACCAGGTATCATCATACCAAATTTCATCAAAATCTGTCTAGTGGTTTTCTTGTGATGAGTTCCCAAACATACAAGATAGATAGACCTCAAAGGACCACTTTGTATTTTAAAGTCAAATCGTCGCCTTAGTGCTTGTACATACAAACTAACAATACTTGTTGTAATTTAGAGTACAGAGTTTTTTTAGTGGCTTAGAGTTGGGTTAACAAATAAAAACTTAAAAAAAAAACCAACTTCCAGGCACTAAAATGTAAAAAATTACTTAACGGAGGTTTTCATTTAGAATAGATGCAAAGCAAATCTAATATATTTCGATACGTAAAATACATATTTACCTATGAGATATTCATATCTTAAAATATTGTCGGCTGGCACCGACATCGAAAATATCTGAGTAGGTATCTATTCTAAATGAAAACCCCCGTTTAGTTATTTTTAACATTTTAGTGCCTGGAAGTCGGTTTTTTAAGTTTTTATTTTCCCATTTTTAGTGTAAACGTAATAAGCAGATAATTTGTAAGAAAAAAGTTTTTAATAACATATTCGATTAAACAATTTATTTAAAAATATATATTTATTGTTGATTTTTTAAAAAACCGCTCGACCGATTTCCATGAATTTATATGGGACCACCTGGGAAGTATACCCTTTGAACCAAAAAAAAAATCGGTTCAGGCGTCTTCGAGTAATAGGTGAACATACATAAAAAAAAGATTCCGACGAATTGAAAACCTCCTCCTTCTTGGAAGTCGGTTAATTACAATACATTCTGCCAGTGTCCCGTATTGTGAGGAACACAGAAATGACTCGGAGCGGTAATTTTGAAATGTAGCGGTTTTAACGACTAAAGAGAGTTTTTTTTGCTCTATATACAGATAACATACATCTTTTTCGCTTATATTATATCAATAGAATTGACATTTAAACGTCAATAATTCTGTAATAAAAACTCTCTCTGTAAATTGGTTGTTTGGACAAATAACCACTGTGACGACGATATTCTACTATCAAGGATGAAAAAAACTTTTATGAATTATTTGAACGATATTTTGTTATACCTCTAGGTCTCTAGACTAAGAAATAATATAGCCAGAGTGTCATAGAACTAAACATGAAGCCAAAAAATTATGTTTCAAAATATTATAGAAAGTTTAAAAACATTATACAAATATTAATAGAATACACATCACTGCGTGTACATTTTTGTTCATTATTATTCATATTTTTTGCTTAAAAATTGTAAATTGATGACAATTATTAATAAAACACCTCTATAAAATTTCCTTCATTCTATGAATAAAGTAAACGATCTGTATGGAAAATTCGAGAAAATTTGCATAAACGGCAAAATCTCGGTACTATTATTGAATTTGAAATTTTTTTGCGAACTCCATGTATAAAATTCTTTAGTCTGTTTGTCTGTTTAGTTATCATTATTCTGTTTATCGCGCGCCTCATTAATTTTGTGGACAAAACCAGAGCAGATACTTAGTCATTTATAAAAAAAATTCATTTACTCATTATTTTAACATGATAAAGTGTTTCATCAAAGCTCAAGTAAATCGAGATGCAAACTTAAGAAAATGAAAGAGCGTCATAATACCAGCTTAGAAATTACTTTAAGTATCATTATACTTTAAATACTTGTTATATAAAACATGTTTTTAATTAAATTTGTTTCCTTTTCCGTATAAACGTTGTTTTAACTTTTGAAATTTGTTTTTCTTTGTTTATATAATGATTATACCTACCCCGGTTCCGTCTGGGCCAATGTTCTTACCATTTTGGTCCCTTACAGTGTAGAATTCGATACATATAATAAAATTCTGAGTTCAATCTGTACATTAAAAATATTTTTTGGAAAATCTTATTGAAATAGTCATTATTATCGATACAGAGGCCGAATCTATAGTTTTTAGAATTTTTGTCTGTCTGTTGGACTGTCTGGGAACGCATTACGAGAAAACCACTGGACAGATTTGATGAAAATATATAATGATTTGATCAATATAAATACATTTTATAGCAAACATTGCTACCCTTAGACAGTTTTTTTTGTGATTAAAAAAAAGGTTTATTTAAGTTACTAAGATTATAAGGAAAGAAAGTGTCAAAAATTTATCATTTTAGGTCCAGCAGCGGTTTGCTTTTTTATTTTTTCACCATTTCTTTTGAATATTAAAGAAGTGTAAACAATTTATTGTATGCATCCATTCAGTAGTTACATACATAAGCAAAATAAAAATTCGCTCCACAAATTAAGCAAACGTAGCCAAAATATCCGCAGATGTTCCAAACAAATGTAAATTCAGTCGACGTGAGATCGCAATGCGGCATTGCACTTGTTTTTCCATATTTATTTTTTCTTTTACAGTTAACAAAGCCGTGTAAAATGTATGAGTAAAGGGTTATATATTCGCTTGTAAAAATATTTTTATAGCCTTGTTTAGTAGAAATGGTCATTTTAGTATATTATATAAGTAGCATATATATTTATTTATTTAACTTAAGTTACGGTGTAAGTTTCCGATTGTAGTATAAAATATACCGAATACCGATATATGTAGATATCTATACTAGCGATTTATTCTCGCTTCACTCGCGTGCGTCCCTAAGTTTGAACTTTTTTCACCACGAACCTTCGTAGGTGTATGTAGAATAACACATCAAGTTTCATCACAATCGGATCAATGGCTTAGAATCGCGTAGAAGACAAACATTTTATTTATATAAGCAATGACAAAACATTTCAGTACTTTTTTTATCTGTTTGTCAATCGATTTTCTTTAATTTGTTTAGTAGCTATTGACAAGCTTTAGTGTTATCGATAAAAAATATATAAGTAAAGATGCCAATATATTCTAGAGTAGGTCTGTGTAGTTTTAATCTTTACAGTTACATTACGTTTGTAAAACCGATAAATGATTGATGCACAACTAACTTAGTACATGTCAGCTACAAATGATTCAAGGTTTTTTTTTTCAATTTGAATAGAATATAGGTAATTTAATCTATTATATGTAAACTAAAAAATTACAATAATGTTATAAAATTTACACGATCAAACATATAAATAAAAAAAATAATAATTAAAAAAAATATCTTCCATATCTTCTCAATTTATCTTTCTTACATAATATGTTAAACATAAAAAAAATGACTTTATAATATGACCTCCAGACCGATTTTAGTGACGGTAGCCAATCTCACTGAGACTAGCCAACCTTGTATGAGATACATATCATGTACATTGTACATATATAGGGCATGAGTAGGTATGTGTTCAAACACAACGTGAAGTTTTATTGCTTTTACTCTAAAGGTCTAGTTTAGTCTGATGGGATGACAATACGACATGGAAAGATACGAGATGCAGGATCGACAGCTGTACGTGTTCCTCGAAGCACACGGATGTAACCCTGCAACACCGCCAACTTTCCTATTCCGGGCTGCTACTGAGATTTTCTTGACAGAAGAACACAATTGCTATACAGCTCGCATCGAGACTCGAACCCAAGGCCTCCAGATCTGCCGCCATACATGCCACTACACCAACGAGACAGTCGAGAATCTATTAGAATAATTGTATGAACATTAAACACTAAATCTAGCTTTATTTTTTAATTAATAAAAGAAAATAAGAATGTTTCCACAGACCAATATATTTTCATTCTCTCTGACCTTCTAAGATATATGTGTTCGAGTTCAATGCGAGGAGTGTATCTTTCAACAGTCGAGTGCGGGCAATAAATCGCCTCTAACTATGAACTTCTTGTGCCAAGTGGCTTTATACGGTTAATCACGCTGCACGTTCTTCTGTAACACGTTACAAAAAGCGTATTCTATATTAGTTTTACTGAACATTGAAAATACATAGTAATGTTAGTATGGATACGATTAGAATAAACTGTTTCAATGAAATATTTTTTTGTGTTCATTTTGCGTCATGGTTTTTTAAGAGGTCGGTAATATTACTTTTGAAATCATTATTGATTAAAGTATTATTGTGTCGTATTAAGATTAAAGTATTAGTAACAACTTGACTTATTGTTTAAATTTGGTATGAGATTGGAATGTAAGTACATACATACATATTTTTTTTAAGGAAAGCTATAATTATGTCAGAGAATTAGAAATAGAATAGTGTCACTAAATAAAATTTGTGGAGTACATAGCACAAAGAAAGCTTTGTTATTAAGATGCTAAAATATGCTCTCGCAAACGCTTAGAAACTACAAATTGTAGAACCCGAAGTTCGTATAAATGGCACTATGTGAGGGAATTTAAATCAAAAAGCGTACGCAAAAGGCCGTGACGGAGTTTTAAAACTGCCGTGAAAAATAAAGAGCAACAGCATTCTTGCACTTAGCTTCAGCCATGCACTTCCGCTGTTTGAGTAGTTCATATAAAATTTAGTACAGCCGGCGTTTTTAGAAAAAACTGGACGGAAATTACTTAAAAATTGCTATTAGCAAAGCGACCTGCACTCGAGTTGAGATGAGAGTTCCTTTAGTAATAATTTAGGGTTTGAAAACGATGTACGGAGTGCATTAGATTAGTTAGCCTAGATCATATTTAATAACTAAAATACCAGTATTTTTGCAAAATAGTACCTATATCATAGAACTTCTCAATGTACTGAGATATAAAATACTTCTATGGATTTGGTCGATAGACTCTCTATGGAATATTTTTTTAACTAAAAATTACTATCACTTTATTCTTTGTTACTCTGAAATTCAACCTTCAGAGGGTCTTTATTGAAAGATTTGCAATGAAACTAATAAACCAACAAACACACAAATTTAATACATTCAACTTATAATAAAGCTTGATTCCCCATACAAACTTTCATTCCCATTATCAACCCCTTAAAGGATGATTTCCGGGATAAAAAGTATCCAATGTCCTTCCCAGGGTCTCAAACTATCTTCTTACCAAATTTCATCTAAATCGGTTCAGTAAATCCCACTGCAACCTCACAAACTTTACCTCTTTATAATATTAGTATAGATTTTAAGCACAAAAAAAATACTTTTTTCATTATCAAATTTCAAATTATCAATAATGCAGTGGTAGGTAAGGTTTCAAAGGCTCTAAGTGTGACTTTCAACCGATGAAGGTCTGCTTGTTACATTACCCCTTCAGTAAACACAGAGAGCATATTTATTAATTAGAACCGCTCAAAGCTGTCGACAGTAAAACTTGAATTATTTACATAATTTCAAGCGTACTTTTATTTAAAAATGAAATTTGTTTTAGAATTATGCAAATTAGAACAAAAGGTTAAATTATCATTTTTTTTCAGCGAGACCAAATGTTCCATATTTTAATTTAGACGGCTTGATGAAGGCTGAGAACTGAAAAAATTAAAGCATGAAACTTCTTTACAATTATGTTGATTTAGAAAGTGATAACTAGCTTGATTTTTTTTGAAGAACTAGTATTAACTCTCGACTCTGCTTGCATGAATGTTGTTTGGCATTTGCGCTATTATTTATTATATTTTATGAAATGTAGCTGGTACCTGCGTTTTATACTTGGAGTTATAGAAATAATTATAATAAAAAAATAATAAAATAAAATATGTATTTATATAATATTGTCCACAAAAATTCTAAAATCGCGATAAAAAGGGGGGAGGGGGGGGGGAGGGTGGGTGGTGGTGGTGTGGGGGAGGAGTGTGAAAAATACTTCACGACCTATTCTTTTTTATATATTAGATAACATTTTATTGATAACATTAAAGCTCGTCGATTGTTACAAAAAAAGTCGGTTGATAAACAAAGGAGAAAAGGTACTGAACCGTTTCTTTACTTATTTATGTATATGTAAATACCTTACAAATTACCTAATATCGACGACTAGTACGCTGTATAATTAGTTTATTGTACTCGGAATCCAATGAAATGGCCCTACAATTGATTTATAATAAAGTTATTTTTAAGCGAAAAGCTTTTATTTTATAAATCGTTAAAACAGTGACGTAGCAAGTGGCAATCGAATTGAACTTTTTTTAGTACATTTCTTCAAACAGTTAGCAGAGCCAATTTTAAAGGGTTGGTATTGAATTCTATTAATGAATTGTTGTATGTTTTATTTTATAATATTAAATGAGCAAATCTTGTTTATATGTATATGCATACATTTATTTCGTGTATCTCGGAAACGGCTTTAACGATTTGGATCAAATTTTATATTTAGATAAGGTTTTGCTTTTAAGTTTATCTATATACATAGGTGATTTTTCTGAAAAAAAACCGCAATTTTTATATCTCTTACGAAAAACGACGAGCAAAGCTCGGTTACCTACTTGTACTTTATATGACTGCCATTAATAGTATTTAGTAGGTTTCAAATTCATATATTCATACTGTGACATAATAACAGACGATCATGACCAAGTTATGAGAGTTCCATTTACGCTATTTGGCTCCAGAATCCAAACAATAAAGAAAATATAATGATTACGTAAGGAAATAAACAATGACATCAATTTTCATTTAAATAAAACGTTTCATTAAAGCTGTGTTCTCTGTCGCAGAAAAACGAGCATATTTGGGCTAATTAAGTTAACCTTTATATAGCGGAGCGTGACGGTGATGACCACAGTGTGTCGTTGTATCACGTCCGCCTCTCAGCCATTTTACAGTTCACATTAATTTGTTTTAAATTTTAATTAATTTTCTTTGTTATTGTATCATATATTTGTAAGTTAACCCATTTCTGAAAATATAAATAAATCTATACATATTATTATATGTATAGATTTATTTATAAATGAATCTATACATATTATTATATGTATAGATTTATTTATATTTAATTTTATTAAATTGTAACTAAGCCGAATCTTTACATTAAATATTTTTTGGAAAATCTTATTGTAATAGACATTATTATCGATACAGAGGCTGAATCTATAGTTTTTAAAATTTTTGTCTGTCTGTCTGTCTATTACCGCATCACAGATAAAACACTGGAGGGATTTTGATGAAATTTGGTATGATGATAGCTCGTTATCCGGGTCAACATATAGGATACTTTTTTACCGCGGGAAAATATTTCATTTCTGAGAAATAATACAAAAACTACAATGTAAGGGTATACTAATATGTAAAACCTAAGAATTTAGTTTTTTGTCACCTGAACGCGTGCGGTCACCTGAATGCTAGTAAATAATAAATAAATATGTTGGGACATTAACACACATCACCATCTAGTTACATGGTTAAGCTACGAGGCGTATGTTATGAATACCAGATAGTTGATACACTACGCAACACATATATAACTTTAAATACATACATATTATAAATATAAACACCCATGATTGGAATACAAACATTCGTGCTCATCACGCAAATGAATGCCCTCAGCGGGACTCGAACCCGCGACCGCTGGCACAGCAAGTAGGGTCACTACAGACTGAGCCAAACGTGTCATCAAACGACATGTTTGTGACGTTTGTGTTGAAAATGTGTTGACAGAGAGTTTATTCCAAAGAATGTTTTTGGGATATCAAGGGAATATATTGAATTCATATATGGAATATATTTACCTACATGCTAAAATAAAAGACGAAGAAAAGAAAGAATAAAGTAGTAGAATCGGTAAAGCTAGTCCCGTAAAGTTGTAAATAAAATTATTTGGGACGATATTCACTATTAAAACTGTTGATAACATGAACTAGTAAAGCTTACAAAAAAGAGAACTTTTGGCCCATTTCTCTTGCAAAATAATAAAATGAATGTTTAATTTTGGACAAACTGCAAGTACATGAGGCAGCGAGAACACATACACGTCTGCATTTTACATTGTGCTCTAAATAAAAGTACAATAGAATGGAAATTTATACTAAGAAATGTGGCGCACTGTGATGTTTCAGGTTTTAGAGAGCCGCAATCAAATTGTAAGAACAGCTGTTTAGAATTTATATATGTTTTTGTTAATTTTTTGTTAAATTTTATTTATGTAGAAGAAATATTTAGAAGTTGTTATGGGTTCCGTTATCTTATTTTCTTAGATTAGCTTTATTGTACCATTTTATTGTAATGTCACTAAATTGACATGTAGGTATGTATGAGCGTTTTCTAGAAATCCTTGGCAGATATAAAATCGGTCAGATATTACTAAATTAATTTTAGTAGTCTAGCAATTCATCGTTTTTGTGATCGGGATGAGATAGGGCTAAAATTATTTTTTGGACCAGGAATCTTCACGGGCGTACGCAGAAAAATTTTCAGAAAAAATCAACCCAATCGGTTTAGGAACGCATGACTCCTAACAAACATTCATTTTTATTTATATAGTTAAAATAAAAATACATATTATAAGTATAAAAAAATATATCTAGAACCATATCTTTCGTAAATGCCACCCTCTTGACTGATTTTATACTGTTTGTTTGTCTGTCGAGGCTCGCTGGATTCTTCGGAGCGTGTGAACCATCTATTGTTTTCAGTTTAAAATATAAAAACGCAAAGTTTTGTTCTAGTACATTTATTTTTCAGTTTGCGGAAGTTTGTAAAATATATAGGTTAAAATAATAGTTTTAAACGAATCGTCGCATTTTGCACGACAATGTTGCTTTTAATTTTTCTCCATTCTTTGCAGTATACTAGAATAAACGTTGCGAATAAACCTGAGAGTAAATATTTAATTTAATAATTGATTTAATATTTTAAAAAATATGGCGATAGAGGTACGTGTTCATTTACGTAATGCCTTATTCTACAGAGTATGTATAGAAAATACTATGATAGCACACAGCCTTTTAAATATTTGCTTTTTACAAGTTCCCATAGGTTTGATTATTTGGTTGTTTCATTAAATCTTTTTAATAATAATAATAATAATGAATCTGCAACCTTTTGGTGAGCTGTTGGTGAGTGGCGATACTACGGACCTGAGAGCTTCCAGGGGAGACAACATCTGTCCCTTGCCTCTGGCTTACCTTCATTGGCAGTCCAGAGTAGAGCGCCAGAGCTTTAAGTGCTCGAAAAGGTGGAAGTGCTTAATCTGTTATAACGGGGGAACCCGCTTACGAGCACTCTCACAATGGTGAAACCGGTGCATACCCCTCGATACCTTTAACGACCACACTGAAGTTGCACCCGAGGCTCTATGTCGCTTTGTAGGGCCAATACACAAGCTGAGGAATTATCTGAGGCTGTTGAAAAAGCGGAATAGTCCGGTAGTCTTATCCAATAGCCCAATTTATATTTCCTACCACCCTATTTAGATTTCCATATTTTCCATTGTCCCTACGAATTGCCCCGAGACCATCTTTGGGCAATTCCCTATGGGTTACTCAGCGATGAATCTTGAAGACAAGTTCTGGCAAGAGCTATTAGTACAAGTAATAACAGTATAGTATACTGATATTTAATACTTTGTATATAAAAATAGCGTTCATTCTTATGGTCCGAAAAAGAGAGGAGCTATAACTTTAACGTATGTACCTGTGTATCTGTCTGTCGCTTCGTAGCGCCCGAACGGATGGACCGATTTTAATTAGGTTTTTTTTGTTTGAAAGTTGACTTGATCGATAGCGTTCTTAGCTATAAATCAAGAAAATTCATTTAGTCGAATAGAGGTTTCAGTTCTTTTGTAGAAGGTGAAAAAATATGAGCAACAGCCACAGATCGGAACGATTCGAAACTTGGTATCCCTTTACTTTAATGACATTGCAATTTGATTTTTTTTTATTCAAGAGCTTTCTCCATTTTTAAAACACATATACCTTTTAATTTATAAAATACTAGCGACTCACCCTCACTTCACTTCGGGTTCGTCCTTAGACAAAAACATATATATCCCAGGGAAACCGGACATTTTCGAGGATGATATATATAGTCTTTAGCCTTCCTCAATAAACCAAATATCTAAAGCAAAAAAATATTTTTCAAATCGGATTACCAGTTCAATCAAAATCAAACAAACAAACAAACAAACCCTGTCTCTTTATAATATTAGTATAGATTTATTTTGATATAGTAAATTGTTATCATGTAAATAAGCCGTTAATTTAACTTTTCTATATAATCTTACCTTATAAGATTATTATGTAATGTGGGTTTATGTTTAACCGTGGCATGTATCTTCCAGCCGGCGAGTGCGATAAACCGCGAAGTGCTATTAACTGTAACCAAGTATACTTTGCAAAGTTAACCTTTCAAATTAATACCGCGGAAGCTTTCCAGCTTTATTTAACTCGTGGATGGATATGGTTTTACTTGGATCAAAATTTATTAATAAAAAACTTTAATTGATTAACTTATAAAACTAACCAACTAAATGTAAGCTTCTCTATTCCATTCAATTCAATTCAATGCTCTTCTTAACGGCTTCTAAGTTAGTTGAGCACAGATTACTTCGCCAATGTACGAAAGAGATTGGTCGGTAACTCAATTCCTGTAACACCTAAAACTCATGTTAAAAAAGACAGATCGATAAGACCGGGGAAAAATAAGATGCAGTATCGATAGCAGGACGGGATATACACATTACTAGCTGTGCAACTCCGCTCTACTGAGTATTTCATGACGGAAATACCCAGTAACAGTTTTGGCCCTATCCTGTATTCGAACCCAGGAACGAACAATATACAGTACATGCTAGCCACTAGACCAATGAGGTAGTGTATTAATAATAAGTTAGTAAATTATATTTACCGTTTAAACCTTGTCTAGATATTTATTAGGTACAACGTAGGCCAAAATGAATGCTTCCTTTTTTCTTTCTAATCGATTAATTATACTCTAAGATTTGTATGAAATAGGATTACAAAAAACAGTGAAGCCGCGTACTAGTAAATGAAATATATGGAGGAAAGATAAATAAATAAATAGGTTAAGTCATTGACACACAGTACCATCTAGTTCCATGGTAAGCTACGAGGCTTGTGTTATGGATACCAGATAGTTGATACCCTACACATATTATAACTTTAAATACATACTTATTATAAAATAGGTACGTTTTAAGTATATATATATATATATATATATATATATATATATATATATATATATATATATATATATATATAATAGTTATTACCCAGCGTTAGGCCATATAAATTTTAATATGGTTGCTAAGTATTCTTAAATAAGTATTCTTAAATTTTATAATTTTCCGCGCAATTTTTTAAATTTTTTCTTTCATAAGAACCTTCTCCTGACGATAACAAACACAACAAAAAAAATAGTTAAATCGGTCCAGCCGTTCACGCGTGATGGCGTGACCAAGGGAAATAGGGATTCATTTTTATTTATATAGATAAAAACACCCATAATAAACACCCATAACTGTAGGATAAACTTTCGTGTTCATCACACAAATGAATGCCCCCAGCGGGCCTCAAACCCGCGACCGCTGGAACAGCAAGTAGGATCACTACAAACTGAACCAAACGTGTCGTCAAACAAAACAAACCTTAAAAAGGTATTTAAGGCATAATTTACGAAACCTTTTCAAGTTAAAAATCTGTGATACTATTGTCAAAGACTTACATTAACTACAAACTCTTTTAAAAGAAGATTTACGAGTAAAATGGATTTAAAAGCTATCTCGAGGCAAACTAATTTCATTATTTTAGCTACTCTTCGTTACGAAGCGAAACTCTTGTGCAGAACAGTATCACCACTTAAGTTGATAGTAAAATTAAAATCTATGTAAGTTACTGAAGAAAACATTTTGTGAAGACAGTTATAGCGCAGTTTACCTATAGATTGGATTTGCCTATTGGGTCTTAAGTCTTGGGTTCAAGTATTTATACATATAAATGTAACTTTGGTTATACGTATGTTTGTATGGGCTTGATTTTAAAATGGTATAAAAGATGCTTGTATAACGAAAAAAGTACTTAAAAGTGACTTTTGCCAATTCATCACCTAGAAGGGTTAAATAAAGAATGAAAGCTTAGGTTGAAGATATTCAATTATTTAACTACTTTTATTTCAGTAATAATAAGTTTTCATCTTTAAATAACGCCTACTGACGTATGAGTATTCAATTATTTAATTACCACCTACTCTGGATAAGAAAACTTTCCAAGTCCATACAAACGACAATGAGAAAATGAAATCAAAAAGCGTACGCAAAAGTTCTTGATGGTATTTTAAAACTTTTAAAAATAAAGAAAGCTGTGTTCCTATTTAGCTTTAAATATGCATTTCCGCTGCTTCAGAAGGTAATTTAAAATTTAAACTATGTCATTTCTATTTTGTTTCCGTGCAATTCATAATATTGTTTCAAAACTTTCTTTTATTTTATATAAGTTATTCATACGAATTTTTATTTTTTGTACGTTACGAAACTTACTATATAATTTTATACACTGCCTTTTTGGGTATAGTAGTTAGCATGTATGTTTGTAAATCTTGAGGTCTTAGGTTCAAGTCCTGGGACTGACTAAAATAGTTATTGGATTTTTGTTAAGAAATTCTGTCAGTATTGTTATTTATGTAGCAGTGACATAAAGAACATCAATAAGTTTTATTTGAATCGAATTAATTACATTCAAACATACGATTTACCTTGCAGTGTAATATATTATACATAAACTATTAAATCATGTAAGTTATTAATTATATACTAGTGGCTCACCCTCGCGTCGCTCAAGTTCTTCTCTAGGAAAACGAAAACAAACCTATCCCACGGGAACCGTACATTTTTCCGGGATAAGAAGTAGCTTATATGTTATTCCAGACTATAATCTATCTCTGTGCCAAAATTTCATATAGATCCGTTTAGTCGTTCTGGCGTGAAAGAGTAACAAACATCCATACAAACTTACATACTCACAAACTTTCACATTTATAATATTAATACGGATATTCTAGTACAAAAGATTACTGTCTTTACAAAAGGCAAAGCCATATCCAAAAGCACCCATTCACTCAGCATTATTCATACGTAATACCGAAATGAGAGTGGCAATAACGTATAATATGCGAGTTATTTTTTCGTGGCAATGTTACAATTTTTTATGGGAATGCCTTATTATAATATGTAATCGTTGTGGCTTTCAGTAGAGGTGCGTATGTAGATTATATTTTCTTACTTTTCTTTCCTGTTTCAAAGTTATTTTTCTTTTGGGAAGTATTTATGTAGTTTTTTTTATTATAACCCTTTAGCCGCTGTGTGTGTTGAGAATATGGTGACTAACTCTCTCTTTTTTCTCTGTTCTCTGTTTTTTGCTAGCATAATAACCTGCATGGGTTACGGCACTTAATGCTATGCTGTTTTTTTAAGGAGATCCTCTAAAGACAGGTGGCTATTAGACTCTTATTCTATACAATCAGCAGCATTACAACACTTTAATTATTTCTTTGTAATTTAAATGAAAATTTTATTTGACAATTCTATATAAGTACTAGGTATTGGATAATATCGATGGTGAAACTGGTACAGGATTTGGATGAGATTTATTTATTACATAAAATAGTACCTGACATAACATTATATGGGCTTTACAAAACTTTTTCAAAATATGCCTGCTTGTATATTATTATCTATACAGATAAATAAAATTGATGTGTCTGTTTGTAATGTCAAAATAACAACTTTTGACTAAATGCATATGAAATTATATATTTATAAGAAAACACAATTTTCAAATTTTGTCTGTCTGTCTGTTTGTTTCCGCTAATCTCCCAAACAGCTGGACTGATGTCGACGGGTCTTTCACTGGCAGATAGCTGATGTTATAAGGAGTAACTAAGGCTATTTTTATTTTAGAAAAAGAATTAGGGTTACGCTCAAAAAAATTAAAACGTACCTAGGGACGCACCCGAGCGAAGCGAGGTAAGTTGCTAGTACTATTATATACAAAAGGCATCTAAAGAAGACTTGAGCGAAGCAAGGGTAAGTCGTATGTTGTATATAAATAAATAAATATATCAGGACATTCCATCTAGTTCCATGGTAAGCTAAGAGGCTTGTGTTATGGATACCAGATAGTTGATACACTACACATTAAATAACTTTTAAATACATACATATTATAAATATAAACACCCATGACTGGAGTACAAACATTCGTGCTCGTCACACAAATGAATGCCCCCAGCGGGACTCGAACCCGCGACCCCTGGCGCAGCAAGTAGGGTCACTACAAACTGAGGCAAACGTATCGTCAGTATAATATCCTTTTACATCTTAAAATCTATCAATAGAAGCTAGTCGAACATTAATAAACTGATGTTTGAATATTAAGTAACAGTTCTCTAATGCTAGGAAAGTAGGGTGATAAAATTTTATTACATGATGTGTAGAGCTGCTGTAGTAGTAGTAAATAAGTAACTCGACAGACTCAGCCCGAGCTGGCCGCTGAAACATTTAGACACACCGCGACCAGCTGTTTTACATCAATTCGCGTAAAGAGTATATGGACATGCCCTAAAAATTTGGACCGATTTCAAAATAAGAGGAGATCCGGATGTGTGTGTTTTTGTATGTTACGAGTTAGCTTTGAAAACTGATTAGAATAGGCATAATTATTAATTTGTATTAGTGTTATAACGTATTTTTTATCTTGATTTCAATTAGCGCCAATTAATGAGTAAGCTTTTTCTAATTGTTGTCAATGTTCCAATATATGCATGGATTGGTAATTATAACCATTTCCTAGTGTAATAGAGAACTCATTCTATGGTTTATTACGTTTTTACAATAGGTATGTCGAAAACATAAAACATTCTGCTGATTTGATATTACATGATATGTATATTGTATATATGTATATAATAAAATATGCATTCAGACCTTTTAAAAATGAAAGAAAAATAGAAATAAGGTATCTCTGAGATTAAGGTAGAAGTTTTACTAAGCAAATGCTACTAAGCTAAATAAACAATTTTAACTTTGTATATTATTTTGTTAACAAAGGAATATTTCCTAATGTGCCTTATCCATGCTAAGTCCTTCCTTTAACAGAGGAGTATTCAAGAAATATTTTATAACGCTATTACTACGCGACGTTCGACCGCCATTTCCCGTGCTTCTATTCTACACAAGGATCTACTACGAAAAACATGAGTAAATGTATGTATGTAGTAACGTATTTGATGTATTGCAGCCAAGTAGTTTAGACTTGTAATAATAAGTAACATGTGTATGTATGTATATATATTTCGAAATGTTGACTTTAAATGAAAAGTATGTCAAAGGAAATTATTTTGGACCACTTCGAGGTCCTTATAAAATTCCAACTAGTAAAATCAAGGGGTCAAACTTTTTCCGATAAATCGATGACTTTACATAAAAATACATACATACATACAGACGAACATAGTTCCTCCTACTTTTTGTCAGTCAAATTTAGTTTATATTTCGTCCACTGTATGAACGTAATAAGACAGATAAAAAATAAAAAAAATACTAGTAACAAAAGATTTAAATTTTAAGGATTTCTTAGCTTAGAAACACAACACAGAAAGGAACACAACACAAAAAAAAAAATCGTCCGACTACTGTATCCATAAGGCATAAACGGCTCTCATCGGTCTTTAAATACAGAACAAACAATCGGACAGAAACTGCAATCTTTGAAATAATTTATAAGTATAGTTTGGCCTAGGCCAAACTAATTGAAATAATATAGGACTTATGATGTTGGGGGTTTTAGGTTTGAAATAAAAAAAATCTAATAAGAAGGCTAAGGCGGGTCCAAACTACGTTATTACAGTCGAGCCTGTCACGTAATAATACCACCCACTCTTCCAGAGGTCACGTCCCATATACTAAACAGTCGAATAATAATTCAAAATCAGTTAAACTATTGAAGCCTAAAGTATTTAGTATTTTGTCCGGGCTAAACTTGTATATCCTGACATACTTTGGATGAACTGGTTTGGCTTAGGATAAATCAGTGTGGACTGAAATCTAGTTTGGCCCGTAACAGAACCCTTAAAACAAGAATATTAAAAAAAAAACTTATTTTTTATGTAAATTACAATAATCATTTACTTGAAGTCAAATATTATAACGTACATAAGTCTAAGTACTCAAAACAAAAAGTAATCGTATCATAATAACAAATAATGCTTTCGTTCAACGTTGTACTTAGAAGAAAGTTTTCTCCATTTTTATAAACATAAAAGAATATTGTAAACAGCTTAGCTAAAGCTCTGTTTGCCCTTTTGTTTGAAGTTAAAGATTTTATTTTATCGTTTGTTCTCTTATTTACTACCAATATAATGTTTAAGAGATGTTTTAGGTACAATGTTGTATTTTTTTTATATGTACTAGCGTTTTCCTGTGGCTTCGCCCGCATAGTACAATATTCATCAACACACCATATACTAAAATCTTCTCCAAAAAACGCTGCATGTTATGGTATGAGTGTTATTCCGATCAGTTCAGTAGTTATCGCAGTATAACCGAACAAAAAAAAATCAGCTCTCCATTATTAGTATAGATATTATTTGTTTATCTATCAACTTTGTAGTCAAAGCATCTTTGTATATGTATCTTTGCAGAGTAGTGCATATGATCGGTTAATATTTTAAGGTAATATAAAAGATTATTTTAGCAAACTAGTATTCATTTTAGCTAGTGATCAAAATTCGTTAATTTTTGAAAATTTAAGGAAGTCACATAGTAAGAATAAAGTTTACCTATCTATATAAAAAAAGATGTTTTCAAATTTTTTTGAAGTTATACTTCTTTTGGCATGTTTGGAAAAAATTATGAGAGTATAATTGTTACATTGCGCGCGCACACCGACAGCCAAAGAGCGACATGATGAAGTTAGCTGAAAGCGACATAATGAAGTTAGCTCTTATGAGCTATCTGTCATTTATTTTTACTAATTTATCAATCCTTTTACAAACAGAGAGTTGTTACATATGGGATATTTTTGTTCTGTTACGCCAAAGAAGTATAACTTTTTACGTGCGTTCATAAGTCTTCACACACACACTCGTTTTTTTTATTGATAACACTGAAGCACGATAAGAGTTACTAAACAAAAAAAAATCGGTTGAACACAGAGGAGACAAAGGTACTGACTGAGCTCTTTTCAGTTTGCCTATTTACACAATCGTATAGAGATAATGGTACCTTAGATTTGTCATAGTTAAATCTAATATGAAGCAAAAAATATACTTTTTAATTAAAATAATACTGCAACTTAGAAATAATTTTTAATGTAATTAATTATTCGACCCTCCAAGCTTTTTCGAAAGTACGGGGAGTATTCTCGCGTCATAACCTGTTCAAAAAAGGAAAAATTAATTAAAATAAAAGGTCCTTTAATAATTTTGATTTAACTTTTAAAACGTATAAGGATTACATTGTTTGTTTTTTTAATGGCTTGAAATTGTTTAAAAGTTGCAAAACAGCCTGCCAGTGTCACGTATTGTGAGTTAGATAAAAACAAATAAAGACCAGTATTTATGTCTAGGAGTATTAAAATTAAAATAAAAAAATGGATGAATGGTCGGGTTATAGAAGTAACATGCAACAATAAAAAAACATTGCAGATATGGCACTGTTTTTTTTTTTAAATTTAACTCATTGCATTCTAAATGAGTTAAATTAAAAAGAAATTTAGTCCAAAAGAATCTTTATATTGAGACTATTCAATTACAAGGTTCTTTTTAAATAACTTAAACTATTTTAAGCACAAAATTTTCCTAAAGATATTGCCATCATTTGAGATGCAAAATATTTCAATTACCGTTGCAGGTTGAATAAATGCAAAGACCTGGTAGCTAAGGAACGAAATCTGTCTCCATTAAAATTAGCATAAATAAACTACAAATTATTTCGCGAGCAACTGGGGCACTTGCTTTCCGCACCCACCTACAGGTGCACCCCTACTATGAACATTGGTCATTGATTTCTTTAAATACAGCGTTACAAGTTTAAAAAATTGCAAGATAATATTCTTTTGGGCGGTCAAACTATCAACTGTTCAGGAGATAACATAGTGCGTATGCGCAGACAGAAGAGCACTCTCTATTGTAATATCTATACTTAATATTATAAATGTGAAAGTGTGTTTGTTTGTTTGTTTGTTTGTTTGTTTGTTTGTTTGTTTGTTTGTTTGTTTGTTTGTTTGTTTGTTTGTTTGTTTGTTTGTTTGTTTGTTTGTTTGTTTGTTTGTTCGTTCGTTTGATCGTTTGTTTGCTTGTTTGTTTGTTCGTCCTTTTACGTCGAAACCGAGTGACGGATTGGCGTGATTTTTTGTATGGAGACAGTTGGAATGCTGGAGAGTCACATTACCGAGAGATTATTTAATTCCCACGGGAAAATACGTTATAATACAACCCAAAAAAAAAATATTTTTTTGATCAGAATTACTTGAAACTTGGTATTAATCCTCTTCAATACAATTAAGTAAATATGTTTTTAGTATTTTTCGAAATTGTTTTTAGAGATTTGGTTGTAGTTTTAGTGCGAGCGAAGCTGCGGGTTCTTCTAGTAATATATAATTAGCAAAAGTAATTGTAGGTATACTTGTTATTATTTTTATAAATGGCAAGTGATTGGTAAATACGTAACACAAATATTGTTAGTAAATAAAATTAAGTTACGCAATCGTTATCGAGTATCGAGTAATTCATAGTAATAGTACTGGCCATGTAAATTTGTTTAAAGACGGAAAATCTCAGTACGCTGTATCCTTTTCAAATCTCGGATTTATTAGTGTTGTAGAATATAAAAAGTTATATTTTTATGTTCTCTTTATTACAGAGTAAGTCGTTTAAGAAACGTTTATGAAAAACTAAGCTGCTTGGCAATTCATATTTTAGCGAAAAATTTGATTTGTCTCTGATACGACGTCTTCAGAGTGAGATTATTGCACAAATCTGGGGCTTAGAAAAGTTGTCATTATACAATCTTTCACGAAGAGAAGTATAAATAAACTACGGAAATGATATATTTCGCTTTAATTTGTCGTTTCTATACAATTTTTAAAATTTCCATTCGTAGTCGATTTTAGAATGCCATTTAGTCTAAGCCTAAGGTTTTTCTCATATATAATACATGTCTATGTATGCATGTGTCTATATAATTGAACGTGTGAAAGATCCAACCTCCTGTAAACGGTCGCCGCTATCACTCAAATCGTGTATTTCCATTCATCTACTAGATAGATCCTTTAGTTGAACATAAGCAAATCAGACTTGATCTTTGAGTGGTATTATTGCAAATGATGATATAAGTTTCAGCAAAAACGAAAGTTTCTCCTAGTTTAGACGGATTGATGCCACCTGACAACTGTATATAATATTACTAGCAGAACCCGCGGCTTCGCTCGCGCTAATACTACAAAAAGAACTAAAAAGTTAGGTTTCATACAAACTTTCTTCCTCTATTTTACCCCTTTATTGGATGAATTTCGAAAAATACTAAAACGCATATTTATTTAATTGTATTGAAAAGCAATAATACCAAGTTTGAAGTAATTCTGACCATAAATAATTTTTTGGGTTGTAATGTAACGTGTTTTCCCGTACGAATGAGATAATCTCCCGCGATAAAAAGTAGCCTGTGTTATTCTCCAGCTCTCCAACTGTCTCCACACAAAAAATCATGCCAATCCGTCACTCGGTTTCGACGTGAGAGAAGGACAAACAAACAAACACACTTTCACATTTATAATATTAGTATGGATTATAGATATAAAAGGCAACTAGGCATGTACCCAAGCGAAGAAGGGGTTTATTCGCTAGTCTGTAATATGTAGTTATAATATATCCTGTGTAGAAAAAATATGCTCGAGCGAAACTAAAAATAAATTTATTTAATAATAATATTTGAGTATTGAGCATCCAAAAAGTCATTAATTATAAAAAGCTTTACACGGATAAATTGTAAATAAAGTAAACGAAATTCACATCATTACTACGGTGAAATTAATTTTAAATTAATACGGATTAAGTAGCATTATCGGTTGTATGGTAAGCCTCGTAACTGTTTTTAATTAAACCTCTATTATGATTGAGATATGTGCGGTTCGTATAAACCATCCGTTAAAAAAATTGAGTTGGGTTGGTTGGGAACTTTTATTTTTTTTCAATCTCCTTTAATGTAAATACTCGTAGTACAGTTTTCTATTATAGAACGATGTAGTCATATTAGCAGTGTGCCTCATAGGTAGTTGGTTCAATACTTGCTGCATCCATTTTAATTCAATAATGAAAATTCCTGACAAAATGAGTTATTCGGTAAATATACTATTATTTTAAACGCAAGAGTTTTTATGTTTGTGCGTTCTTGTTACTTCTTCATGTTGAAATGACTTGATGGATTTGGATGAAATTTAGTACACAGATAGGGAGATGACCTTGAATAATATACATCAATACATATAATAAAATTGTAACTAAGCCGAATCTGTACATTAAATACTTTTGGAAAATATTATTAAAATAGACATTATTATCGATACAGAAGCCGAATCTATAGTTTTTAGAATATTTGTCTGTCTATCTGTCTGTGACCGTATCACAGAAAAACCACTGGAGTACTAGTATAGTATTATATGATCTGTGACTGGAGGGATTTTGATGAAATTTGGTATGATGATAGCCGCTTATCCGGGTCAACATATAGGATACTGTTTACTGCGGGAAAATAACTCATCTCTGAGAAATCTATACTAAATGGTAAAATAAATTCTAAAAAAACGTTAAATTATTTATACTAAAAATTAAATTTTGCAAGTGATAGAAATACATACAATTACATCATATATAGAAAAAAAAGACGTTTTTGTATCAAACAATGAAAAACACAATCTCACAAAGATTAGCCAACTGAGTAGGAGGTATTTATAGTGCACAAGTGTTCTCGCAGACACAAGTACACCCTCTATTCCTGTTACCGTCAACTTCACGAGGCAGGGTGGGTTGAAAAACCGCCAATGTCCCAAGTCCGGACTGTTACTAGGACTTTCTTAACAGAAAGACACGATAACTAAACTTGGTTCGACCCGGGGCTCGAACCCAGGACCTCCAGATGCGCAGTCGTACATGCTAGCCACTATACCACTGAGGCAGTTAATTAATGTAATGTTCTATTCAACAAATAGACTTTTAGCTTTTGTAATAAAAATCCGCCATAAAAAATATTTTAAGTATATTTTGTAAATAGGTAATTCTTATTTTACTATACAAAAACAAGATTTTTAGCCGCATATTTAAAATAAATTAAGTTTCCTTTAGCCTTTTTCTTGTAAAATTTGTTGAAGAGATTTCAGTTCATATATCTAAAGGTAATATGGCGTCGACTAGTTCATCTCTTTTAGCAAGTGTTACACACGTCGCTTCACTCAGTATTTGCATTATAAAGTAGCGCCTTCCTGGCTGATACATCTCGAGAGAATTAATAAAGATTAAGTCGTATTAATATTCTTGAAACCCCGTTTACATAATGTTGGATGGAAAATTCAAATATTATTTAACAGTTTTAGCTTCTGTCTGCGAATTTCCGGAAAATTAATTGTTAACTTACACACGGGTATATATGCGACTCTCAACGGTTAAATTTACATTTTTAAGTCAAATTTAATTAAATTACACTATTTCCTATTGCTGGGCCTCTGGTCTCCCTTCAATACGAGGGGGGTGAGGCTGGTCCTACCGCACTCGCCAAGTGCGGATTGGCGGACTTTACATATATTTTAAAGACTTGCTAAGTTCTGAAAAAAATACAGGGTTCCTCATGATGTTTTCATTCACCATAAGGCAATCAGGTTGAAAAAAAATTTGCATCTGAAAATGTCAGTTTCCGAGACCAGAGTTTTGAACCCGCTTCACCATGTCTTACACTAGCATAAATAATAAAATTATAATTGAGTTAAAATAATAAGTACATACCGAATGTATACTTTTTATTTTTGAAATTTGTGCTAAAAAAGATTGGAGTGCGGGCGAACATTTGGAAAACCATAAGGTTCCCCGTTCTTCCTTATTGTTATTTTCAAATATCCTTCGCATCTTGTATATTCATTATGTTTATAGGCCGTTCTCATTTTTACTAAACGAGAAATAATTAAATTTTACAACCATTCGTTTAATTTGTTTATCGCACTCCAAGTATGTAAACGGACTCCCAAATCTCAGCGAGACGGATTACAGTTCCTCAGCTTTGAATAAAATATAATGAACTGAATTCCATCGTACTTTAGAAAGATGTCGTATAAAGTAATTTACGTTTCTCAGGTGATTTTTATCTTCCATCTAGTCGCTTTCTAAAGAATTTAGATTTCGTGAAGTGTGCTTGAAACAGGTTGCATAAGCTCCGAAATACGACAGGTTTAATAACGAAATTTGAATTACTTTTATGTATAAAACTACTATAGTAGAGTGTAATTTCTTATATTCTTGATTTAAAAATACCAACTGTTTCTCTAGTTTGTTGAATATATTTGAATTATTAGTGCCTGAGCGAAGCGTGGGCAAGAGACAAATTTATTTTTAATTTATGTTCGACGAAATCTAATTGCTTATTCTATAAGTACATAAATATTTTATACCACCTGTGTCCTAAGTACCATATTTAGGTAAAAGTGTAAAAACTTCAATAATACGATTAAATTGCTTTTGGTGAAATTTTAAACGATATATATTTAAAAGTTAGTTTTTATAATGATCAATAGATGGCGTTATATCCATTGATTTATTATTAACACAAATATAAACAAAAAATATATCTCAAAAAGGTAAGGGCTCAATCTGGTTTTAAAAATACTCTAAGTGAAGATAAATAAAACAAAGCGTTCTTAAATCAAACTTTCACATTTTTACAGATGGTTAGAATATCAGCTTTTAAGTTATTACATTTCACAAGTTGTTAAATAGTTAAACTCATTGAAATTTTATGAATGTAACATGCAAAAAGTATTTTATTCCATTTTATATATTTGAGATGAATAAAATAGTTCAACGACATCTATCGGCTATTTAAGCAAGCAAAAATAGCTTGAATTATGGCTTTCCGATTTCTTTGTACATCTTATTGGGATAATCTGTAGAATCTTAACAAAGACCTATTTTCTTACTGCATTTTATATATTCATCTCAAATATTTAAAATGAAGTAAACTATTTTTTGCATGTAACATTCATCCAATTTCAATGAATTTAACTATTTAACAACTTGTGAAATGTTGTTACATACAATAAAAAATTAAGTAAGCAAAACACAAAACAAGTGCTCGAAAATACTTACCACTTATATTTTAGTTAAGCATAGCCCTTAAATCTTCTTAAAAACTAAGTGCTCTCATTTTTTCAACGAGACTAATCGTACGCCTTAAGCTGAATGCAGACTAATGTAGTAGCTTTGTTGGATTTATTTAAATCGTGGGGTTGACTTTAACATTTCGGGAGTCGAAGATTGTGTCGTAAGTCTTATAAGATACAGCTATTTCCATTTCATTGGCTTTTTTGCCATTTATTTTACTTTCTATTGATGGTTTTGCTATTTTACTCTATATTTGTTTGTATATCGCGAGACTTCGTTAAACTAGTGGCTAGTATGTATGCCTGTAGATTTGCAAGCCTGGGTTCAAGTCCCCAAATGGGCCAAGTATAGTTTACTGGGTTTTTCTGTTCAGAAAAAAGATACTTTTTCAAACGATTTTACTAGTACAAGTATGAATTTCAAATTCATAGATAAAATATACATCATAATATTTCGTTATATTCAAATATATCGCATATATCAATATAGAACACTACCATATTATTAAGCAAATAAATTTTAAATTGTTACTTCTTTGTACTTTATTCACTTGAAACATTTTTTCCATGTGGCCTTATGTTTTGTCAACTAAAAACTTTTGCAAAGATTACTCAGTTAAATATTTAGTTAGGGATTAGGTAATAAAAATGTAAATGGTTAAATGGCGTTGTTATCATAAAATACTTTAAAACACTTTAAAAAAATCCTAATGACATTAAAAAAAAGAAAACAACCGTACAGAGTTTTTCATTTATAATAGGTACTTAATCTAATGTAAAAAATATATTAAAAAATCAATAGTTAAATTTCCCTATGATATAGTCTTAAATGAATATATAATATAAATAAAAGACTTCAGTTCAGTTTTGGCTTCTTAAATATAATATATAAACACGAAAATTGCATTTTAAAGTTTAGCAAAATGTAATACAATGGTTACGTGAAAATGTAAGTAAAAATTCAAAGTGAATCTTTTTACCTTTACGGAGCAGATTTTTAAAATTAGCATACATATTGTGATAATACATTAGAGTGTAATTTTACTAACGAAGTGCTGTGAAAAAAATAATATCAAAAACAAAAGATATTTCACCGCGAAGACTAACAAGATTATGTATAGCTTGACACAAATTGGTGTAAGCCATAATTTTAGAATTTCTTCTTAATTTTGTGTAAAAATACTTGCCTAAAACTATCTTTTCGGATTTTTTCGCGGTTTTTAATTTGATTTTTGGTTCCCGATGTTTCGAATGCTTTACAGCAATCATGGTCACGGGAGTGACTGAATCCCGAAGTGAGGAGTAATGATAGTTTTATTTAAAATGTCAAATATTCGCGTAAATCTGACTTCTGAGAAAGTATTATACTTGTCTAAATTTTTAATGTATGGTCTAAGGTGGTAAATCAAAAGGTGGTCTATATAAAAGATAGTTGAATAGTTACTTTAACACAGTCCAGGGACAAAAGTTTGGAACCCTTTAAAAGCCCCCGGCTTGGGCCCCTTTAAAGAGGCTTAGATTTGTTTCTGGCACTGGCACTCCGAATTCAATAAGTAATAAGTAAATCTTACTTTATTTTAATATTAGCGACTTTCCCTCGTTCTCTGGGAGCTTAACAATAGTTTATATAGTACTTTAGGTCAAAGTTTGTCTGTGTATTAAATGTCATCCAAATCCAGCCATTCCAGTGCGAAAGAGTTATAAACAAGTACACAAACAAACTTTAGTCGGTCGGGGTATTCTTATATGGAGCCAATTTTAATAAAAGCAATTCATACAGTATTCAACATCTCTAGTTTTTAGCGCGCTAATTGTATACGAGCTATATGATATGCAAATATACTTTTATATTCATTAGGGTTAGGTCACTTTTGCCTTGAGCGCCTCGTTTTAATATATACAGTTCATCGCAATTTTTGTTAAGAGCTTGCAAATCTCCTAGGGTTAATTTGAATAATATGTAAAATCGTTGCTTTTTAGAGGATTTCGTTATGATTTTTTATCTTTCTTGATATTTAAGGGTTGAAGGTTTATTTAAGGTTTCTCCGAAATTTATGAAGACAATTAAAAAGTTTTTGGGGATGTTAATTAACTATTTATTTAATAAAATTTGTAATTTTGTAAATTTAACAATATAACAATTTAAAACGAAAAAATGCATTAATAAAAGATCCCTTCTTATGTACCTAATGTATGTAGTATGTACTATTCCAATCATTTAATTAATAAACTATTCTCTTATAAAAGTACTCGATGGTCCAGTATACATTTTATAAAATACAAAACTCTGTAAACTTTATTGTAAATAATGAACGCACAATACCTGTCTAAAAATTCTTTCACAAAATAACGTTGAAATATTGGTTTTTGACAACAATACAGATTGCCTTATATAAAAATACTAGCATTGCCCGCAGCTCCGCCTGCGTTCAAACGACTATTTCCTGTTAATCAGATCTTCCTGTTCCGCCTTTCTGTTGATCAGATCGCTACCAAACTAGGATCACCTGTTGCTAATCTGAAGATTGACTGAAAATTTCATCAAAACCGCTCCAGCTGTTTTGGAGTCCATAGGGAACATATATACACACATACTAATATTAGAGGGCTGGAGAGTGACATAGGCTACTTTTTCCCGCGGGCGATTATCTAATTCCCACAGCAAAACATGTTATAATACAATTCAAAAAAATATTGTGCACAAGTGTACGCGCAGACACAAGTTCACTCTCTATTCCTGTCACTCTCACACTCCGGTGGGACGACTGCTCGACACGACCAGTGAGAGTTAAGGCGCAGAACCGACGGCTTTACGTGCTTTCCGAGGCACGTGGGTGAAACACCGCCAACTTCCGAACTCGGGGCTGTTACTGAGACTTGCTATACAGTAAGACTTAATAACTAAACTTGGCCCGACCCGAGGCAGGCGAGTATATATATATATATATATATATATATATATATATATATATATATATATATATATATATATATATATATATATATATATATATATATACTCGCAATAAGGAAAGGTTCATAGTACCCACAGTATGTTACGATGAATAGGCTACAAAACACAAAACTAATTAAGCGCGAATCGGTCGCTTTGTCGAATCCCGCCACCAATTGATTGCTACGAGTATTGCAATTGAATCGCTTCCTATTAATTCAAACCGTTAACGCGGGCGTATGTTACACCGTACTATATAATTATAACACCTTTCTGTTAATTGACCCTTATAAAAACGTCGTCCAAAAATTATCAAGATATTTTAAAGGCCGGCTTAGACTTATTTTTGATCGACTTAAGAAAAGATGAGGTTCTCAATTGGAACTTTTCATAATATTTTTTACTCGTTATAAACCAATTTTCATTATTATTGAAGTGAAACCTTCTATAGGCAGGTTTGGATGGAGTGTAAATTTATGTAAGTTGTCATCGACTTGGTCACGTGACGTGTTGTTAGCTAATACTCAGAGTGCCGATAGACCTCAAAACCAGATAAATAAATGTAAACAGTTTTAAATTACAAATTTAAATTTAAGATAAAACAATTAATTTGAATATTCAAAAAAAATAAAAAAAATATATTTTTAATGAACGTGATATAGATATCTTAAGTGTGATAAAAATTGTGGTCATATTAATTTCTGAAAAAAAAGAAACTCTTTTCCAATAATTTTCTTGTAATATAATATTTATAGTTTGTTTTCTGTTGTTTTTTTTAATTTTACCTAAGGTTTGCCAATTTACAGTATAGGCATTAGGGAAGTTACCTCAAAGATGTTTTTTTAGATATGCAAAATGTACATATACTATTATGTTATTACTAATGCTAAAATGATTGAACAATAAATGATATTTTTGAAGTTTTTAGCTCCAATCTATTATTTTCTCGAAATATAAAAAGAAAATTTAGACGTAAAAAAACTTTAAAAACTAAGTCTTTTAAGTTATTAAAGCTACATATATTTAAGATGCTTAGCTTCCATGACAAGAGTGTTAGGATCTTTGTCTTTGAAACTCGGTACAGTTTGGATACCATCCAAATACGGCATGCAGTGCTTTAAAAGGAATTTTGTTTTCAATAAGTCATCTTTTTGTAAGTAGTTATGTGCTGCAATTTCACGGCAAAGTGATATTTATTACGTATTTAGTACGAATATATTTATTTTAAGCAAAGAATATTTATATTAAAAATATTTATATAAAGATACTACTGACGTATCCTTACTTCCTCGGGTGTGTTCCTGCTTGACTAACGATATATAGGCCACTAGCATTGCCCGCGGCTACGCCCGCATTCAGATGACCAAAAACCAAATTCTTAGGTTTTACATAATAGTATACTCTTACATTGCAGTTTTTGTATTTTTTCTCAGAAATGAGACATTTTCCCGCGGTAAAAAGTATCCTAAATGTTGACCCGGGTAACCAGCTATCCCAGCTATCACCATACAAAATTTCATCAAAATCCCTCCATTGGTTTTTCTGTGATGCGGTAACAGACAGACAGACACACAGACAGGCAAAAATTCTAAAAACTATAGATTCGGCCACTGTATCGATAATAATGTATATTTCAATAAGATTTTCCAAAAAATATTTAATGTACAGATTCGGTTTAGTTACAATTATATTATATGTATTGATGTATAACTCTAGTTCTATCTCTGTATGCTAAAACTTATCCAAACCCGTCCAGCTATATTTTAAGCGTGAAGGTTTACAAACATGCACACACACACACACACACACACACACACATATACACACTCACACACAAACACACAAAACTTTCGCATGTCCGAATAATTTTGTAAGTCTAGATTTAGGTCTTAGAAAGATAGATTAATTCCGAAAATACTAAATATTTTTTTAAATTTCTATGACTAACTAGCAGGTACGGTATCCCAGAGTATTTAATATAGGTTATTTTTATCTCCATATAAAGAAGTTGTATCTATAGGATATTAGTAGATATACTACAAGTTGCTGAAGGACATGTTAGAGTTAACTTAGAGTTTGAACTTAAGGACAAGGGCGGATCACTAGATTTTTAAAAAGAAAATATTTTTACTTGAACGTTCCTTGTTGTAAATTATTAATTTTTTATATAATTAAACTACATTACGTGTACAAAATAAAAAGATTAAATTAATTTTAATAGGTTTAAAAAATTACATATTATTAATAGGTTTTGCAATCTCTGTAAGTTTAAAATTAAAGTTTAAGTAATAATATTATTATTTTTTTCTTTTTAAGAGATACCTACTACTTGTACAATACCGCTTTTTAATAACCGATTTCTTCTCTCTACCATTTTTTTACATCATAAACATTTCTCATACAGAGTGCGTATGGCAAGTTTAAAAGAAAATACGTAATAAAGATAACCTTCTAACATAGTTTGGGCACGTAGAAATAATGAATAGTGAAACATAGTAAAAAAGATTTACGACACAGTAGTGAGCTGAATATAAGCATAAAGAGACCTCTATAAAACTTTAAGGAAGTTATTTTATACTGAAATATATGTGAAAACTATCAAAAGAATAGTATACTAGGGGCTCACCCTTGCTTTGCTCGGGGTCGTCCCTAGGTACGTTTTAACGGTTAGTATGGAATAGATAGACTTAATATTATATATACATAGGTATGAGAGTTGTTGTGGGTTGTATTATAATGTGTTTTCTCGTGGAAATGTAATAATATCACGTGGTAAGAAGTAGCCTACTTTACTCTCTAGCCTTCCAACTATCTCTACAGAATAAAAAATAAAAAAACGACTTCCAGGCACTGAAATGTAAAAAATAACTAAACGGAGGGTTTCATTTAAAATAGATACCTAATCAGATATTTCCGAAGTCGGTGTGCTTTGATTTGTATTGGGTGGCACCGACTTCGAAAATATCTGATTCCCGGGAATCCGAGATTCGGGATATGAACCCGCTACACTCGGTTTCCCAAGCGGTCGCGTTACTACTGGGCTACACCTGCCTTTACTACATATATAAATAAATTATAATCTCTAGTACATGCGTGTACATGTAATAACCGAAAAAAGTATTATTTTCACTTTTTACTTAACGGTGTAATAGTCAGCCTTCAATTCGTGGTACCAGCTATTCGTTCAAGCACTAAGTTAGCAACTAAGCTAAGTACGTACAGTGTGAGCTAAGCGGTATCGAAATTATATCGTATTCTACTCGACAGTTTGTCCGTGTTTAGATTTCATTTATTTGATGAATACCTTCTATTTAGTTTGGTGTGGATTTGTTTAAGATTTAGATGGAGTTTATTTAAATTGAATTATCAAGTCAATTTCCACGTTAATTGAAACTGAAATATCCATGTAGTAGTTTTATTGGCAGTATATATTAGGTCTGAGGTCTAGAATTCAATTCTGTTATTGGTTTATAGAGCTTGTTTCTACAGACAAATAAAAATATGTTTTCGGTTTTTTCTCGCGGATTTATTTTGATTTCTGATTTCTCCCGCGAACATGATTTCTGTTAAGCATTTAAAACGTCGGGAACCAAAATCAAATAAATCCTCGAAAAAATTCGGAAAGATAGTTTTTAAAAATGTCAAATATTCACGTAAATCTAGGAACCCACGACCGCTGGCACAGCAGGTAAAGTCACTACAAACTGAGTCAAACGTGTCATAAATGATGTCTTCATAAAAATATAATCTTCACTGGGACCCAGCTCTAGATCTGCAGCCAGCTACTGGACCAACGATAAAGTTAAAAAGACGCAGTTGTAAATCTTACTAAGGGTCACGCGTTATGGAGTTAGATAGTTTAACATAATGTCAGTGATAAAAGATTCATCCATAAAATGAGTGCAATTACTAAAAGCATTATTAAATGAGACTTATCCATAATAGGTACTAAAAAAAGTGATTGATAATGAATATGAGTCAATATAATATTAATTATTACTAACACACGAAAACTGTAGACTATATTCTAACGCTATAATGTAAAAACATTCTAAAACCGTGTCAGTATCGAAACCTAAACGTCAAAAGACCATGACAGACTAACGCATTTTGCTATGGTAGGATAAAAAAATCTATATAAATTCTTTTTAAGCTTAATCTAGATAGCTGATTAAATCTAGACTTTTTAACGTTCCGAGTACAAAGGCATTTCTTTGAAGATTATGTAAGAACTGAGAGGGCTAAAGAATGGCATATTCCAATGTTCTAAGCTATAATAAGATTACTTCTCCGGATCGAACCTGCACTAATCGCCTTACTGCAAGCGCTTGGGGACACTCTTACGGCTTAATTATATTTTATCTATGTAAGTATCGTACCGCCTAAACGGATTTGGTCGTGGCTGCTCAAAGCTATTTGAGGTTAAGTGAAGTTCAATGTAGACATGGCACGCTGGGTCTTTAATATAGTTAGTCTATGGATGCTTAATTTTTTTTCTGTTTAAATTCAAAGGCACGTTGTACATAAACATATTATATAATATGATATGATTTTATTTACATATATGATGGGTATTTTACGGCCTCGTTGTTCTAGTGATTCGGAGGTCATGGGTTCTAGTCCTAGGTCGTGCTAATTATAGTTCTTTAGGTTTCCTGTTAGGAAATTTTCAGTAATTGCCCGAAGTCGGGGAGAGAGTAACCGTCTTACTCTCACTGATAGTGTCGAAGTAGCTTACCAACTATGAAAGTGAAAGGTACAACTGGAAATGTTGCAATTTTATTATGAACTAATCTAAGTATGATATATAATTGTTTATTATTTGTTCTGTATTTTTAAACACGCTTTGTCAATTCTAGGATATTTCTGATAAGTTTCACTTATTTTAAACCTTCGAAGGATTTTATTAAACTAGAGCTAGCTAGAAGGTCTTTTTGTACGAATACTCATTTGATGCTAAAAATATCTTGTCTTACGTCCATTAAATTATATATACTGTATGTGTTGGTTTTAAAAAATATATTAGATATGTTATCTAACCACAAAAATGAAATTTCTAATTAGGTATATATTTCTAATATTTATTATGCATAGAGAATTTATTTTTGTTCGACATTTGCAATTTTTAGATTTTTCGTATGGAAATGGAAAAATCGGAATATAATTAAAACATCACGCCGATACGAGCTCTCGTGCTAACAATAGATAGAAATAAAATTTATGCATCCATATTTATATAAATAGTACACAATGTAAAACAAACATTAATTCATATACATAAGGCACATTTTTGAACACATAAAAGCTTATTGTCTTTGCTACTTCATTTTTACTAAACCGCTACGTTAAAGAGTAGGACGGAGTTATATAAGTGAAAGAAATAGACTATATGGTCATGCGTAGTAGATACTTAGTGGGATATGATAAAATATTTTAACATTGCATTCAGCGGTCCCATGGTGTAATGGTTAGCACTTTGGACTCTGAATCCAACGATCCGAGTTCAAATCTCGGTGGGACCTGGTTATTTTATATTTTTTTATATGTATATAATTTAAAGTTTTTACTTTTTAATTCACAGTTTTTTCATTTTTTATTGTTTTATTTTTTAAATAAAACAAGTTATTTTATATAATTAGGTTTAATCCACAGGTGCATTTGTCAAAAAGACAGACGCACAATTTAAATACCTTTAATATTAAAAAAAAACTATTTTAACACCGATATTTCTACACTATGCAAATTGTACCTAGCATAGGTGCTTCGCGTGGGCTCGCCCTTAGAAAAATAAAAACGAATCTATCCCACGGGAACCTTACATTTTTCCGGGGTAAGAAGTAGCCTATGTGTTATTTCAGACTCTATATAATCTGGCACAGAGATAGATATATAATATATACCTATCTATCTCTGTGCCAAATTTCATCCAGATCCGTTCAGCCGTTTCGACGTGAAAGAGTCCCCAAACATCCATACTCACAAACTTTCACATTTATAATATTTAAATACAGATGACATTCGGGTTATGAAGACGAATCTAACTATGTATAATTCATCGAAGAAGAAGTTAAGTAGCTATCTCTTACTCCATATTGAACTCAAAAACATCCTTAAAAACTTATTCGCAAAAAGAAGGCTCAAAATAAAAAATAAAGCACGACATACTAAATAAAGCCGGAGAGTACTGATATTGCTAGGAATATATAAAAATAGAACTGAAATAATTTTTAACAAGAAATATAAGTGTTAGATAATTCGTCCTTGAGGCTATAAGTAAAATCCAATATCTCAGAATGCCAGATGCTTGGAGGTAATTACGCAGGCGCTTCAGATCAGCAGTCGTATTGGAAAATAGATTTTAAAATAGTAAGCACTCAGAAGTAGGGTATGGTTGTTTTGATAGCGAGTTATTTGAAACGTTTATGTATGTATCTAACAAACGAGTTATCTAAGTATATTTGAAATAAATATTTTATTATTTTAAAATATGTTATAACTTTAAATAATTAGTAAAAAGTCGCTTTAACTTAAAAGTATTATAATTAATTTTAAGATAGTTTTTGAGTTATTATGGGTGTTTTTTTTTTTAAATTTCATGCGAACAATTTTGATATGTTTACTATAAATTGGTACCGTTTAAAACAATAAAACTAAAAAATCATGAATTCTTCAACTATATTTATATAATCGGAATACTATTATTATATTAGCAAATGCCAATTTTGTGTGTGTGTGTGTGGATTTTTTCATAGTCAATCCTTCCACACTTAAGAGCTGGACGGATTTGGATGAAATTTAATATTACATGTGTGGGTAGGACCTTTTTTTTTTAACGTTGGGAAATGCATTTACGCACGAGGTGTGGGACTCACCGGCAAAGCCAGTACTACCCACTAAAACCCAACAAAGCCTTCCCCCGTCTTAATGGGGCGCCGCAGGATCGCTTACGCATTCAACTACGACGCCCCGACGGCAGGTCTGCCAAAGCAGACGACAACAACCATGAGGTTGCTCTAAGGTCCACTCTGCTATCAGAGAAGTACCAGGAGCAACCCGCATGGTACACCGCCCCCCGAAGAGGGCCACCTCCCACCGCCCACCAAAGTGGGCCACTTCCCTGTGCGTTTTTTGTCTTTGCGCCCGGCTGTATTGCCGAGCACTACTGAGCCCCCCCACCACGACAAGGTGAACGCACGTTGGGGGGGATGTGTGGGTAGGACCTGGCGTAATACATAAGCTATGGTATATGGTGCTTAAGTACCTAGGGGTTTGCGAGCGAAGTGTAGTAAAGTATTTGTTTTTTTATATTGAACAACAAAAAACCTAATTATAACAGATCTATTACAAAATAACATATATAAATAAAAATAAAGCTCGTTAATTCAGATCAGAATCTCGACCACACCCTTAACACAGCGATTTAGTTAGCTACGAAGAAAGAATAGGTACCGTCCTTTGCATTTTTATTGGACATTTTCTCGCATTCAGATCCAAAGATTTGAATAAATACTGTTTCCAGGCAGAATATCTTCGCAGCTCGTCTTATCTTCTGAATGCTACCTAATATTTATTTTCATTTTATTGTAGTAGTATGTGGAAAATCCTTTATGCTGAGGAAGTATGAATTTTATTTGTAGAACTAGTTGAGATAAATTGTTTGTTATGAAAATTTATTTCTATAACACTTTATTCAGTACTAGCGTTTTTCCACGGCTTCGTATGCGTAGTTTAATTATATATTAACTATACCTTTAAAAAAATTAGCTGATGTTTTTAATGTAAGTATATTACTGTAAAGTTTCATAAAAAATCATTAAGTAGTTTTTGCGTGAAAGAGTAACAAACATCCATTCATCCAACCATCTATTTGCCAAAAAGGATGTGTTACTATGTATGTAAGACATGATAAAGATACGAGGTACATAGCGTATTCTATTTTCTATTAAATTAATAGCTAATAAGAAAGAAATATGGAGTCACATTTTTTATAAAATGTTCGAGAAGTATATTTTAGAGTTTTCATTGTTACTGAGTCATAGTGCGTTGGGTGACATAATGGTTTCGTCATAATCTGATCGGGATAAATAAATAAATGAATATGTTGTGACATTAACACACAGCGCCATCTATTTCCATGGTAAGCTACGAGGCTTGTGTTATGGATACCAGATAGTTGATACACTACACTACAGGTTATATATATAACCTTAAAAACATACATATTATAAATATAAGCAACCATGACTGGAGCACAAAAATCCGTGCTCGTCACACAAATGTATGCCTCGAACCCGCGATCTTTGGCACAGCAAATAAAGTCATTACAAACTGAGTCAAACGTGTCTTCAAATAGCTTAATTTTTAGTATTAGGGCATGAACACATAACACTTTTTCATTTAGTGAAGTAGCTTCATTAAACACATTGGTTTTAATACACAGGCAAATAATAAATTTTATATTTCTACAACACTGCATGGTCGATGGTCGATAACATATAAATCAATAGAGATAAATCATTATTTTCTTTGTTTATTATCTAACAATTCAAGGCGAATTTAAAACAAATTACAGTAATTAGCGTTTTTATATGAAAGGTAGTGCGTTACGCATAAAGTGAACTTTAACGGAACTTGCGATTTGCGTATAACACAAGCTTTCCAAGCTTTTTTCTGTGATACTTGTCTACAGATAGTTAAGCACTGTTTAAAGAACTTTTCACTTTAAAATAAAGTACTCAATACTTTCTGCTCTTTCTGCTTTATTTGAATGCTATTTAAATATAATAGGATTTCGCGCATTGATCTTTGTTAAAAGAGCGAATGTGAATTAAAAAAAAAATTTCGCTTCAAGAACAAAGGCTAAGAAAAAAGTACTATAAGTAATAACCTAAGTGACGCTTATCCTGAGAGCACTCTGTTCCGTGAAAGGCGTTATATTCGCAATCAGTTTTAAATGGAAATAAGAAAAGCATAATTGCCCCGGATTGAAAGTCAATGGAAGTATTCATTATGATACAGGTTTTTTTTGAGAATTTTCAATGATAATATCTTTATTGAAAAGTGTATTGTTAATCAAAGATTATCTTTTTTTTTTAAATAATTATTGCTTTGCAGTTTTTTTCAAGTTTTAAAAATAATTGTTGTATATCTATATGGGTATCATTAATGTTTCTTCTGAGAGCGGAAAAGAAGAAGGAGAAAGAAGGAAGAAGTAAGAAATGAAGGGAGTAGGGTTGATAAGTTTTAGAGTGGGGGAGGTTAAGTGTAAGCCTCCGGCGGCTAATTTTACTTAGGTCAACCATCAGTTCGGTGCTCCCATTCTCTATAATTTCTATCTTGCAGCTCAAAAAATGTCAAACATTCTTAACTTGTTTTTTAATATTATTATCATATAACCATTTATAAAGGCAAGGCAGTAGCCCAGTGGTAACGCGCCCGCTTGGAAAACCGAGTGAAACTGGTTCAAATCCCGGATCTCGCACCTCTTATATTTTCATATGCGAATCATTTCTAACATGATTACCACTTGCCTTACAGTGAAGGCAAACATCGTGAGGAAACCTGCATGTCTGAGAGTACCTAGCAAGTTTTCGAAAGACATGTGAAGTCTGCCAACCAGCACTTGGCCAGCGTGGTGGACTACGGCCTGATCCCCCTCGTATTGAAGGGAGGCCCGTGCCCAGCAGTGGAACGTTAAAAAGGGCTGAATAATTAATAATAATAACCATTTCATGTATTTAATATAATACTTTAAATTATAGGTAAACTGTAAAAGCTTGAATAAGCTGTGGTAGAAAAGGTTATGCTCAATCAGTTAGAAAACTTTCAAAACAATGTGTTAACTTTCCGATATAATCTTTAACTCTTATTTCATTTCTACATAAAATTATAAAGTTTAAATTAAGTAAAATAAGCACAAGCTCCGTAAAAATTTTAAACGGATTTAAATAAATCGTTTCAAATCGTCACCTTCAAAAGTTATTGACTTCCTACAGATTTCAAGTATACTCTAGAGCTTTTTCAATATCCCGGGGTCCATAAATTAAGGAGAGTGTTCTCAAAAAAGTCAATTTAGAACTTCATCTCAATGATTAAGGTGTTGAATGAATATTTTGGGTCTTATCTCGTTTTAGGATAATTAACAGTTTTTTAATAAAATTTATTAATATACTTAACCGATTTCAAAAAATGAGGAGCTTTTTAATTTGAACTTTTAGATTTTTCCCCTACTGTATATCGAGCTTTAGAGGTTTTTATAAAAGAATGGCTATCTTCAAAGTATCGTCGTAGCTCATATTATTTGTTAGCCATGCTATTCTATAAAAAATTTTACACACTTCGACAGCTGATATATGTCCGCCGATTCAGCACTACGGTACTTCTTTACAAGTTCCACATAGCTAACTCCACTTGCCTAAGACTTAATCCACTATCCCAAATATGTTTAGGTTATATTTTTTACCTTTTAGTACACTGGGACTAGGCAGTAATGGTTCTTCGAGAATAGAATGTATTTTTCAGCGGTAGTAAAAACTATTAATAAAATAGAAAATGGATGAGTAAAATGTTAACTATATACTTTTTTATGGTATTCGGTGACAAACGAGCAGACATCCCGCCTGATGAAAAGCGGTTCCTGTCGCCCATAACACCTACGGTTTATACACTTAGGTTTTATGTTACAAAAATGCAGAACTGCAGGTGCGTTGTCACTGTGAGGACTAAGATGATATGTCTCTTGCCTGTAATTGCGCTGGCTACTTTATCCTTCAAACCGGAACACAACAATGTACTAGTCATTGTTGCTTGGCGGGAGAAATAGATAAAGGGGTGGTACCCATCCAGTCGGACTCCTCAGGCTTGACAGAGTCCTACCACCGGTATGGTTCGTATGAAAATAATATTAAAAAAATATTACATGTAGTTATTTAATTATTAAACTAATATTTTTATTTATGGTCATATATTTATTTATGGCCCAGAATCACATTGAATATTGTAAAAAGACAAGTAAAGTCGCTGTACAAGAGCAAGTATAAAAATAATTTAAAAAGAAAGCTATCGGCAACAATAAACAATTTTCTCTAAAATGTTTTCAAGAGTGAAAAAAGGCTGAAGTACGCTTAAAGTATTTGAAATGTCCTTTAGGTTAAATGCGAGCATTGGTTTGTAATAATGAGATCTTTGAAATTTAATTAAGTAATTGTTTTTAACTTTTGTCAAGCGTGAGTCGAACTCGCTAATATTATAATTGTAAAAGTAATAAATAAATAAATATATTGGAACATTAACACACAGCACCATCTAGTTCCATAGTGCGCTATGACTCTATGAGGCCTGTGTTATGGATGCCAGATAGTTGATACACTACACATTTATAACTTTAAATACATACATATTATAAATATAAACATCCATGACTGGAGTGCAAACATTCGTGTTCATTACACAAATGAAGACCTCCAACGGGAATCGAAACCGAGACCGCTGTCGCAGCAAGTATGGTCAGTACAAACTGAAACAAGCGTGTGTATGTCTGTAATATTTTCACATTTAAACCGCTTAACATATTTCGATAAAACTTGGCAAGGACATAGATCGCATCCTGGAGATGGATATAGGCCAACTTTGTGAGAAAACTAGTATTTTATAACAGATAAGACTCTGTTTCATATTTTTTTAAAGATGGTACACAAAGTATGTATTTGCCATAAATCAGAAGTTTCTTGAAAAAACAAGTTTCAAATATGGATATCTCAGAAGTAAATAAATTAAACAATCAAAGTATTTACACTTTGGGAGACATTGACTATTTTTTTATTTCGATCTATCAAGTAATTTTAACTACAATAAGTATAATTGATATTATTTATTAGATAAATAGACAGAGACAAAACAATTCAATACTTTTATCTCTTTTGTTTGTCAACGGATTTTCTTTTTTTTTGTTTGGTAGCTATTGACGAGCTCAGTGATATCAATATAAATTTTGGAAAAATTATTCATATAATGTTTTCCTCTAATTTTCAGTATAAATTATGGTGAATATTCGCGAATTCTACATTTTTTTTAAAATACTCAATAATTATTATTTATTGATGCCGGTAACTAAGGAGGATCGTTAGTTAAGAAATAATAAATAGAGGATCTTTGAAAGATTCCTTGCTACGACGCTTACAAAGTTCTTAAGATGTCTGCTGGAGCATCGGTGCGCAATAATGAGACTACACCGTTATAAATTATATTGCTTATTTCCACTGAAAGGGCGAGAAAAATGTTTGAGCGATATCTACACAGTATCTACATTTATAAAGTTATGGCGTTGTTATCAATTTACGTCTTAATCAATTCCCGTTGTTATCTATAATATTATTCGCGTTATCTATACACAAAACTAAAAAATATATTGTTTATATTTTTTTCGACAAGTTAATCTCTAAAACTAATAGTTAGATTTAAAAAAACTTCAAGGAATACCTAACTAGATTACGCGGACGAAGCTGCGGGAATAGCTATATACTAACCGAATTACTTTTTTACAGAACGCGTAAATTTAAAAAAAAAACTGTTTTTATATATCATAGACCTATAATAACAAGTTAATGCGTGAATGGGATAAAAAAGCGTCAATTCTGTATGTTATTTAAATTTTCTTTAGTACTAGTGACGTATTCGTATAACCTTGTTGCCTTTTGTAATGAATTGGAATGACTAACGGAAAATATCTTACGTGAAGTACTTGATATTGTTAAAATCACGAATAAAAAAAGCCATCCCATACATTATCATTGTGAATAAAAACTTAAAAAAAATAGAAACCGACTTCCGGGCACTACATTGTAAAAAAATAACTAAACGGAAGTATTCATTTAGAATAGATACCTAATCAGATATTTTCGAAGTCGGTGCCGGCCGACAATATTTTAAGATATAATTAATATTAATAATATTTTGAGATATAATACAATATCTTAAGATATAATAAATAATATTGTAAATATGTATTTTACGTATCAATATATATTGGATTTGCTTTGCATCGACTAGCTCAAACTAAAGTCTTAATGGATGAGATCTTTTATTTTGTTGCAATATTAATGAATACTTATTTATATAGGTACATGTACTTTTAAATGTAATATAAAATAAAAAATCTTGCTTTTTTTAATCGAATAATATTTATTTTACAACCATGGTATAATCGATTGTACCATGAAATTGACTATACATTTTTCAATGTGGCAATTTTTTAAAGTAAATAACTTATTAGTTTATCTTTATACCTTCTAATTCCATAAAAAAAGATTACAACAACACTGAGACCTCAATACTAAGAGGTTAAATTCAAAAATTTTAAGCAAATTACCAATGTTACGAATGTCACAAATTCCTTCACACTATTTTTCCTTCTATACTCCCTCCTTTACTGTTCAATCTGCCCGACTAGGGAACTTTTTACCAAATAAAATTAAAGAAACCGATTCGCTGTCATTATTTAAAAAAATAATTGCAGAATACTATCTTAACCTAATAAATTCAATTCTCTTGTTTATGGCTTCAAAGCTAACCTAATAAAGTGCTAAATGGTGTTATATTTTCTATGTTTAATGTGTATGTATGTATATATCAATTTGTGTGTCAATATATAAGACATCAAGCTCCCTGATAGATCATGGTTCGACAAACTTTCCGATACTAGAGCCGAACGACACGAAAGCGACAATCACCCACCCATGTAGTTCATGTGTCGCAACGTACATCTGCTCTGGTCGCAGTCGGCCTTGCTGGTCCAGAATTGGATTGTACAGTCACAAACGAAAGTGCTTAAAGTAACCATACTCTGCTTAAAACGTCTGAAATAGATGGAAAGGCCACATTATAGTCAATATATGTGTGTATGTATGTACATATTTGTTTGTCTGTGTATGTATTAATTTGTATATATTCTTAAGATTGTTTGCACCCCTTTCTTCTCTCGTCCTTTCTCTCTACCCGAAGGTTGCCTGGAATAAATCGCTCTCTAGCGAATAGGGCGCCTATTGTACTATTTTTCTTTAATCTGTTTCAACAATGTAATTTAAAATAATTGTGTGCAATAAAGAATATTTGAAAGAATGCAGAAGATACGAAGGAGATTTTTTAACAAAATAAGAATGTATACTTCATAAAGTTTGTATTTACCCTACTACCTTTTAACTAACATTAATCGAAACGAAATTAATAACACGCGCATAGTTAGTTATGCATAATGCGATTATGCATAAAGCATTCAATAATATATAATTAATGCTTATCACACAACAGCACAGAATCTATCCTTATTGAAGCTGTGATCAATCTAGTGCATATTTTAATCGAAATGATTAAGCAAATTATTTTATTACTAGCGGTAAGTTTAGATTAAATTTTCATTTAACCTGTAAATTATTTGTGTACTATATAAGGTACGTAAATAAATACTATTTCCATGAAAAACGTAACAGCTGTAGCACTGAAAAATGTAAAAATACTTCTCAATTCGGATGTACGTTTTTGTGAACATTACATCAAATCTTAATCAATTGTGAGTCCATTTCAAAAATTCCTTTTTCCTGCTTCGGTGGTCTAGTAGCTAGCGTGTACAGCCGCAGATCAAGAGGTCCTGGGTTCAACTTCCAGGTCGGGCCGAGTTTAGTTATTGAGTTTTTCTGTTAAGGAATTTTCAGTAGCAGCACGGAGTTGAGAAGTTGACGGTGTCACCCACGTGCATCGGAGAGCACGTGTCATAGAGTATATTGCTACATGGCACGTGTCACGTCGGCCCTTTACCTTAACTGTTACTGGTCATATCAAAGTATCGTCCCATTATTCTATGCAAGGACACGCTTATGCGTAACACAAGAATCTATTACTTTGTAATAGCATGAGAGAAGATCAAAACAGATTTATAATATTAATAGATTAAGTAGATAGAAGTATAAGTAAAAGTATAGATAGCTCTATGGTAAAACGAAAGTAAATTAATTCGCAGTACAATTTGTGATTTTATTTTTATTTTAGCTAATTTCTTCAGTGCATCTAAGCGTAATTCCCTTGGACGGACTGGTGCCATTTAGACGAGGTATGTATCGTATCCATTAATAGTATAAGCACCTATTTAAATAAAAATATAAATGTAAGCAAAGCTAGTGCTAACTCATTTTTTTGATAATTTGCATGTATTTTGTTATATTTATAGTTTTTTATTGTTGTGTTATAATAAATAAAATAAAAAAATAAAAAAAAAGAAATTATCTTTTCTACTATAAAATTGTATGCTATTTCAGAATTAGATAGTCTCTTTTTTATATCAAGTTCCTACAAAAAATAGTCAGTTACTAAATTTAATTACAAACCTACTCCTTGCAACTTTTCAAACAATTTCAATTTAAATAAAATTTCGTACTTTAAAAAAAATGCAAATATACATTTTTAAGTATAACTAACTTAATTGTACCTTTATACGTTGGAATAAACCAATTTTTGTTTTAGCTGTCCAGGTTTGTGTACCAAATACAAGATTCTATGTTGATAATACTATTTGTATATGTGACGCAGATGGCTTAGGCGGTGATTGTACCTCCTCGAACCAGTATGACTAATTAGTATTTTTTATGGAAAATATTATTTTTGGAGTATATTAGTAAGCTAAAAGATATTCGTTTGGAGATCGAAATACATAATACATATTATATAAATAAAGTTTTGGCTCATTATGCTAGATTTCCTTGTTTTCCCATAACCATTGTTTTTGCCCATCTGTACTTCTATACTAATATTATAAAAAGGTAAAGTTTGTGAGTTTGTGAATTGTGAGTTTGTGACGTTGTAGGGAGTGATCTCTGGATCTACCGAACCGATTTAGATGAAATTTGGTAAGAAGATAGTTTGAGATCCTGGGAAGGATACTTTTTATCCCGAAAATCATCCCTTAAGGGGGAAAAATGGGGATGAAAGTTTGTATGGGGAATCAACATAGGGACTAACCCGAGCGAATCGAGGGTGAGTCGCTAGTATTAAATAAGAGAATATTGCCGCATACTAAATAAATAATGAAAATTAATGAAGTTACAGAAAGAAACCTCTTTTCAAATTTCTTTCACCATCTGTCAGTTTGATATTGTATTTGACCAGTGCAAAAGATATAGTTTTTGACATACGCGAAGTTTGTACCAGAGAGTCTATTGAATCGAAGCATATTTCTAATATTAATTATATAAAAAAAGTTTTGAAAGTTTTATTGTAGAGATTGGCCATCGCAACTCGAAAGTATTTTTTTACATTTTTCTTCATAACTTTTATTTAACTTTAAAGCAATTTATACCTTTGTTAGGTTTCCGTAGCCAGAAGGCTGAAATCTAAATTATTTAAAAGATATTTCGTCATATCCGTCAGTCCGTCTGTCCATATGTCACAGTCATTTTGCTCAGAGACTATATTGCTATGTGATTGGATGTACCATTAGCTATCCCTTAGGGGACAGAAAAAAATGACATTATCGTATCTTCTGAAATTAATTATAATCTTCAAAAGTTCTAAACATAGAGTCTTATTACAATTTGTGACAAATAATAAATATAATAATAATATAAATAAGTTAATTCAATCTTAAATCGTTTCTGTGCCTTCAATTGTTGCATTCGATATAAAAATGTGTTACGGTTAATTCACATCTATACATATCATAAAATTCTGAGTCGAATCTGTACATTAAATATTTTTTTGGAAAATCTTATTGAAATAGTCATTATCTATACATATAGTAAAATTGTAACTAAGTCGAATCTGTACATTAAATATTTTTTGGAAAATCTTATTGAAATAGACATTATTATCGATAAAGAAGCCGAATCTATAGTTTTTTTAAAAAATAGACTACCACCGCGTTTTTATATTAAATTCCCAGTTGTGGGATGTAAGAAATTCTGAATATATCTGTATTCTGTAATGTATATGTAAGTTGTTTATAGAAAAAAAGTATTACTTAACATGTGGCTCTTGTAATTATACTTTAGTTAAAAAATTATTATTAAAGAAAATAAATTGCAGGAAATAAATTGAACGATGTTTATAAAACACAGTTGTTTTACGGTGTGCAAAGAGAATAAGCTTTATACAAAATTTGTATTTAATATTCTTCAAAGGAGTTACTTTAAAAGGAATAAATGAAATGTGTACTTAAATTTTATTTCGAAGTACATTTTTTGCGAAAAAGGCAACTCCAACTCCTCCATTAACTTTTCTTTTAAACACTAGAGAATTAAGGAAGATTGGTGATGTTGGATGTTATATCAAAAAATATTTTTTTAGGAAAGTGGAGACAGTAAGATAAGTTAAAAGTTAAAAATTTTTGTATAATTCTGAACTAATGTTATTAATTACAAAATAACGATGTGTTTGTTCTTATTTCATTATCGCGGAGGAAGAGATCGATTATTTTGTCATAGAGATAATATAAAATAAGAGTTGTAAAATGACAAACACAAAACAATACTAACAAAGTTGTATAAAAACATTTACTTTATTCTAAAGCAATTTTTTCATATTTTTTAACCGTTCTTCTTCGATTTAAATCTGGCATTCGTGTAAAGCTAAAAAAGTATTATTTTTGGTTTTATTGAAACGAATCATTACACATTATAAAAGAAAGTCCTCCGCCGCGCCTGTCTGTCTGTCTGTTTGCGATAGACTCAAAAATTACTGCGCCGATTTTCATGTTATTTTCACCAATGGATAGTATATAGTGGTCATCGAGGAAGGTTTTAGTATATAATTTGTTAAGTTTTTGTATACACTAGCTAAAATATAACGATATTTGTTAGAGGTGTCGAAAACAATAAGCCGAGCAGAGCTTCCAATGAAAACGCTACCTAAACGTAACTAAGTAGATTTGTTTTTGTTTTTGACTGAGCAAGGGATCGACTATCTGTTCCATACTAACCGTTATAACATACCTAGGGACGAACACGAGCAAGCGAGGGTGAGTCGCTAGTACAATAATAAAGAGGACCAGTACGTGGATGTGTGTAGACTTTCCGTAAAGTTTCTAAATTATTCGTCGGAAATGACTTTTCTTCATTATCAACGCTAGTCCAAAACTTTTTTTATTACAAAGGCAATTTTACTTACTACAAAGGTATATTTTAACACTCAAATTGCTTTAATTAAACTATAAGTACGTCCTTTCTATCCGAATTCAATCGAACAAATGAGACATTTTCCACTTAACCTGACTTATATATGAAATAGGGACCTCACAAAAACGACCATAAGAATGCCTGTTAGGAATTACTAATAATAGTTTTCAGTCAATTTTCAACTGTTATGTACAAAATATAAGGTTCATTTCAAAGAAATATCTACCCAATCATTTTGTAAGTACAGGGGTCTAATTTTAACGCTCTTTGACGAGGGCTTTGCGTGGGAAAATTATATTATACGCTACTTAAGCTATTATAGTTTATGAAAAAAAAATACAAAGAGAGTAATATCAACAACAATATACCAAAATAGTTAAAGGTTAGAGGGAAGAGTAAGAAAAAGTAGGTTATGTCACTCTGGGCCATATAATAGTAGTAGTAGTTGTTTAAAAACATTTGTGGCACGAACGAAGATCAAATATAGAGAGACTAGCATTGCCCGCGGCTCCGCCCGCGTTCTGATGACAAACAACCAAATTCTTAGGTTTTACATATTACTATACTCTTACACTGCAGTTTTTGTATTTTTTCTCAGAAATGAGGTATTTTTCTGCGGTAAAAAGTATCCTATATGTTGACCAGGATAATCAGCTATGACCGTACCAAATTTCATCAAAATCCGTCCAGTAGTTTTTCTGTGATGCGGTAACAGACAGACAAAAATTCTAAAAACTATAGATTCGGCCTCTGTATCGATAATAATGCCTATTTCAATAAGATTTGCCAATAAATATTTAATGTACAGATTTGACTCAGTTACAATTTTATTCTATGTATAGATGTAAAGATTATGACATCTGTACTCTATATTATATTATAAATTTTTGTTTGAACGCGCTAATCTCAGAAACTACTAATTCGATTTGAAAAATTATTGTTTGCTTTAGATAGCCCGTTTATTGAGGAAAGCTATAGGCTATATGTTACTACCCAAGGGAGCGGAGCAGTAATATAATATATAGTTTATCTATTCCATTCTAACCCTTAAAACGTACCTAGGGACGAACCCAAGCGAAGCGAGAGTGAACCGCTAGTGTTTTATAAATATAATAATATTAAATAACACTACTAACTTATTAAAAAACTTAATGATCACATTACTTCCAAAATTCTGTGTATTTAGATATAAATCATCGTTATTACAACAGAAAGTTAAAAGTTTCTAAATATCTCACGAATTTATCCAAAGGCTTGATTTTGTAAGGATGAACATCAAAAGAAAAATTTTAATTAAATAACTTTAGCAGAGTAAATAAACCGTTCACAATCTTATCGGAAGTTTGTGAACCGGACAAAAAAGTAAACATTGAAAAAAATCTCGTTTACACGTTTACACGTTTTTTTTAATTATCTGTCAACATTGAATGCGTCAATAGCTCCCACGGCCATGCGATTGACGTGCAAAAAATGTACTGCGAACAAGTTAATCTCATACATTTGAGATATGCTGTATATCTATTAACATAAGGTCCAAAACACATTGACTGGATTGTTCTCAAAATTTTGTTTTTGTGGTCAACCGTCAAATAACTATGGAGTCGCAGTGAAATATTTCTTGTGGGAATGAAATTTAGGTGAGAATTCCACATTAATGTGCCTATAGCAGACACGTGCCTGTACGGTTAAGAGGATATAAGTGCGGTTTAAAAGAGGATGGGGGAGATAGGTCTTTATCTAATTTAATGCTTCATTTCTCTGTTTTATATCAAGTGAAATTAATATTTTAATGATAAAAAAGGTTTGCTTTGGTTAGAAAAATTAATGATTTCTTTTAAATTTTCATATTATTTGACCATTTATATTTTTTTACATTTGATAGAATTTTATAAGACAAATAAGTTTAACTTAAATTATTTTGTGTTTCTTAAAGATTAATAATAATAATATTCATATCTTTATACAGGGTCATTTTTAATTTACTGAAAACCTTTTGGGAATACACTATTTGCAACATAACAACATCTGTAAGAAAAAAAAATATCTTAAATTTATAGTCATACATATATCTCCGTGTCGTTTTTTTCGGCTAAGATTGAGACAGTGCTTAATGGGCGACAAATTGATTTACCCTACGCGGGATTCAAACCTGCGGTTATTGACGATGTAGTCAATACTAGTCAAATTATCTACTGAAAAAAATATATACTAATAATATTATAAAGAAAATCTTAACAAAGGCATGATTGAGAAAGTGATTCTTAAACCGGAAATCATATAAATTCAAAGGGACCGGAGTGTGAATATTTTTTGCTTTATCGAAGGCCACGCATGGATGTTCCCATGGATTTAGGTTCCTATGAGAACGTGTTAAGGGAAACGACGGTTTTAGATTATTATTACCTTGCTATCTTATTATAAACGTATATAAATTAAAGTTTAATGTTCGAATACATATTAAATGCGCGGCCTAGGTGGTCTCACATTTATGTATTCCAACATTAAACTTTAATTTGTATACGTTTTCATAGACTTTAGATAGAAAAGGATTTTTTAAAAATGTTGTTATAAAAAATATGTATATTTTTGTAACTGATCTAAAAATGTAAAATATTAGTTTATATAGTTTTTTTTTATTAATTTACTTCATGTATATAAAACGAAAAAAAAAAATTCGTGTGCATATATTAAAAATAAAATTTCTCAAGTACTTATTTAAACATTAATAAAAAATATTTGAATATAATAACTATAATAAAAAAATCTTTTATATTTTGTACTCTGAGGGAACTGAAGCTTGATTATTAAATAGACAGATACATTTAAAAAAAAAACTATCTTTTCGGATTCTTTCGTGGATTTTTTTTGATTTTTGGTTCCCGACGTTTCGAATGCTTTACAGCAATCATCTCTAATCCCAAAAGATAGTTTTATTTAAAATGTCAAATATTCGCACAAATCTACAGACAGATACACTATGGCGAAACAAAATAATTGTCTATTATTAAAAGATTATTACCCTCTTATTTAAACACAACAGGCGTGTGCCACTTTAGGGTGTTCACAGCCCCACGGTATCCTCCTCGAAACCAGAATTCCACGGGAACGGTATATTGGATATAAGTGACTTTTTATAAATCAGTTAAGTAAAACGCTATTTTAATTTTCAATACCAATAAGTTATATTACGAAATTTATAATTCATTTCAACTACTACAAAAAATATACAATTATGAAATCAAAATATAAAAAAGGCATCTTTAAATCTAATTTATTCTGTTCATTATAATCGTCTAAAAGTATCTCCATTACAAAAAGAAACCAAACAATAATATAAATTGGAGCTCCTTTACAATTGCTACTTCACACATATATACACACTTACCTGTTAAATACTTTATGGTGTAGCCCTATTATTAAAAGATTATGACCCTTTTTTGTAAACGTTTACAGTGGCATGCGCTGTGGGGTGTTTGCGTCCCACGGTACCCTTCTCAGGTTGAAAAGTCCACGGGAACTAATCGAGGAATCACTTAAGTGTGACTTTAGGGGGCTATTTTATAATAAGATTTTAAATATGTTAATTATAGATAATATAAAGAGATTAACTTGACGTAACAACGGTGTGTGAGTCAATAAATTAGGACCCGAATTTTTTATCCGAAAATAGGTAATCGCCATGATTTTATTTTATACCAGTTACGTACCCTGGCTTCGCTCAGGTCCTTTGGTGTTTGTAATAGTATATAGTATAGTCTATCTGTTAGTCGAGGTCATTAGTCTCTGTAACAAACACCCAAATATCTCCAGACGTTTCAGTGTAACAAACATACACACGCATACAAACTTTCGCATGTATAATAATAGTCCAATATAAATTTACGTTTTTTATTTCAAAAATGTTATTGTTTCATAAAACAAATATCAAAAACAAAAATAATTTCGGTGATTTCTTTTATTGAAAAAAAAGAAGCTTCATACGAGAATGAACTTATATACTTCTATCACATATTTTCTACTCAGTCATAGCATTGATTTCACTATACATTTATATTAATTCGAATAAAATGAGTGTCTGTTACAACTAACGACCTATTTTATATGGGTCCTTAAATAAGTTAATAGTCTCACGGGACAAGCTGTGGGAAAGAAATTTCGTGAGAATTTCACGTTTTTAGAATATAACTAATAAAATATTCGTGTCCTTTTGCTGTTGTTCTCACGGCAAATGTATTTGACTCATTTTATTTATTTTAGGTCAAATTTTATTTAAAAGTATGAAGTATATTACATTTCATAATTTGTTTTAAATAGTTCTGGCTGAGGCTTTTAGGCCAAGTTTAGTTATTGAGTCTTTCTGTATAGTAAGCCTCTGTAACAGCCCGGAGTTGGGAAGTTGGCGGTGTTTCGTCCCCGTGCCTCGGAGTGCACGTAAAGCCGTCGGTCCTGCGCCTTAATTCTCACTGGTCGTGTCGAGCTGCGAGCAGTCGTCCCACCGGAGTATGAGAGTGACAGGAATAGAGAGTGCACTTGTGCCTGCGCGTACACTTGTGCACTATAATATCTCCTGCGCAGTTGGCTAGTCTCAATGAGATTGGCCGCCGTGGCCGGAATCGGCTAGGAGAACATCATCATCATCATATTAGCTATATATTTATATCATTTGTATGTCTGTCTAAATTAAATAAAATTATAACTTACAAAAGCGTAATCGATCCCATTCATGCGATTTATTTACGAATAAAAAAACAATTTGCTATAAATAAAAGGCTACAATTTGAATACAGTTGCAAAAAAGTACGCTATACAGAAAAAAAGAATAAAATATTTTAACTCAACAGAATATGTTCTCCCTTACTTTACACGGGCTGTTAAAAATTCCCACGCATCAGTGTAGATTCTCACATAAATATAATGGGAATGGATTTAGGGAATGATGTATTTTTCTCTAATAAATAGTAAACTAGTGGATAGATTCGTAATTTTGTGTATAAATTGAAGATTATATCAGGCTTGTTTTTTTTTAAATGTTATAATCTATACTTATTATAAAAATAAGTCCCCCGGCCGCGTCTTTCTGTCCTCCTGTCTGTCCTCCTGTCTGTCCTCCTGTCTGTCTGAACGCGATAAACTCGAAAACTACTGAACGGATTTTTATACGGTTTTCAACAATAGAAAGAGTAATTCTTGAGGAAGGTTTAGGTATATAATTTATTATGCTTTTATGTAAATTAGCTGAAATACGGCGACAAATGTTGAAGAGGTCGCAAAAAATCTCGCCAAATGGGAACTTTCCACGCGAACGCCGCGTAAACTAGCAAAGATACAGTTAAGTAATGTACTAGAGAATTCAAAATCTATAAAAATGCTACAAAAAAGTCCGCGATAGCATATCTCTATCTCTTACGGTTGACTTACAATAACCACTTTTATGTTAACATTTTTAATTAAAAACATTACGTTATTTTCAAAGTTATTTTCTTTAGTTCGGTATTAATCCTTATCCAAATGAATATTTTAGTTAGCTTAGTCATTTAATGCAGATTAAAATTGCTCTTTACACTAAATCAATCAGATGAATAGTTTTTGAGATATCGTTGTTAGAAGTAATTAGTAGCGAAACATTTTTAATGCTTGGCGAGCATTGAGATGCCTACGGCGAGTCCATCCCCTCTGCCCCGCATCGCTCGACCGCCTGCTCAAGCTATATAAACCGGGCGATGTAGCGCGCGATCCTAGGATACTTTTTACCGCGGGAAAATATCTTATTTCTGAGGAAAAATACAAAAACTGCAATGTAAGAGTATACTAATATGTAACACCTAAGAATTTAGTTTTTGGTCATCTGAACGCGGGCGGAGCCGCGGGCAATGCTAGTTCTTATATAAAAAACAATCTATTTTGCCCAAATTAACTAGGAATCTGAATAACTAAAAACATATTACAGTATTTTAAAAATGATGTCATATTAAAAAAGCAGGAAGTAGACGAAGCTTTTCAAGTTTGTTATTCTTTAATACTTTCCTGTAGATCTACGTGAATATTTGACACTAGTGACTCATCCTCGCTTTGCTTCGGGTTCGTTTCTAAACAATAATAAATCTATCCCACGGGAACCGTACATTGTACCAGGGTGATATATAGCCTATAGCCTTCCTTAATTAATGGGCTATGTAATGCAAAAAGAATTTTTCAAATCGGATTAGTAGTTCCTGAGATTAGCGCGTTCAAACAAACAAAAAACCTCTGCCTCTTTATAATATTAAGTATAGATTTTAAATACAGGTTGTTTCACAACAATTATGGTGATGAAAGAGTCTCTTCCGTGACCATGATTGCTGTAAAGCATTCGAAACGTCGGGAATCAAAATGAAAATAAATCTCTATTATAGGTATAATCTCTATATTGTATAAAGTCTATATAATAAATAATTATTCATAATACTAAGTACTTATATTTATTTCAAAGGATATATTTAATTGTCGTTACACAGCAGTGTATGATAAAGTCATTAATGTACAAGAAAATTTAAAATATTACTTGAAATCCTTTGTTGTGGACACGGTTGAAAGTGCTAAGTTAAAAGGGCACGACGAGGTTAAGCGTGAACGATGCGATTTTTAGTATGTTCAAAAAAAGTGTAATTTACATAATATCTTACTTTACTATTATTACTATTTTTTAAATATTTTTTTTATTTTTGGGGTCTCATATATACAGTAATATAGGAAAAAGGGAGTAACACACAGACGAATTGTGGTTTGTCAAAGCTCTTTGTGTCAGGAATGGCAGTGTTATATTGAAATTACGTTATAATATAATGTCACTGGGCTCTGGAAGTAAAAGCATTCAAGGTTCTAATAAAACACAATTAAAAAAATCGATTATTTATATTTCATATTTTTAAGCATCACACATGAATTATTTATTTCAAAGCAAATTGCTAATAAGATTTTACAGTTCCACCTATAATAGTTCGGGTAAATCTTATTACGATAAACATAAACCTAGTTAAATTATCTATAATAACCAAAAGGTATTCTACTAAAGTATTAAAGTAACAAAACGAGAACATCATTTCGGAGATAAGTGTTATTTTTGCAAGCAGCATATTTTCTAAATTTCTGTTTTCATTGAAAATGCTAATTTTAGAGCAAATTTGTAAGTCAAATAAAATATTGTCAATATGCCAAAGTGGCAACAAAGTCCCTGCATTCAATTTCTCACGATCGATTACATGATTCTCACAGGATTTTTAATGTTCCCACAAAACTGTATCGCTACGTGTGAACTAATATAGAGGGGTCCAAATAATGAAGGAGCGAAAAGGCCTCCATATCTTTATAAGTTTCTTTTGATAGTTAAATTGTTAACAATAAATTTTTGACTTTTTGTCACGTGTCAAAACTTTTGAAGGGTTGTGTGGATTGATATGTGAAATAGGGGTTGAATACTATTTAATTATTTTATTTGTAACATGACTTATCTGGCGTAGCATTGCTTATCTGGGTTCGATTCCGGGAGCATCATGTTTTCGTTTAGGTAAAACTTATATTTTTTATTTAAACGTACTATACGTATTATTAGAAATGCGAAAGTTTGTAAGTACTCGTAAATGTATAGGTATTTCACACTGAAACAACTGGGCAGATTTGAATATAGTAAGCAGATAGACAACGACTTAAGAGTAGGATAGCTATTAGTAATAGGTAATAAAATTTGTCAAAAGGAGATCTTAATACATTTAATAACAAGGCGATTATTTAAAAGCGTCAACCTCACAAATATTATTTATTATGTAAATAAATTTATTTGTTTATGTTTTTTAGTATCTTAAAACACAACAATAACAACAATTATACAAATTGGAAGTAAAAATTTTATTGGAAAAAAAGTAATGGTAAGTTTATATTGTATACTATCATATCTAATCTTTCAATAAACGCCGTTAACATTTAAATTCATATCGAATTTGTATGTAATATGTATACATAAGTCCGTTTTTCTCACGCAAGGACCGCAATTCCCACGCGAATTTTTGACGGTCACACGGAACCACGGTATTCAATTTTTATGTACAATTTTTATTCTGGATATTGAACAAATGTATTTATAATACCTGCTTTTTTTAGATTTACGCTAATTTTTTACATTTTATATGAAACTATATTTTCGAATTTTGTCACGGTTTTATAGGGTTTTTCCGATATATATGTATTGTCCTATAATATAATAATATGTATTTTATCAACTGCCTCGGTGGTGTAGTGGCTAGCATGTACAGCTGCACACCCGGAGGTCCTGGGTTCGAGTCCCGGGTCGGGCCAAGTTTAGTTATTGAGTCTTCCTGTATAGTAAGTCTCAGTAACAGCCCGGAGTTGGGAAGTTGGCGGTGTTTCACCCCCGTGCCTCGGAGAGCACGTAAAGCCGTCGGTCCTGCGCCTTAACTCTCACCGGTCGTGTCGAGTGGTCGTCCCACCGGAGTATGAGAGTGATAGGAATAGAGAGTGCACTTGTGTCTGCGCGTACACTTGTGCACTATAATATCTCCTGCGCAGTTGGCTAATCTCATTGAGATTGGCCGCCGTGGCCGGAATCGGCTAGGAGGACATCATCATGTATTTTATCTTAGTACTAACTAATTATATGAATATTGTTCTCAAATATTTAATTAATTACGTTTTTTGTTAAAATAAAATATTACACATAAAATAGTTATTTCTTTTCAATAAAATACAATACAGATATATAATTATAACATTTATTTTTAATCTATACATATAATAAAATTGTAACTAAGCCGAATCTGTACATTAGATATTTTTTGGAAAATCTTATTGAAATAAACATTATTATCGATACAGAGGCCAAATCTATAATTTTTAGAATTTTTGTCTGTCTGTCTGTTACCGCATCACAGAAAAATTACTGGAGGGATTTTGGTGTGGTGATAGCCGGTTATCCGGGGGAACATATAGGATACTTTATACCGCGGGAAATTATCACATTTTTGAGAAAAAATACAAAAACTGCAATGTAAGAGTATACTAATATGTAAAACCTAAGAATATGGTTTTTGGTCATCTAAATGCGGGCGGAGCCGCGGGCAATGCTTAGTAGTTTTATAAGGGACTAGGAATATAGGATACATAAGGAACTAGTCGCTTACAATTTCGTTGCTTAATATTTTTTATCAATTGCAGAAAAAATATAAATATTTATATATACATATAATATATTAACTCAGGTCTGCATTGTTGCCATTTTAATTTCTCACGTTCGGTCGGTCGGGGATTCCCACAAGAAATTTAAACGGTCAAAGTAAAGGTTCGTTATGGCAACGTAGAGATCCTTTGTGATGTTGTAATGTTATTTCCATATACAATATACAGCTTTATAAATGGCAAGCTTATTGTTATTTAGATTTGTCTTCTTCCACAGCAATAAAAATACATAGAAAGTACCCATACAAAAAGAAAAAGTTCTGTCTAAAAAAATTGTTTTTATTTGAAAGTTTTTAAAGTTCAACATAATATAAAGTATTGAATTATTCCTTGAAGTCATAAAAAAAAATATTAGTTCATTTGAAAGCCTACAGGCAAAGAACAGGGTAAGTTATAATTTTTGTTGTTTTTTTTTTTGTTTTGTTCAGGTAACGAATATATGTCTATCACTGACGTATCGATAACGAATATATGTCTGACATATCGATAAAGAAGGAGGATTGTCCAATAATGTACACAGTAAAAAATTACTGCAAATTTTGATCTCAATAAAATATTATACTTCTAACCTTTAAATTGCTTTTTTCTTATAATTTATTCTTTAGGAAATTTTGGTTCTTTGCCTGTACTTTACCTGCTTCATTTATAAAATGAAATAAAACACAAAAAATAACAACTTGTTTGATAATTCTCGTATATCAAAACCGCTTAAGTGTACCTACTATATAACAAGTAATTTATTCATTTCGAAATGAATCATGTCCACATTAAATTTCAGAATTGCTTTTGTCATAATATTATTTTATTTGTCATTTAATTATACGAGTACGTCACCCTTTCATTTCATTCGAGATACAAATTCTACAGAAAGCCACAAAATTCCCACAATTTTTCCATTCCCACGCGACAAACTCGATCGTACCGTGTGAAAAATGAAATGTATTCAGAGGGCTGAGAAAAGATGACACTCTAAAATTGCTAACGCTAATGGAAATCAAAAAAATATATTTGAACAGAATATGTGACTCTTAGATATTTGTTAGGTTTCTATTAACGATATCTATTATAGTTAGAAAGTTTAAACAGTTAGCATTATAGATAGTAGATACTTGTTAAAGGGCAGCACCCTGCTCTTTTAATTGTTTTTAAGCATGATTTTTACCCTGTGATAGGGATTGCTATTTTTTTCATTTTAAATGTTAAAAACTATAAACTAAATAATTAACTAAATATAATGATTATTTTAATTTATTATAGTTAATAAGGTCGTGAAATAAAAAAAATAATTAATATTTATTTAGTATCATTAATGTATATTAGTAAGATAGCGTGTTGTAATAAGATAGGCTCAAATAACTAACTTAATCAACCTTCCACGTTATTGAAATATCAACATTAATACTTGTATTTTTTTTACATTGCGTTGTTCCCATGGGACCTCACGATCCGTGGGAAAGGTGTTTAGGTCGGAAATGATGCAGTCTAATGTTATTTAGGCGTTAGGTCAAAAATTTATAAAAAGAGCAGTAAAACATTTACACATATTATGTTAACTTTTTTTTGAGCTGTCTAAGATGTATTTGTCAAGGTTTTTTTGCAAGTAATCTCTGTTAAGGTTATAATTTTTAGTAAAACGACGGGAACTAAAATTATGTCAGGGTCAGGTTTTATTTTGAACAAACAAAAAAAAAAAACAATTGATATAATTGTATTTTTTATGTATTATAATAATTTAGTTTATTTTAATATTTTATTCAAATATCCTCAATTTCACTTTTTATTATAATCCGTTTACATTATAAAATTAGTAAATAATAATTTATAACTATTCTTTGAAACTAATCAATTATGTTCAGTATTTACCTAAATCTTGAAAAGGCGATGGGAAAAATATTCATGAATCAAAACAAATATTTACCCAATAAAGTCAAACCTGCGACCTCTAGACCATAACATATTTTTCGATACCAGGCTACTGTAGCGCAACGGTCAAAACCGATTTCACACATTGAATATGGGGTGGATCTGGATCAAAAATTTACTCACGAAGTCACATTAAGAATTCATTCCTATGTGACATTCATACTTCACACGGAGTTTGAAGAAAATCGTGTGAAATAGGGGTTGCAAAGGCTTGGCACGTGTCAATAAGGGGTGCATGTGTGATGTTAATTATTATCGAAGTTTTTATTTCCTTATGATAACGTACTTTTTTCACTGACATTTGATAATGAACTATTGATTGAGTTATTCTATATAATATGTTATTTTTTGTATATTTTTCAAGTTATACTTCTTTTAGGACGCTTGGAAAAAATTATGAAACTAAAATTTTTACGATGCGCGCTCACACCGACAGCCAAAAAGCGACATGATGAAGTTAGCTGCATTTCTTTTACAAACAGAGAATTGTGACATACAGGATGAAATCTTTAGCTATTTTTGTTCTGTTACGCCAAAGAAGTATAACTCTTCTTACGTGCGTACATACAGTACACACTTACGTTTTTTTTAGTAACTTTGTTGGTACTATTATTATTACTAACGCGCTTAACTGTTTGAAATGATAAATAACTTTTGATTTTAAACTATGCAAGTAGGTTACCAGTCAGTAATAAAATTATTTAATACTATTGAGGTGATCTGATGATGAAGTGAAGATGTGGATTGTGGAACTCTTCAATAGCTGCTGTTGGCTTCAAATTTGGGTTCACTGAGTCGTTTGGGCGAATAATTGCAGTAGATCAAAGCTTGTAATTATTACACTCTGTGTCGTGCGTGTCTATCTGTACCCGACCTACCTATTCCTGAAAACGTTGGGATGAATTTTAATAAGTCTTTATTTTATAGGGATAACTGAAAAATAGGTAATTTTAATTTAAATTAATTAACTAGATTCAATGATGAGAAGAGAATTTAACGCTTCACTTGCTAAATATACACAAAGAGAAGCAATCGGAAGCGTTTGAACTGAATTTGATTTAAAAAAAAATATATTTAGGTAATTTAATGCTTTATACGAGTATTAACAATACTAGAACAATGTAAAATATATATAAAAGAAACATTCATAGTACAGGAATTGAATCTATACCAGAAAGCATTAATCTCTTTTATTGACCATATTATAATGTATATATTTATATTATACCTACATATATATTTATTAATAAACCAGACCTACGTTGTTATTCGATATTTGAAAAAGTTATTTTTAAACGTCAACCTCTAAGAGAACTTTGTAACAAAATGAAAAATATGTGCAATTCTAAGTCATTATAGGAAAAAGAATTAACTTTATGATCAAAATTAGATGCAAATAAAATCGCAGGTAACGACGCAGGATATTATTATATATTTTAACTGATTTTAAATCCAAAAACATAGTAATCTCGACAAGTGGCACAAACTACGTTAAAATACAGCCTTTTCCACAAAGACAAGGAAAATGTTACGTAAATAGTTCATTCTATACATATTATAGCTGATCCTATTAACAATGTAACGAGCCACTTTGGGTTCACATTCTCACGGGCCGCAGTCTCTGAGGACTCGCCGGAAATGGGTTCCGTGAGAGCGATGTGCATTGGGTCACAAAAAGAGTGGTCTCATAATTTATACAGATAAATAAAATTGAAGTGTCTGTTTGTAATGTCAAAATAACAGCGTTTTACTAAATGCATATGAAATTATATATGGTAGGTATTTATTAAAAAACACATTTTTTTTTAAATTTGTCTGTGTGTCTATCTGTCTGTCTGTTTGTTCCGGATAAACTCTGAAACGGCTGGACTGATTTTAACGGGAATTTCACTGGAAGATAGCTGATGTTATAGGAAGTAACATAGGATACTTTTATTTTAGAAAAAGAATTAAGGTTCCGCTCAAAAAAAGCTTACTGCTAAATAAAATAAAATACAGAATCTTAATTCAGAGTACTATTATAAATCCGAAAGTTTGTATGAGTGTACGTATGTATCTTTTACGTTATCTATCACGAAAGGTCTGGATGAATTTGAATGAAATTTAGTACCTACGCATACTGGAGTAAGTCATAGCTAGCAAGCTACTTCAGGCATCTCGGGACGTAAGTCGCTATTATTTTATAACATGAAATGAGACTAAGAATCTATCCATATATGCAGAAATGAACGTATATTCATCTGTTTCTAGTTTGTAACGTAATCTTTATACAATTGATATTAACTGTATTCAGCCCTTTTACTATTTATAAATGCTTCTATTTATGACACATGCTACTTTATTAGGTATGACGGTGAAAATACAAAGGAATCATCACGTTTAAGGCACATTTAGTCAAATTCTATATACGAAATCCAGTTTTACTAATGTAAAAATTATACGTATTAATATAAAAAAAAAATTATGTTAATCTAAGTTAGCAAACTTTAGCTTTAAGTTTTAACAGAGATTAAATTTAAATAAATAATACCTAGTTTTAAATACTTTAAGATTTTAAGAAGCTTTAATCTAAAAATTTGTAAAAGCAAAGTCAAGAAAAACGTATAATTAAAAGATATCCTCTGATTTCATATTTCATGGCCCTACATTTAAGTGCATGCTACATTAGGGGGTGATAAGCGGGCGCGTGCTATCGCAATTATAAGACCCCTCACGCATTATTGTTGATGACCAGGGGTCGCGGTCAAATGTTTTGATAACACCCTTGTTTGCATGCCTAATAGATCTATTTGTGTGGCGTTGATATATCAATTTGTATGAGATTTAAGCTAGGTACGTGAATTATTCGAGCTGGTTTAAGTTACATAACTTTAAATTTTACTTATTTATTATTTTAGTTTGCTATTAAATGAATATTTATCTTTCATCTAATGGGCAAGAAAAAAAATTTTTTTGGAGGAATTTAATTAAATATTTGCGAGTCAACCAAGCTTCGTTAGACCATAATTTGACTAATGACTTTACGCGTCTTTCAGTATCATTTAATTGTATATAATAACCTTTTTATATTATGAGATATAAATTATTCACTACAATTATGAGTATAAGCTTTGTGTTCGTAAAAGAACTTTTACAAGTAGTAGACAGTAATTTTTAAGCTCTTTTCCATCAACAAACTAACAAACTCTACATGTTTGTAGTATTAGTATACTTATAAAAGCTATTCATAATTTTAATGTAATCAGTTAGATTAGCCACAGTGGCCAAATTTGGTCTGGACATTATTATTATTGTAATTATAATTATTATAATTATTATATTCTAAGACGGATGAAGTCACGGGATTGTTGTAATCAGAAACAAAAGATGTAAAATTCAATATCCATTATAAATCAATTAGGTAGCTTACAGCTTTCAAGAAGAGTTAACTTAAGTTTAACATTAAGCACATTAAATATTACCAACTTAGAAACTACAATTTCATTTTAAGCTATGGAAAATTATGATAGACGAATCTCGAAGGTAAATTCTCATACTTTAGTTAGACCATTAGCTCTCAATTATATTACAACGCTTCATTCTTCAGATATAATAACAGAGTAGTACCCCTAACCTACAAGGCAGCGTTCGCTATTTTCAGAGATATTTATTTTGAAGGTATTTGTAAAATGAAACTGTGCGGTGACTTATTTCAACATTTGACAGTTTCATTTCCCACCTTTACGTCTTCCTGTCTGCGAATATTCATATTTTAGTTCATTCCTTTTTCTTGCGAGGCAGCGTTAAGACGGCTTATAAGTGTTCTATAGTCGTCATAATGCCGAAACGTACGGCTGAAGAAAAGATTGAGAAATACCAGACAAAAATTAGGAAGTTAAATAAACATGTTAGAAGAATAGTGACGTCGTCAGAATCGTCGGACGAAAGTAAAGGTAAGAAATAATTTTAAAAATTAACAAAGTGATTGTCACTTTGAGCCTGGGGGTAGGTTTATCCTACAAGAAGGCTATATCTTTTAGCACATTAAGTCATACCTGGGGGTTGGCATTGTCTAACACGAAGGTAGAAATGACTAATTTGATTATTAATACTTGGTAAAAAGTAGAAGCAATATTGCTATTGTTTTTTTTAACGTTTTATATTTTGTTTTATACCTTATGGTAATATCACATGATATTAAAAGTACGTATTAACACGTATTATGCCTGGGGATTGGCTAAGTCTAATACAAAGGCTCACGATATCTGTGCTAAAAATAAGAATTGACATATTTGTTTATTCTTAACAGATGAACATCCTCCGGTAGTGGAGTCAGTGGTATCGGTTCCGGAAGATTTACCGGAAATAGCGAATGAGGAAGCGATGGAGCTACCTACCAACGACATACAAGTATCAAATTTTCCTGAATTAGAACCAGAATTGCTTCAAGCACTAGGAGAGGACAATATAGAAGAACCCGAATATGGCGAAAGTATTCATGATGATTTGGCTAAGCGTTGGTTGCCTATAATTAAAAAAGGTTTGTCTAAAGATATTAAAGAAAAATTGAACAAGGAATACCTTGTCCCAGAAAATTTTAAGCTTCTCAGGCCACCAACTTTAAATACTGAGATAATTACAGCTTTAGCAGAGACGGTGAAATCCCGAGATAAGAAATTAAAAACCAATCAACAGCAGCTAGCTATGGGCATAACAGCTGCAAATAAAGCTTTACACTTGTTGCTGTCAAACGGTGACAAAGCAGAGGCAGTAAAACACCTCAGTAACTGCTGTCGAATTTTATTAGACCTTCATGCACTTGAAACAAAATGGCGTAGAATACTGGTTACGATGTCACTAGACAAATCGTTTCAACAAATTGTTCAAGACTCGGAAAGAGATGATACATTATTTGGAAATAATCTATCTGAGAAAATCAGAAATTCAAAATGTTCTGAAAAACTAGGTTCACAATTTAAGAAAACTCAACCACCTAAATCTTTTCCTACTCAAACACACACCCGACCAGTAACAACCGGTCAGGGAAACGGCTTCAGACCTCGTCCCTCGACGAGCCGGGGAGGGGGACGAGGTGGCCAGAAGAGAACAGCTCCACCTCCACAGCGGCAACCACCGTCGTCAACGGCGAGGTCTTCGTACCAGAGCACGAGCAGGAGTCGTGCCCTAACGCGGCGATAATCCAGGTACATGCAGGCCGAGTCAAAACTTTTTATAATTGTTGGTGTAATATTACAAAAAATCAATTATTCTTGAATTGGATTAGACATGGTTACAAAATACCTTTCGATAAAAAAGTAACACAATTTTATGTTCCGAGGCTTCCAGTACTAAATGATAAAGAATTTTCTTTTATGAATAATTCTATATCGAAATTAATTAATTTAGGAGCAATTTCACAATGCTCATTTAAAACTGGTCAATTTATATCTAAAACTTTTTTAGCTCCAAAACCTAATGGAGATAAAAGATTTATCCTTAACCTTAAACCTCTTAATAAATTTATTTCAAAAAGTCATTTTAAAATGGAAGACCATAGAACGGCGTTAAAATTAATTTTAAAAAACAATTATTTGGCCACGATTGACCTTAAAGAAGCATACCTGTTAATACCTATACATAGCTCACAAAAGAAATATTTACGTTTTCAATTTCGACATGATAATAAAAATATAGTAACATATGAGTTCAACGCCATGCCGTATGGACTGTGCTCAGCCCCTCTTGTTTTCACTAAAATAATGAAAACAGTTATTACTCGACTAAGGTCCCAAGGTTTTAAATCAGTGTTATATTTGGATGATATTTTGTGTGTAGGCGAGAGCTATTTAAATTGTCAAAATAATGTCAATGAAACAATAAAATTGTTATCTTGCCTAGGTTTTATCATTAATTATGATAAAAGTTCACTAAGACCTAAGCAAGTTTGTAAATTCTTAGGTTTCATATATAATACTATTAATATGTCATTATCATTCCCTACAGACAAACGCGATAATATTTACAAGTTAGTTAATAGAATTTATAAACTACCTACTTGTACTATACGTGATTTTGCTAAACTAATAGGAGTTTTAATAGCTGCTTGTCCAGCCGTAAAATACGGATGGATGTACACAAAACTTTTAGAAAGACAAAAATATCTTTTTCTTTACAAATATAAAAATTACGATTCAAGAGTTAAATTACCTAAAATAATTCAAAAAGATTTAAAATGGTGGATTGATAATATTTATATTACATACAACAATATTCAGAGTAATCAAAATTATATTTTAGAAATTTTTACCGATGCGTCAAGATCCGGTTGGGGTGCATATTGTAATAATATGCGTGCAAATGGCGGATGGACAAATAAAGAAAAAGAAAAACATATTAATTACCTTGAATTATTAGCAGCATTTTTAGCATTAAAATGTTTTGCAAAATCACATAATAATTGTAGTATTCTTTTACGTATTGACAATACCACGGCTCTTAGCTATATCAATCGTATGGGGAGTATACAACATCCGCATTTGAATGATTTAGCAAGAAATATTTGGCAATGGTGTGAGGCGCGTAATATATGGTTACATGCGTCTTACATTAATACTCGCGATAATAAAGAAGCTGATTTTGAATCTAGAAAAGCAAATCCCGATACAGAATGGGAATTATCAGATAAAGCCTTTCAGAAAATTATTAAAAATTTAGGGAAGCCGGAAATTGATTTATTCGCCTCTCGCACCAATGCCAAATGTAACATTTTCATGTCATGGAAACAGGATCCAGACGCCATAGCGGTAGATGCATTCACAGTAAACTGGAAAAAATATTCCTTTTACGCTTTCCCATCGTTTTCAATGATAATGAAATGTTTACAAAAAATTTTAGATGATAAGGCAACTGGTATATTTGTTTTTCCTTACTGGCCATCACAACCATGGTTCCCTCTATTACAAAGCATGATAGTGTCTGAAGTTCTATATTTTAAAAAGGATGATAAACTTTTGATGTCTTGTTATAGCGGGATGCACCCATTACACCAGCAGCTTACCCTGGCTGCAGCGAGGCTCTCAGGCTAACGTTCCTTCGGCAAGGTATTCCTCCAGAATCCCTTGATTTAATGTTATCCTCATTAGCTGACAATACAAAAAAGCAATATAATGTTTGTTATAAACTCTGGTGGGAATTTTGTTATTGTATTAATATATGTCCTTTAGACAATTCCGTTAGTAAAGTTTTATCCTTTTTAACGTGTCAATTTAATAAAGGTGCCTCGTATGGTACGATTAATAGTCACCGATCCGCGCTGACTTTATTATTAGGTAGCAGTATCGGAACAAATGAATATATAAAACGATTTTTAAAAGGAGTATTTAGACAAAAACCTATTAAACCTAAATATTCTGAAACATGGGACCCGCAAATAGTATTGCAATGGCTATCAAAGTTAGGCACGAACACAGAATTATCAATGGAATTACTTAACAAAAAACTTGTTACTCTACTTGCTCTTTGCACGGCACAAAGAGTACAAACATTGTCATTAATAAAATTGAATAACATTAATTTTTATGCAGATGGAATTAAAATAATTATCACCGATCATATTAAAACTTCTGCAATAAATAGACAACAACCACTTCTTTGGTTACCGTATTTTAAAAGCAATCTATCTATTTGCCCAGCTAGTGCTATTAAAGATTATATTTCCCGTACAAAAAGCTTAAGAAAAACTATTAATGCTGATAATTTAATTTTAACTAGTAAAAAGCCATATAAACCTGCTTCATCCCAGAGCATTAGTCGTTGGATAAAACAGGCGCTTTCTGAAAGTGGCATTGATATTTCTGTGTTCGGGGCCCATAGTACGCGACATGCGTCCACCTCATCAGCTAAAGCTGCAGGTGTGGGTATAGAGGTGATTAGAAAAACAGCTGGCTGGACCTCTAATTCTATTGTTTTTGCAAAGTTTATCAATTACCTATCATTAATAATAATTCAAATTTTGCACAATCTGTATGCTTAAAAGATTAGAAATTATGATATTTTTTTTGTTTCTTTATATATTATGAATATGTTCAACATAGAAATAGCATTAAACGATTGTAACCCTAAGAGGACGAAATATTACAATGTATATTTGGAACTTAATTTTGAAATAAATGATTTATTCTTGCAAAACTTTTTTATCTCTAAATAACAACTCTGTTATTATATCTGAAGAATGAAGCGTTGTAATATAATATATGATCAAACGAACTTACCTTAAGTGAAGTTCGATCATTATTATATGAAACGCTTCATTCGAAGATATAATCACCCTCCCTCCCACATACCTACTTTATCTATTAAATAAAAGTTTTGCATAATCTCTGAAATAAATGAACTAAAATATGAATATTCGCAGACAGGAAGACGTAAAGGTGGGAAATGAAACTGTCAAATGTTAAAATAAGTCACCGCACAGTTTCATTTTACAAATACCTTCAAAATAAATATCTCTGAAAATAGCGAACGCTGCCTTGTAGGTTAGGGGTACTACTCTGTTATTATATCTTCGAATGAAGCGTTTCATATAATAATGATCGAACTTCACTTAAGGTAAGTTCGTTTGATCATATATAATATTAGTGTATATGAAGCTTAGGTCTCTATAGTATGTGCTTTTGAAAAGCTCTACGCAGTATATCTAAAATCTGAGCATTTCAATACAAGCTTAGTATGTGGTTGAGTGAATCTCCTAACGAATAATTAAAGGCTTAAGAGGCTTTCAGGCTAACGTTTTCGCACTGCGAGTACAGTGTTTACATTGTGGCGCTACGTAAAATGTTATTACAGGACACATGTTAGAGTCTGTAATGTAAGAGTTTTAATAGTTATTTATTATCGAGGTGTTTCAGGGTTTGATTCTCGTATAAAGACAAAACAAGATAATTTTTATGTAATATTATTATATTGCTTTTTTTATTTATAGTTAAGATGACTCTCAAACAAATAACCTTTCAAACAAATAAAAACTATATTAAAATCAGTTCATCCGTTCGGGCGTTAGGATGCCACGGACAGATAAATAGATACATATGTTAAATTATAATTCCCTTTTTTTGCGTCGAGGGCTAAAAATGCATTTTTATCAGTCGATCATCATCAAAAGCGACCAATGTTTTACATAGCTCTCGTAGATCATTGTACCTCTAGATCTACATATTCGCTAATTGGTACAAAACTAGTTAAGTTTTAATTTAAAACTGATCTGTGGTACTGTTATGTAATTCATCATGAATTACTATTTGAAACTCCATTTCCAGTGAAACTCTCTGTTTTTGAGGAATATTTCGTACCTATTAAGTAAAGTTGTTATTATGTCAATTTACGTCGAAATCGAATATATTTAAATGAGCAATTCTTGTTTATTTCGCCGAAATTTGGTATAGGGGGGTTTTTGGGGGCGAAAAATCGATCTAGAATAGTCTTATGTCTGGGAAAATGCATGCGCTCCGGTACTCTATAATAAGTCGGCAATTATTTAACTTATACTCGTATGTACTAACTACCATTTTCTTTGTTTTTGCAAGTAGATTCTTCCTTATCGCGACATATTCGGTGTTTTTAAACGTTTTAAGTAGTGTCGTTTATCATGGGAACCCCTTCTTTTGAACAAAATTTACAGTTCGCTTTATACTAGAATTTAACCGGTACATACCATCAGTCGAATAGTATCGCAAATCCATTAATAATCTCTCTGTCTGTAGAGCAAATTTCTCTCCATAGTACGTGTATTTGATCAATTTGCCTTGCCAAATACATTTCAGGCGTGAAACTTGCCTTTCAAATGTTTTATATGTCATTTGAATATGGACCTTATTTTTTCGCTGTTAAAGTACAATTTGAATAGTAATATGTAATGTATGCTTAGAAGTGAGAAATTTCATTTGAGACGATTTTCGCGATTTTCGCGTCTCTAGGGAAGTGCCGTTGATTTATACAAGCTATTCTTTCTTTGTATATCAATTTTTTGTATTACCATACGAGAAAGTGTCTCATTAATGTATTATTTACAAAATATAGTTGTATGGACTGATAGGATTGTAATCTATACAGATAAATAAAACTGAAGTGTCTGTTTGTAATGTTAAAATAACAGCTTTTTATTAAATGTATATGAAATTATTTAGGGTACTTATAAGAAAAACACATTTTTTTTTCTTCTGCCTGTCTGTTCCGGCAAATCTCTGAAACGGCTGCATTGATTTTGAGAGGACTTTTAGTGGTAGACAGCTGATGCTATAAGCAGTAACTTAGGCTACTTTTATTTTAGAAAAAAAAGTGTTTCACTGTAAAAAAAAGTATCCAGGGATGCACTCAAACGAAGCGAGGGTATGCCGCTAATAATACGTAATTACAAATTGACATATCCACGTAGTTTAAACTGAAATTTGCATTACAAAATGTGACAGTGACGAGAGGTTAATCTCTCTTCGTTGTGATATAAAGGGCCCTAGTATTATTATTTATGGTACCCATGAAACAAACACCTATTTTAAATTTTCAAATTAAAAAAAATAATTTTAATGTTAAAGATGTTGGTAGATTTCATAGCATACTTGCTACTCCTGTAACAGAACAAGCTAAATTAGTTTTTAATGAAATGATAAAAATATTTAAGGAAGCAACAGCTATGTAGATGAATATATGTTTTTGTGATACGATAGGTCTGGCATAATCTCAAGAGATTCAAAGACCTTTAAATATTAAAGAATAAAAAAAAATTAAATCTATGAAAGTATTACCTAAGTCTATTTTGATCTTAGCATTGTTTATACAGAAATTTGTTTTACAATCTTTTGCAATTTGTACATATAAATAAAATTGAAGTGTCTGTTTGTAATGTCAAAATAATAGCGTTTTACTAAATGCGTATGAAATTATATACGGTACTTATAAGAAAAACACTTTTTTTGTCTGTCTGTTTGTTCCGGATAATCTCTGAAACGGCTGGACTGATTTTGACGGGACTTTCACTGGAAGATAGCTGATGTTATAGGGAGTAGCATAGGTTACTTTTATTTTAGAAAAAGTATTAGGGTTCCGCTCAAAAAAATTAAAACGTACCTAGTATACACTAAAACTAAACCTTTACTAAAAATATATGGTATTTTCTATTTTGTTCGAAATTACGATAAATTTTCCATATTAAATAACAAATCATTTTTCAATTTCATAGCGATTGAATGGGATTATCATTGTAAATGCAGTTTGCGTGTACATAAAGGTTTTTAATCCTTCATATTAAAGCAGCTGCACGTATCTGGATAAAAGTTAGTACTCGAATAGGTTACCTAATAACACATAGGTTTTTAGGCAACTAGACTAGGCTAGTGCCCAATAATCTATTCCTACTTAGAATTCCATGTTCAAACGATTATAAGATTATAAATCAGATTCCTCTTTTATATAGAGTATTTGGGCGACTGAGCTTCGCTAGGCGTTTTTAGGTAAAGATATAAAATATCCATTTTTCAAAACAGATTTGTATAGGTGATATAGATTAACTTAAATAGCAAAACCTTATCTAAATACAAATTTTGATTCAAATCATTAGAGCCGTTTTCGAGATACATGAAATAAATTTATACAAAAACTAGAATTGCTCATTTAGTATTATCTGTTAATATATAAATATCTCGTGTCATGGGGTTTGTGGTCGTACTCCGAAACGGTTTTACCGATTTTAATGGTCTTTTTTTTGTATTTTTGGTAGGTATGGGAATAGGTCGTAAAGTATTTTCCAACCCTCCTACCCCCACCCCCCATTTGTAATCGCGATTTTAGTATTTTTGTATGCACAATATTATGTATATAAATACATAGGTTTTATAATGTATACGCTTTATAACGTAGAGCCAAAGAGTTTTTTTTGTAAATTGAACGCGGGCGTAACCGTGGGTTCTGCTAGTAATGTATAAGAAGAAATCCCATATAATTATACATAGTGATTCAGCTTTAATATCATGAATAATAGCATCATAAATATTATTTGTTGGCAATAAGAAGTTGCAACACTGTCCGTGCCCAAAACGACGATAAACAATAACTCAACCGGTGTTAGAGGCTTTATACTTGTATAACCATGCACCTCTATTACGTATTATAACAATTTATATACTACATAAAAATATATGTAACACTATTTTGAACTCTATTGTGTTAATAATAAGAGTCATATTTATATGCTAAAGGTTTGATGACCGCAAAATGAAGTTTGTTGATCGGAAATAGCATTGTTCTCATGGGTGTGCTAGAAGACCATATGGGCTATCGAGTAGTCAAACAGTTTTTGTTCTATACCTACATATATAATGTAATAAATATCATTCAATTTAAAGCTAGTGTTGCTTTAATTATCTCTGAAGTAAAAATAGGAATTCAGCTGTAGACTATATATTTTTTCTTTTTGTATATCTATACTATAATAAAACTGTAAAGGTCGAATGTCTGTACATAGAAAAAAAAGCTAAAAACCGAGTCAGGGGGGTGTAAGAAGAGAAATAGAACAAATCCAGTATTTTTTTAAATTTTTTGTTTCTCTGTCTGTTTGTCTGTTTGTACGGGCTAATCTCCGAAACTATTGGACCGATTTAAATAAAATTTTGCATGGTGGTACCTTATATCCCCGGTCAACATATTAAATTCTTTTCGTCCCGGAAATTTACAGAGTTCCCGTGGGATAGTTAAAAAACTATAGTAACTTATACAACTTAGTACACAACAACTTATGCACCTAATTTAATAAAATTTGGCATGCTGATACCTTATATTGCCAGTCAAACAACAGGTTACTTTTTATCCCAGAAAAATGAACAGTTCCCGTGGGATATATCTGTATGTGCTTTTCTAATTTAATTATTTTATTTCTAATTCTAAGTTTTGGAATATTTGCTTCAAATTTTCTCAAACTTTTATGATGTTAGTCGAGAAAGCTCTGACTAAGAGCTTATTTTAAATAAATTAGCTTATTTTTAATATGCAATAATATGTTTTAAAGAAACTGGAATCTGCATACAGTATTATTACAAAGAAGAAGAGTCTTAGTACGTATTAGGCCATCAATGTGAAGACACCAGACTTATTATTTTTTCTAAATGACGTAGACTTTTATCCCGTTATATAAAAAGGTTTCTATCAGACGTTAATTTATATCGGCAAAAGTTAATAGGATCGTGATGAGTAATAACAATCATAATATAATTAATTAGATACCATTATCAATATAACTATCTTTTTGGATTCTTCCCGTATTTATTTTATTCTTGGTTCCCAACGTTTTCAATACTCTGTCTCGAGTCTGTCTCGAGACGGGAGTCTCGAGTCACAATCATCTAAATAAGTCCGCTAAAAATACGAAAAAATATTTTTTTTTTAATTTCAACATTCGCCAAGATTTAAGAAATTAATTACTATTTAAATAACCTTCTCTGATAAAAACCTGTCCTTATAGTCCCTATAAAGACTAAAAGTTCAACATCCTGTTATGCAATCGTTTAAATACTTAGGTTTTTTGAGTTTTTGTATTCTAGTGGTCTTTAATACGAGGACGTAAAGTCGACATTAAGTCAAATATTTGCATAGTCAGATATCTATCCCTTGTTCATTGTATTTGGACAGACAAAGGACTAGGTATTTTATAACAAACTACTTACGTTTTAACGTTTACTACAAATTTCTCAGAGATGAGATATTTTCCTGCAGTAAAAAGTATCCTATATGTTGACCCGGATAACCAGCTATCGTCATACCAAATTTCATCAAAATCCCTCCAGTGGTTTTTCTGTGATGCGGTAACAGACAGACAGACAGACAAAAATTCTAAAAACCATAGATTCGTCCTCTGTATTGTTAATAATGTCTATTCCAATAAGATTTTCCAAAAAATATTTAATGTACAGATTCGGCTCGACTCAGAATTTTATTATATGTATAGATGTTTGATTTTATTAAGAAGGACAAAAGCAAACAGTACCTAACGCGTTAACCTTTCCTTTGAAAGACATTGTTAGATCTGAAAAATAGATTTTTGCTGAACTTTGTGAAAGTAGGTTTATTTATGATATTAAAATAAAAATAACTAAACAAGATTTTGGCTAACGTATATAGTATAGTGAGTGATATTTTATATTTGATTATATTATATGTATGAATTCAGCCTTTTCTTAACGTCCCAATGCTGGGCACAGGCCTCTCTTCCATGAGAGAGGGATCAGGCCGTAGTCCACCACACTGGCCCAGTGCAGGTTGGCTGACTTCACATGTCTTTTGAAAACTTACTACGTTCTTTCGTACTTGCAGGTCCCCTCATGATGTTTTGATTCACCGTAAGACGAGCGGTAATTATGTTGAAAAATATCAGAACTATACGAGACGTAGGATTTTAACCAGCTTTACTTCGTTTCCCAAGCAAGCGCTCTACCACTGAGCTACGACTGCCTTTATTATAATATATACCATTATAACCTTAGACTAATCATATTATTTGGAAATTGGATGTCTTTTTGGAAATAGAACAAATATCCATAGATGTCCATTAAACATTACAATACAATTACATATTTTTATAATAGACTAGCTAAGTCCAATTGATAGGTATCTATTTTAGAAGTACAGTTATTGATTGCCAAAAACTTAACATATTTCATATTGATTTTAAAGAAATAAATAAAATTGATTATTCTTATTCCTAGAAATAAAAATGTTAACAAAATACTTATATACATAAGTTGCCTGTAGATTTAGATTGACAACAGAACCTTACGATAGTTTGCTACGTTGATAACTTAAGGCGCTATATTAAAAAAAAAAATGGAGTCCTTATAGTGCTTCTAAAGATTATTGTCAACTAGCGGCTCACCCTCGTTTCGTTCGGGCTTGCCTCTAGAAAAATAAATCTATCCCACGGGAACCGTACGTTTTTCCATGATGATGATGATGGAAACTCTGTGCCAAATTTCATCCAGATTCGTTCAGCCGTTCTGGCGTGATTGAGTAACAAACATCCAAACATCCATCTAAACTTTCACATTTATTATGTTAGTAAGATGTTAAACATAAAAATGAATGTTTGTTCTCTATAATGATAAATGGACAAGAAAATATTGGAATTCGAACCAGTTTCACTCAGTTTCCCAAGCGAGCGCGTTGCCATTGAGCTACCACTGCCTTATATTTAGATATAGATTAAAAGTTTATGAGCAATATTTCATTTGATTCTTATATGAAAATTGTGTTTAAGTGACAATAATAAGATGAATAAGCATGGAAAAGTAACTTACTTTTTCACTCACTCACTAACTTACTGGTTCTATTGCAGTGTTCTATTGATGTTAGAATAAATGGAAAGACAGTCAAAATTCAAATCACTTGATTTATTTGATTTCCACTATACCTCAAATATCCCCCGCAATAGACTTTTACATTTTATAAACATTTTATATAGATCAGTATGTGCATTATACAAAGTGAAATGAGACTAGATTGTATCGAACGATTAGAAAAAATATATTTTGCCATAAAATCTTTTAAGAATTTTCACGTAAGTGAAAAAGCGACTTCGTTTCATATCTACGAATACTGATAATGGAGGAAGGACATAAAAGGTGTAGTTAGTTTTTGTAAGTCAAAGGATTTCCCTCGGGGGAAGCCTACCGAAAAAAGTTGAACTTTTCCCTCACTTGTCGCATTAAAGGATTGGTCTTGTTACGATAAATGTTTATTTTGTTATACTAGGTTCTTTAAAAAACCAAATAAAGTGGATTCTAGTTGTTGTAAAAAAAATAATTGTGTAAGATTTAGATTGTAAATATATAATAATATATCTTATGATATTTAATAATATAATATTTTATTCAAATAGACTTTTGAATCGTTTTACATTTTATATTTAAATTAAATGTTAGTGTAAATACACTTGTGAGGTAACCACCACCGTCTCGGAAGACAGTTTTGCTGAGAAGAACCGGCGAGAAACTCAACAGTTGCTCTTTTAAAATAATAATTGTTTATAACAGTTATAGATAGTTGATACACTACACATATATATGAGTAACTTTAAATACATACATGTTTTAAATATAAACACGCATGACTGGTGTACAAACATTCGTGCTCTTCACACAAATGAATGCCCCCAGCGGGACTCGAACCCGCGACCGTTGGCACAGCAAGTAGGGTCACTACAAACTGAGCCATACGTGACGTCGTTAAATATTATAATACAATAATTATCTACTTATCCTACGTGAGACCCAACCAGACATTAGTTCCACACATTGCCATCTACGAAGTATTTCGTGACAGTATAATAAGCTTTATTCACTAATATATTTTTAACTTGAGACTTAAATTGTTTAAATGGCAAACTTAAAATCAATTGTGGAATTCTATTATACATGCGTACACCTTACCCCATAAACGATCTATTCTTTTTTTGAAGGCGAAAGCTAGACGTTACAAGTTTATCCTTATTTCTAGTGTTTATTTCGTGTCTATCACTGTCTTAAATAGCAATGAATGTTTTGTCGGAAAAACATAATATTACAATATAGGTATTATATATCACCTGATGGAAAGCGGTACCTATCGCCCATAGCACCTACGGTTCATGCACTTAGGTTTTATGTTACGAAAATGTAGAATCGCAGGTGCGTTGTCACTGCGAGGACTGAGATGATATGCCTCTTGCCTGTAATTGCGCTGGCTACCTAATCTTTCAAACCGGAACACAACAATGCAATCATTGTTGCTTGGCGGGAGAAATAAAAAAATGACGTACATACATACATATATGTATATAATTTCTTTTATTTAAAAATCGATTTTATACATCGTTGTTATTCAACAAAACACATTAGGTGTGCAAAGCCTTTCGCCATTGGGATTACACACACAGCTATCACAACCTTCTTCAAATGCCGTGTTTGGAATGCAGTCGGGATTGCCTAAAAATAGAAATTTGTTTAATTGGTGTAAATTATGAGAACTGGTGTTCGTCCAGTGCTCGATATTCAAACAAGCTTTTTTAATAATAAGACTAAAGCTCGGCAATAGCTATTAAATAATAAATAAAAATAATCGTTTGATAAACAGAGGAGAAAAAAGTACTGAACGGTTTTGTGTTGCAAATACATTTCAATGCAATGTAAAAAGCCAATCAATTGATGAAAAAAATTCCTATTCTTGACTAACTTCAAAAAGGAAGAGGTACTTAATTTGACATGTTTTGTATATTTTTTTCTCAAACATAGTTAAGAACACTCCCGACTAATTCACCTTTCAAACAAAAAAAAAAACAATCAAAATCGGTTCATCCATTCGGGAGCTACGATGCCACAGACAGGTACACACAGACACGTCAAATTTATAACACCCCGTCGTTTTTGCGTCGGAGGTTAATAAAATGAGAAAATATTGAATTATTTAGTACATTAAAAAATATTTTAAAATATATTAGGTAGTAGGTTTACATACCTCGTCTAATATACAGTTGTCTAGGCAAATGCACGAGTTGTGCTGAGGAAATTAGCTGAAATGGAAAACAAAGATTAAAATATATGTACTTTAAAGTTTTAATGACTGCTTTGTATCTACATAACTAGTTTTTGCCAGTGATTTTGCGTGAATAAGAAACAGACATACACACTTTAACATTTATAATGAATATTACTAAAGTTTCCTACAAAAACCACTCTTGTCCCTATAGAGCCGACTACGCGACACGGTTGAAACATTTTAGAATAAGAACTCTGGAAAAACGGAGGCTCGTGAGTGATCTAGTTACTCTGCACAAAATAATCCACAATGTTCTGGATACTCCCGAAATTCTTTGTCAAATAAATGTGAATGTCCCGCACTGTACTCCTAGATTTCCTATAAAAAATATATTCTCACCTAGCACTTCCAGGACCAACCTTGGCAAATATTCCCCAATAAACCGTTTAATTAATGCGTACAATAGTTTACTAAATACCGACAATGGCATTGAAATTGATATTTTTAACGAGACCTTAAATAACTTCAAAAAAATATATATATTTGTATGACTGAACTAATAAAATAATATAATTTTATAAGTATAGTTGTTTCAAATTATAAATACTAATAATTATTTTTATTGTACATATTATTCTAATTTTAACATTAATTTATATTATGATTATTTAATTATAGTAGTTAATATTTGTAATTCTTTAATTTAATTTCATCTATTATAAATATTTATTAGAAATTGTATTTAACATTTTATACATTATTGTTTTAAAGCCGGAAATGTAATTATTGCTGTGTATGCCTATAATTAATGCTTGTACTAGAATAAATAATCTTATAATATAATAATTTAGAATGTAGGTACAATGTATTGTTGGCATATCTTGCAAATAAATAAATAAATAAATAAATAAATAAAAGTTACATCTGCGTAATTTATTTAGATTACTAATATTATAAATGCGAAAGTTTGTGAGGATGTATTGATTATCTGAGTGGATGGAATCTGTACAGATTTGTGGATATTTGCTACTCTGTCACGCAAAAACTACTGAATGGATTTTAATGAAACTCAACAATAATACAGCTCATACATCAGAATAACACATAAGCTACTTTTTACCCCGGAAAATGTACGGTTCCCGTGGGATAGATTTGTTCTTGTTTTTGCTAGTGTGCCTATACTTTTCTTCATTAAAGTAAAATAAATCTAAATTAGACTGGTTGTTCCAGAGATTTGCGCATTTAAACAAACAAATTCCTCAGCTTTATACAAATATGAAAAGATTGTTATTTTTAATACCGCATTATAATAACGCAGAGTTTAAAGAGTATCTGCCGAATGTTTTATGAAGAAATTATTCATAAATTACTAATTAATAGAATATTAAAACACACTTACTGCAAGCAAGAAAAATACAATTCCTTTAAACATTTCGATGAAGTAATTTAAATCAAGACCGGAAGTAAATACCGTGGAGTTACCCGACTGAAATAAAATACATAATAATCACAGGTTATTTATATACATTATACATATAATAAAACCGTAACTAATGAAGGAATTTACCATACACATAGTAGTATGATTTTCTTCACTTTCACGCTTATGTAAAAGTAAAGTGAAGTATACTTAACAGGTGAGTTTTTTTTTATTTTCTTGTTTGGGATCAAAAACCATAAAACACTGTGTAGCTTTAAATAAACACTCAACTCAAAATGTCGACTTGCCTTGATTTCGATTCGATTATGTCGGCTTGAATTTCCCACAAAATGTGTTGACTTAAATATTACCATAAAAGTATGTAGGAGGGGAATGGTTTTTCAGTTGCTACAGTTGTCTCTTAATATGTAAAAATAAGAAATGAAGAACACACAAACATACAGAAAAATATATTCTTATCATATTAAAGTTTTATTTTTTATGAATAATATAATATTTTACAGCTACGGTATAATACCATATAATTCAATATATGGGTATTATATTAGGTCTTTACCCATGAAATTGCCGTTTAATATACAGAAAGTTAAAGTCATTATTTTATAAATATTTTTTATTGTACCCGTGCTATCGATGCATCTCTGCCAGCGCAATGATAGTTTTTCAATGCCCTTGAAGAAGCCAGGTGTACGGGAGCCAACTTACTCTTCAAAAGCATTTTGTATTGTCTCTCGGTTATTGAATTTTTTCCCTGCCAAGAAGCTGTCCAAATTTTGGTAAAAGTCCATCTGCGCCACGTGGTGAGTATGGTGGATGACGCAAAACTTCCAACCCTAGCTATTGTAGCTTAGATACCGTCCGTTGTGCCGTATGAGGTCGAGCGTTGTCATGTAGGAGCAGCGTGGACGAGCGATCAACCAAGGCTGACCGGAGTTTTGCGAGATTCTCCATCATTGTGTCCGGTTCCTCACAGTGCACATCCGCAGTAATGCTGGTGCTATTTGATAAGAACCTGTGATAAATTATACCGGCATTATATCACCAAATACTGACCATGACTTTTTTAGGATGAAGTTTTCGTTTGGGGCATTGCCTAGGTGCTGAACCAGGGTCTAACCAACATGATGAACACTTACGATTATAAAAAAGAATCCATTTTGCATCGCAAGTGACAATGCGGTTAAAAATTCCTTCGTTTCTATGCCTGTTAAGCAACGCAAGGTATATCTAAACGCGTTCGTCGTTCTGACGATCGTTCAGTTCGTGCGGCACCCACTTATCAAGTTTTTTTACCTCGTCAATTTGACTCAAATGGACCAATATTGTTTTGATACTAACGGTGAAAGCTGCTGCTAACTCAGCCGTAGATTGAGTATCATCATCTTCCACGATCAGCTTTAATTTGTCGTTGTTGATTTTAGTTTTCGGGTGACCACGGGATTCATTTTTCAGATCAAAATTTCCATGTTGGAAGCGTTCAAACCAATAACGAGTCGTGCATTTGTTTGTTGTGTTCGCTCCGTACACGTCATTAATGTTGCGAGCCGTTTGTGCGGCATTGCTACCGCGACGGAACTCATATTCCATAGTTAACTTGTATTTTTATTGATGAAAAAGATACAAATGTAGTGTAAATAAAACACTAATCAATAAACAAAAACAGGATTTAAAAATAGAATCCATACTTTTAAAATAAAATTAATTTGAATTTAGAATTTATTGCAGGCCATTCATAAATTACGTTTCAAATGGCCAGTATTGTAAAACTGCAACTTCATAGGCAATTCAATTTAATTCTTTTATTTCGAAAAGATCTATTATTTTTAAATAACCATATTTAGTGTTGCTGTTATTATATTATGTATAACCATAAAAAAATATATATTCATTATTTATTTAAGCATATGCTTAATAATATTAGTAATTAATAAAGGTTTTAAAAAATAATAATATTTATGATAATAACGGCCAAAATTAAATAAATAATAATGCTATACTTAATAATAAAAAATCATTATACTTATTATTATTAATAAAAAAAATTAAATGTTTGGAAATAAAAATCAACAAATATTGTAAGGTACTTTGGTGCCATTTTTTAATTTTTAGAATCATTTTTGTAAAATAGTGGGTAGACACTGTCTGTAACAAGTGTATGCCAGTGTACGCCTTTGAGACGTCTATAACCTGTCTCTCCCGTGACCATGATTGCTGTAAAGCATTTGAAATGTCGGGAACTAAAAATCAAAATAATTCCGCGGAATAATCCGAAAAGATAGTTTTAATTAAAACTAGCATTGCCTGCGGCTCCGCCCGCGTTCAGATGACCAAAAACCAAATTCTTAGGTTTTACATATTAGTATACTCTTACATTGCAGTTTTTGTATTTTTCCTCAGAAATGAGATATTTTTCCGCGGTAAAAAGTCTCTATGTTGACCCGGATAACCAGCTATCCCCATACCAAATTTCATCAAAATCCCACCAGTGGTTTTCTCGTGATGCGGTAACAGACAGATAGACATAAATTCTAAAAACTATAGATTCGGACTCTGTATCAATAATCATGTTTATTTTGATAAGATTTTCCAAAAAATATTTAATGTACAGATTCGGCTTAGTGACAATTTTATTATATGTATAGATTTGTTTTGGTTATCCAAACATAAATCTAGATGAATATTTGTATTGATGCTATATTTTCGAAAATATAATTTATACTAATATTAAAAAGAGACAGAGTTTGTTTGTTTGCTTGTTTGAACACTCTAATCTCAAGAACTACTAATCCGATTTGAAAAATTCTTTTTGCATTAGATAGCCCGTTTATTGTGAAAGGCTTATATATCATCATGCTACTGCCCAAGGGAGTAGATCCATATTGATTAACGCAGGTGAAACCAGGAAAAAGATTCGCAACGTAACGCAGGTGAAAAAAAGAAAAAGATTCTGATATGGTATGTTAATCACGTGTGGGTATATGGTTTGAATGAAAAACTATAGATTATCGATAATAATGTTTATTACAATAAGATTTTCCAGAAAACATTTAATGTACAGATTCGACTTAGTTAGAATTTTATTATATGTATAGATGTCAAATATTCGCGTAAATCTTAGTAAGTATTAGATATGTTTTAAAAGCTCTCAAATTTATTCTCTTACTTTTAAAGTATGGGTCGGTAAATTCTGTAAAAAGTTGAAATAACAGATTTATTTCATTAACGTACTAGAGTACGTATTCTGGAATTGTAAGAAAATTATAAAACTATGTATGATTAAGATGTTAGTTGGAGTCGATATGCAGGAGCTGTGGGATTTCATAAATTGTAAGACTGAGACACATTGCTTATTCAAAAGGTTTAATCCGTACTATATAACATGTCGGTATAGTTTAAGATCCCGATCTATGTGGTGGACCCGTTATATACGTATTTTCCAGGCAAAATATATTTTTTAAACCATAAAACATATTAGCAAATACGACCCAGAGGGGTTGTCACCTAAAATTAGCTTTAGGCTATTTTACTTATATATTTATATTCAAAGAAATAAAGAGAATTGTGTAATTGTGTACAACGACACAGCATCTACTACATTTCTTTATTGAAAGTAGTGTTAAATTATTTTTTCAATCAACATGTATTTAAAGCAAATATTTTTTTAGTTAGCAATATGATTGTTATGTTATTTTTATTTTTCATTTTAAGAACTTACCCTTGCTTCGTTTGACAATTTAATTATTATTTATGTATTTAATTTATGAGAATATTTGACATTTTGAATAAAATAGTTTTTTGTATTCATTAACGGTTTTATATTGATTTTTTATTCCCGACATGTCAGATGGTTTACAGCACATTATTATGGTCAAGGGGTAGACGTCGGGAATCAAAAATTACTACAAAATGTAATTATGATGTAAAACTATAATATTAACTTATTCTTAACATTTCTATTTCCTTAAACCAAGGGTACCTTTTCTCAAACGACAAAAAAACCTATGTTAATTTTCAAAATCTTCTGCGTCCCAATAAGACAATATTGTATATTATTTCTAATCCTGTCATAAAATAAGGAAAAGTATAAATAAAATAACTGTTTTTTATTCCGATCACAAGAGCTTCAATATATTTTGATTTTAACCCTTGAAACAACTAACCTCTTTACCTTATTGTAGCTATCCTTCCATTACTAGAAGTAAGAAGAGTCGTATTGTTGAACTTTCATGAATCTCTTTCAACGATAAAATAGCATACTTTAGAAGGTGGAGATGACCAGAGTATATGTATAATATATATGTATATCACTATATCTATATGACTTATGAACTATCCTTGTGCCAACAAATATGGCTATCTATAATACTTTCTTAGGCTTATTCCAATATTTAACATTAAAATAAAAACTGCGTTTACGGAATTCTTTGCGTTGTATTTAATTTTGACTTCCGAAGTTTCAGATGCTTTACACCATGATGGTCACGAGAAACAAAATTCGGAACTTCGGAAATTCGGAAAACAAAATTCTAAATAAAACGCGAAAAAGTCTGCAAATAGTGTTATATTGGTAAAGGAGGAACAAAAATATAATTAACACATTCGTATGTATAATATTAGTAGGTTCGATCATCTATACATATAATAAAATTCTGAGTTGTTAGTGAATTTGTACATTAAATATTTCTTGGAAATTATTATTGAAATAGCCATCACGAGAAAACCATAGGATAGATTTTGATGAAATTCGGTATGATGATAGCTGGCTATCCGGGTAAGCATATAGGATACTTCTTACTGCGAGAAAATATCTCATCTCTGAGAAATCTATACTAAACTACTACATAATCGTCAGAAAAAGAAAAAATAAATAAATTGGCGATGCATTTTAAAACAATATTTTCGTTCTAGTTAATTTCATCGGTATATCTCATTCGCTTGTAGGACTCGTTGCTCTGGAGACGAATTATGTACAATTATAATTCTGTATTTGCTTACGAAGTCTAATGTCATATTTTCCCAAGCTTTTATTTAACTTGTAATATTTGTTAGTTTGCTAGTTGCAATGTGTGGGCCAAATCTTGCAAGCTTAATTAGAAACACTTCCTCCTATTATATTATCTACTAGTAAAACCCGCGGCTTCGCTCGCGTTCTTACGATCCGCTGGGCCAATCTGAAAATTGCCTGAAAATTTCATTAAAAATACTCCAGCCGTTTTGGTGTCGATAGAAAAACATATATACATAATTTTTTTATATTTATATAGATTATATAACAAGCGAGTTACGACTTACCCTCGTTTCATGCGAGTGCATCATTAGGTGCCTAACAGTAACCCATATGTTACTATAGTCAGTCATAGTCTATGTGCTAAATTCCATACAAATCTGTTTTAGCTTACGTTCCGGCGTGAAGATTAATAAATATACATATACACACATAGGACACACAATAACTTTTCCTATTTAAAAGTTTTACAGTTCAGTTCTGATAAATATATTTTAGTATTCCATTTTCTTGGACCAGTCATGTTCAAATACAATAATATATTTATTTGTAAATAGTATCAATCCAAAAACTACTAGAAACACAATCAGCGACAAAAATGTCCGCACCGAATGAGCGCTCATTTGGTAATTTGAGCGCGCTTTTAATTTGAAAAAAATATATGTGAAAACAAATTTAAGCATTGCATTAAAGGTTCAATTTACAACTTATATGAGACCACCTGGGTCCCTTTGAAACAAAATAAAAATTCCAAATCGGTTCAGGCGTCTTCGAGTAATCGGTGAACATTAAAAGGAAAGATTCCGACGAATTGAGAACCTCCTCCTTTTTGGAAGTCGGTTAATAGAACAGTGTGAATACTCTAGGGAAGTGTCCAGCATATCGGAGGTCTGGTAATTTAACTCTTTCATTTCATTTAATGTGGGGGTTTTCGGTGGCAAAAAATCGATAAAGATTAGTCTTGTCTGGAAAAAGTCGTCTTTTCGAGTTTTCATGCAGTTTTCTTTCGCATTATGCCACGCAAAATATGTACGCAAAATTCGTACGCTTGGGCATAAGCATCGTGGTCAATTGGCCAAGACACAAGACCGAGAATCACAGCTGGTCTCGGGGTTCGATCCCGGTTGGATACAAAGTTTTTACTTTTGTTGTATTTATGCATGGTTTTTGTTTCTTTTTACAGAAAATTGTACTTCTGGCCAAAAACTCCGAGCGAAGCTCGGACGCCCAGGTATATATATAAGAAAGAAAAGAAAAATATGTATTTTTTATAGATTCTGTTTTACAATGGAGCGCGTATAGTACTTGCGCGCGCACACACAAGAGAGCCGAGAGCGGTGGCGTAGGACAGCGTCACGCAGCACGCTGCCGTTTGCCGTCACAACACGAGTCAGTTACTGCCAAAAGGCGCCAGTAGATGTTCCATATAAAAAATAGTAAATTTAAAAAGCCTTTAAAAACTCCACTTTAGCATAAAGTCCATTTGAAATGTAGCTTTGTAACACAATGTCATAATAGAAAAAAATACATCTGAATTGAGAACCTCCTTTTTCAGGAAGTCGGTTGAAAACAAGCATTAGTCAATATCTCTATGGCAGAGGAGTAACGAAGATTAAAAAAGTTATTGCAATTTTAGTTTTTTTGCAGTTTTACGTACGTTTTAATATTTTCTTAGTTGGGATAATAGGTCACTTTTTAATTAATTTAAAAAATATGGTATTTGAATAAATATTTTAATTATTTAGCCTCTCGAGGGAATATATCTGAAACAATAAGAGTATTGTGTCAAAACACATTGTATTAATATTGTTAACTTCAGCTTGGTTGTTCTCATGAAAAAAAAAGTTCGCTACTTATAAATAAATTTCAAAATACACGAGTAAAAAATTAAGTTGTTGCATTAGAAATATAATATTAATACTATTCCTTTTTTTTCTCTGAAGTTGACCTTAAATTTGTAAAATAATTTTTCTATATTACTACAAGTATAAATAGTAGTAACTATATACAAGATATTCTATTTTTTTTCTTACTCATCATCATTGCATAGCACAGGCGTACATCCAACAATTCTACCATCTGGGGAGCAGTAGCATATATTACAAGAAACTTTGAGAACCGTATTTGGTACACAGCTCTGGACATCTGAAACTAAGCAAACATACTTAATTATAATAATATAATATATACACAGTTACCAAAGATAACCAATAATATACAGAATTCAATGTTGCATTCAGCCATTTTTTAACCGACTTCCTCAAAAAGTCAAAAAGGAGGAGGTTCTCAATTCGGCTGTATGTTTTTTTTATATGTTTGTTACCTCAGAACTCCGTCATTGATTAGTCGATTTAGACAATTTTTGTTTTGTTTGAAAGTGTATACTTCCAGATAAGTCAGATTTATATTTCAAAAAAAAAATACCACCCCTAAGGGTGGAAAAATAGCAAATGATGAATTTCCCTACCTACTTCTAATTGTCATATTGACTTGAAACTTTGCAAGTGTGTCTATTTCCGTCGATAGTGCAGTGGTTCAGTATCATCGACCTGATTTAATGGTAAAGCCAGAAAGTGCATAGGTGGAACTCTTCAACGGCTTCTTTGCTTTGAGTTTGGGCTTATTTTGTTTGATTTCACAAGCCTAACACGTTAGAATCGGATTTTAGAGCCAGAATTTTTAGTGTTACTAATAAAAGCGTGTAAGTCTTCGTATAAAATTTGGCATCTAAGTAACTTAAACGGTTTAAGCCAATATATTATTAAAATTCTTTCTTCTTACTTTGCTACTGCTATGTCTACACTAAAAATGGAAAAATAAAAACTTTTTTGCGATTCATGGCTTACGCGATTCAACGCTTACTAAATTTGTAGTTCGGTTGAAAAGCTACAACCGCTTTACAGCTGTTCCCTTAGGGGGATCATTTTGTACCACCTTCCCCTATTTCGAAAGCTTGCTAGATTCTATCAGACGTGCAGGTTTCCTCACGTTGTTCTCCTTCACCGTTACACAAGTGATAATCATGTTGGAAATGATTCGCATATGAAAATATCAGAGGTGCGAGACCTGGGATTTGAACCTGCTTAACTCGGTTTTCCAAGCGACTTACCGAATTCAATAGTTATACTGAATTTCGAAATTTTAATACATATAACATACTAATATTTAATAATATGTGATTTGGTATTAAACTTGGTAACTAATTTTTGACGGAGTTTTGTCATGAAGAGAAATTTAGTTCTGTAATAGCTTTTAAGTATGTAAGAGTCCTAAAATCTATGAAATAAAAGTATGAAACCAGATGTAGTAGTACAAAACAATAACGAAGACCAATATAATGAATTAATATAATAAAAAATACATTAAATTAAATCTAAAACAACTATTTAAAAGTTTTTGATAACAGATATACTTACGTCGTCTATGAAGCCACGAGTTATACAATTGTAATAGATGCACCGAAGAAATTAACTAAAACAAAAATCAAGTCATTGAAAATTATACTGCGATTTTATTTGTTTGTATCTTACATCTATCTATTTAAATAATTTAAGTGACCTTGTTTTTTTTAAGAAATTTCCAATCTACGCATGTTAAAGTGTCCCACATGCTTATGTGGAAAATCGTCGCAGGATTGCTTACGCAGTCAACTATGGTGGAGTGTCACCGTTGCTTTATGTCAGCCTATTAAAAATCTATCAAATTTCAGCATTTGTAACATACGGGCAGACGAGCAAGGTGAAATAATAAAGGTTCGGTTTAGTTATTTGGCTACGGAACCCTACGGAAATTAGAAGAACCGGTTCAATTGCTAAGCATAATAATACTATGTAACCAAAAAATACACGCCCCAAAATATCTTCTTCTTTCTTATCTAACAGTATTAGTTTATAAGAATAGATTAAAAAGTCTAAAAGACTGGCACCTTACATGAGAATATTTGTTTATGCCACACCACATAAATTATTTACAGACAACTCGAAAAATATATCTATATAAAAAGGCTTACCACAAACAATAAAATAACTTGCTTAAACATGTCGATGCCGATAAAAAATGCAATTTAACTAAACACAACTTTCAACAAATGCTGTGTCGTTGGGCGCTAAAAAGTATTAAATATTCTATGGGAAATTTGAATTTATAAGGAATCTATGGAAAAATTGAAATTATAAACAGTGCAGATGTTTCTAAGTATTATATATAATATTCCTTATATTAGTTTTTGTTACTACAAATATGTATCAAAATATAATTTATATATATTTACAAAAATCGATGTGGGTTTGTATGTTATCCATTAACACCAACACGATTTTGATGAAATTTTCAGGAAATCTTCAGATTAGCCCAGCGGATGACCCTGTATGGTAGAGATCGCGAGTTTGAACGCGAGCGAAGTCGCGGGTACTGCTAGACTATCATATTAAAGGCGTTAAAGAGTGTTAATCCATTGTCCACTTTAAATTTCACTTAAATCCGGTGAGCTTTTAAAGTATAAAGAACTACCAAACATATTCACGCAATGACACAACACACACGAATAATGTAGTGCTACAGAAATCTTATTATTGATATATTTTTTGGTGCCAACCCTACTTTTTTGCATGCTTGTAACGGTTGGTTTATGTCAATTTTAATTAAATTGTATATTATATTTTTAACGCGATTTAAACGTAAAAGCGTATAATATATTTTAATTAGGGAAGTAAATTGGTTCCAATTACATGCTTAAAAGCCACAAAACAAAGAATATTAATATTATAAATAGTTATTAGTTTGTTGGTTTGTTTTTCCTTCAAGCAGCAGACAATTTATGAATCGATAATTAATATCGGCATCTGTTCAGTGATAAGCTTCGGTAAATACTTGTATACCCAAAGTACAGATGGAATTATAAATATTGCTTTCTTATTAAAGTTTACGTAAAATAATTAAAGGAAAAAATATATCCTCAAAAGAACATTATGGACTTAAAAATATTTTAAGTAAAGGAAAACTGTGGAGGGCCGTAACCATAAAAATTGTAAAATCTCGGAATGCAGGGAGAGTCAATATTTATTGATTGAAGATTTCTTCATAAAAACTGTTCGATTGCATTATCAAAAGCTCAAATAAAAAAGTTAAAAATAAAAAATTTTGCGATCTTGATTACAACAATTTATAACAACAAGTTACTGAAAAATGAGAAAGACAAGGGGAAAAAATGTTTACAGTATAGATTTCAATTTTATACTTAAAAAAATATATTTGCATAGTTACTTTAAGGAACATTTATTAATATTTCGCAAAAAATAATCAAGTTAAAAAATATATACTACTTATACTTATATACTACTAGCAGAACCCGCGGCTTCGCTCGCGCTATAACTACAAAAAAATCTTTAAAAAGGTAGTTTCATACAAACTTTTATCCCCAATTTTACCCCCTTATAGAATGAATTTCGAAAAATGCTAAAACACGTATTTATTTAATTTTATTGAAGAGAATTAATACCAAGTTTCATATAATTCTGATCATAAATATTTTTTGGATTGTATTATAAGCAAGTAGTTTTATTATCAACATAGATTCTTGAATTTGGTACACAAACCCAGTCAGCTAAAACAAAAATTGATTTATTCCAACGTATAAAGGTACAATTAAGTTAGTTATACTTTAAAATGTATATTTGTATTTTTTAAAGTACGTTATTTTATTTAAATTGCACTAGTTTGAAAAGTTGCAAGGAGTAGGTTTGTAATTAAACGTAGTAACTGGCTATTTTTTGTAGGAACTTGATATAAAAAAGAGAATATCTAATTCTGAAATAGCATACAATTTTATAGTAGGAAAGAATTGCTAAAATACGAATATTGTAAAATAAAAAATATAACAAAATACATGCAAATTATCAAAAAAATGAGTTAGCACTTGCTTTGCTTACATTTATATTTTTATTTAAATAGGTGTTTATACTATTAATGGATACGATACATACCTCTCCTCAATGGCACCAGTCCGTCCAAGGGAATTACGCTTAGATGCACTGAAGAAATTAGCTAAAATAAAAATAAAATTACGAATTGTACTGCGAATTAAATTACTTTCGTTTTACCATAGAGCTATCTATACTTTTATTTAAACTTCTATCTACTCAGTCTTTTAATATTATAAATAATTATAAATCTGTTTTGAACTCCTCTCATGCAATAACTAAGCAATAGATTCTTGTGTTACGCATAAGCGTGTCCCTGCATAGAATAATGTGACGATACTTCGATATGATCAGTAACAGTTAAGGTAAAGGGTCGACGTGACACGTGCTCTCCGATGCACGTGGGTACACCGTCTACTTTTCAACTCCCTGCTGCTACTGAAAATTCCTTAACAGAAAAACTCAATAACTAAACTCGGCCCGACCTGGGAGTTGAACCCAGGACCTCTTGATCTGCGGCTGTACACGCTAGCTACTAGACCACCGAAGCAGGAATAAGGAATTTTTGAAATGGACTCACAATTGATTAAGATTTGATGTAATGTTCACAAAAACGTACATCCGAATTGAGAAGTATTTTTACATTTTTTAGTGCTACAGCTGTTGCGTTTTTCATGGAAATAGAATTATTTACGTACCTTATATAGTACACAAATAATTTACAGGTTAAATGAAAATTTAATCGAAACTTACCGCTAGTAATAAAATAATTTGCTTAATCATTTCGATTAAAATATTCACTAGATTGATCACAGCTTCAATAAGGATAGATTCTGTGCTGTTGTGTAATAAGCATTAATTATATATTATTGAATGCTTTATGCATAATCGCATTATGCATAACTAACTATGCGCATGTTATTAATTTCGTTTCGATTAATGTTAGTTAAAAGGTAGTAGGGTAAATACAAATTTTATGAAGTATCCATTCTTATTTTGTTAAAAAATCTCCTTCGTATCTTCTGCATTCTTTCAAATATTCTTTATTGCACACAATTATTTTAAATTACATTGTTGAAACAGGTTAAAGAAAAGTAGTACAATAGGCGCCCTATTCACTAGAGAGCGATCTATTCTAGACAATCTTCGGGTAGAGAGACAGAAAGAGAGAAGAAAGGGGTGCAAACAATCTTAAGAATATATACAAATTAATACATACACAGACAAACAAATATGTACATACATACACACATATATTGACTATAATGTGGCCTTTCCATCTATTTCAGACGTTTTAAGCAGAGTATGGTTACTTTAAGCACTTTCGTTTGTGACTGTACAATCCAATTCTGGACCAGCAAGGCCGACTGCGACCAGAGCAGATGTACGTCGTGACACATGGACTACATGGGTGGGTGATTGTCGCTTTCGTGTCGTTCGGCTCTAGTATCGGAAAGTTTGTCGAACCATGATGTATCATGGAGCTTGATGTCTTAGATATTGACACATTAATTGATATATACATACATACATACACATCAAACATAGAAAATATAACATTATTTAGCACTTTATTAGGTTAGCTTTGAAGCCATAAACAAGATAATTGAATTTATTAAGTTAAGATAGTATTCTGCACTTAATTTTTTAAATAATGACAGCGAATCGGTTTGTTTAATTTTATTTGGTAAAAAGTTCCCTAGTCGGGTAGACTGGACAGTAAAGGAGGGAGTATAGAAGGAAAAATAGTGTGAAGGAATTTGTGACATTCGTGACATCGATAATTTCTGTTTTCAAAATTTTTGAATTTAACTTCTTAGTATTGAGGTCCCAGTGTTGTTGTAATCTTTTTTTATGGAATTAGAAGGTATAAAGATAAACTTGTAAGTTATTTAGTTCAAAAAATTGCCACATTGAAGAATGTATAGTCAATTTCATGGTACAATCGATTATACCATGGTTGTAAAATAAATATAACTTGATAAAAAATGTTACATTTTAAAAGTACATGTATATAAATTAATATTCATTTATATTGGTACAAAATAAAAGTTTTCATCTATATAGATTTCATATTCAATTTATTGAAAACAGACATTTATAATTATCTAAAAAAAACAAATGTTGTCTACATCCAGCCTTAGTAAGGTATAATTAAATTTAATATAATTTAGGGAATATGGTCGGCCCATTTCGGTTATTGCGAAAACTCCTAAATGCGTAGTTGATGGTTAAATATCTTAACGGTGTGACTCTTCGTAAAAATATAATATTATTCATCCGATTATTGTTGGTGTGTGATATATTGCAACAGCGATTTATGTTTCTATAAAAAAAAAAAAACATTGTAAAGAATAAGTTTTCATCTCGTTAGATTAAGGTTATTTTTTTTTGCATATAGAAACTCCTGCACGTAAAAATCAATTTTTACACATAGTATATTCTTTATTGCACTTATGAAACAAAATACTGAAATTGCATATTAAAGGTCAAAGGCAAAGGTGGACTTATCCCTAAAAGAGATTTCTTCCAGTCAACCCATGGATGTGAAAGATAATGTTAAGTAGCAGGTCCATTAGTGCCAGAAGATACATCGAAGAAAACTGTTACATATATAAACCTTACAAATATAACTACATATAATATACACAAAATTAAAAAAAAAATACACATATACATACATATTAAATAATATTTAAATTTACATAAACACTCTTGAACTTAAAAATCGTTGGGATTTAAAATAATAAAATTTCAACTCGGTAGGTTAACATCCTTCTAAAAGAGGTAAAAATTGTCATTGTGATTACTTGAAGTTATATCTTACGTTTTTACTTCTAAATGTTTGCACCTCTGAATATAATCAAATATATATGTTATAAAAAGTATACACTCAAAAGGTACGACTCATAGGTAGAGCATGTGGTCGGATCATAGGACCACTGGTGTTGATGCAGTACTTTTTTCATAACTAAAAATAAATCTCTAAACCCTCTTGCAATGCTACTAAGAGAGCTGCAAACCAGAAATTCGGTAAATCCATCATCCAATATTGTTTGTTTTATAAACGGTTGGGTATATCGGTTATAGATATCCTCATTCACGTCGGAGTATCTTAGCGTCACCTAAGTATATTTATAAAATGGGAATAAAGTAATTGAAAATTTATTTTTACCTATGTAATTCAATTTTTGTTTTATATTTTGGCTTTCACAATTCGATGTGATTAAACTTTACTGTCGGTTTAAAGCATTTCTCAAATGTATTAATTTAATTTAAATATCCGTTTTTACTTTGAACTGACAAATTATTTGACTTAAATTGTAGGTAATAATAATAATAATATTGGTATATGTACAAATAAACTGCATCGTTGGTCTAATTGCTAGCATGTACGGCTGCAGATTCGGAGGTCCTGGGTTCGAATACTAGGTCGAGTCAAGTATATACTCGTAGCTTTTGAGTTTTTATGTTAAGAAAATCGACGTCGAAACTTTATCTTCATATTGAATATTAGATATAGACCTCCACTCAAGCCTTTTAACTACGAAATCCTCCGTCTTTGTAAAACTACATTTTTATAATAATATGATAGAGACACTACTCGAATTTGATTAAGAATCAAGTAATACAAGTAACATTGATTTCGATATAGTCAGAGGTCGTTCAAAAAATCCATTCTTGTAATAATGTACATATTTTTTGTAATATTTTTTATTTCAATATTTTGAATGTCATAATCTTTTCTTCGGTGTTATATGAAACTGTTTAAGCAAATAAAAAAAAATGATACAGGTGCAAAAACTTTATTTTAGTTTATACGTTATTTTTCATTCTCCAAGATGTTATCGGTTAGTCTATGTCTGAAACAATAAGAGTTTTTAATAGATATAACTGTCATAACTATTAAATTAGATTGTTAGTATTACTAGCTTAAAGTGGCCAACAACAACAAAAAATATATTGTTTAACACACAAAATTTGCCAGCCGTACCGGTTTTATGTTTGAATTTTAATAATAAATAAAAATGAATTTGCCAAGACAAGTGACATACACGACAATAGATTATATTATTTATATTTAAAACATTTGAGGAATTATACCGTATCTGTAAATAAATTGCTCAATTATAAGATGCTGCGTTGTTTAGAAAACCATAATAATATAATTTTCCATTTATTCCTTCCATATCAATCTATAGAAAATACTAGCATTGCCCGCGGCTCCGCTCGCGTTCGGATGACCAAAAACCAAATTCTTAGGTTTGACATATTAGTATACATATCTTTCATTGCAGTTTTTGTATTTTTTCCCAGAAATAAGATATTTTCAGGCGGTAAAAAGTATCCTATATGTTAACCCGGATAACCAGCTATCACCATACCAAATTTCATCACAATATCTCCAGTGATTTTTCTGTGATGCGGTAACAGACAAATTCTAAAAACTATAGATTCGGCCTCTGTATCGATACTCATGTTTATTTCAATAAGTTTAACTGTCATGGTGTTTAGTGGCTAGCATGTACGGATGCAGATCCAGTGGTATCGGTTTCGAGTCCTATATCAGGCTTAATGTATAGTTATTGATTTTACTGGTAACAAATTCTCAGCAAAAACCTGGAATTCAGAACTTAACCAAGTCACGCCACTGTACCTAAGAGATCATATAAAGTGAGTTCAGTGCATTATCTCTTGCAACCGGATTATGAGAGTGAACAGAACAGAGAGTGCACTTGTGTTTGCATGCATATATGTACACTATAATAAATCCTGTGCTATCTACTTTGATCATGATTCAAGTGAAATGAATTTATTTTCTTACATCTATGACACGCCATATGCGTACAAACAGCATCTGTGCCTGTATCGTCGCATACACAAGTATTACAATCATCGTCGAATGGCTGATTTGGTGCACAAAGCCGGTTAGCTATAACAAAAATTGGTTTATGAAATAAATGTAAAAAGCTACAAGTAAAGGTGCATTAAATACTACACTAGTTAATGTACCATTTTTCTTTGTCCTTTTCTGATAGAAAATTTGTAATGAGTTCAAAAATATAAGGATATAATATATTTTAGTTTGAATTACTACGATCTTCATATAAAAGATAAGAAAATGGTAAGATGTAATGCTTTATACTACTTTTAGAAATGCGATGGTGATTGAATTTGGATCAGAAATTTATTAGAAATGAAATTTGGTTGGGGAGGATAAGAGCGAAGCGAAAGTCTGTTTTTACTCTTCGTTCTAGCAAGTATTTTTATGGTCGATAGAAACGTCGATAAGAGCGAAGCGAAGCTTGTTAGTTACACTCTACCATGTACTTTTAGGGTGGATAAAAACTTCTAAAAATATTAAACAAGCCAAAATAATATTTTTAATAAACTATAAAAGAACTCTATAAAAAATAAATCTCATACCTACGAACATTTATAGAATTATTACTTTTAACGTAATATTTTTATTTACTTATTTTCAGTTATTTATAGTATATATATATATATATATATATATATATATATATATATATATATATATACACATACCTCGCCTCCATCTCAATGAATTGCCCAGATGTGCCGAAGAAATCAACTAAAACAGAAACATGATTTAACATTCTTTTTATTTGGATTTTAATATCTTTTAAATATTTAAATTATATATTTTCATCAAATATATATATTTTCATGTGCGAATCATTTCTAACATGATTACCACTTGCCTTACGATGAAGGAAAACATCATGAGGGAACCCGCATGTATGAAAGAACGTAGCAAGTTTTTGAAAGACATGTGAAGTCCGCCAACCCGCACTTGGCCAGCGTGGTGGACTATGGCCTGATCCCCCTCGTATTGACGAGAGGCTCGTGCCCAACAGTAGGACGTTAAAAAGGGTTGAATACACATAACAAGGCTTACCACTATCAATAAAATAAGTTGCTTGTACATCTCGAATAATAAAATAATTTTATTAACCACTGCTATCAATAAGGACAGATTCTATGTAGTTGTGCGATAAGTTTACAATATTCAATATGGACAATTCAATTTATAAGCTGAGATTATGTTTTTAATTTAGAAAAATTAGTTTCATTTCGATTCATGTTAGTTTATATGTAGGGTAACTACGTTTTATTTTTATTTTTTCCGGTTATAATGTATGTATATTGTAACATTAATTTTAAAAAAAAAGTAATAATATAACTAACCTAGTCTCTAAGAATTATTGTTTACTAACCATAATGAGTCACTGGTCACTTGAATAAAGATTATTATTATTATTATTTATTATTATAATATAATACTAGATTTTGTATTAATATATTATGATATATTTATGTAATGTCCTCTGACTGATTTCGGCGTCGGCGGCCAATCTCATTGCGACTAGCCAGATGTGCAGGAGATATTATACATAGTGTACAAGTGTACAAGCGGTCACAAATGCACTCTCTATTCCTCTCAAAGTCCGGTGGGACGATATTTCGACACGACCTGTGAGAGTTAAGGCGCAGGACCGACGGCTTTACTCTTTCTCTCTCTGTGCTCTTCAAGGCACGGGAATGCAACACTGCCAACTTCCCAACTCCGGGCTACTACTGATAATATCTAAACAGAAAAACTCTGTAAATAAAGTTGGCCTGACCGGTGATTTGAACCTAGGACCTCCGATACTACAGCCGTACATTCTAGCCGTTGGACCACCGTGTTACGTTTACTTGGACTTTAAGCATCTTTCTGCTTTATATATACTTTCATTTTTGAATCCTTTATCATGGTGGCCTCTAGTGAATGCTATCACGTAAGATAACTTCAATCCTGGTATTTGTGGGATTGGACATTATATCTACCGGGGCGTTCAGGTATTTGCGGTGTCCTGCAGGTTGTGGTGAAACTTCGTAAATAAATGTAATGATATGTAATATCTTATTTTAAGCTTTTTTCCTAAAATTAAACAAATTTTAACTTTTATTTAGACAAACTCAAGAATCTATCAAATGATACTTGCTGTCCTAATTCGCGTTTTCTTATAATGTTGGATGTTTTGAATGTAAAAATAACGTCCTTTTCAAAAATAATATATTCATCATTTGACTCAAATTATAGATACGTACATAGTATATTTGTACATGTATAAAGTTTTCTGTCAATATAATATCTTATGTATAAACATGCAGACGAATTTAATATATGACCTCATTGGATACATATAATTACTAAAATGTGCAAAAATTACAATCCCTTATATAAAAATTTTGCTAAGCCTTTAAAAGTATTAGAGAAAATACAAGAAATCTGTGGAAACTTCATCTTCATATTAAATACTAGTATTGCCCGCGGCTTCGCCCGCGTTCAGATGACCAACCAAATGAACCAAATTCTTAGGTTTTACATATGAGTATACTCTTACATTGCAGTTTTTGTATTTTTTCTTAAAAATGGGATGTTTTTCGCGGTAGAAAGTATTCTATATGTTGACCTGGATAACCAGCTATCACCATACCAAATTTCATCAAAATCCCTCCAGTGGATTTCCCGTGATGTGGTAACAGACAGAAAGACAGACAGACAAAAATTCTAAAAACTATTGGTTCGGCCTCTGCATCGATAATAAAGTCTACTTCAATAAGATTTTCCAAAAAATATTTAATGTACAGATTGGGCTCAGTTACAATTTTATTATATAGATTAAAATAGGTATCCACTCAATGCGCTATCTATTAAGGAATTTTCCTTAATGTGTTTGTCAAATGATATCACATGATATTCACATTTATTAAAATTTGAAGATGAATTAGAATTAATTTATATATATGTAAGTTGGATTTTAATAGTCGAAGGTCGTTAAAAATAGATTGTTTTAAGTAATAATTTTTATTTCAGCACTTTCTTTTTCAATATTCTTTTCGATAATAGGTTCATGTTTATTACAGTGAGATGGTAGGATATGGGAAGTTGAAAATTCTAAGAAAATAAAAACAAATTTTACACGACCAAAAGCTTTAAGTATTTGCTTGCACGTTGTTTTCCATTCTTGAAGAGAATATTTGTTAATATCTATATCTATATCTATAATTTGAGAATATCTGAAACAAAAACAGATATTAATAAAGCTGACATAAATGTTGTATACCACTAGCGTCCTGAATTAGCTTAATACTTCCTAAAACAAGAAAAAAGTGTGTAAAATATATGATGTGATTATTCGTTTTTAAAACTTTTACGCTATTATTACGTAACTGTGAACAAACTTTAAACACAAATGATGAAAGTGAGACAATGAGATGGTGTGTTATTTAAGGAGCCATATTATAATATTTCATTTATTCGTATTATCGTTTAACAAACTTCATAACTATAATAGTATAATTTAATATGGAAAATAACTTTTTAACAAAAAAATAAAAACCGACTTCAAACAAAAGCACTAAAAATTAAAAAATAACTGTTTGGTAGTTTTCATTTACTATACATACATAATCAAATATTTTCGAAGTCGGTGTGCTTTGGCTAAGTAATTAAAACCGATTTAATTTTATTCCGTTTTTGCCGATTTTATTCCGAAATCGGTGCCAGCCCATATAAAGCAAAGATTTATTTATTCATTAAACCCTAAGAACCCTAGAACATAAAACCGTCAATCCTGCGTCTGATCTCTAACTGGAGCAGCCCCGAAACGAATTGTCTCACCAGAGTATGAGAGTGACTAGAATACGTGCACATAAGTGTACGTATATACGCGCATAATTGTGCACTATAATATCTCCTGCGCAGTTAGCTAGGCACAGTGTGGCTCAAGAAAAATCAGTCAGGGATACGATATTATTTTCTTACATCTATCTGCAGTTCAACTTCGTACAAATAGCACCTGTCCCGTCAGCATTACAAGTGCAAGTATTACAACCATCGTAGAATGTCGAATTTGGTACACAAACCATGTCAGCTAAAACAAAAATTGGATTATAAAATAAATGTAAATAAGTAAAACTATGGTTTTTAAATACCAATGCTTGTTTATCCTTTCTTTTTTATCTTCATAGAAAAGATAAGCAAATGGTAATATTTTACATTACTATTTCAAATACAATGGTGAATGAATTTGGATGTTTAGTACCAATATAGATAAACTTTAACCTGGAGTAACAGCGTCTGTATTGTATTTGTATGGTCGACAAAAAAAATACAGTAAACAAGCCAAAATATTTTTTACATTTTTTTTTACTAGCGACTCACCCTCGCTTCGCTCGGGGTCGTCCATAGCTTTATTCCCAATACAAACTTTCATCCCCATTTTCACCCCTTCAACAGATGATTTCCGGGATAAAAAGTATCCTTCGTCCTTCCCAGAGTATCAAATTATCTTCTTACCAAATTTCATCTAAATCGGTTCAGTAGATCCAGAGATTACTCCCTACAACGTCATAAGCTCACAAAATTTACCTCTTTATAATATTAGTATAGATAAAAGAATACTGCAAAACACACAGTAGGTTTGCCTACGAACATTAAATGTATAATAGTTAATTGTATCATGTTTTTATTTATTTATTATTATTTATATTTTAGATATATATAAATTTTTATCACCAGATATACATACCTCGCCTCGAATTACCCTGATGTACCGAAGAAATCAACTAAAAAAATAAAAATATGGTTCAAAATTTTTAGTTTGATTTTAATTTCTTTTAACAATTAATAATAATTCTATTATCTTTTACCAAAGAGTATCCGAGAGTGCATATAACATAAGCTACAAATAATATGCCCTTAGGCTTGCATTCTCGGTAAAACCAAACAAGAGGTATTTGGTGTCTTATCTATACACTAGCGACTCACTCTCACTTCGCTCAGGTCCGTCTCTAGCTTGCCTCCCAATACAAACTTTCATCCCCATTTTTACATCCTTAAGGGATGTTTCCGGGATAAAAAGTGTCCTATGTCCTTTCCAGGATCTCAACCTATCTTCTTCCCAAATTTCATGTAAATCGGTTCAGTAGATCTTTATATATTGAAGTTTTTATACTTTTTCATTTGATCTACATTTATGTATGTATGTATTGTATTTATGCATATATGTATGTATGTGTATGGGTATGTACTTATGCATGTATTTAGTATATGCATTTGTGTGTAGTAAGTACACCCGCCTACCATTTCATATAATTTCTCCTACGCCCTAAGGTTGCCTGGAAGAGATCCCTTATAGCAATAAGGCCGCTTGCTGTGCATCATTTATTGTTTATACCTATCTTCTTTTTGTATTTTTCTTTGTGGTATACCATAAAGTATCTGTCTATCTATTAGAAAAAGTCTCTATCTATCTAGATCCAGAGATTACCTCCTACAACCTCACAAACAAACTCACAAACTTTAACTCTTTATAATATTAGTATAGATATTATAAAATTATAACTAAGCTGAATCTGTACATTATATATTTTTTGGAAACTCTTATTGAAAGAGACATTATAGATTAAGAAGCCGATTCTATAGTTTTTAGAATTATTGTTTGTCTGTCTTTCAGTCTGTCTGTCGGTAACTGCATCAAAATAAATCCGCAAAAAATCCGAAAATATAGTTTTATTTAAGAAAATATCAATATAAAAAACATTATTTTTTTTATTTGGCATCATCTCTGAGATCCAATTCATTTGGGTCACCTGTTAAAATCATTAAAATCGCTCACAATTGGTGAAGGTATTGTCAAGTAAGGTGCACGTACACCCGAAATGAGTACCTTTTCTTTTGAAGTCGGTCAAACGCCCTTTACTAGTGTATTGATTAATAAGTTTTTTTTTATTGGATTGCTAGTTTATGTACAAATAATTCAGAGATTAAAAAAATAAAATAATACTAAGTTAGCGTATGTTCGCATTCGCGGTAAAAACAAACAAGAGGTATTTGGTGTCTTATTGTTAGTAAAAACTTGAAGTAAGTTAACTTAATTCGAAATAAATATGGTTTTGGTATTTCAAGTATTCCACAACATCACGTCTTACAATATCAAGTACACCGAAATGAGTACCTTTTCTTTTGAAGCCGGTCAAAAAACCTTTACTAGTTTATCGATTAATGAACTTTTTGGTTGGATTGCTAAACTATATACAAATAATTCAGAGATTAATATGAAAATAAATCGAAGTTATATAGCCACTATCAATAAAATAAGTTGCTTATACATCTTGAATAATGAAATAATTTTATTGAACACTGATTTCAACAAGTATAGATGCTGTCTAGTTGTACGGCAAGCATAAAATGTTTTATATGGAAAATTGAATTTATAATATTTTAACTGAAGCTAATTTCAATTAAAAAAAATTAGTTTTCGTTTCGATTCGTATTAGCCTATCGCTAGGGTAACTATAATTTTTTTAAAGTTTTGTTTAAATTTTATAATATAATACTCGTTTTTTTTTTATAAATTATAAACATATATAAATAATACTTTATTATCGGTTGCATGCAGTTTCGCAAGACAACTTCAATTCCGGTATTTGCGGGATTAGACATATCTTCCGCGGGATTCAGATAATGGCGGAATCTTGCAGGTTGTTTTGAAATTTCGTAAATAAATCGATATGTAATTCTTTATTTTAAGATTTTGAGCCACCTACCTATACCTGAAACATACAGTCCTCCGTCACCGCCTTTCATCCTTTTTTAAGTTACATAATATTAAGTGTCACTCTTATTTTGTCATACGTATCTGCCCGCGACTACGCTCGCGTCGACTAAAAATTTGCTTAGTTTTTTTTGATGGGACATTAACACACATCGCCCTCTAGTGCTATGGTGAGCTACGAGGCTTGTGTTATGGGTACCAGATAGTTGATATACTACACATATATAACTTTAAATACATACATATTATAAATATAAACAGTAAACACCCATGACTGGAGTACAAACATTCGTGCTCATCACACAAATAAATGCCCCCAGCGGGACTCGAACCCGCGACCGCTGACACAGCAAGTAGCGTTACTACAAACTGAGCCAAACGTGTCGTCAATTTAATTTCTATTGAATTTATGTGTTGTCTTATCGAATTTGTAATATTATGCACATTGATGGATGTTCTGTCTGGTTCTGGGTTCTGCTAAAATATCCATGTGAGAAGCAATCCTCTCTTAAGTCTATGCCTACTACTTTTAACGACTGGCACTGAGATGTATTAATAGTCATTGCAAAGCAAATTTTAAGGAAGAATTACAATAGATTAAATTTAACGGCGTAGCCAGAATTTATCAGTGGTGTTTTAGGTAATAATAATTCTTCCTGAGCACATCCTGCAAACACAGTGGCCACTATAATGGCTTATGAATTACTTGTTGTGTAGCCCCGTTATATAGCTTAGGTAGCTTATAAATTACAAGTGTGCCAACCGTCAGGAAAAGTTAATGAAAAAGGAGGCCTGGTAGATTAACACTGTTAAGGAAATCCACAGGATAGTGAATTACTTGTAACATTTCCATCAATGTATCGACAAACCTATATTCTATGTCTAACTATTCACGGGACTTAAGCAGGATGTTATTTAAAACAGTAGGATTGTTGTTTTTTAGGGGTCAGTGTAAAATGTTCACAAAGCCAAGGGAAGACTTCGTTTGTATTTTAGAAACATTAGGATACACTCTAGCTAGGTTCTCTCTCTCGCGCTCTCTGGGCCTTTTATAGTTGTCACTGTTGTGACGAGCCGAGAAATTATACTCTTACACTCATACTTTGGATTTGAAATAATTTGCACTTCCAGAGAATTAGGGCTATGTTCGTTACTTTTTTAAATACATTTTGTATGGGGATTTTAACTCGGGTGAGGTTGAGTGGGAGTTTAAACGCAGCGTAAGCCGTTTTGTTACCTTCTAAAAGTGTAATAACAACGAAGAAGTTTCCTATTTTTTTATATATTATTTATAACAATTTAAATAAAATATAATAAAATTATGAAAGGATTATTATAATATCTCTACAAATAAAACTCTCTCTCGTCCCACTCACCCCGAGTGTCGAAAAATCTTTTCTTATCGAATGCGTACATCATATAAGGTGTACGTCCTCAAAATTTCACATTTCTACGACCAGTGGTTTAGGCTGTACGTTGAATCATCAGTCAGTCAGTCAGTCAGTCAGGACAAAGCATTATGATGATAGTCACAATTTGAATAAGAATTAATTATAATTTACAACTTAATTTTGAAAATGTTAGATAGAGGTCGTTCAAAAATAGATTCGTTTTTGTAAAAAAAAAAATAGTATTTTCGTTGTAATCTTATCGACGAATTAATCTTTTCGATGGTATATGGGATAAGGGATGGTTGGTTTATGGGAAATTGAACATTCTAACCAAATAATAAAAAAAATTTTACATGAGCAAAAGCTTTATTTGTTTCTACGTCATTTTTCATTCTTGAAAAAGCACATTTGCAGGCCGATGAGGTGAGGTCGATCGGAATCGAGATCAAGTCCCGGAACCGATGGATCTCATTCTGGATTCCACTGTCGCTTACCATCAGGCGTGGAGTCATCTTGTCGAGCGACAATAAAAAAAAATATTCGTTATTTAGAACCTGAAACAATAAGAATTGTTAATATAGGTATGTATAGCTGTCACAAATATTTATTATATAATATATTAATAGCGTCCTGCATAACCTTAATATGATCTTAAACTAGAAAAAAATTGTATAACATAGATGATGTGAATATATTTTATTTTTAAAACTAAACTTACGCAAACATTACGTATCTATCTGTAAACAAACTCCAAAACACATACGTAAAGCGATAGGGACATGGTTTGATGGTTGTTTAAGGAGCCGTGTTATGTTTTTCTATCTATCCGTATTACCGTTTACATTGACAAACTCTGTATAACTATCATAGTAGTCGAAAACGGCTTTTCACGAAATTCAGTATACAGTGGGTTTCGGGGGCGATTAATCGATTTACATTACATTGCAATTTTTATATTTTTTCTCAGAAATGAGACTTTTTCTCGCGGTAAAAGTATTCTATATGTTGACCCGGATAACCAGCTATCACCATGCCAAATTTCATCAAAATCCCTCCAGTGGTTTTTCCGTGATGCGATAACAGACAGACAGACATACAAAAATTCTAAAAACTATAGATTCGACCTCTGTATCGATAATAATGTCTATTTCATTAAGATTTTCCAAAAAATATTTAATGTACAGATTAGGCTTAGTTACAATTTTATTATATGTATAGATTATTACGTAATACTAATTTATGTATTAGATGTATTGTAATTTTATACATACCTATCGTCCATGTAAGCGAATCATCCAGATGCACCGAAGAAATCAACTGAAACGAAAATATGTTTCAACATTTTTACTTCGATTTCAATATTTCTTTTAACAATTATTCATAATTTTATGGCCTTTTACCATAAAGTATACATTAGAGAGTGCATATAACGTAAGCTACAAATAACGTGGCCGTAGGTTCGCATTCGCGGTAAAAACAAACAAGAGGTATTTGAACTCTTATTGTTAGTAAAAACTTGAAGAGTAATTCGAAATAAATATGGTTTTGGTATTTAAGATATTTCAAAAATCATGTCTTACAATATCGTCTCATAACATCTTACAATATTAAGTACACCCGAAATTAGTACCTTTTCTTTTGAAGTCGGTAAAAAACCTTTACTAGTTTATTGAATAATGAACTTTTTTGGTTGGATTGCTAATCTATATACAAATAATTCAGAGATTAATATAAAAAAAAAAAAATCGAAGTTATGTAACAAAGCTTATTACTATCAATAAAATAAGTTGTTTATACATCTTGAATAATAAAATAATTTTATTGAACACTGATTTCAATAAGTATATATGGTGTTTAGTTATACGGTAAATATAAAATATTCTATATGGAAAATTGAATTTATAAGTTGAGACTTGTTTTTCATTTAGAAAAATTAGTTTTTGTTTCGATTCGTATTAGCCTATAGGTAGGGTAACTATAATTTTTATTTAATGTTAAAATTATAAAATTTCAGCAACACGTTAAAGTTTTATTGATCAATATCGTTCATAAGAAAAATCATATTATAAGTATATGGGAAATGGACCATTCTAAGAATATTTCTAGCGTCCTGCATTAGTTTAATATGGCCTTAAAGTAGAAAAACAAATTATGACATAGATGGTGTCAATATTTATTTTTAAAACTAAATTTACGCAAACATTACGTATCTGTAAGCAAACTGTAAAACACCTGAGTAAAGCGAGAGAACGACATGGTTTGATGGCTTAAATATTAGTGATGTGAGACCCGGGATTTGAACCTGTTTCACTCGGTTTTGCAAATGAGTGCGTTACCACTGCGCTACCACTGCCTCTATGCCAATTATAATATTTTTTAATTTCGATGTTTTAAGGATTAAATAGATATGTGTTATATATATATATATATATATATATATATATATATATATATATATATATATATCATGAACGAATAAGTCACTGGACCAGACATATAAGCGGACGTACCTTTATCTGTCTTATTAGTAGCCAGGAAATTTCAGCCTTTGTCGTTTGTTTTTTGCGTCAGTCTCAAGCATTTACTTGTCAACAAACAATCTGCCAAAAATGACTAAATGTTCTGTTAAATGGTGTAAAAACTATAGCGGCGGAAGCAGCACTGTTTCTTTTCACTTGTAAATACATTATTTTATTACATTTATTGTTATTTATCACACAATTTAATAAAATTGTAAAATAAAATGTCATATTATCCAACTATGTTAAATATAGTCGATATTTCTATGTATTGTTGACATCTGACAACCATCATAAAATCCCTGGATTATACCATTCAGAACAAATGACTAAACTGTCGAGTGAGTCCATTTGACATCGACTAGTGCTTGACAATGTCGAAAAATATATCGATATTTGACGAAATAACTGAACGAATTGTGTTATTTGTACAGTACAATAACATAAAATACTTTTATCACAGTATCCTACAATCTGATGACAATAAATTTATAAAAATATTTTCTAAGTCACATAAAAATATAAATGCAAAAATTATAATTAGTATGTGTGCTTAATTTTTTATTTTATTTTATACCACATTTATATACTTTGGAATATTATTCCATTGTAATAATAATAAAGATCATTTTATTTCAACACATAAATTACACAAAATCAAACAATAATGTTTTAGCACTAAACTTCTGGGTTGGCGATTTGTAATAAAACACTTTACTTTCACGATCTATTTTACTTTCACGATCCAACACTCACTTTAATTTGCAATCACTTTTTCTTTTTCCTAATTTCACAAATGTTTATTAAGAACTGAGCAATATTAGGACAGTGTCACATTTTTATAAGCTACCCGAGACAATCAATTGCCAATTAAAATAATTCAATAACAGAATCAACAAAATCACTTTATTTAATTAAATTAGCTTAATATTTTTTTAATCTTTAAAAAATAATTTTTATTATATATTAATGAAATATACACCCGATATTCATTTGTTCATTAACATTATTATAGACCAACAGAATGCTGCCATCAATGCCATCGTATTTATATAAATCAAATTAAAAAATAATTATTATTTGACACATTATTATTGCCTCTTTAATTCATTTATTTTAATTTATTATAATAAATACAGATATTTTAAATTAAAAGATGTAAAATATGATGACTATGCTAACCAATGTCTAAAATGTCATTAATTGGTTCATCGATATATGTATTTTATCGATTACGTTCAAGCACTAGAAATATTGTATTGTGTACCTGTGTGTATAATAATGTAATAAAATCTTTGTGTGCGTTAAGCGTCTTTTGGTTGAACGAGTTTTCATACATTTGTATTTTATGTCTCGTCCAGTGGTTTATTCGTTCATGATATATATATATAATAATATATATAATCTCGTCAAGTGTTTAAACAACTAAAAGCGTCTGTATGAAACATTCATGCCTCTTTCTCAAGATATTTCTTGTTTGAAGGCAATAAAGGTTTTAGAGATAAAAAAGAGTTTTCCTCAACCAATTTTATAAATCCCCTATATTTTTTCTAGATTGAATAAGGGCTTTATATAATCTCTAAATACATATAAAAACAGAATCAATCAAATATTAATATTATAAATGCGAAAGTTTGTGAGGATGTCTGAATGTATAGATATTTGTTACTCTTTCACGCAAAAACTACTGAATGGATTTTAATGAAATTTTACAATAATATAGCTCATATATCAGAATAACACATAGGCTACTTTTTATCTCGGAAAATGTACGATTCCCGTGGGATAGGTTTGTTTTTGTTTTCTTAGAAGTAAACACGAGCGAAGTGAGGGTGGTCCGCTAGTATTTTATATTTGTATAAAATAATGCTTTCATGATTGGCATTATATAGTGTGTTTCAGTCTCTAATTGGTAAGCAAAGGCCATAAAATATTCCTATGCAAAAGAGTTACAAAGTTGTCATATTTTAGCTAGAAAGGTACAACTTTAAAAAATAATTTAAAGCTATTGAATCCGTCTTTAGAGATGAGATTTGTTCTTAAAATGTATATGGAACAACTCTTTACATATTGATTCAGTTACTGTTACTAGAAGAGTACTAATCAAACTTAAACACGTTATAAAATTAATAATAATTCGCCGTCCCCGGAGAATAAAATGATTACTGATATTACCATTTAGTGCTATCCCATATTTGAAGTCGACGGTGGCTAATACATGTACCCAATTTTTTTAATGATATCCAGCCATTATTCAAAAAGATATAGAATAATGCAATCATTTTCGTAACTTTTTTAAACACACAAGGCTTCTTGAAAAAAATATATAATTATGAAGTTAGTAAAACCCTTTATTTATTAAAGATACGACAAAAACTTTTGCAACAATGTTCTCGGAAAACAAATCGGCGAATTAATAATTGTGAACGCTATTGTCATTTTGTTCTCGTAAAAATTAGCTTAGGCTCGGCGACTAACATGTTCTTAGTAAATAGTACTAGTGAGCAAAGAAATAACTTGCCATTGTTTTCTGTCATTATAGCAAGCTTACATTAGACAGTGATAGCACATATTATTCATATTAACTAGAATAGAATGCCAAGTGATATTGGTTTCCGTTAATTTAGTCTGTATTTTTCGTTAAATATTATACTAAAACAGTAATGCAATACTCACAATCTGTTAAAAGTAAGGAGAATAAAATTTTAAGTGTTATTAGTAAATAAAACCAACAACAAAATTTTAGTAACTTTTTAAATTCTAAATATATTCAGTTCGGATAACCTCAGTATAACATATATTATAACATTATAAAAGTTAAAAAATTAGCTGTCACTGACCTTTTTTCATCTCTCTACATCTATTGCTTAGAAAGTTAAAGTCATAAATAGGTTTTTTATTTTTTCTGAAAAAAAGGTGTTTTTGCAGTTATCATTTTATTCTCCGGGGGCGGCGAATTAATATTTTTCTTTATTTACTTCTTTAATCAAAATGCTTACGAATTTTTCTTTAAATTATTAATGGAATCAAACATTCATAATCCAATAGAAGCCGATGGTCTTTACTGGGAAGAAGAAGGTCGTATGATGTCAAACCAATAAACTGACAAAGACACATGTTGCAAGCAATTATTTCACCAATTTCACCAATAGAGTTAATGTAGCATCTGTAGCTGAACTATAAAACTTATAATTATATGACTCAACTACATTGGATGGTGAATATTGAACTACAAATATACATTCGTAAGTTTGTATGTATGTTTGTTACTCCTCTACACTGAAATGGCTGGATAAATTTGGATGAAATTTAGAAGACAGCCTATGACCTGGAGTAAAAAATACGCTACTGTTAGGCACACACGGACGTACTCAAACAAAGTAAGGGCAAGTCGTTATTTCTACATATATAAAAAAATATTCCGAAATAGCTTATCCCGTTGTCTTAAAGATATTTTCATTTTATCTCAAATTCTAAAAAAAAAAACAAATATTCTCTTCGTTTTTTACGTCATTTTCAATTAACGCTTGATCGTTCTCTCAAACGGAAAAACGGGTGAGTCTGCCAGTGATAGCTACCCGACCCTTGCGTTTTAAACTAAGAATAATAGCTCCAAGCGCTCAGAGAATTATAATTAGTCCAAGATTCTTAATTTTTCAAGAATACAACGTCGATACTGAGAACAACCAACCTCAATCACAAAATATATACTCGTAGATGTTAATACCGACTACATTTTTTTAAATGGTTTATTTGTCTATAGCTTCTTAAGTAAATAATTTCTCACATCGAGATTGTTGATTTTGACCTATTTATGAAATTATGCATAAAATTAGTTTTGTAAGTGAATCTTAACTTATTTGAGTTTATGACGAGATGGATAGTGGCTATGAGTAAGTTCATTCCAATTTTACAAGTTATAATATTATGTACTTGAAACTTTTTTTCTTCATTTAAATTATGTACATATGTATTTTGTCATATTAACACCCCATTTAGTTTGTTTTAATTGAAAAATTTATTATCAAACCACAAAAACCGAGAAACGGTACAGCCCATAATACATACACAAAAAAAAAAGTTATAAAAAGTTCCTGAAATATTCAAGATTGCAATAAACTTCTATATGACTCTTTCTCTTTCTGTCCCTAACTCAATTAAAAAAAAACATGAATTTTTATAAAAAAATATTGCGTTACAACTCTACCCGCTTTGCATTTATCATCTCTGTATCTATCCCAGTAGCCATTATAAGCTCCAAGGGTATCTACATGTTGTAATTGGTTTTAAAATTTTTAAATAAAACTATCTTTTCGGATTATTTCGCGGATTTATTTTGATTTTTGGTTCCCGACGTTTCGAATGCTTTACAGCATCCATGGTCACAGGAGAGATCCATGGTCTCTCCGGTTACCATGGATGCTGTAAAGCATTCGAAAATGTCAAACATTCTCGTAAATCTAAGAAAATATTATGGTTTTAAAATGTTGTTCACACCAGCACTACGCGTTATAGGGAGGCAACACTACAAAGTCTCATAAGACAAAATTAGAACACTTAATATACTTATTTAATTTAACAAAGATATTTATGTTATAAAAATTGGATTTTTTAAAGTTTTCATTTTAGACAGATAATTTTACATTGTTTTACACATCTATATAAATAATAATGAATCACAGTAATGTATGTACGCGCATAACTTCGAATCGATTCCACTAAATTGGATATTTCTCTTTTTTTGTGTTCTTTATTGTCAGGAGGTTTTGTATAGAAGAAAATTAAAAGAAAAAAAAAGAAAAATATTTTTTTACTAAAAGATATTTTTTAAATCCCATGTTATGAAAAGTGACTGAGTGAAATAGTTTTTATCCTGGAAATCATCCATTAAGGGGGTGAGAATGGGGATAAAAGTTTGTTTGGGGCAGCAAGTTATTGACGAACCCGAGCAAAGCGAGGGTGAGTCGCTAGTTTTTAATATTATTAATATGATGATTAAAACGTCAATTTTCTTTGTTAGAGATTTGTTAACTTACAAGTATTTTTAAATAATAAAAACTTTTTAACAAAAAAATAAAAACCGACTTCAAACAAAAGCACTAAAAAGTAAAAAATAACTGATTGGTAGTTTTCATTTACTATACATACCTAATCAAATATTTTCGAAGTCGGTGTGCTTTGCTTTGTATGGGCTGGGACCGATTTCGAAAATATTTGATTAGGTATGTATTTAATAGGTAGGCTTTAATTACTTAGCCAAAGCACACCGACTTCGAAAATATTTGATTAGGTATGTATAGTAAATGAAAACTACCAATCAGTTATTTTTTTACTTTTTAGTGCTTTTGTTTGAAGTTGGTTTTTATTTTTTTGTTAAAAAGTTTTTATTTTTCCCTTTTTAGTGTAGACAGTAGTAGCAAAGTCAGGATTCTAACGTGTTAGGCTTGTCAAATCAAACAAAATAAGCCCAAACTCAAAGTATCTACTATTAGCCGTTGAAGAGTTCCACCTATCCACCTTCTGGCCTTGCCATCAGATCAGGTCAACAACACCGAACCACTGTACTATCAACGGAAATAGAAATACTTGCAAAGTTTCAAGTCAATATGACAATTAGAAGTAGGTTAAATTCATCATTAGTTGTTTTTCCACCCTTAGGGGTGGTATTTTTTTTTTAAATTTAAATGGGACCAATCTGGAAGTATACCCTTTCAAACAAAACAAAAATTGTCCAAATCGGTTAATAAATGACGGAGTTCTGAGGTAACAAACATAAAAAAAAAAACATACAGTCGAATTGAGAACCTCCTCCTTTTTGAAGTCGGTTGAAAAGTGATTCCTATATCTGTTTTATTTTTATCCTATATCTATTTGATGACACGTTTGGCTTAATTTATAATGACCCTACTTGCTATGCCAGCGGTCACGGGTTCGAGTCCCATTGGGGGCATTCAATTGTGTGATGAGCAAGAATGTTTGTACTGTAATCATAGGTGTTTATATTTATAATATGTATGAATTTAAAGTTTATATATGTGTAGTGTATCAACTATCTGGTATCCATAACACAAGCCACGTAGTTTACCATGGAGCCAGGTGGTGCTGTGTGTTAATATATACTAATATTATAAAGAGGTAAAGTTTGTGAGTTTGTAAAATGTGAGTTTGTGACGTCGTAGGGGGTAATCTCTGGATCTACTGAACCGATTTAGATGAATTTTGGTAAGAAGATAGTTGGAGACCTTGGAATGGACAAAGGATCTTTTTATCCCGGAAATTATCCCTTAAAGGGGTACAAAATAGCGATGAAAGTTTGTAGTGGGCAGCAAGCTAGGTACGAACCCGGGCGAAGGGAGAGTGAGTCGCTAGTGTCCCAAAATATATTTATTGATACATAAAAGTAATAAATTAAGCTTCAAAAAATGAAGTAATTTTTTGAGGCAGGCAAAAGTTTGAGTAACTAAAGCTATATATTTTCTAAAATAACTTTTACGTCGAAGTAACTTTAAATTACGAAAGCGACCATCAAAAATTTACTTATTATTCGTAAATGAAACCTATTAAGAATTAATTGGTTTAAATTCGCTAAAAGGCGTCAGTTTCCATTAGTTAGTCGAGAAGAAAGTTTTATAAACCAAATTATTATGGAATCAGAGCTGATGAACGATTTTATACTAGAAAGGATGAGGTACAAGGTCTATTCGTACTTACTGCCATAAGTGGTAGCCGCTTCGATTCCCGGATGTAACATTTGATTATAATTAAATTGCAATGAAATAGCTAAGTCCACTTCTAAATCGTTTCAAAAATAAGTCAATCCATCTGAAATGACCTTTTGTTGTTTTCTGAAAACAATCGAAATTAAAATTAAAAAAAAAAATATTACAATGTCTTACATAATACTTTCTTAGGTTTACGCGATTTTTGACATCTATAATATAAAAATGAATCGCTGAATGTGTTGGTAAGCGCAAATCTCGAGAACAGCTAAACCGATTTCGCTAATTCTTTTTTAGAATATTCCTTGAAGTACGAGGATGGTTCTTACGGAGAGAAAAAATTAAAAAAAAATGCCTGAAAAAGTCTAAAAACAACACTTTTCTATACTCCCATACAAAATATTCGTAATTATACTTAAAAGTCAATTTGAACTTTAATACCATACCATAAAGTTTAAGTGTTAGTGGAGAGGTTCCGGGACGGCAAAACAGTTGAGTGATATCGTATCGTATAAATATTAATGTCAATATTTGTCAATATTATTACCAAAAAAAAAAATAATATGGCTAACGCTGGCTAATAACTATTTATATCTATTTAAAACAAATTAGATATGTCTTACATATTAGGTATACATACATCACTACATATCTATACATATAATAACATTGTAACTAAGCCGAATCTGTATCCATAGTAATTTATATAAGAGTATGTATAATATAAATAATTTATGATTATACTCGTAGATGATTATTGTTTCATCTATACATATAATAAAATTGTAATTAAGCCGAATCTGTACATTAAATATTTTTTGGAAAATCTTATTGAAATAAACATTAGTATCGATACAGAGGCCGAATCTATAGTTTTTAGAATTTTTGTCTGTCTGTCTGTTACCGCATCACAAAAAAACCACTGAGGGGATTTTGATGAAATTTGGTATGGTGATAGCTGGGTATCCGGGTCAACATATAACATACTTTTTACCGTGGAAAAATATCTCATTTCTGAGAAAGAGTACAAAAACTGCAATGTGAGAGTATATTAATATGTAAAATCTAAGAATTTAGTTTTTGGTCATCTGAACTCGGGTGGAGCCGCGGGCAATGCTAGATATAAAATAAAGTGCCCGGCCGCGTTTGTCGGTTTGTCTGAACGCGATGAACTCAAAAACTACCGAACTGATTTTCATACGGTTTTCACCAATAGATAGACTGAATCATAAGGAAGGCCTAGGTTTAGATGCATAATTCATTAAGGTTTTGTATAAATTGGCTGAAATATGAAGATGAGTGTTGAAGATGTCGGAAAAATTGTGCTGACTGGGAGATTTATTGGCGTGCGTCGCGTAAACTAATGAAGTTATATGAAAACATATATTATTAATAATAATAACGTATATTTATTCACTGGCTTCATTTTTACTGACTTAATTTTCACTGGCTTCATTTTTGTTTATATTATTACATTTTATTTACGAATATTCACAACAATTATTATAAAGCTCTAAGCTCTTCGTCCACAAATATTTCTAATTCGCCGCATTGAACGTAGAAATGTAATTAATATGTCTTGAAATTGAGTGATGGATGGTAATTTGTAGATTTAAATATATTGGTGCTTTTCTGAATTGAACCTATAAATGATTTAATAAAACGGATCTCTTATGCACTAATTTAGTGAAGTTAAAAATGGTAACGTTATTTTAATGTTTATGCTACTATTCTCGATTTTTCCATACATATTATATAGGCGAAAAATTTGTCTAAGTTACTCCTTATAGCATCGGCTATTTGCCAGTAAAAGTCTCGTCAAAATCAATACTGCCGTTTCGGAGATCAGCCGGAACAAAAAGACGGACAGACAAAAAAAAGTTGTGTTTTACTTATAAGAATATAATTTCATATGAATTTAGTAAGAAGCTGTTATTTTGACATTACACACAGAAACCTCAATTTTATTTATCTGTATAGATTAATTCCTCCACGTCCGCGGACACGCCGGCGCGGCGTGTCAGTTAACAATAGATTTCTTAGAATTTTAAATAATTTCTTAGAAATTTACCTGAAGGTGGACATTATTGAACATAGTTTTTAATAATTTATTAAGATCATATGAAGAGGCAAAAACAAATAGTTCAATATCTTTTTCTTCTCTGTCAACTTTTTTGTTCTTGATACCTATTGACGAGTTTTTAGTGTTATCAATAAAAAAAATATCGTATGAATTTTTTATACACGTACATACATAGGTAAATTCTATTCATATATGTTTTCTTCAAATTTTCAATATTTATTATAGTCTCAACAACTGGGTGAATAATAGAATTAAAAAAAAATAGATATTAAAAGTAAAAATTTCTCAACACCTAACATTTACAAGAGAAAATAATATCGTTTATTACCGCACTACTATACTAGTTTAAAATATTTTTTCCATACATTTCCAATATGGCATAGAATGGCTCGACTTTATGACGTATAAAATGTTTACTGCCAGATAATGTCACCACTGATATCGGGCTTTTGATGACTTTGAATGGAATGCTCACAATGTATGAAAAGTAATAGGACAATAAAATGAACTGAGTTCTCTTTTAGTCCATATTATTTCATAAGTCGTATATTTTGAATTAACTTTGATATATTATACTAGATTTTTCTGTGGCTTTCCACGTGTTATATATCATTAAGCTCACAGTCTTATCCCACTATTATTATAAACGAGGATTTTATGTTGTAGTCCAGTGGTTTTACGCTGGCATAAAATCTAGTGCAGCGGGTTCAAATCCTGGGTCTCGCAAATTTGAAGTTTTCATATGCAAATCATTGTACTTGCTAATAAAATGAAGTATAACCTATCTTAACTGACCTAAACAGAATGAAATATTGTGTTTACCAACCGATATGTGGTCAAGCGTGGCAATGGCCATAGATCATTGTAAATTAATTTATGTATACTATTAATATAAAACTCATTTTCTGAGCTGAAATATTTTAATTTTAAACACATCAAAGTCTCATATCAATTGGTTTAGGACTTAGGTAGAACGAACTTACATGGTAGATTGTCTTATTATGTGTAAGTGATAGTGATTATACGCAAGCGTGACAATGCGGGTGGAATGTAAAAAGTATTTATTAGTAGCCTGAAGATACAAAATATTTAATTTTAATTTAATTTAATCATTTATTTCAGGCAATATTTACAAAAAAATCTTAAACATGTAAACAGAGACCCATAATATACCTTAAAAACTAACATTTACCTATAATAATTTCAAAAGTTAAAAAAACTAAATATATAATTACTGTTAAACATAAGGTACACAGATTCAAAGCTACTTTAAAAGTATCTTATTCTACCTTTAGCAGTGGATTCTTTCTTTATAATAGTCTTCTATGACACTTTAAGTAATTGTAGAAGCTTATTTATTAAAGCAAGAATTAAGCATATCGTTGAATCACAGAAAAAAAACTAACACTTGAATTGAAGACCTTTTTAAACTTGGTTATAAAATTTAAACGCTAATTTACTTCGTAAACTAAACTAACATGAAAACTAAAAAGTAGAATTTATTTCAACAAAGTAACAGAACTGCTGGTTGCTTTAAAGATACGACCGAATCTCAGACACGTTATACTTTCTTATCGAAAGCACATATCCTCAATATTTCTTTGGAGCGGTACACCGATATCGTCTCTAGGGATGGATTTGTTATTAAAAATTGGTTAGCGACTTTGAAAATGGAAATTTAGTTACATTTTATATTTTCAATTTTACTTAACACTAGCTAAGTTATTCTCACTTTGTCCTTGGTGATTTTTGTATTTATAATATTTTATATATGTACAACCACCTTTTGGCTTTAATGTCTGACAACAGTGTATGTAATACTTCAGGTCATAGTATAGCTATGTATTACATTTCATCAAAATCCATATACCTACTAATATTATAAATGTGAGTGTGTTTGTTTGTTTGTCCTTCTTTCACGTCCAAACGGAGTAACGTATTGGCGTGATTTTTTGTGTGGAGATATTTGGAGGGCTGGAGAGTGACATAGGCTACTTTAGCGCGGGAGATTACTCGATTCCCACGGGAAAACATGTTAGAATACAATACAAAAAAAAAACATTTATTATCAGAATTTTACTTGAAACTTGGTATATATACTCTTCAATAAAATTAAATAAATACGCGTCTTAGCATTTTTCAAAAATCATCCTATAAGAGGGTAAAATAGAGGATGAAATTTTGTATGAAATTACCTTTTTTGAGATTTTTGTAGTTTTTGCGCGAGTGAAGCCGCGGATCCTGCTAGTGTCATATAAAAATAATCTCAAATTTAAAGTAAATTGGATATTTCTTTACATAATATATCTTATTTAAGCAAGCGGCTTACAACTGCCCCTCGGGAGACATACGTCGTTGAAACCTTACTAGGTTATACGTACGGTGCAAGTCTCTGTACATTTCTGAAGGAGTATCCGACATTTTCTCTTGGCCTTAGCCAGCGTTCTTGATACAGAGTAATGTAGTAGAGTAAAATGTTACAAGTTATTTATATTAGCTTTAAAAAGTTCATTTTAAAGGTAATTCGATTTCAAATTCACTTAAGTGAATTTTTTTTTTAACATTTTCTTCATACAAAGCTACTACTATGTTTAAACTAAATATAGAAAAAATACAAGCTTTAAAACTCGAAAATGCTTTAAAATATGAATATCATACTGACAAATGTAACAAGTTATGAACTTTAATAATAGTTAAAAAACTTTAAAAAGATATAAAAACCGATTTCCAGGCACTAAAATGTAAAAAATAACTAAACGGGGGTTTTCATTTCGGATAGATACCTAATCAGATATTTTCGAATTCGGTGCCGGTCAATGCAAAGAAAATCTAATATATTTCGATATGTAAAACACATATTTACCTATTAGATATTCGTATCTTAAAATATTGTCGGCTTATTAAATCTTGAATCGTCAATTTAATGTTAGTTAACGTAGTTACTCCATGAGGAAGCTAAAAACAATTGAGAAGACAGTTCTGCTAATAGAAGCCGGTTAAAACTCAACAGTTGTTATTTCAAAAATTAAGTTATATTTTTAATACTAGCGACTCACCCTCGCTTTGCTAGGGTTCGTCCCTAGGTACATTTTAATTTATTTGAGCGGAACCCAAATTCTTTTACTGAAATGAAAGTAGCCTAAGTCACTCCTTATAACATCAACTATCTGCCAGTGAAAGTCCCGTCAAAATCGGCCCAGCCGTTTCGGAGATTAGCCGGAACAAACAGACATACAGACAAAAAAATAAAAAAATGTGTTTTTCTTATAAATACCGTACATAATTCTATATGCATTTAGTAAAAAGCTGTTATTTGACATTACAAACAGACATTTATTTATCTGTATAAATAACATTATAGCTAGCCAACATATGAGTTTTTATTTTCTATAGCACAATAAATAAAAGTTATTACATTTAACATAGCATTTAAGTATCTGAAAGTGAAAAACATATAATATATGGCTTTTATAGAAAACGAAACCAATTCGAAACAATAACAGTGGAAAGTGTTACTAAAATAGATATGTCAGAATAGAAATACCTGAGTTTATTCTAGGCGTAAGTTGAAAGTGCTAGTATATTTAGACTTCAACCCAACACTCGAATGTGTAATTAATCGAGCTATTTGCAGGGAAATCGATTTATGTAAAACAAATGGTTATAATCACGTAGTATTGAAGTTGGTTTGAACATGCGGTATGGTTATTATTATGTAAATTATGTTTTGTTGGCATTAAATTGGAAGTCAAATGGGTTTGTTTCTTGTAAAATATAACACTACTGTACCTACTAATGCGAAATTTTGCATGTATAAGTGTTTTTGTGTGGCTGTTTCTTTGTTATTTGCTCCTCCACGCTAAGACAAAGGATTTGAATAAAATTGAGTATAAAGATTGACTATAATCTGTAGTAGCGCATAGGCTGGTGATGCATCTCGGGACTCACCGGGAAGGGAGCGAAATCGGGGTATGTTGCTAACTAACTAAAAAAATAAATAAAAAAACCTCCCTATTTATAACTTCACCATTTGTGCAAATACAGGCACGTTCTCTCAGACATTTTAGTGAGACGGCAATTGTACAGACTAACTTAACTTGCTTTACGTGGCATAAAATCCTATTAAGGATACTTTGTTAAAATTAACATTACTATTGCTCTATATACCGCTTACTCTGTACAAGGATAAGCGAATCTCACTCATGTATGCAAGAGAATCTCAGCGGTGTCGTAGTGTACGTAACACCGGGGCACCGCCCTAGTCTCCTTATATTGAATATTGCAACGCAAATCTTGTGTTTTCTTTTCATTTTGTCTTGAAATGTTGTATAACACTTTTACTGTATGCTATTGTCCGGCATTTCTATTTATTTTGCATCAAATAATTGTCACCTCCTCCGTATATGAGCCAGCTCAGTTAAGTGAGCCAAATGTTATTATAGTCAACCGATTTAAATAGTCCGACCAAATAAGCTCTCAAAACGATTTTGTCCGAATATACGAAACCTTACTTTAAATATTCCTTACGGTAAAGTTTGTTGTTATGAATATGTTAACCGGGATAATTGTCGACACGGATATATTAGCTCGGATATATGTTGAACGGATTTGTTAACCCGGATATGTTAGTACGGATATGTTAGTCCGGATAAGTTAATACGTATAATACTTTCTTAGATTTACGCGAATATTTGATATTTTCAATAAAACTATCTTTTCGGATTATTTCGCGGATTTATTTTGATTTTTGGTTCCCGACGCTTCGAATGCTGTCTGTAACAAGTATATAACGTCTTTGAGACATCTAAAACCTTAGCCTCGTCCGTAATCATGATTGCTGTAAAGCATTCGAAACATCACGTCGGGAACCAAACATCAATTTTAATCTGCGAAATAATCCGAACAGATTGTTTAATTTAAAATTAACACGTATATGTTAGCACAAGTTAGTTAAACGGATGACGGATATATTGATACGGATGAAATCGAAATGTTGACACGGATACGACGATTTAATTCAGATTGTTTGTCGTATAATAAATAGCAAAGTTTTATGCTTTATAATATTTGACACAGTACCTATACTAAGCAAACTACCTCATTAAGGACTGTACACTAACTGTGTATATAGACTATTATAGCGTATAGATAATATGATCGCAAATATACCTCTTTTTATGTACACATACCACCTGCAGAAATACAGGCGGTTATGTGGGACTTACCGGCTAGAAAAGCCAGTACTACCCGTATCCACTAACCCCCCCTCCCCCATAATATGCCCAACGCTTATAATATGTTTTCGTTCTTTATAACTCAAGGACTTTTATAATCTTACATTAAGTAATACGTATGTGCATACGAAATGCAAGAATATGTAGTTAGAGGAGCCAGATATCCCAAAGGAAAATCCGATGGATAGATCACTTCCGTCTGTAATCCTTTGATTTGCGATTTCCTCATATTGCTATAGGTCCGCTCCATTTAGTTTAAATTTATCTAGTAAAGTAGATACCGAGTGAAATGCAAAAAAAAAACTTTATTTTGCGCTTTAGAAATTGTTAGTCACGATAAATAATTTGGTGTTTCAGTATGAGTACGGTTCATACGAGTATTAAACTAAATTAAAAAAATAAACGAATATTTGTCGGTTGGGTAATTTATATTGTATATATCATAATACTAGCGCCTCACCCTCGTTTCGCTCGGGTTCGTCCCTAGCTTGATTCCCCATACAAACTGTCATCCCCATTTTAACCCCTTTAAGGGATGAGTTCCGGGATAAAAAGTACCCTCTGTCCTTCACAGGGTCTCAAACTATCTTCTTACCAAATTTCATCTAAATCGGTTCTGTAGATCCAGAAATTACCCCTTACAACGTCACAAACTCACAATCTCACAAACTTTACCTCTTTATAATGAAATGAAATTGAAATGAAATTTACTTATGAAATGAAATTTATTTATTTAGTATCAAATTCCTATTACATTATAGCTCGCCAAATGAATATAAAATTAAAATATGTTAAAAATTGAAGTTTTAAAAAAATATTTTCGTAGAATTTAACATAATTTGAAAGCAATGTTGAAACTGCCAGTTATATTAGTTTTTACTTCCTTTGATTTCCTCTCGCTACTCCCTTTGATTAATTTAAGATTTTGCTTAATCATTTCTTATTGAAGGTGCTTGATATTGAAACGTTATACGCTATTTATGTTTTAAGTTTTGATAACACAGAACGTATTCTTATTTATACATATAATAAAATTGGAATCTGTACATTAAATATTTTTTGGAAAATCTAATTGAAATAGACATTATTATCGATACAGAGTCCGAATGTATAGTTTTTAGAATTTTTGTCTATATATATATATATATATATATATATATATATATATATATATATATATAGATGTATAGATTAATGAAATACGTACACTTATGGATAGCAGAATATTAATTTCTAAAGTGTTTATTTTTATATAAAATCAAACGTAAGTAAGTCATATGTAACATAAACAAACAAATATGATTACTCCAATCATCGTTAGGAAAGCAATAGTTTATGCTGAGCGCTCGCAAAATTGAAGATAACGTCGGGATGAGAGTCGAAACTTAATAATTAGTTTGAGATATTCTCCCAGATACGTTCCGGAGTGGATGTGGTGTACCGAATGTACCTACTTGTTAAATAATTACACGGCTAAAGGTGGAACGTTATGTACATATATATAATTAATCTATATTAATGTCAGTTTGTTTATCTAAAATTATCAATAAAAACAACGAAATTAATCTGAAAATAGATTTTTTTTTATTATGCATAAAGTTTGCCTCCAAAGTAATATTTATGTTTTTTTGACAAATTCAATAAGATATGTATTTTACTTAGACTTTTAATAAATTTACGCAAATATTTAATATTTAAAAAAAATATTTGGTTCTGCTAGTTTTTCGCGACTTTATTTTGATTTTATTTCAATAGGTTCAATAAATGCTTTAGAGCAGACATTGTCATGGGAGTTGGAAAGAATAGTTTTAATGCGTATTATATCACTTTGTAAGTTCAACCTCCTAGAACGTTTCGGTTCTCATTTTATGAATTTACAATTTTTTGAATTTTTTATGAATTTACGATTCATATTATGAATTTACAATTTTTTGTTGGGATATATTTTTTTGTAAAGTGTCAAATTAAAAACTTAACCAGGCTAAGCTGTATAAAAGCTAGTTAAAATATATAATCGTTTTTATTGAATTTTTCTTCTGCCGGTTGGTTCGCATGTTGACAAATCAATTGTTATACTATTTTCACGGATTTTGCATAAAAATAAAAAATGCTTATATATATTTACCAAAATTAAACGGTAGTCCAGTACTTTAATGGGATTTTTTCAAAAACCTGTCAAAACTTGTTTATTGGCATTTTGCTATACCTACCACAGAAGAATGTTATATTCTTGTTATTGGATAAATCATAAACCTCACATATAGGTCGTGGTGCAATTTAAAATAGCTTAAAACTTCATCATTAAATAGGTTACAAAAGGGCAAAAACAGTTTTTCAAATTCCACTGTTAGTTTCAGAAATTGTCTCGTTAAAACAAACAAAAAAAAAAAATTATTCATATATATATATATATATATATATATATATATATATATATATATATATATATTAGTACTAGCGGCCCGACAGATGTTGTCATGCCTGAAAGTTGGCTTTTCATTTAGGTGACATAATTGATTTCAACAATAAAATAAATACTCATAGATACAACACAAATCATCAAAATCGGTCCAGTCGTTTAGAAGGAGTTCAGCGACATACATATGTATAGAAGAATTATAATTTGTATTTTTGGGCAGTACAAAGGCGTAATGAAAATTAAAAAAAAAACTAGAACCCGATTGTGGCGCCACTTATCGGCTCCAGTTGTGAATCTAAACCACTCAGGGACTCACTCAAACACACCTAAAAAAGTTCATCATAATCAGCCCAGCAGTTTAGGAGGAGTTCAGTGACATACAGAGGAATTATAAAAGGGCACAAAACCGCAATTTATACAAGCTAACAAAATAAATAAATTAAATTGAAATAACAATAAATAGTAAGTAGATTAAAGTAACAACTTGCCAAAATCTGCCAAAAGACGAGGCATAGCTATAAAGTAAATTCGTATAAATTAAAACTTTTAAATGGCCGTATCAGTTTTACATAACAATGAGTAGAACACTATTATTTTATGTAAAATGTGTCTTCCTTATTGTAAATTTTCCTTGTTACAAATTTTAAGCGGATTTTAAAAAGTTTCACTTTGGACTACGGAGCAACCAGTTTGTTTTAACTTAAACGCTTCAATGACTTGAATATAAAATAGCCTGTGATAATTATTTCATTTTTACATATATTTAAAGGAATACTATCTTTTCCTTGTAGTTTTGCTGGAAATTTTACATATTTATTCATTGAAATACCATAAAAAGTAACAATAGATCGGTTAATAAAGGTGTATATTTTAGAAAGAAATTATTTATTACTAGCGACTCACCCTCGCTTCCCTCGGGTTCGCCTCTAGAAAAACAAAAACCAATCTATCTAACGGGAACCATACATTTTTCCGGGATAAAAAGTAGCCTATTGTGATGTATGAGTTATATTTTATTGTAAAGTTTCATTAAAATCCATTCTGTAGTTTTTGTGTGAAAGAGTAAAAACATATATATATATATATATATATATATATATATTATATATATAATATATATATTATATATATATATATTATATATATATATATATATATATATATATATAGCTATACATCCAGACATCCTCACAAACTTTCGCATTCATAATATTAGTAGGATTATTTTATATATTATAACAGAAAGTCGTGTTAGTTACACTATTTATAACTCAAGAACGGCTGAACCGATTTGGCTGAAAATTAGTAGGGAGGTAGCTTAGAACCAGGAGATGGACATAAGATACTTTTTATCCCGTTCGACCGCGTTCTCGTGTAACGTGACATAAAACTCAAGAACGGCTATACTCATTTTTATGATATTTGAATTTTTGGATTTCTCTTAGTCCGGAATAGTAATCCGGATAATAAGTATTAAAACATCAGAAAAATAACGAAAAAATAAATAACATTTATATGGCTAACGCTGGCTAATAACTATTTATATGTATTTAAAACGTACCTAGCGACGAACCCGAGCGAAGCGAGGGTGAGCCGCTAGTATTTTAATAAATCCTATTTTAGGTAAGTTGTTCGTCTCTGGGAATTATCGAAAAATCTCATACGTTTATTGCAATAAGTGAAAAAAAACAAAACTTTTGTTAGGAAACCCAAATTACTTAAAAATATACAAATACATAGAAAACCTTTACAACATGCATCAAGTGTATTCGCTGCTTTCTATCTCTTTACTTAGCTACTACGGATCAAACAAATTGACTTTTTACAATCGACATCGTTGATAGAAAACTAAACAATATGACAATGACATAAATTCTGATTACGTAAAATAACGCATAGAGAATAGATTAATTTTATCATCCGTAGGTCCTGCCTTTGATCTCTCACTGGTCGTGTTGATATAGGAATATATAGAATATTTGTGACTACTCATCTCAGTGAGATGACTTTAGCTGAAATCGGTCAGGGGGACTTTGTATTATCATTTGCATACATTTTTTAGTTTAAATAAATATAAATGAAATAAATAAATATTTTGGGGCATTAACACACAGCGCCATTTAGTTCCATGATAAGTTTTTAGGCTTGTGTTATGGATATCAGGTAGTTGATACACTACACATATATAACTATAAATACAAACATATTATAAATATAAGTACCCATAACTGAAGTACAAACATTCGTGCTCATCACACAAATGAATGCCCCCAGCGGGACTCGAACCCGCGACAAAGCAAAGCAAGTAGGGTAACTACAAACTGAGCCTAACGTGTCATCATAAGTTTACTATTAAAGCTGACAGCTGTCTAGTAAATGTCTAAATTCTCTAGACCGACGTGATGTAACGTGTTAAGTTAGAATTATTGTGTTTATTTTATTACAGCAATCTTTAGAAGAATTTAAACATAGTTTCATACCTAGTTCAAAGCTCTAAACTATTCAGACTATAAGAATTTAATTCAAGGCGAGTGGCTATCTCGAATTATGAACAAGCAATATAAGCGTTCAGATAATTTATTCACTGGATGAATATCGTAACTGCTGTGGTATTACTGAAAAGGTTTTTATTCATCTTATGCTCGATTATTGCAAGGTACGAGTATATAATCTCCACCATAAATCCACATAAAGTCCACCTTGTGGGAGGTCTGCCCTTATAGTTAGTATTTACTTTCGCTTCGTTCAAGTGTCCGTAGATGTCTAACAATAGCATGTGTTACTCTAGAGTATACCTATTAGTGTAACAAAATCTCATCTAAATCCGTCCACCCTTTACAACATGAAGTAATAACAAATATACACAAAAATACAAATTTTAGCATTTATCTGGGTGTAACTGAAAATCAGCGCTGCTTGAGATTTAGGTCTTAGCAGCATTAACTGACCCTTTGCCATAAGTTACTTTAAGCCTTACTGATGCTGTTAACATTTGTTACTGTTTTTATGGCAATAAATACTATTTATTTATTATTATCTATTATCAATGTAGTAGCCCTAGTAGTAGAATTTTTTATTCTATGTTTAATTGTTCGCACATATCGCGCAAATGATTCGTCTTCATTCTACCTACATTGAAAAACTGATTATGTATGCAAAAACTTTGAGTTTTTAACTCTAAGTCGACGTCAGTACAAAAGATAAATTAAAAGGATCAAAATCAAGGAGAATATCTTTATTTATAACTGTGTAATTATTTTTAGAAAGTATCTTGTTCTGTTTTATCTTATTTGTATGTAAAAGTAACTTCTTCAATGAGTTTAGTATAGTTTTAAATATGAAGAATAAAAATGTGGTAAAAATTAATAGATATTAAGTACAAATGTACTAAATACTTATATTATAAAACTAAAAAGATCGATCAAACAAACAAACAAAAACAACTAGTTTTTGTTTGTTCGTTTGATTGCACGTATCTTTGAAACTACTCATTCAGAATTAAATAGGTATAGGTATTAGGTATGTTATTTTAATTTTATAGATGACTTATTAATAATATTAAAGACTAACAAAAAATTACAAACCTTTGACGCAAAGCAACTATATATGTATAATCAATTGAGCGAACGGAGACACGGGCAAAAGTTAATTTAGTAATAAATCCAAAATTTATGACAACAATATTAATATTCTCTTCTCAAGGTTTTCATTAACAGGGTAACAAGTACCGCTATTTGTTCATGTATATTTTGAATATTTCAGCAGGTTACATACCAACGAGTACCCAACTAGAGCGTTAACGAGTTGAATTTCAAACTATTTCTAGGCAACAGCGATATCAATATTATAACAACTTTAGTATTAAATTTTCAAGAAATGTTTGTTGACGGAACAATGGCCTAACTTGTATAAGGTAAATGGAATAATAAAGGTGTTATACTTTGCTGTTTGTGGTGCAACAGTTAACAGTTTCATTAAAATGGCTTTGAATTGGTCAAATATATTTTTAACATATATAATAAAAATTATCAAAATGCCCCATTGGTCCAGCAGCAAATAAGTCAGACTGCAGATCCTCAGTCACGAACTCAAACCAGGTAGGTTCGAGTCCCGGATTGGGGCAAAATAGTGATTGGGGTTTTCCGCCAACAAATCCTTAGAGCAGCCCGGTACAAGGTATGTAAAGCAGTTGCTTCTATAGCAATTGCCTGATCTGTCACAATTTATGTCAGAGATGTTCTACCAGATTGTGGGAGTACAATCAATACTTGTGTTTTCGCATATACTTAATAGGCTCTATAATTTTTTCTGTGCAGCTTAAAATAATAATACAAATTCGTCTAAATGATTAATTTCTAGCTTCAAGACTATAGTGGTTACCTGAATTTTATTTTAAGAAAAAAGTCTAAAATGACATTTGAAAATATGTAGAGCCACTACTATTATTACAATTATAGTATAAAAATATCAACCAACATATTTTCGAAATTATTATATTAGAGAGGGCTATAAGAAAGTATTAGAGCAATATTCAACCAGTATGAAGAGGTTAATTCATTATAATTTATCAAAGCTAAGCTCTCAATACATTATACTGGATATTGCCTTTTCCTTAAGGAACCAATAATCTCTTCTTATGGATTTATTAGCCAGCGTCCCGCAGGTAAGGACTTATGACTTGGATAAGTTTTCTATTATAAAATGATGTTTAAAATTCACTATTAAATTTGAGCGTATTTGTTATTTCTATTATACTTTTTCACAAGCTTTTATTATTATTTAATTTAACTTGCAATGTTTTTTTGCACTTGCTCTAATCCTACAGAGTTATAAATTTTACACATCGGTTCAATTCCGATGACAATGAATTTTTATTATAATGACCTGTTTCTCCATCTAGGATTGGTTTCAGACGAAGCAACAACTCAAAGTTTAAAGGTACATACAGACGCGAAATTTTATATGACGCATTCAATTGTTATTACTGACTAGCATTGCCCGCGGCTCCGCCCGTGTTCAGATGACCAAAAACGAAATTGTTAGGTTTTACATATTAGTATACTCTTACATTGCAGTTTTTGTATTTTTTTTCAGAAATGAGATATTTTCCCGCGGTAAAATGCCTCCTGTGGTATTCCCGTGATGTGGTAACAGACAGACAGACAGCCGGCCTCTGTATCGATAATAATGACTATTTCAATAAGACTTTTCAAAAAATATTTAATGTACAGATTTGGCTCAGTTATAATTTTATTACATATATACATATTAATAATATAAAAAAAAAATAGAATACTGATTAAATTATATATTTTATTCTAATATTGTCACCAAAATGATCACCGCGTCTACCTGAGTTAGGCTTCCGTCCCAATATCTTTTCACATCCAATAGGGTGTTTTATGACAAAATTCCTGAGCTATCGACTAAAGGAAAACCGTCTGAATTCTTCATTGGTTCATACGGTTTACCGCATATATACAATGGGTTCAAATTGGTTTGTGTGGGCGCCCTTACCTGTACTAAAACGTTTCTATTTTATTTTATCCCATTATAATTTATTACTTGCAAAAGGAAACCGTACGATAAAAAAGCGTTTTTGTGAAACGACGTTATTTCATTAAGAAACATATTGTCAACTTATGTTTAATTAATATTCGTTTATTTTAACGTACTAATCCCGGAAACATTTAGGTTTAAACAAATATTGAGAAAAGTTATTAGTTATATAATAGGTAAGGTTATGATGTTCTCCTGACCGATTCCGGCCACGGCGGCCAATCTCATTGAGACTAGCCAACTGCGCAGGAGATATTATAGTGCACAAGTGTACGCGCAGACACAACGTGCACTCTCTATTCCTGTCACTCTCATACTCCGGTGGGACGACTGCTCGACACGACCAGTGAGAGTTAAGGCGCAGGACCGACGGCTTTACGTGCTCTCCGAGGCACGGGGGTGAAACACCGCCAACTTCCCAACTCCGGGCTGTTACTGAGGCTTACTTTACAGAAAGACTCAATAACTAAACTTGGCCCGACCCGGGACTCGAACCCAGGACCTCCGGGTGTGCAGCCGTACATGCTAGCCACTACACTACCGAGGCAGTTACAGGTAAGGTTATACAAGAGATATTGCAATTGGAGAGGAATATATAAAAACAAATAATTTACGAGAGGAGTCGCGGGCAAAAGATACTTAAAATAACTAACCTATAACATTTAAGATATTTTCTTAACATCTATAATCTATTATTACTTGACCTTGTTTGAGGGACGATTCACATCTCTTTCAAATAATATTTAATATTTATTTCGACTTTATTGTATTCTATTATAATAAATAAAGATTATTTTTTTAGATTTATTTACTTTCATCTAAAGCAGTTTCTTTAAAATATAAGATACTGCCTTAATACTAGCCTGAATTGATTTAAGGATGGCAATTGTTGTGAGAGTATAGGTAATTCTATTTTCTCGTAACCCAAATAATTCAATCTAAAACTTTACGGTTGTCCAAACAATAAAAATGTACTAAACCTCCTTTACCAATTCACTAAGCTTTAGTGTACCGGAAATGGGAAAAGCGCCCTATATCGAATATTGTATCACTTCCTGTCGGATGTGGATAGTTCGATAGGTTCAGTTGTTTTGAGCTACTTCCGCATTTATATTTCCGGTTTGGATTGGAATTGGAAGGATTATCCTTTGTTATAGAAGAAAAGAGAAATATAAGATATTAATACATATCACTTTAATATAAACTAGCGACATACTGTAGCATTACTTTGGTACGTTTTGTATTTAATATATGCACAGGTAGCCCGATCTTTTATTAGAGGTCTATGTTTTACTCCAGGTCATAGCCTATCTTTATACTAAATTTCATCCAAATCCGTCCAGCCATCCGCTTTTTATAGTATCTATACAAAGTCGCATAAGCAGGATCTTAATCAATGGCTACCTACAGAGTAAATGAAAGATTCTGAAAACTATACCTGGATCGCAATTCCTTTCTCTGCATTGCCATTTACCTAGCATTTAAAAAAAATCATACAGAGAAATAACTTAAGCTGTAATTGTAGATTTTAGTTTCCTGTAACTAATTAATAATTAGGTATAGGAAATATAAAAACTATTAACATTTTCTAACTCTCTATGGAATTTTATTCTGGTATTAATCTTTATATATACTAAATGTTAGACTTTAACTTTTAAAAGATTCCCTTGCGAGAGTATAGCTTTATTTTTTATTGGTCGACATGAAATCAATCTTACTAAAAGCACCCTTGAGAAATATCTTATCCATAATGTACATCAATATAAGATTTTTATTTATAAGAAAAATTAAATAAAAATCATTTCTAGATATTACGCATTAGTGATCTTATGATAAAACCTGGATATACCAGGTTCTATTCCATGGTTGGGCAAATATTTATTTTGGAGTAGTATAGTTTAAGCTGTCAGTCAGAAGTAAAGTGATGTCAGCGAAATTTGGTAAAAGTAATTTTAATGTAAATGAAAAAGAAATGTTGAACTAAAAACCTTTGCATCAATAATTATGCAAAATATGTATAAATATGTAATGTCTCACGAGATTCTAAATTAAAGAAATAGCTAAGTTACATAATAATTTTCAAATATAGGTAAGTAAGTAAGTAAGAGATGTATTTAAAAAAAACAACACACGAAAGCCAAATCTGTAGTTACTATATAACAGAAAAATATAAAATACTTCTCTCCCTTTATGTTATGGTAATACATTCACTAACTTCAACTAAATTCTCACTCAATCAAAATGTAAATCCGCTAGCGGCATTATAATTCTATTTATGCGAAACGGTAGATTGCCTGAAAATTTCTTATCGATAGAGTGGCGTTTTTTATCGTATTTTTGTTATGTTTATTTATAACTTATTTTCAGTAGCTTGGAAATTATTCATATCCTTATAGCCTGCAAACGGCTTAACAGATTTTATTGATTCATAACTAAAAGCACTTTCTATTAGGTCACCAAAAACAAACGTTAAAACGAAAAAAAATAAATTTTAATCCATTTGGGCGCTATGATGCCACAGACAGACTCACATATACACAAATTTATACCCCTCTATTTGCTTGGGGGGCTAAAAAGCTTGTTAAAATAAGCCATGAGTTATTGAAATTTTCATGCATAATATATGTAAGTTTGTATGTGTGTGTTCGTTTGTTACTCCTTCTCTACTCGCCCTTCCTATACTCGCTAGTCAATCATCTATAGCTATCTATACATATAATAAAATTCTGAGTCGAATCTGGTGTACATTAAATATTTTTTGGAAAATCTTATTGCAATTGTCATTATTATCGACAAAGAGGCTGAATCTATAGTTTTTAGAATTTTTGTCTGTCTGTCTTGGAACGCATCACGAGAAGACCACTGGATAGATTTTGAAGAAATTTTGGTATGATGATAGCTGGTTATTCGGATCAATATATCGGATACTTTTTATTCGAAAAATGTGTCATATCTAAGAAATCTATACTAAACGTTGAAACGTACTAAGTAAAACTTAAGATTTTAAAAGGAAAATATTACGTGCATGTCACATCACTACAAGAATTATTTCCTTGTTTGCAACAATAATTCGTTTTCCCTAATTTATATTAGGCTCTTAAACTTTCAGCTAAACGCGCTTTTGTTTAATTAATACCATCCATAATAGACGGGCGAGTATAATCACACTGTATATAATAATCACAGTTCCTCGGTACATATAATTCGATTGTGGTCTGAATATTTATGAGTTCCACAACAAAATTCAGTACGAAAATTGTTAAAAAGTCGGCTTAAAGATAATTTTTCTATTTCCATTAGCTTTTCATTTATTTTGTGGTTGATAATGAAGCTTTTCGTATTTTTATTTCATACAAATTTTCAAAAATTGTTATTAGGGCCTGACCTCATAAATCATCAAATCAGACTCCTGAGTCTGCTTTAATAATTTTAAAGTTTTTTGTTCGTGCTATACAGTTAAGAGATAAGATATGAGATACTCGATATCTATTTTTATACCTTATTTGTGTTAAATGGAAAATTTGAGATGTTAATAATTTTCTATTCTGTTAATCGATATTGTTTCAATTTTAGTCTAAAGAACAAGAGGATTTTAAAAGATAAGTAGATATTATTAATTGTATCGTAATTGTTTTTATGCACTGGCTAAAATATTTGTAGCAGTAAGAGACTTTATTTACCATTTTTTTACAGTGTACCTTTGAACTCTATAAATAAAATTTATACAAAGACAATAAAATTAAAAATTAAAACAAAAAGTTATATCTATTATATATTGACTTATATAATGGCTATAGCTTTATAGTCATTTAGTTACTTTAGCATATATTTACTCATTGCTATTGTTGTCTCCTCTTCAAATGAAATCCAAATTAACTTTTACAATAATTTTATTTATTCCAAGTACATTACTCATTCGCCATATTTTTTCAAAATGCCCTACTACTACCAAAATGCGCGGGAAAACCATCTCCGTTCCCGCGTCTTCCTTTTTTTTAATCAAAAGCCTATCATTGAATTCCTTATTAATATATAATATGCTTAACAATACTTTTCTTTAATTCATTGAATTATATAATATTATAATATAACATTTTCTTTCTCTTTTTTTAAAACCTTACACTATGTAAAGTGTCATCCTAGCCAATTTTACTGAGACTAGGCCATCTGCTCAGGATATATTATAGGAAAGCGCAAATACAAGTCACTCTCTATTCCTGTCACTCTCAAACTCCAAGGGCACGACTATTTGATACGACCGGTGAGAGATCTGGCGGGGCCTCACCCTTGGTTTTACGTGCTTTTCAAGGCACAGTGGTGAAACACGGCTAGCTTCCCAACTCCGACCTGTTACTAACAATTTTCTGACAAAAAAATCTTATTACTATACTTGGCCTGGCCTGAGGATCGAATCCAGGACATTTGGATTTGCAGCCACACATGCTAGCCACTAGACCACAAATGCAGCTCATTTGTTGCTACGTATGTAGGTATCGAACCTGCTATATTTGGCATTACGTCAATTAATGTCCAATTTTAGTTAGATTTACTTCACAGTCATACTTAGACAAATTAAAAACCTACTCACTTTTTAATCAGTCTTTTATTTACGGATTAATCGTCTGGGAACGTGACTCAGGGTAATTCCCCGAGCCTAATAAGTCTTGGAAAATGCTATGACTCACAGTTTTTCTTCCATATTAGTCAATGCTGATGTTACAACATGTTTTTCTCAAATATATTTTCTGGGCTTCCTTTGAAAAGTTTTTGTAGCGATTCAGCTTTTTATGCGTAAATAATTGGTTTTGCTTTCATATTTTAGAACAAGAAAGTTTGTTTTTATTATGAGCCTATGTTTAATTAGAACCAACGTGAGACGTAAAAATAAATAGTTTTATGTAAGCTTTCGAAATATAGGGCTCAAATAATAAAGTTATAAACTGGTAAATAAATATGTTGGGACACAGCGCCATCTAGTTCCATGGTAAGCTACGAGGCTTGTGTTATGGATACCAGATAGTTGATACACTACACATGCATATTGTAAATATAAGCACCCATGATTGGAGTACAAACATTATATGCCCCCAGCGGGACTCGAACCCGCGACCGCTGGCATACAAGTAGGCTCACTACAAACTGAACTGTACATGAAACGGTAATTCTAATAGTTTAATTGGACAACGGGTTTTCGACACCGATCATTTGACTTCAACACACAACACTCCAATCATCTTCTATGATCAACGAAGCCACAAATCTGCAACTAATGTCATAATAGCCTCGAGTTTTAATTTAAATTTAATTTTGAATAAAAACTAAACTAAATACATATAAGCAATAACTTTAAATAATAATAAGGTTTTCCATTCTAGCAGAAAAAGCTAACTAAATACTCCTCTGACATGTATATTAAAGGCAATGTCTCATCGCGACTCACTGGCTGACTCATCAACGCCCAGCCCAAAACGCTGATGATAGGACTTTGAAAGGAGCGAACGTGTCCTCTTTTATACTGTAATTGTAACTTAGATAGGTTTATCAAAATTTATCTCCGAAGGGGGTAAAATAGGGGATGAAATTTTATGAAATTTTGTTGTTTTTAATGTGAAATTTACGAAAAGTACTGTTTAGCTTCAAAATGAGAAATATATATGAAGTCTTTTTGAAATTTATCCCTTAAAGGGGTAAAAAGGGTTGGTAACGTTTACATGGAAAAAAAATAATATTATCTTACTTACATATTATAAAACAAAGCCCGTTGCTAAAATGGCATTGTGATGAAACCAGACAATTTTCTATTAGACTAGCGGGTGATGCCGTGAAGGTCGGTAGCGACCGGAAGATTGAACGCGGTCAAAGCCGCGGGTACTGCTATTGTAAATATAAAAAAGATCCATATAATTTAAATTACGCTGAAAGAGGATCTTGCATCTAATCTTTAGAGGACGCAGTTCATATGCAAAGTAGATTAAGTTGTGAAGTAAGGGGCAGTTCGGCCATGAGATACTACGAGACTAGGGCTACAGACGGAAATGAAATCAATGAAAGATGGCCTACAGTTAGGTAAATAGTGGATACGATAGATTAAATATTGAAAAATAGTTTTGATTGGCATCAAAAATGAAGAGGTAGTCAATTCACATCATACTTTATTAGATTTACGCAAATACTTGACATTTTAAATTAAACTATCTTTTCGGATTTTCATCATGGTCACGGGAGAGACTGAGGTGTTAGATGTCTCGAAGTTGTTACAGACAGCCTACCCACAAATAACAAAATGAAAATTGCAATTACCTTACAATATTTTTTAACTTAAAACATTTTTATAATTTTAATTAGTTTTATAATTGAATATGGAATATTATTTATTTAATTTTTGCTGTTATTATTATAATTATTACATTTATAAAAATATTAATTAGTAATCTTTGTTTAGTGTTGCCATTATTATATTTATAACCACAAAGAAAAAATATGAAATATAATATTAATTATTTAAGCCATATAATTGTTCTATGTGTAATTTGAAAAAGTTAAAATTAATTAAAAATAATAATTTTAATTTAATTTGCTATTATTTAATGATGAGTGACCATGATTGCTGTAAAGCATTTGAAACGTCGGTAACCAAAAATCAAAATAAATCCACGAAATAATCCGACAAGATAGTTTCATTTAAAATGTCTAATATTCGCGTATATCAAAGAAAGAAATGCGGGAGAATATCGCATTCCCACGGGAAAAGAGATGAACAGAGCGAAGAGAGGGTGAGTCGCTAGTATTAAATAAATATGGCAATATGTGCATGTGTGTTATTCCTTCCCTCCTAGAAAACGTAAGCACGTGAAGTATTTAACAAGTGAGCGAAGTCACGAGCAATAAGTAATGAAATAATACATAATATATCAAAAAAATAAAATCCATATCACAAGTTAAAATTAGTAATATAAGCCTTTTTCTTAATATTTAACTCGACCCTATTTAGAGGTTTAGAGTTTAGTTCGAAAGGCTCTTATTTACGTTTATATTCATATGACGGTAATCCACATCTTGCTCTCCTCAATTATACGAGGTCTTTTTTACGACCACACCGAAAGGTATGTGTGAAAACATATGGTACAAAGATTGCAGCGTTTATTTGGAAATAAAAATCTTTAAAATGTATGCTTCTCAATTATAGTTTTTAGGGTTCCGTGCCCCAAGAGTGCCAACGGAACCCTATTACTAAGCCTCCGCTGTCCGACCGTCCGTCCGTTCGTCTGTCAGAGGGATGTATCTCATGGACCGTAATAAGTAAGTATGGAGAATCGAAATTTTCACAGTGTATTTGTATTGCCGCTATAACAACAAATAAAAAAACAATTTGACGAATTTCAAAAAGGCTGCCATGCAATTTAAAGAAAATCGATTATGGTTACCTTTGTGTGTAAGTCTGACTCCCACTTAACCGATTTTTTTAAGTAATTTCAGGTTTTGTACCCAGAGTGCTATGAAGATGCTAGAAGTGCCCTATAACTGAGCTCAGTAATAAAGTGAGTGTGAGATTTGTTTGACACTAGCGTTTTCCCGCTACGCTACCGGCACTGTTCATATATTATATATTACATGTTTAATTGTAGAGATATAGTATAATTGAGACTAAATAAATAAATATATTATCATGAACATTGTAAAGAGTAGGTACACACAAATTGGGTTTACCAAAGGTGGGCCAATTTAGGTTCAAAAGAAGGGAAAAGGTTCATGTTTTAATTTTCCTATCAATTTTCTTGTATATTATTTATCATACCTATAATAAAAATAATTATAAAGTTATATTTTTCTTTAAATAGGAATTTCTAAACGTTCTTTAAAAGCGACGGTCTTGTCGTTAATATTTGCACGTATGTTTTTCTCCATCCAATTTTTTATGGAGCCACCGCATCTTTTTGGTTTCCATTAAAGTTTTTACGAGCTATATTACTATTATACCCATGTATTTTATAACTGAGATAACAAAGGTTCTTTAGTAATTTACTTAGAATAAAAGAAATATTTTAACTTTGAAATTATAACTATCATAGTATAGTGCCATTGTGTTATATTGAGATTTTAAGGCATAGGTCGCAGGTTCATTAACACGGATGAAAATATTTTGTTACATTCAGTTAGGCTGTAATGAAAGCTAAATAATAAAACCATATACTAACAGCATCACCTAGCTTCGTCCGAAATTCTATAAATACTAAATATGTACCATATCACCTTTCATAATAGTTCAGAAGCCTTGACTGGCAGGTAACAACTCCGCAATAAATCATATTTTTCCAATTATGGTTCAGAAATTACAAATAAAAAGACAAACAAACACATCAAATTATTTGTACACGTATTTTATATGTTACATTATAACGATCGGCTGGATAAAATCTCACCTTGTTTTTATGTACAGCAAGTTACTACGTATTCAGCCATTAAAGATTTTCTATTAATATATACTAGTAATTATACTAGATAGACTATACATTTATTAAAACGTGAAAATATTGCTGTCTATTACATTTTCACGATTTAACCGCAGAACAGATTTCGATAAAATTTCACAAGGGCATAGATTACATCCTGGGATCGGACATAGGATGGAACATACCATGGAATCCCGCCCCACTGATCGTGTGAACGAATCCGCGGGCTAAAACGTTAGAAACTAGTATGTAGAATGAACATTAAAATAACACTATCGTCTTTCTCAAGTAGGTGGATAATAACTTCTTATCTAAAACACTGTTAAGGCTCTATATAATATAAACGCAGGCATAGAATATTCGTACATTAACATAAAATCAAAATCACAACATTGCGTATAACTCTAATTAGATGCACTTAACATGTCGGTTATTTAGGGTTGCTAGTTATAAATTATAGTGCATTCAATTTAATCTATAATATATAAGAGCTTTGCGGTTTCGTTCGTTTGTTTGTACCTAACTTAATTAATGGGATTCGAATTTTTTAATTAAATGTAAAGTTAAATTAAAATTATTTATTTAACATTGTTATTAGAGAATATTTTTGAATGTTAAAACTTTACCAGTTAAAAAAAATGCTTGAGCCCTGAGAAGAAGTGCCATAAAACATAGGATGCATTGTGCTTAAAAGAACTGTTTTTTCTTAGCGGAAATATAGATTATTTTTTATATTAAAACGAATTTGCTATGATTTTAAAACGTTATTATTATTCAAATAATAAAAACCTAGTACGATAGAGTGAAATAAAAATTAGAGAAACAAACATACATGGAGACAAAGAAATAAGAAAAATGGTTTGACGTTTTATAAACTACCAACGACTTACCTTCGCTTCGATTATCTTAAATTTTTGTTTTTTTTTTTTCTTGAAGGGTTTAGAAACGCATAAAAAAGCAACACATACGTAAGGTACCGACAGATTTAGTACTCTAAATCTGTAATGGTACCACACAAATTTTCATAAAAAAATTACGCTAAAAGGTAGAAGAAGGAAGAAGAATAATTTTAAATTGATTTTGAAATCAATTTTTTATTATCAAATCCATACTAATATTATAAATGTGAAAGTTTGTGAGGATGCATGTTTGTTCCTCTGTCATGCCAGAACGGCTGAACGGATCTGGATGAAATGGCACAGAGATAGATTATAGTCTGAAATAGCACATAGATTACTTTTATCCCGGAAAATGTACAGTTCCCGTGGGATAAATTTGTTTTTTGTCTATGGACGAATCCGGAGCGAAGCGAGGGTGAGTCGTTAGTTGAATATAAACAAAAAACCAAAACTAGACATTTAACGTGCGAAACAAACCCTCTGACATGATATATGCAAAGAAAATATTATAATGCCAGTTGCATATGACTAGCACGGTAATAAATAAACTAATCAATTATTAGAGTAATTACAACCCCTATTCAAAAAGCCCGTAAATGCTGACGACAGTAGATCGAAAACTGCGGTCGAGGCATTTGGGATTAGTCGAACTGGCTAGGTTCAGGCCGTGTGATTATTTTATGCTTAATTAATTTGTGCGGTGCTATTTGTGTTCCATTCTGTTTGTTCAGTGTTTATTTTTGTTTTATTAATTACTTTTGTTCAGTTAATAAACAACTAGTGATGTGCTTTTGCTTTTCTGATATGTAAATGCAATTTAACCTTTGAATTTATTGATTTTGTAAAATGGCTAACGAATTCGGTAAAAAATAGGTCAAGTGCGAGTTGAATCACACGAAGGGTTTCCTTACCATCGTACAGTACTTTTTATTAATATGACTTTTACTCTATGTATGTAGTATATTAATTTCGATGATCGATTACGAACCCTAAAAAAATGTTTCTTGTATTTTTATTTGCTTTTATTATTTGTTGTTGCAGCTTCAATAGAAATACAAACTCTGTGAACACAACCCTATGACAACGGACAGCGGAGAATTAGTAATAGGGTTCCGTTAGCACCCTTCGGGTGCGTAACCCTAAAAAGACCACTTACTAGGTATTGCTAAAGCTAAAAACTACCCAAGCGAACACACGGATACGGGAATTTTATATATGAAGATAATGTAAAAATAAACTATCTATACAAGAGTGACCCTATAAGCACAATTTGTATCATATATGTTTTTTTTTTCAGAAAAAGAATCCAGTAAACAGTTTTTATTTCAAAAAAATAATAAAAAAATAATAAAAATAATTAAAAAAAGATATTAGTATGTCTTATGAATAGCCAATTTTAACCACTTTTCACATTATTTTTATGAAAAAAATTGGCTCACAGAGGCCTTTTATATAAATCGTTTTTGTATGATTAATTCATCTATTTACCTAGAACGGGAATCGAACTCGAAACTACTGTAAATGCTAACTGAGTCTCTTATAATCTTTATATTTCCACAAACATTTTATATGTGAAGCGAAAATGTTTTCTTAGAATTAAATTCTACATCACTTAAATGGCTTCATACGTCTTGTTAAATCAGCCTTACGGCTCACTGTCAGATTGCTTCTTAAAACCTGAAATCTTTATAATGAAGGAGAGCTTTTATACTGACTTACTTAGCTTTAAGTTTTCGAGATAAATAAGTTGAGCACTTTGAAGGGCTGTTTGTGAAGATTTTACTTATATAAAACGTAATTTTAATCCTTATTTATTAATTTAATGAAGCGTTACTGAAAGCCAATTAGTTAATGACTTTTTTTTTATTTGAAATAATATACGTTAATTGCTATTGTATTTTTATACAATATACATGCTTTTCTATTTATTTTCTTTTGGATGGATAAGCTGAAGAATTCGCCAATTTTCCTACATTTTAGTTGTGTTATGTTATTATGTAGTTATATAATGTACTAGCGGCCCACCCTCGCTTCGCTTAGGTTCGCCTCTAGAAAAACAATAAAAAACCTATCCCACGGGAACCGTACATTTTTCCGGGATAAAAAGTAGTCTATGTATTATTCTAACGTATGAGCTATATTATTGTAAAGTTTCATCAAAATTCATTCAGTAGTTTTTGCGTGAAAGAGTAACAAACATACATCCATACATACATTCTTACAAACTTTCAGGTTTATAATATTAGTAGGATCCTAGGTAATGTGGTCGAATTTCATCTCATTGTTACCTGTAATTCCCAAGGAGGGTTGGTGTCAGGCAGGCAGCCGGTCGTAAAACTTTTGCCAAATCCTATCAGCAGTACAGAATATGTACTGCGCCGACCCCAAGTGATTGGGAAATGGGCAGGCAGAAGGAAGACTTGCTACCTGTATATTTTGGTTACCTGCACAGAATTGGCTCAACAGTTGAACTGATAAAGACAGTCCGAAAGAATAATTGAAGAATATTTTGTATTTTAGGTGGTTTCTTATTTACCTGTGCAGCTTAACTCTATAATCAAAGTTATGCAGGTATGTCCTAGTGTAAATGCCACTTTAACGAACAGTTATTGTTTCGATACCAAATAAATAAATGTTCATATAAATTATTGCGAGTTGTATTAAGCCATTTTTATAACGTCCCAATACTGGGCAAGGGCCTGCCCTTACTGCAAAGGGATTCAAGTCCCACACTAGCCAAGTGCAGATTGGCGGGTTTCACTTCACGCGTCTTTTAAAAACTTGCTAGGTTCTCTCAGACATGCAGGTCTCCTCACAATGTTTTCATTCACACCGTAAGGCATGTGATAATTATGTTGAAAATGATTCGCACATGAAAATATCAGAAGTGCGAGACCCGGGATTTGAACCCGCTTCTAAGTTACCATTGCTTTTAAATTGTGATTTAATGAGTGTTCATTGAAACCACTGATGCTTAATAGAAATATTTTGATCAATAGTATAAGAACATATTCACATTATTATAATATAGCATATGAAGTTAATTTCACCTTTCTGTGTCCCTCCCTCATTCTGAGTGACTATATGGTTCCTTTTTTTGTTACAGTCTTACTGATTATCTGGAGGCATGTCAGTGCCTTTGCCAAGTCGAGCAAACATCCGTACCCGTTCTCGAAGCAGTATAGGGAACTTTTAAGGCACCGGTATCATCGGGTCCTTAAAAGGGTTTCAAAGTATTCTTTACCATATGGATAAATATAGAATTTTAAGAATTCTGCTAAGAAGAGTTTTAGTAGACCTAGCTCTATTCACAAATTATAACTATGGATCTAATACGAGTATAATCTTTTCAATGTTCAATGTTCCTTGTTCTGTGGCTTATAGGCGTGATATAATCTTTTAACAATTACGATAATATAATATAAAAATAGTCTTACATTGTCACTCACTGACAAATCTATCATCAAATTGTAAGGAAAATTTTTGGCGAAATACAAACCTGATATTATATTTTTATTCATATATACATTGGCTGTATTTACTTAACTATAATTTACATATAAATAATAATATTTTATTTTATGACCAGCGGCTCACCCTCGATTCCTCGATTCGCCTGTAGGAAAACAAAAACAAATCCCACGGGAACTATACATTTATCCGGGATAAAAATTATAGTATTGTATTGTACTCACAAACTTTCACATTTATAATATTAATACGGATATCAAGTTTCACACAAAAATATGCATAAATGTTAGATAAAAGCTCGATTTAACAAAAAAGTGGTCCCATATCGGTCGTAAAATCTTCAGCGACCACGAGCAAAGCTGTTTAACAAACAGACATAAATACCTAAGTATGCTGTGTCGACACTACAATAGCTGGAGGTATGCCAAGTAGGATCATGTATTTTTAAATACTTGTATTCTATACATGTAATAAAATTGTAACTAAGTCGAATATGTACATTAATTTTTTTTGGAAAATCTAATTGAAATAGACATGATTATCGATACAAAGTCCGAATCTATAGTTTTTAAAATTTTTGTCTCTCTCTCAGTCTGTCTGTCTGTCTGTTACCGCATCACGGAAAAACTACTTGAGGGATTTTGATGAAATTTGGTATAGTGATAGCTGGTTATCCGGGTCAACATATAGGATATTTTTACCGCGGGAAAATATCTTATTTTTGAGAAAAAATACAAAAACTGCAATGTAAGAGTATACTAATATGTAAAACCTAAGAATTTGGTTTTTGGTCATCTGAACGCGGGCGGAGCCGCGAGCAATGCTAGCATACTATAAGAAGCCCGCGGCTTGGAAGGATTTATTTTTAACAGTCATGATGCTTTTTTTTGAGATCTTTAATAAAATAAGTTTAAACTCTTAAGTTCTAACTCCGGTTAATTTCAATAAATCATTTAACGAAAGCAATAATTATTTGACTGAGCGGTAGCGGCTTTAAAAAAACCTTTAAACAGTTGGGTGCGTCCTCTGTCTTTTGTATTTATAGCTTATACAAGTAGCGCCACCTTTTTTGAAACTTTATTACTACCAGTGGCCTATGTTTTACTTTAAGTTTTACTTGTATACTGAATTTTATCCAAATCGGTTTAGCCGTTTCAGCGTGAAGGACCAAGAAATATACACAATAAACACATTTTCGCATTTATAATAATAATGTCATATTCTTGTTTTTTTTTCATTCTTGATTCCATTTTAATATTTATCTAGTTTGTTTGATACTTTCTTAGATTGTTACAGACCCTAAGGCGCTGTCTAAAACCATCATTGCTACATCCAAAACTTTTGTCTCTTCCGTAACCATGATTGCTGTAAAGCATTCAAAATGTCAGGAATCAAAAATCAAAATAAATGCAAAAAAAAATCCGAAAAGATAGTTTTAATTTTTTTAAATATCTAACTTTGACGACAGTTTGGCTCAGTTTCTTGTTACCCTACTTGCTATGCCAGCGGTTGCGGGTTCGAGTCCCGCGGGGGGCATTCATTTGTGGGATGAGCACGACTGTTTGTACTCCAGTGATGAATGTTTATATTTATAATATGTATTTAAAGTTATATAATATGTGTATTGTATCAATTATCTGGTATCCATAACACCAGGCTTTGTAGCTTACCATGGAACTAGATGGTGCTATAAGTTAATATTCCAACATATTTACTAATTTATTTTTTAATAATATCACCATCAAATATTTGGTAAAATGACTTACATTTTAAAGTCTGCTCAAAAATCTTTAAAAAAAATAGTTACTAATTGATAAAAGCGAATATCCGGTATCCACATGTCAAGTACGTGCAACCGGACGTGACATCGCCAACCGCAGCGGTGTGACCAACATTACGATCAGATATGCATGAAAAATAACCAGAAAGCAAATGGTCAACGATTTCAGCGTTTAATTTTCGTAATAGTGCTTTTTGATTTCCATTTTGTTAATAGGATTTTAACAGTGAATCTGTAGGTAAAATGTAAAAGCTTCAATTTATTTAAAATTACGTTTTTGTTTTGCCTGTCTAATTCAACAACAATAGTATTACTTTCATGGAATTTTATAAAGATACAGATATGTATCTACTTATCTATAAGTATTTATATATATGTAAACATGTCAAAGCAAGTACACCACCTACCGTTTTATGAAAATATACTTCTCCTCCTTAAGGGTGCCTGGAAGAGATCGCTTCCAGCTATAAGGTCGCCTGCTGTGCATCTTTTCTTTGTGTTTTTTCTTTGTATTTTAACTCTTTGGTGTGCAATAAATATTATTATTGTATTCAGTCCTTTTTAACGTCCCACTGCTGGGCACGGGCCTCCCTTCAATACGAGGGGGATCAGGCCATAGTCCACCACGCTGGCCAAGTGCGGGTTGGCGGACTTTACATATCTTTCGAAAACTTGCTAGGTTCGATCAGACATGCAGGTTTCCTCACGATGTTTGTCCTTCACCTTCAAGTGATAATCATGCTAGAAATGATTCGCACATGAAAATATCAGAGGTGCGAGACCCAGGATTTGAACCCGCTTCACTCGGTTTCCCAAGCAAGCGCGTTACCACTGGGCTACCGCTGCCTTAATATTATTATTATTATGTTTAAATTGAAAAATAAATATCGGAGTAGATAAAAGATGTATTATAATTCAACCCCCTTTTATATCCCGAAGTTAGCCACAAGCTACAACGCGAGGGGAATAGAGGCTTAATTAACCGCACTTGTCCAGACAAGTGCGGACTAACAGACTTCACATGTGTCATGAAAACTATTTATTTTCTCTCAGACATGCAGATTTCCTAACGATGTTTTCCTTCGCTGTGTTAGCAAGTGGTAATGATCTTGGAAATGAGATTCGCGTTTGAAAATCTCAGAGGTGTGAGACCCGAGATCTCTAAAAGGTATACGAGATTAAATATTTATACCTATGTTTAAATTATTTCTTTACTTAATTATTACATTTTTCCGGGATAAAAAGTAGCTTATACGTTATCCTTGTGTATAAGCTATATTATAGTAGAATTTCATTAAAATTCATTTAGTAATTTTTGCGTGAAAGAGTAACAAACACCCATACATCTATACATCCATAAATACATTTAGAAACCCAATGGGAAATATTAGATCTAGCGTCATCTTCGTTCGATATGACTAATACTTTTCCCTTAAGTACAATTTATTTTCTTGAAAAGCTACCGCTACGCAAGCATGACTCATTATTAAGCAAAATAAAAGTGACATTCTGTTTTTTCCCAAATAATATTACATGTCGGTTTTTACGTCGTGTTAAGCTTTATATGGAAATGTAAAGAAGCTTTCATTGTTACGACTTGAAATAGCATAAAGTCGCTATTTCTATAAATACGTTTGTGAGTTTAAATCTCATAAAGTATGTGACCTATGGCTTTTACCTTTACATCGGTGCAAAAAAATTTTTACAGAGGCTTTTTATGGTACTTCGGCAGACGTTCTTTTTTTTGGTTGATTGGAAAATGCTTAAAGAAAAATAAAAATATTTTGAATAAGAACTATTTAGGTTATCACATAAGTAAAAAAATAATCAAAATCGGTCAAGCCCTACAGGAGAAGAATTAAGAACAATTTTAAGATAACCAAGCAGCGGGAATCGTTCAACAACGTTATTTTTTACAAGCAGTGAGCTTGATGGAATTTCACATGGACTTACATCTATTTCTTTATTATATTTAACTTCAAAATTTTAACTTATTTAGAGAATAAATGCATAAGCTATGATTTTTTTATGAAGTAATACGAAGAATCATTTAATATTAAGGTTACATATACTAAAACAAGCCGTATACATAGCAGTACCGAGCGCTGTCAACCGCACGCCACAGCGCCCTCTGCGGTTATTTCAATTCTGTGCGAGATTTATATTTTAGATATTATAATTACTTTACATTCATTTTATAACAAATATATATGTTTATCTATACTAATATTGAAAAGGGTAAAGTTTGTGAGTTTGTGACGCTGTAGGGGATAATCTCTGGATCTACTGAAACAATGTAGATGAAATTTGGTAAGAAGATAGTTTGATACCCAGGGAACGACATAGGATAGGTTTATTCTGGAAATCATTCCTAGGAGAGGTGAAAATGGGGATGAAAGTTTGTATGGAGAATCAAACCAGTTATTTAAATACATGTCTGTAATTTCGTAAAAGTTATGATTTTGGTCCATAATATAACACAAGAAAGTGTTTTTATTTTTTAGGTTGAATATGGCGTGAGTCAAATGGCAAGTAAAAGTTGAAAAGATGTAGAAAAGTGATATTAAAATGACAGAAATGGAGTGTATTATTCATTCATTATATTATATACGTATATGCTCCAAAACTATTTTTTTCTACGTCAGTTGAAAGTGACTTCAGTACTTTTAAAATCGTAAACAGTGAATACTTGTTGGAATTGTAATATTGTCTCAGATACTAATTTGGTAAACTTAAAATCAAAATTGACACGTTTGGCTCAGTTTGCAATGACCCTACTTGCTGTGCCAGAGGTCGCGGGTTCGAGTCTCGCTGGGAGCATTCATTTGTGTGATGAGCACCAATGTTTGTACTCCAGTCATGGGTGTTTATATTTATAATATGTATGTATTTCTTGTTATATATGTGTAGTGTATTAACTATCTGGTATCCATAACACAAGCTTCGTGCTTACCATGGAACTAGATGGTGCTGTGTGTTAATGTCCCAACATAAAAAAATGTATATTCCCTATAACATTTATGTATAGGGTGTAGTTTTGTCTTTATAAGATTCTAGTACATATTTTACTTTAATATAAAACATCTGGTTAAAAAAACTGCATGCTGTCTGAGTGTGTGATAAAATAAAAGCTGATTAAACATTCAAGACTTTTTAATTAAAGCTTCTACCCAAGAGTACTGACTTCACCTTAAACCATCTAACAAAGAAGGTAATTATTTGAATGTTAACATATTTAAAAATATTTTCTACCAGTGGAAATTTATTTTCGAAATTTATATTGGACCACTTGAGGTTATAATCTATCCAAAAAAAATGGAAAAAAAACTAATTTACACAAAAAACATACAGATGAATAAAATTTATTATTATATGTGAAGTCGGCCTACTATCGGCGGTATGCCTCATGAAGTCGGTCAAAAATAGGCGTTAATTTTCACCAATTTTACTTAGGACCTTTTAAAATCAAAATATACTTTATTCAAATAGACTTTTACAAGCTCTTTTGAATCGTCAATTTTACATTTTAAATTAAAATTAAATGTCGGTGTAATCAGTCCGTGAGGAAGCTACCACCGGCTCGGAATGAAGTTTTCTGTTGAGAAGAACCGGCGAGAAACTCAAAAGTTGCTCTTTCAAAATAATAATTGTGTACAATATTGTATAACAATAATTATCTATTTATCCTACGCGAGACCCAACCAGACATAAGTTCCACATTGAATATCTACGAAGTATTCCGTGACAGTATAATAAGCCTCAAATTTAATACACACTTTGGAGCAGAACTAAATTAAATAATAAATAATCTGTAATATTATTATATGTGGTTTTATTAGATTAGTTTACAATTTATGGCATTATTTCATTCAAGTTCTGAAATAATGAGGTTCAAACCTAACCTAGTATCAACCCCACTGTGCCCTAACTTGACTATCAGCACCACATGGAACGTGGCAATTAAAGCCATACTTTGATTAAAGTAAATGCAAACAATAATTTCACCAAAGTTATAGAAATTCCTAAACTTTAAAGGTATTCGATTAGTTTAACTAGTTTTAGATAGGAGTTTAGAAATGTAAATTTAGAGATATAATATTGAATTAGATTACAGAGTACTAAGAAAATTGTAAATAAAATATTTTTTGTATTAATGATTACGTTTCGTGTCTTCTTGTGTGTGTCACCTTTTTTTTTTAATATTTGTTTTTATTTTCAACTTAATGTTAAATTACATACATATTAATGTTGAAATATTGTATATTACAAGGTTTTATTTTATTTGCAATGTTTGTATGTAGATATGTTCAGGTGAAATCTTGCAACTGAATTTAAAAGCAGTTATCCTCAACCGATTGAGCTAAAGTTTTGCATGCACGTTTAATCTAGATGTCAATCATGGTGAACTAAGTGATTTTCTAAATCCAGCATGGCGTACTCCCAACGATGGCGGACTCCGAATTATGGCGGACTCCGAACGATGGCGGACTATGTTTTTTTATGCACCCCCATGGTATGGAAATCAAATGAATTACCTTATGAAAGAAAGTTTAAATTAAATCAAACTCATTTATTACATTACACAATTTATGTGATATAAAATACATACAAACTCCCCCCCCCCCCCCCCCCCCCCCCCCCTCTTTTCACCCCCTTATAGAATAAATTTCGAAAAATGATAAAACACGTATTTATTTCATTTTATTGAAGAGCATTCGTACCCAGTTTCAAGTAATCCTGATAATAAATATTTTTTTGGATTGTATTATAACGTGTTTTCCCGTGGGAATTAGATAATCTCCCGCGGTATCTCTATCATACATATCATATATCCTATGTCACTCTCCAGCCCTCCAAGTACTATCTCCACATAAAAAATCACGCCAATCTTTCACTTCGTTTCGACGTGAAAGAAAGACATACAAACAAACAAACACACTTTCACATTTATAATATTAGTATGGATTAATAACACTTTTCTGTATAATTTTTGTTCTACAATTTTCATTCCTTATAATATTTTTTTTAATTTTAGAATTTTAGAATTTTTAGAAAAATAAACTCGAGCATATATAGATAGCACTCTTATTTAGAGGCAGAAAATTTTCAAGCTAAGTAGAAGACAGTATCTTGTATGTTATAATATTGTTTCTAACATAGTTTTAAACTTGACTAACTTTAAGAAACTTTGATTTAAAATTAACTCAGGTTTAGTTGTTAAAGTATGGCTACTTCAAAAGGTAAATTTCCAACTACAAAATCATTATATTTAATTAAAAACTTACCTAAGCTATAATCAAGTAACAAACTTTCTAAAATAATTGGTACTCCAAGAAAAATCGTTGATCAAATCCATTGACTGTATTTCAATTTTCTTTTTCCTACAACAATATAATAGCAAATTTTATTAATTGAAGTTTTGCTCTTTTTGTTTGTTTTATATACATAAGTACTTTTGAATGTTATATTAGACTACTATTAGTAAATGCGAACGTTTGTACGTGTGTTACGGCTGGGCAGATTTGGAAGAAATTTTGTATAAAGATAAACAAAGTCCTGGAAAAATAGAACTATAGGCTACCTTTAGGCACCTATGGATACACTTCAGCGAAGCGAGAGTGAGGCGCTAGTATTATTAAGTGCCTTTTCCATACATCTACTTTCATAGTTTCTTATAGCCGTAAAGATAGCAAGTACAATAATTTAATACGAATTTCGTGTTAGAAAGGCCTTATCCTCCTTTTATAACCCTACCTAAGAATCGAACTCAGACCATTATTAGTAAATTTAAACTCAGTACTCATTTAAAATAATCGCTCTATATTCTGAACCGTAACTAACCTGTAGTTAATAAATTGAAAATTTAATATTTAAATATAAATTGCTATTAATGCATGTATTAATAGTTCCATTAATTCATTACTGCAGCCATTTCATGTACATACACGCGTAAGTGATGCTCATTATATTATATCCTATTTGAAAACGGATAGATCTATTTGCTTAACTTAACAAAGTACAAATCGAACTAGTCGAATGTTCTATACCATTACGTTGAACGCGAGTCCAGAATTTTTTCCTTAAATAGGGATTCTTCTGTAGAAGAATATTTCACAAACACAATATGTTATCGTGCTTTGAATGTGAATTAACTACTATTTGATAACGCAAATATTAGTACTATCTCTCTTTCTACATATTTTTGATTATTAATTTTTTTCTGTTGTATTCACATGTGGTGGACTATAAAGAAGTAGATTTGTTGAAGTATATAAACTTGTCAATAATACCAGTCCAAGCCAAAGTAGATAGTAGGGCCGCGAAATGCAATCTTACACACAATGCCTCAGAAACTTAATAGTTAACTTTAATATAATTTTAACAACCCACTGCTGGGCACGGGCCTCCCTTCAATACGATGGGGATCAGGCTATGTCCACCACGATGGCCAAGTGCGGATGGGCGGATTCCACATGACTTTTAAAAACTTGCTAAATTCTCTCAGACACGCAGGTTTCCTCACTATGTTTCTTTCACCATAAGCCAAGTGATAATCATATTGGAAATGATTCTCACATGAAAATATCAGAGGTGCGAGACTCGGGATTTGAATCCGCTTCACTCGGTTTTCCAAGTGAGCGCGCACTGGGCTATCATATATATATATATATATATATATATTATATATATATATATATATATATATATATATATATATATAGTACTTAAAGCATGAAGACATCTCTAGTTTTTATGCATCATAAATCGTGACTCGTATTTTTATTTAACATCATAAATTTTGCGATTCCTTACTTCAAGTCGTGTGCCTGTAAGGTCAGTGAGCGGTAGAGCTTTACCGCAGTGTTATTACCGTAATCTTTCTATTAAAGTATGTTTGCATTGTATCTGTATAGTTTATGAGTCACTTGTAATGCGGCCGTATTTTATTTATGACTAACGACTCACCCTCGCTTCGCTCGGGTTTGTCGTCGTCGCGTCGAGACAATATATATCGTCGAACCCGTCCCTCCGTCTTAAACTATCTTCTTACCAAATTTCATCTAAATTGGTTTAGTAGATCCAGATATTACCCCATACAACCTCACAAACTCACATACTTTACCTATTTATAATATTATTATAGACTAGCGACTTACCCTCACTCCACTCGGGTACATCCTTAGTGTGTATGGTATTTAAAAAAAATATTTACAGGTACCACCATTGTTTGGCTTATTACTAACAGTAGTCTATGTATTATTCCAGGTCATAGAATGTACCTTGTCGTGGTGGGGAGGATAAGTGTGTATTCATTATACATACATATTATCAATATAAACACTCATGACTGAAGTACAAACATTCGTGCTCATCACACAAATAAATGTCCCCAGCGGGACTCGAACCCGCGACCGCTGGCGCAGTAAGTAGTAACTACAAACTGAGCCAAACGTGTCGTCAACATTTTCATATTTATAATAACAAAAAAATCCCTATTTAATAAACCACAATCAAACTATCTTATTTTTATATAATATTCCCCGATAAAAACATCGGTTAAGGCACAACTATGGAAACAGACTCTCTCAGTAATTTTAACTACAATGAATATTTCAAACACTCAAGGTCGGTCAGCTGCATTTAAATGCATAGCAAGCCATTAGAATGTCCCAATAACTTCGGTACAGCAATTTTTTAAACGTTCAAAGTTCATGAATTGATTTGACACATCGTGTTAGATTGGCCTTAAAATTAAATGGAACTTCTTTTAAAATTCCAAGCCATAAGCAAATGGGGTGGGTTGTTTTTATGTTACCGACCTCTTTCGTTGTACTGAATCTTTAATGATAATTTTGGTTACTATAGTGCTTTTTTATGGTGCTGCTCTTTTGTAAGGAATATATAGAGAAAATTAAAATAAATTGCATTTTTTTTTGTTATAACTGTAGCACAATGTTATTTTCGCTGACATAGATTGTAGTTGGTAAGTCTGATGTTGATTGATTTGTTTCGGGGATACATAATATTTAAAATACACGTTTGGCTCAGTTTATAGTGATCCTACTCGCTGTGCCAGCAGTCGCGGGTTCGAGTCCCGCTGGGGCCATTCATTTGCGTGATGAGCACGAATGTTTGTACTCCAGTCATGTGTGTTTATATTTATAACTAGCAGAATCTACAAAAAGTCTCTAAAAAGGTAGTTTCGTACACACTTTCATCCCCTATTTTACCCCCTTATATATACCAAGTTTCAAGTAATTCTGATAATAAATATTTTTTGGAATGTATTATAACGTGTTTTTTCTGTGGGAATTAAGTAAGAGATAAAAAGTAACCTATGCCACTCTCCAGCCCTCCAACTATGTCCACACAAAAAATCACGCCAATGCGTTACTCCGTTTCGACGTGAAAGAAGGACAAACAAACAAACACACTTTCACATTTATAATATTGGTATGTATATATGTATATGTATTTAAAAGTTATATAATTATGTGTAGTGTATCAACTATCTGGTATCCATAACACGAGCCTCGTAGCTTACCATGGAACTAGATGGTGCTCTGTGTTAATGTCCCAACTATTTTTTTTTATGTTTTATTTAAAAATATGGATACATTCTCACTATCAGTAAGAGTCAGGTTCATGTCGAACTAATGTTTCTTCTTTAAAATTCGTTTATCAGACCGACATCGGACTATCGGCACTACAGTGTGGATTAGCCCTAAACAGGTTGTTTGTAATTATAATTATTCCTTAATTATTAAAGAATAACTATAGATAATATCAAGTGCAGTCTAAATGTACACTAAGTTAAATTTTCGAGCGCCAAAAGTTATGTACAAAGGGAACTTCAAGTTCTTCATTTGAGGTTGCGAAATTAAGTTGAATAACACTGCTTTAGGGCGTTGTCGTTTATTGTCTACGAGTACTAATTGAGTTAAAAAGTATGTAGATATTTTGAACTAATATTCGCCATGGTAGTATGCATAAATGCATTTCCCAAATTGTTAAAAAATGGTGGAAATTCAATCTTAAACATTATTGAGAAGTAAACTTTTTTTGATAACGCTTAAGCTCGTAGAAAGCTATACTAAGCATCATTGCTTAATAATAAACAGTGAAGATATTGCGTTCTCTTGTTAAGTCGGTTAAATAAATATATAATAATATATATATGTATGCATGTATGTACATAAATCATATAAATTTGTTTGCAAAACAAAACTAATTTTAAAATTGATTTGTTACTACATAACATAATGTAGAGTTGTACTCAATACTAGCGACTCAGCCTCCTTTTGCTGGGGTACGTTAACCTAGTGAAAAACAAAAACAGATCTATTCCACGGGAAACGTATGTTTTTACGGGATAGAAGTAATCTAAGTATGTACTTTTCCAGATACAATCTATCTCTGTGCCAAATTTCATCCAAATACGTTCAGCCGTTTTGGCGTGCTTGAGTAACAAACATCTTATTGGTTTTCAGTTTTAGGATATTATAAGTACTGCGAAGCCGTATAACTAAGAACTGTGTCGAACTTTATAAAATAACGCAAAATCTTAGAAAAAATTTCAAGCAAAGTTTAAATAAGCTATTATGATGAATATTTTCAGGGTTTACATTTGTTGTGGCTTCTCTGGACATGTCCTTGTAGGTTTTGTAAAACTTTTGTTTCAAATTTTATATAAGTAAAAGTTATGTTGAAATTTATAATGAAAACGTTTTGTTAAAAAAATGTTTTTTTTTTAAAAGTTTCCTTGAAATTGTGTTGCACTTCTATACTATTTTTTACTAAATTTTGACGACACATTTGGTTCAGATTGTAGCGAGTGCTTGCTGTGTTAACGGTCGCGGGTTCGAGTCCCGCTGGGGGGCATTCATTTGTGTGATGTGAGACGATACTTTGAAACGTAATTTACTGAAACAAATAAAAAATTCTAAAAGTTTCAATAGCTTTAAGTCTACATATATAAGTCTACATATATATTCTTTCTAATATTCTGAGTTCTACTCATCAACTTTTGTAAAAGACACGTTCACGGAGAAATAAAGTTTTTAAACTGAAGAATGTTGTATTTACTTTGAGTGTATAAATAAAAACCAAATAAAACCACGCCGGAGAATTCGTCTACCATATGTTTGAAAAAAAAATTGAGTATCTAAAATTAGCCAACTATCACGATTCTGCTATTTGTAGATCGTCTCTTTTATCACTTATCCCAAGGGGTTTACTTTATAAACCGAGATTAAAAGTAGCTTCAACCTTCCAACCAACCAACAAAATTTGTATGTGTGTATGTTTTTTATTACTCCTTCACACTAAAACTGCTGAATGAATTTGGATAAAATTTAGTACGCACATACATTACGAGTAGAGCAAGACATAGGCTACTTTTAGGCACCTAGGGATAACGATGGTCGCTGGTTTATAATATAAGGATATGAAAAGAAATGACATAAATTATATTCAAATAGACTTATTATAAGCACTTTTGAATCGACTATTTAATTTAGGCGTCAATGTAGTCAGTCCGTGAGGAAGTTACCATCTCGGTAAGCAGTTCTGCTGAGAAGAGCCGGCAAGAATATGGCCACCCTGTTAATTCATATGATGTTTATTAAACAAGTTACAAGCTCAGTCTATAATACAGCCGTGAAAGCTTTTAACTTATGTAAGTACTGTAAAAGTTTATAAGTGTAAAGGTTTTCATGTTTGTAATACCGAATGTATGAGTAAAGTAAGCCTCGTAAGCGGAAATAATTCTTAATGAAGATACGAGTAAGTTATAATGGCAGTTTTTCTTTTTTAACGTTGGGAAATGCATTTACGCATGACGTGTGGGACTCACCGGCAAAGCCAGTACTACCCACTAAAACTCAACATAACCTTCCCCCGTCTTAATGGAGCGTCACAGGATCGCTTACGCATTCAACTACAACGCCCCGACGGCATGTCTGCCGAAGCAGACCACAACAACCATGGAGTTGCTCCAAGATCCACTCTGCTATCAGAGAAGTACCAGGAGCAACCCGCATGGTACACCGCCCCCCCCCCCCCCAGTTGTCCACCTCCTTGTGCGTTTCTTGGCTTCGCGTCTGGCTGTATTGCCGGGCACTACTGAGCCCCCCCACCACGACAAGGCGAACGCACGTTGGGGGGTGGAAGTTATAATGGCAGTGCTAGCTCTGTGGTAACGCACTTGCTTGGAAAACCAGTAAAGCGGGTTCAAGTCCCGGATATCGCATCTCTGATATTTTCAAGTGCGAATCATTTACTAATATGATTACCATTTGTCTTACAGTTAAGGAAAACATCGTGAGTAAACCTGCAAGTCTGAGAGAACCTTGTTAGTTATCAAAAGATATGTGATGTCCACCAAACCGCACTTGGCCAGCGTGGTGGACTATGGTCTTATCCCCCTCAGGTGCCCAGCAGAGGGACGTTAAAAAAAGAGCTAAATGCACAAGTTATAATGGAAGCTCTATTTTGAGGTATTACATGAAGATTTCTCTATAAAGAGTATTATTATGTACCTTTAAGGAAATGAAATGAAATATTCTTTATTGCACACCATTATTTTACATTATATAGTTGAAACAGATTAAAGAGAAATAGTACAATAAGCGGCCTTATCGCTAGAGAGCGATCTATTCTAGGCAACCTTTGGGTAGAGAGAAAGAAGAGAGAAGAAAGGGGTGTAAACAATCTCAAAGAGAGATAGAATGAATAAATACATAAACAAACAGATGTATACATACATACATACATACATACATACATACATACATACATACATATATACATACATATATACATACATACATACATACATATATACATACACACATATAAACATTATACATATAAAATAAAATATGACACCATTTAGCACTTATAAGTTAGGACCTTTTTTCCTTTTTTCATAGTTATGATACTTTTGTTTAATTTTATATAAGTACAATGTACATACGTTCTAAAAATCGCCGATTTAAAAAAAATCGATCGTTGATCGATATATCGTTTAAAAAAGACGTATTGATGAGATTTTGGTTTATTTTTGTTATGCAAATTATGTTAGTTGACAGTTCTAAAGCACTTTACTTCGTCGTCGAAACTGAAACAGTAATCTCTTCGGCTTTATTTAAAATAGAACTCATGGCCTCCATTATTTCACGTTAGATGGGAGTCTCATAGATAACATGGTATTCAGTTATATTCATCCAGATTAACACAATGGTCGTTATAAATATTTGCCGCTTATAGAGTTATATAGTAAATTAAAAAAATGCGTTGAGCGGGAGTCGAATCGGTGAACGTATCTTTAGAGATAATCATGTTCACTACGTGTTTGTTTTTAATATACCTATGAAAGTATAAAAATCTGAACTATTTTTGAAACTAATATTTTAAATTAAATTTTATTAAACCTCCTTCTTATTTTGTCAATATAACGTTTTATTTAGTTACTAGCATTACCCGCGGCTCAGCCCGCGTTCAGATGACCAAAAACCATATTCTATGTTTTACATAGTAGTATACTCTTACATTGCAGTTTTTGTATTTTTTCTCAGAAATGAGACATTTTCCCGCAGTAAAAAGTATCCTATATGCTGATTGTTGACCCAGATAAACAGCTATCGTCATACCAAATTTCATCAAAATTCCGCCAGTGGTTTTTCTGTGATGCGGTAACAGACAGACAGACAGACAAAAATTCTAAAAACTATAGATTCGACCTTTGTATCGATAATAATGTTTATTTCGATACGATTTTCCAAAAAATATTTAATGTACAGATTCGGCTTAGTTACAATTTTATTATATGCACCTATAGATTTTATTCATAAAATCTGTCAAACTCTACTAATTCTAACAATTGTTTAAATGTTAATGAGACAACGACATAAGTCCGTATTGTATACAACAAAATTTGGCGCTTCAAAAGGGAAAACCGATGTTAAATCTAAATAGCTATGCGTTAGAAAGAGACAGATATAGATTTTCTTTTGCGTTTTCCGCTTCAAGCGCTAAACGGCTTTCTGTAGAGCGTTAGGTTAACATCGCTCACAATTCAGTATTGGCCGCGCCACCGAAGCGAGTATTCCATGCTCTCGCATATAAATAGAAAAATAACATAAAAATACGCAAAACATTGTAAAATTACAACATTTTCTTCATATTATTTGGTTAAAAACATATAAAATATCCCATAACAGACGCGTGAATCGCGAAAAAAGTCTGTAACGCTTTATTTTCCTTTTATTTTGGTTTTTTAATTTCGCCGGGAAAATGCCGGTGTGCAAAATTGGTGGTAATATGCAATAACAGTGCTCTCTATCCTTTGTTAGGTGACAGTTAAGGCACTTGCCTTTAAACGTTTGTTTTTTTTTTGTTTTGTTTTTTTTTTCTGAGGTGTGGTTTATCAACACGTGTACTATTGATCGATAGCCGGCGTCAATTGAAGGTGAGTTTTTATGTACTACTAAGTATTGCATGCGGTTTTTCTTGTATATGTGTATGTATATCTATATAGTGTTTCGTATAAAATATGAACACTTTAAGAAGAAATGTATATATAAATCGAGCTAATTTTCTAATTCTGCTAATTGAAATAAAACTTAGCTATGTTATTAGTCTAGATTACTGTCTGTACTATAAAAAAGTTTGATTGGAATCGGTTCAGCCGTTTCTGTAATATATACATAAAATATCTAACAGCTGTTTCATCTACTTTTATTATCCTTCAAACACTTACTAAACTAATTTTTTTAAAGAATCAATGAATAACATTGATCTCAATACAATTTCATTATAAAAACAAATAACAAAACAACTATAATAGTATATTTGACGGGAAAAAGCGATAAGTATTTCCGTATGTCGATAATCAGCTGTCGTGACGTAATGCCTTGTTTATTAGTACGTTGCCACGCGCTCCGGTAACTGCCATACGATAGCTTTTATGATTATTAAGGTTTCTTTGAAATAATAACGCGGGAAATGTGACGCGAAGTGATAAAGGCATAGGAGATAAAGGTATACGAGTTAAGTAGGAAACAGAAATCGATTTTACTTATATTAAAAATCGTTGGACTGTCTGGTGGTTAGGTAAATTAAACTGTGATGAATGAATATAGTAAATTCTATTCAGATATGTTTTCTTAGCAATAATGATTATGGTCGAGTTTCAACAACTAGCTGGAAACTAGTGTGTGTGTATATATATATATATATATATATATATATTATATATATATATATATATATATATATATATATATATATATATATAGGTATATTATATTAAGAAAATTTTAGGTTTTTGTTGAGATTTCGGATAATACACACTATATCATATAGAATATGTATTCAGCCATTTTTAACCTCCCATTGCTGGACACGGGCCTTCCCTCAATATGAGGAGGATCAGGCCATAGTCCACCACGCTGGACGAGTGCAAGTTGGCGGACTTCACATGTCCTTTGAAAACTTGCTAGGTTCTCTCAGACATGCAGGCTTCTTCACGATGTTTTCCTTCATCGTAAGACAAAAGATAATCATGTTGAAATGATTCGCACAAGGAAATATCAGAAGTGAATTTGAAACTTGGTGCTTCACTTGGTTTCTCAAACGACCGCGTTACCACTGGGATACTACTGCCACCGTATATAACTACACATGTAACGTGGACTGTCAAGTGACAAGTCACAATTGCGTCGTCTTAGCTATTTAATTTAGGATATATTTTTATCATTTCTTTCAAATAATAATATTAATTTATAAGAAGTATCTTACCACTTGCATTCTTTCCACGAAGGTCCAAGGAAGTCGACGAAGCCTTTTTGTATTTAATATTAAGCAGAACAATTCATTTATTAATTTTTTAGTGTTATTTAGACCAATTTTAAAAAGGAGGTATTTAACTTTAATTTTTGCTATATATGAATCATTTTCTTATAGTTAATAGATTATTTTTCAAAGGTACCAAATGTGCGAATGTCAAAAAAAATCATGCCAATACATTTGTAGTTTTTCTGTTATTTATATACTAGCGTTTTCCTGCGGCTCCGCTCGCATAGTCCATTAATCACCAACATATCATATACTAAAACCTTTTCCGAAATACGCTGCTTCTTATGGTACGAGTATTATTCCGATCGGTTCAGTAGTTATCGCAGTATAACCAAATAAAAAAATCGGCTCTCCATTTATTAGTATAGAGTAACAAGGTCAGTGCTCATTAATAGTATTATTACGATCGATTGCAGATTACAGATGTAATGTTGAGTTCAAGGGCATTCTGGTAAAAACAACTTAATCGGATTAGAGTCAAGAATAAACATATTTAGCTACTAACATCCTAAGTCATGTCAAGTAAGTTATTTTTTTCTAAAAGATTTTACGTAAAATTAGGTGAAAATAAATGGTGTGGTGTGCTTTGGCAGAGGCGTCAGGGCTACGTGGTTGGTTGGTTGGTTGGTATTAAGATGAGGGAGGTTCCGTTGGGTTTTAGTGGGTAATACTGGCTTCCCCCCCATTGTGCGTTCACCTTGTCGTGGTGGGGGGGCTCAGTAGTGCCCGGCAATACAGCCGGACGCGAAGCCAAGAAACGGACAGGGAGGTGGCCCACTTCGGTGGGCGGTGGGAGGTGGCCCTCTTCGGAGGGCGGTGTACCATGCGGGTTGCTCCTGGTACTTCTCTGATAGCAGAGTGGACTTTTGAGCAACCCCATAGTCGTTGTGGTCTGCCTCGGCAGACCTGCCGTCGGGGCGTCGTAGTTGAATGCGTAAGCGATCCTGCGACGCCCCATTAAGACGGCGGAAGGTTTTATTGGGTAGTACTGGCTTTGCCGGTAAGTCCCATACCTCGTGCGTAAATGCATTTCCCAAGTTTAAAAAAATAGGGTAATACTGGCTTTCCTAGGCGGTGAGTCTCATATAAGCACCTGTATGTATGCAGGTAGTATGCATAAATACATTTCCCAATGTTAAAAAAGTAAGTAGTTGTTCAGGTATTGATTAAACTTATCGTTACAGTGTTTTAATGCAGCAATAAAGCATGGGCTATTTCATAGGCTGAAGAGTGACAGTATTTCAGGCGCATTATGTCACCTACAAGGAACATTGTATTGCATATGTATTGAGATAGTTTTTACTTTACATATAATAAAATTCTAACTAAGTCGAATCTGTACATTATTTTTTTTTAAATCTTATTGAAATGGTCAATATCTTCGATATAAAGGCCGAATTTATAGTTTTCAGAATTTTTGTCTGCCTGTCTGTCCACCTGTCGGGGAACACGCGAAAACCACTGGACAGATTTTGATGAAATTTGGTATGACGATAGCTGGTTGGTTATCCGGGACAACATATAGGACCGAACCCGAGCGGAGTGAGGGTGTATTGCTAGTATGGAAAATAATTTTTACAATGTTTTTGGTAAAAATGTTGTTCGTTGCAGATATTGCTAAATGGTTTTCGTGGAAAATAGAAATTAAAATTGTGTAAATTTTGATGTAAGAGAGTAATGGTAGGTAAATTTAATTTTATTATTTTTTCTTTATGTGAACTTCAAGCTAAGTAGTTGAGGGCGTAAATCTCAGTACAGACGTTTATTGACATCAATTTAAATATTAGAAAAAGGCAAACAACTAAATCTTGCGAGGACCAGATTTATGCTTCTAAGCCTCATCCGACGCGAAGTTGACATTGTAACCAAATTATTGCTATTTCGATGTCTTTCACCCTTTGGAAAGGCCTAGGGTTGTTTATAATAGAATGTGAATCTTCCACATCAGGGGACTTAGACAAAATGACAATAATATAGTGCTACAGTCGCTATTGCTAAAACTAAATAATATAGTGAAATTACAACTCCAAACATTTATGACTCTATTATCTCACCTTTTCTATTATATATTTGACGACACGTTTGGCTCAGTTTGTAGTAACCCTACTTGCTGTGACAGCTTTCGCGGGTGCGAGTCCCGTTGGGGGGCATTCATTTGTGTGATGAGCACGAATGTTTGTACTCAGTCATGGCTGCTTATATTTATAAAATGTATGTATTTAAAAGTTATAAGTATTTGTGTAGTGTATCAACTATCTGGTATCCATAACACGAGCCTCGTAGCTTACGTTGGAACTAGATGGTGCTGTGTGTTATTGTCCCAACATATTTATATATATATATATAGGTGTGATGAGTTTTATATCCTTTACTTGAGAAATGATTGATTCCCCATATAAACTTCCACCCCCCTTTTCACCCCTGGAGCGATGATTTTCGGGATAAAAACTATCCTATGTCCTTCCCAGGGTCTCAAACTATCCTTATACCAATTTTCATCTAAATTGGTTCAGCGGATAAACAGAGTTACTTTCACATTTCTAATATTAATAGGATATGTTTTTCAGGTTTTCATTATAAGGCAGAAAGGTACTCATGGCGTACTATTTATAAATTCGGTTTGAAATGTAACTTATATTTTAATCATAATGCAAACAGACTTACAGACAGACAGAAAGTAGAGCAGACAAAAATTGTAGATCTCTCTACAATTACTATTAAAACCTCAAGATACTTTTTGTACAATATTTTAAATTATTATTATTATAATGGTAACTCTGATTTTATTTTATTATCCTCAATTACACCGAAAGTTTTACTTTCATTAGGCGATAAGCTCGAACCAGTTTGATCTTTAGGTACCTACTGTGTTTTATCTTTGATACTTTATCAAAACTTAAGGAATTAAATCATGCCAGAAAAGATAAAATTTTAGTAAAGACTAGCGACTCGCTCCTTTCGGATTCGTCTCTAGTTACATATGTTGAGATATAGATTTCTCAGAGATGAGATAATTTCTCGCAGTAAAAAGTATCCTATATGTTGACCCGGATTGAACCAGTTATCATCATACCAAATTTCATCAAAATCTGTCCAGTTGTATTCTCGTGATGCGATCCTAGACGGACTCAAATTCTAAAAACTATAGGTTCGGCCTCTGTATCGATAATAATGACTATTTCAAAAAAATGTACAGATTTGACTGAGTTAGAATTTTATTATACGAGTATGTATAGAGGGTGCAAATTTTTCGATTTTACCTTTTCATTATTATTTCCTGAGCAGATTTTAATAGAATTTGTCAAGAAAATACTCATACATTGTATTATCGGGACGGACTTAGATTATTTATATCTGTCCCACTTACAATGCAAGCAAAGCGTAGACCAAACTTTATATTAAATAAAACAAACAATACTAAAGGTTGTTATTATAATAACTTAAGTACAGTAACTCTTAAATTCTAATTTAAAAACACCTGTTCCTTAAAGAATTTTCTGAGCTAGATTTAAAGTTCAAACGATCTGAGCTTGTTTCGAGTTTACTTATCTTTAAAAAATAACTAGAATTCTTTGTAAGTGAAACGTAATTATATTTCTTTCTGCATTTCATATTAACTTTCAACCCAGTATAAAGGTGCTTTGTTTATATTTAAAAAAAAGGTAGCTTATTGAATAACATAATATTATTGTTTTTTTTTTACAAAAACTTTAATTCAGGGAAATACCTATGTATATATTGCAGTTAAAACCCGTTTTTAGTTAAAACGCTTTTTCTCTTGTTAAAACTGTTTTTTTCTAAATACATGCAATATTCTTTCAAAAAAAAAAACAAAAAAACTTAAATAAATACAAAAAATAAATCATACCTTCGTATCCAACCGGGATTCGAACCCGTATACCTATGATTGTCAATTTTGCGTTATTTAAAAAAAACTTGAATAAATATAAAAAAATTTAAAAGTAAAAACTTTGTATGCTACCGAGATTCGAACCTGGACACCTGCGATTGTTGATCTTGCACCTTGACCGCTTGACCACGATACTTATGCTCGAGCGTGCGAAATTATCGATCACATTTTGCGTGAAATAATGCAAAAAAAAACCGTACGAAAACTCGAAAGACGAGTTTCCCCAAACATAAGACTAATCTAGATCGAATTTTCGCCTCCGAAAACCCCCACACACCAAATTACAGCGAAATCGTTAGAGCCGTTTCCGAGATCGCCGGTATAAATAAATATACAAGAATTGCTCGTTTAAATATATTAGATTATTACTTAGATATTTATCGTATAAGTATACAGCAATAAATTCAAGATGACATCAGACGTACATGCCATTTAAAAATAATTGGCTATAATATGTACATATTAGAAAATTAATTATTTTCTTCTATACAAAATTGCGCAGATTCAATACTTCTCTAAATATAACGTTACGCAAGATGAAAACAAGTAACGATTACATGTTACTTTCTAGCTCGTGCGAACTCGAATACGGCATTCGGTGATTTGGTGAAATGAGTATTGCTTAGGTTTTATGTGAAAAACAAAATTAAGGTTCTTATTTTTATGTAAAAATAAATTCTTATTGTTTTCTACACCGACAGTATATTATAGGCTACAAAGATCTAGACCTGACTATATAGATAGATAGATAGATAGATACTGGCATGTGTGGGTGTTTTCTTATGGATCACTCGTTTTGGCCTACAGATCCGCTCGCACTTTAAGCTGAAAATAGCCTATATCCTAAGAATAATGCAACAGCTTATATATAAAAATTTAGAAAATCGTTTATATGATTTTAAAGTTTTTCCTACAATTAATGAACAAAACTATAATTTTTTATCTCAGTTAAATAGTTGACGGTTCTAAATATTGTGTACTTAGGAATGTACAAAAAGCACTGTGTACAGATATCAAAATTGTTTTTTTTGTATAGCTTCTACAGATACTTTTCAAAACAAAACTTGAACCCGAGGAGTCTCTAGTAAATATAAAAAATACTCGGTAACTACTTGAAGTTGGGAAGATGGCGGGGTTTCCCCCGTACCCTGGAGAGCATGTAAAGTCAATCCCGCGTCTGATCTATCATCGGTCTGGATTATAACCCCACCGGAGTAAGAGAGTGACAGGAATAGTGAGTACACTTGTGTCTTCACACGTACTTATGCACTTAAGTGTCTATTCTAATGGCTAATCTCAGTGAGATTGGCCGCCGGCCGGAATCGGTCAGAGGGCAAGATATTAGGTATATGACGATCAAATAAAAGCAGCCTAGATATGTTAATTTTGGTAATAAGCGAATTTTGCTTCAATCCGTTTCACTTTTAAGCACGAAGAGGACATAATTACAAACTTTCGTATTTAAATCTATACTGATATTATAAAGAGGTAAAGTTTGTGAGTTTGTGAGAGTGTGAGTTAGTGACGTTGTATGGGGTAATCTCTGGATCTATAGAACCGATTTAGATGAATTTTGGTAAGAAAATAGTTTGACAACCTGGGAAGGATATAGGATACTTTTTATCCCGGAAACCATTCCTTAACAACTTAACTATCCACAAAATAGATACAATAGTTAAACAATCGAAATGTTCATATATGACTCATGGGGCAGGAAAATGGTTAAGTGGGTGAAAATTGGGATGAATGTTTGTATTGGGAAGCAAGCTAGGGATGAACCCGAACGAAGCAAGGGTAGTCGCTAATTATTAATAAGATTGAATAGTCATTCTGTTCAACTTCCGCATCATATCATTATCACTAAAGTAGCATAAGCATGCAAAATTCCAGCTCGATTGGATGTAAGCAGGTGCTTATAAATTAGGTTTGAAACATTGACCTGAAGTGACATATACGAATGAAGCAAAAATAATTTTTGCTTTATATATTAGTATTTTAGCCTTATATAGTAATAAGCAGTATTACGAAGCACTGGCTATTGAGTAAAACGTCCTTTACCTACAAGTAATAAGTAAAGGATATCGCAAATATAATAGACTTTTTAATTTTAAACTACATCAAAAGTGGTAAGCGATTGCATAACATCAATTAAAACGAGGCTTACATCAGCCAGTCCATTACATTAGCCTAAGTTATTCCCTTTTACGTATGGTCATGCAGCAATCTGCGTGATATTCACGTTTTATACTATAAAATATCCATCATATAAGATAGGTTATTTGTAAATCATGAATGTGATTTTGTATGTGTGTATGTTTGTTTTCTTTCTTGTTTGCTTTACGCTGAAACGACTGGACAGATTTGGATGGATAACAAAAAATAGATTAAATTAAGATATATACATATACCTACAAAAAAAATAGATAAAGATAAATTGTTAGTGGGTATCGGAGGTTAGAGATGTATCCAAACAAAGCTTGTAAATAGCTATTATTCTATATTTTTATACTTATAAAAAAAAATATCCATATTAATATTATAAATGTGAAAGTGTGTTTGTTTGTCCTTCTTTCACATCAAAACTAAGTGACGGTGTGGCGTGATTTTTTGTGTGGAGATAGTTGGAGGGCCGGAGAGTGACATAGGCTATTTTTTACCGCGGGATATTATCTATTTCCCACAGGAAAACACGTTATAATACAATCCAAAAAAATATTTATGATCAGAATTACTTGAAACTTGGTTTTAATGCTCTTCAATAAAATTAAATAAAAAGGTGTTTTAGCATTTTTTGAAATTCATCCTATATGGGGGTAAAATAGGGGATGAAAGTTTGTATGAAACTACCCGTTCAGAGATTTTTATGTAGTTTTAGCGCAAGCGAACCCACGGGTACTGCTAGTAAATTATATAAAAAAGTAAATATGTGCTTAAACGGTTATTTGCATCATCAAACCCCGTAGTGAATAAAAAGATAAAATAATTCAATTTTTGTATTCGCTAATCCAGAGCATTACTGATTGAACTTAACTGTCATTGGGGGATAAAAGATTTGGGCAAGAAAATTATATTATACTCCTTTGTGTCATGAGGAAGAAACACTTTTCTGGAGGATAAATGATAAAAAATTAAATTTCAATTGGACCATCACAGTCGGATTTCGTAAATTTTTAATCTGGTATATAAATGAATATGAAAGGCAGTGAGCCTAGTGGCGACAGACTCGCTTGGGAAATCAAATGAAGCGGGTTCAACTCCCGGGTGTCTCTCTCCGCAATCCGGGTCTCTCCGGATCTCGGATATTGTCATGTGCGAATCATTTTCTGTCAGCAATCCTCATGACTTCTTTTTTTTTAAATATTATTTCGTTTCAACCATTTTTAAACAAAAAATATTACAATTGATAAGAGATACGATGTTGGAAACCAGTGTCAATATAACACGATTGGTCAAACCGCCGTCTATTTAATTATAAGGAAATTGAAGATGGTAATAGATCGATGGCCTCAATTGAGTTTAATCCATCTGCAGAACTACATCAAGATGTCAAGACGTTATCACTTGACATATCCGGATGCCATTTACCTAACATACATACATACATGTACACATCCGTAGTATGTAATTAGTATACAATACTCCTGATGAAAATGGTATACTGTATTTAATATACGAAGGGCATAATTTCCAAAAATATTCTTACACCAGCATTTCCCGCGGCTCCGCCCGCGTTCAGATGACCAAAAACCAAATTCTTAGGTTTTACAGATTAGTATACTCTTACATTGCATTTTTTGCATTCTTTTTCAGAAATGAGATATTTTCCCGTGGTAAAAAGTATATTATATGTTGACCTGAATACTCTGCTATGACCATACCAAATTTCATCAAAATCCCTCTAGTGGTTTTTCTGTGATGCGGTAACAGACAGACAGGCAGAAAAAAATTCTAAAAACTATAGAGTCAGCCTCTGTATTGATAATAAAGTTTATTTCAATAAGATTTTCCAAAAAATATCTAATGTACAGATTCGGTTTAGTTACAATTTTATTATATGTATAGATTAAACAACTTTTTTGGTTCTAGCAAATACGGCTGCATATTTTGAGGTACTGGGTACTGAGGTTCGAGTTCCAGGTATATTTCCAGGTATATTTATTGGATTGTTGTGTAAAGAAACTATCAGAAGCAACCCTGAGTTGAAAATTTGATTGTTACACTGTGGTTACGTTAGTCATGTCGAATTGTGAACTTGACAAACTTTGAGAGTTAAAAAAGAACACTGAACATTGAGTGAAATGCATATTTTATTTCAGTATACACTTGTTACATCGTACCAAAGTAATAGATAAGTAATTATTTAACTTTAAGCATAAACGTATAAGATTTGATGACGTTATATATGGCATCATTATTTATATTAGTACATATGGCTAACAATTTGAGTTCATGTCGTAAGAAACTTACAGTGAGGGCGGATCGCTAGTATAATAATATGAAAATTAATTTGTTTTCTTCTCGAAAGGATATTCATAATATATTATTTTAATTATTGTTTTATAAGATGTAACGCATATGGTTTAGAAATCAAGTGAAGCGGGTTCAAACCCCGGGTCTTGCGCCTCTATTATTCTCATGTGACACTTGTTTTACGGTGAAGGAATATTATGAAGAAATAACAATCTCGCGACTTAAAAAGGGCTGAATAAATACTTAAATGTATACAAATTTTAAATAAAGGGCACAAACACTGTAGCTTCTAGGGTATAGATAAGTTAGGGTCTCTATAGGGCTTACCCCTAACTTATCTAAGTTACGCTCTAAACTCTAAATAAAAAAGGGTACCTAAGTCACGAAATCAATGCAACCAACCTATAATGTTGTTACACAAGATTTTCTACACAGCGATTGTTTGTCAGCCTTGCCTTTTCCGTTGTTGATCATCTAACTCCGGAACCTCTCACTAACCTTTGCTTTTGCAACTATTGTTAGAGTTGGCCTACTTCAAACATGAATGACTCATAAGTATTCTATATGTATACCTATATATAAGGTGCGAGGTATTTCTATACATATAATAAAATTCTGAGTCGAATCTGTGGGTACATTAAATATTTTTCGAAAAATCTTATTGAAGTAGTCATTATTATCGATACAGAGGTCGAATATATAGTTTTTAGAATTTTTGTCTGTCTGTCTGTTTGTCTACTACCATTGGACCACTAGATATATTTGGATAAAATTAATTGTAATTTGTCTAAATATAGGATACTTTTTACTGCGGGAACATATGCCATTTCTGATAAATCTATACTAAACTTTAAAACGTTTCACTTTAAAAAATCTGAAAAGATGTTATTTATCTACATATGTACATAAATCTTAGAAATAAAGTCTTGTTTTTTAAAATAGAGGAAAAAACTCTACTGTTAAGTACAACAAGTATTGATCGTTTGCAGAAATAAACACTAGGTGACGATATCCCCCAAATAAATTATGACCGTGCTAAAAAATTAGCAATTAGACTATTTGTTAAAAAAACAATGGTTTTTCTAAAAACTCTAAATATCTCTCTAACTTTACTTGGTTGCTTTTTATCGAATATATATGTATTATGTACATATACAGGCACAAATTTTTATTTTTATCTTGAACGCTGTTATGTTTTACTTTGCGTTAATGGTTTCTCTTTTGAGATGAGATTGTCTTCCGTAATATTAATTTCAGTGGGTGTCTGTCATAGCCGCAATTAATAGAAAAAGCTTCTGTCAATCCATCTTCACTTTCAATAGTACTAAAATTAATACTGGCATTTAAGATTAAACCTGGAGATATTTTTTATATTACGATATTATATATAACTAGCATTGCCCGCGGCTCCGCCCGCGTTCAGATGACCAAAAACCTAATTCTTAGGTTTTACATAATAGTATACTCTTACAATGCAGTTTTTGTGTTTTTGTATTTTTTCTCAGAAATGAGATATAGGTATTCCCTCAGTAAAAAGTAGCCTATATGTTGACCCGGATAACCAACTATCATCATACCAAATTTCAACAAAATCTGTCCAGTGGTTTTCTCGTGATGCGGTAACAGACATACAGACAGACAGACAGAAATTCTAAAAACTATAGATTCGGACTCTGTATCGATAATAATGTCTATTTCAATTAGATTTCCCAAAACTATTTAATGTACATATTTGAGTTGGTTAGAATTTTATTATATGTATAGATATCCCATAGAAACACTTAATATCTTACTAATATTATAAATGTAAAAGTTTAGATGTTTGGATGGATTTGGATGAGAGCCAGAATGGCTGAACGAATTTGGATAAAATTTGGCACAGAGATAGATTATAGTCTGGAATAGCATATCGGCTTTTCATCCCGGAAATATGCATGGTTTTTGTGGGATAGATTTGTTTTTGTTCTCCTAGAGGTAAACACTAGCGAAGCGAGGGTTAGCCACTAGTAAAAGAATATAATACCTATGCACATGCAGAGTACTTACTGTAAAAGTATGGCTTACAAAATATTATATTTTGCCCGCGACTTCGCTCGTGTTATAAGTGAGGCGGGGATCAAATGTAGCCTATGTCCGTCCCTAGGTTGCAATTTTTGTCCTTGCCAAATTTTATCGAAATTTGTTCAGCAAAAAAAAAAATTTTAATATTTTTTTTAAAATACATTCCAAATGAAAACCACATGTTAAAGTAGAATTATTACATTTAAAACAATTTTCAAATTAATAAACCTTTTTTTTTTAAATCGCTTAGTCTCAACATGATCTATTGAATCACAGAAGATTTGCTACATTTTCAATATATTTCAGAAGTTGCCTTCTGCAAACATTACTAAAATTTTACTACAGTGCACAATTTCTACACTTTTACTATAGTGCACAATTTCTACACTTTAACTATAGTGCAACATTTCTACACTTTTATTATAGTGCAACATTTTAACAATTTTATTATAGTCTAGATAAGACTCGTACAGTTTATATTTGAGTAGCTTAACTCTATCGCATAATTGGTTTTAAAAAGTTCAACGGCGTCCAACTTTCCTTGGATCGAATAAAGTTTTTATTGATTGAAACGGAATGATAGCGAGAATATCTTTCAAATTATGAACTAGTTCAATTTCATAGCACTATAAATTTTTTTGCTACTGCATTCATCTTAATATTGTATTTACAGCCAATGCGTATTTTTCAACGATCGTCAGTAATTACTCTTAGAATATACTCTAAATAGACGATCTGAAACATGGTATCTATTGTTGGAATACTAATATTAATTTTATAAATGCATATGATTGTAAATGTATGGCCTGGTTTTCACAGTAAGAGCGATTTAGGTGAAATTTTTATATGAATTATATAATTTACTCATTTAAAATATTATCTCTATATATGAAAAGGGCAGACTTCCAACAAGGAGGAGGTTCTCAATTCGTCGGAATCTTTTTTTTATGTATGTTCACCGATTACTTGAAAATGTCTGAACCGATTTGGAATTTTGTTTTTGCTTCAAAGAGATACTTCCCAGGTGGTCCAATATAAATTTTATCGAAATCTGTCGAGTGGTTTTATAAAAATCAACAATAAATATATTTTTTAAATCAATTGTTTAATCGAATGTGTTATTACAAAACTTTCATCTTACAAATGATTATTACGTCTACACTAAAAATGGAAAAATAAAAATTAAAAAAAAACCGACTTCCAGGCACTAAAATGTGAAAATGACCCCCGTTTGGTTTTCATTAGAATAGATACCTAATTAGATATTTTTGAAGTCGTATTGAAATATATTAGACTAGCATTGAACGCGGCTTCGCCCGCGTTCAGATGACCAAAAACCAAATTCTTAGGTTTTACATATTAGTATACTCTTACCTTCAGTTTTTGTATTTTTTCTCAGAAATGAGACATTTTCCCGCGGTAAAAAGTATCCTATATGTTGACACGGATAACCAGCTATCACCATACCAAATTTCATCAAAATCCCTCCAGTGGTTTTTCCGTGATGCGGTAACAGACAGACAGACAAAAATTATAAAACTATAGATTCGGCCTCTGTATCTTTAATAATGTTTATTTCAATAAGATTTTCCAAAAAATATTTAATGTACAGATTCGGCTTAGTTACAATTTTATTATATGTATAGATTTGCTTTGCATCGGCATTTGATTTCTCTGTTCCGCTCGCTACTAAAGAAAGTTGAATTAGATTATTTACTAGTTGTTATTAAAACAATAAAATAAAGACAGGCGAATCCGCTGCCATTAGCTAGTTATAAATATATTAGTGTGTTTGATTAAGTGATGCTACTGTATGTGGTCATCCTGTGCATTTAGTACTGATAGACGAGAAGACCTTAATTTGTAAACACTTGCGCGCTAAAGTGTTTGAAAGTGAAATAATTAGGCCATCTTTAGTATTTGCTTTACTTTTCTTTGTTGACTAATTACATTATATATTAGTTTATGGTCCGTTAGAAAGATACTGTTGTTTTAATACATAAATCATACTATTATTATATATTAGCGACTCACACACGCTTCGCTCGGGTTCGTCCTTAGTTGATTCTTTAAATTGACATAACTTTTTTTATTTATGAATCGATTGAAATAAAAGAAATACTAAATATCAAATGAAGCTTACCACAATATGTTAGTGGAAACCGCATCCAAATCGATTAATCTGTTTCTGAGATTAGCGCGCACAAACGCATAGACAAACATTTTAAGAATCATTGTTTTGGGTTTTATTGCGTTAAAAAAGCAATAATAGCTTTTCTCAAATATCTTCCATGTACAGATAGCGATCTGTTACACTTTTGTTATATGTATAGATTATAAATATAATGGATAGCTGTACTAGGTGGCGCTGCTTGTATTGCTTCTAGAACGTAGGGAGACAAATCCAAATGAAAAGAAAAGTTGCTTAGTATATTATTATCATGTCCAGGTAAATTTCTAACAAATTACTTAAAATTCAAAGAAATCTATTGTTAACTGACACGCCGGCGTGTCCGCGGTCGTGGAGAGAATAATAAATCAGTTACTATTGCGGTGTTAAAATTTTAATAATGAATATTGTTACGTTCTATGAGTTCGGGGATCGGAAAAATAAGTACGTCTGTTGCAGTATAGTCTGTAGATGTTTTATTACTTCGAGTTAAGTCACTTACGACGGTTCTCAAACACATGCTATACATACCTACACACATACTAATTTTCACCACTATGATTACACTAACACGCACTATGATTTTACTCAACTTTTCTTCATTTTTACAGTTTTTCGTATTTTTCTGTCTTCACTTAACTCCGAAATTCAACAGATTTCTCGACACACTGCCGTTTTTATAGCATAAACAAAGAATATTCTAGTACATATTCGAAAATTCAAAACTTTTCTAATAATTTAGATTCTTTACTGGAAAATGTTTTGTTCCTCTCTTACACACGGCAATTTACAATTAACTGTTCTCGTCTGTTAATTGTCATGTGTTGACAACTGTCTAAAGATGTATAAAGAATGCTTCAGATGTGCCTTTTTAATTGCTATTTTTAGTGTAATGACGTTACACAGTCTCCACTACTCGACAATATGTTTGTATTGTATATTATTATGTTTGTCATATTATAAAAATCTATGGATATGCAATCCTAACTTATTTATCTATACTAATATTATAATCTGTACTAATATTATAATCTATAATAATAATATAAAGAGGTAAAGTTTGTGACTTTATGACGTTGTAGGGGGTAGTTAATCTTTGGATCTACTGTACCGATTTAGATGAAATTTGGTAAGAAGATAGTTTGAGACCTTGGGAAGGACATAGGATACCTAGTTTTAAACCGGTAATCAACCCTTAAAGGGATGAAAATAGGGATGAAAGTTTGTATAGGGAATCAAGCTAGGGACGAACCCGAGCGAAGTGAGTGTAAGTCGCTAGTACATTATAATTGCGAAAGTGTTTTGTTTGTTTTTTTGTTTGTTCTTCTTTCAAGAAGCAACAAAGCTACATGCAGGTAGCTCCTTTTTATCTTTATATAAGTGTAATTATCACTTACGCGGTTTTTGTGAGGAATTTTTCTAAAACTTATGCAATAATTTACAGCAAAAAAATTATCAAAGAACCTATGTTATTATTTTAAGAAAAATGAATACTTATGTACATAAGTATACTCGTATTCCGTTTTGCTAGAAACACGTAATAATCTTACGATAGACTCGCATGGCGTAATAGATGATTTGTTTCAACACAAAGCCTTTTAGTTTTATCTGTGACGAATTAATGCGTTTTTAATGTTTGTTGAAATGTTGATCGCAGTAATTTTAAAGTTTAATTAAAATTTTGATGTACACATCTTTGTAACGATACGTTCAATAATCATATATACTACGGATAGGTAAAATTTACTTGTTTATCTATACTAATATTATAAAGAGGTAAAGTTTGTGAGTTTGTGACGTTGTAGGGGGTAATCTCTGGATCTACTGAATCGATTTAGATTAAATTTGGTAAATAGATTGAGACTCTGGGAAAGACATAGGATACTTTTAATCCCGGAAATCATCCCTTAAGAGGGTGAAAATGGGGATAAAAGTTTGTATGGGGAAGAAAGCCAGGAACGAACCCGAGTGAAGCGAGAGTGAGTCGCTAGTTGGTCAATAAGTCAAGACATGTCATGTTATACATAACTAGTGACCCTTTGAACTTATTAGTTGAGTTTTCAAGAAAGGAGATTTTTTTCAGATTTTTTTAATATATATTATTATTATAATTATTTAATAATTTTATTATTATTATTATTATTATTATTTAATTTTATTATTATTATAATTATTTAATTTTATTATTATTATAATTATTTAATAATTCGTTTTTAATATATATGTATAATAGTTTAAAAATAATAGCCTATAATATCTTACAGAATCCCTCTTCCTATTGGTGAAAATCATATGAGAATATATATAACTTTTTGAAATTAGTCCGAACAAATATACTTAGCGATGGAATTTTAATTTATAATTTTATAGTGAATTACATGTTATTTTGTCGTTCCTTTTATGTTTATTGAGAAAATAGCAAAAATTTACACATTTTAATTCTTAACATGAGCTCTATCGCAGCATCTTATCGTTATAGCGAAAGTATTAAATATTCATGTCGGCCCTTTACCTTTGTGCCACGCTATTTGGAGTCAAGGCTATGTATTTTTAACCGACTTCAAAGGTGAAAGTGCTTTGTTCTAGAAAATGTATATCAATTCCCATTTCCAGTTCAGTTCAGTTTAGATAAGAAAAGGGTGTATTTGTACGAAATGCGAATTTTTTGCCAATTTCTCAATAACGATCGAAGTTTGCAGGGTTTTTAAATGTACATTTACTTTAACTTAACAAATTGTTCTTAGTATTATTTTGATTACAGCTATTTTTGATAAACCTATAAGAAAAGGTAGTTTAATACTACCTAGTGTATACTGGTATTAAGTAATTATTTTCAACATATATATATATATATATATATATATATATATATATATATATATATATATATATATATATATATATATATATATATATAATTAAAAAAAATACATATATTAGCTTTAATCACTTGCTCATTTCTCTTTATTTAGGGTATAATAAAACTCTCCGCTGCTTAAAGTCGAATCGTGACGTCAGATAATCTATATAATTTTTCGATTAATCTATATAAATAAATAAGATAGGAGGCAGTGGTAGCCTAGTGGTAGCGCGCTCGCTTAGAAAACTGTGTGAAGCTGGTTCAAATCCCGTGTCAGAACCGCTGTCAAAACTTCTGACATTTTCACTCGCGAATCATTTCCAACATGATTACCACTTGTCTTACGGTAAAGGAAAACATCGTGAGGAAACCTGCATGTCTTGAGAACCTAGAAAGTTTTCAAAAGACTTGTGAAGTCCGCCAATCCGCATTTGGCCAGCGTGGTGAACTATGGACTGATTCTCCTTGTATTTAAGGCAGGCCCGTCCCCAGCAATGGGACGTTAAAAAGTCTTAATACATACAAATAAATAAAAATAAATGCTGCTTTATATGTGTTACTCTCCTAAGCCGTTCATCTGATTTTGATGACACTTTAGCGAGTTATTCTGCGTACGCCCGTGAATGTTCCTAGTCCAAAAATAGAATTTTTCTTTGTATGTTTGTGCTGTATACGTTCATAAACCATTCTACCCTAGAGAAGCACCCGAGAAAAGCGAGAGTAAATAATTAGTAAGTAAAATGTATCTAATAATGTTTTTCAAACAAACAAAAGATCCATAATATTTTTAATACATACACTTTTTATATTAGTATAAATAAACATGTTGGGACATTAACACACAGCACCATCTAGTTCCATGGTAAGCTACGAGATTTGTATTATGGATACCAGATAGTTGATACACTACACATATATAACTTTAAATACATACATATTATAAATATAAACAGCCATGACTGGAGTACAAACATTCGTGTTTATCACCCATCCCCCCGTCTTAGCCCCCAGCGGGACTCGAACCCGCGACCGCTACACTACTAACTCAGCCAAACGTGTTGTCAAGTATAGTATAGATGATATAATATATTCAATTAAATTATTTCATATAAACTCGTCTAATTTCATCTCAACTACTCTGTGATGTTTTAATGAAGAATTATTTAATATGATACTGTCTGACCCCGTTAAAGTTTTAACTGACTTTTTAACCATTATACAAAATGTTAGACAAACTCATAAAGCTTTTACTCATTTAGACCGCTGGTATAAAATAACTGAAATAGAGTACTGCCATGGCTTCATTTTTTAACGTGTGTTGTTCTGCATAATTATGGCAATTTATGTGAAAATTATATATAATAGGCGTTTATATCTAATGAAATTATTTCATTTTAACCAAATTTAAAGTATATAGCTTATATAATATTATATAATATAAATATTATATAATAAGCAATTGTATAATATAGCTTACTAGCATTGCCCGCAGCTCCGCCCGCGTTCAGATGACCAAAAATTAGATTCTTAGGTTTTACAGATTAGTATACTCTTACATTGCAGTTTTTGTATTTTTTCTCGGAAAAAAGACATTTTCCTGCGGTAAAAGGTATCCTATATGTTGACCCGGATAACCAGCTATTACCATACCAAATTTCAAAATCCCTCCAGTGGTTTTTCTGTGATGCGGTAACAGACAGACAGACAAAAATTCTAAAAACTATAGATTCAGCCTCTATATCGATAATAATGTTTATTTCAATAAGATTTTCCAAAAAAAAAATATTTGATGTACAGATTCGACTTAATTACACTTTTATTATATTATGTATAGATAATTTAAAGTCACCCCATATAAATTTATCAATATCGAAAATGTTCTATCCAAAAGGTAGAATAATTCTAATTTTCCAGCTAAAGTGAATAAGCTACTCTTCTTGTATCAAAAATGTAATTAACTAACATACATCTACAAATTTAGTTTAATAGCTCTCATAATATATTATTGGTTTAATACTTTCTGAGATTTACGCGAGTATCTGACATTTTCAATAAAATAGTGTCTCTCGTGACCACGATTACTACAGAGCATTCAAAAAGTCGGGAACTAAAAATCAAAACAAGCAATTTATTTAAATACGAAATAAAATAAAATAAAAAGAATAAATACGAAACATTTTTTATTTAAAACTAGCGACTCACCCTCGCTTCGCTCAGGGTTGTCCCTAGATTGCTTTCCCATACAAACTTTCATCCGCATTTTCATCCCTTTAAGGGATGATTTCCGAGATAAAAAATCTTATGTCCAGGGCCTCAAACTAACTTCTTACTAAATTTCATCTAAATCGCTTCAGTAGATCCAGAGATTACCCCCTACAACGTCACAAACTCACAAACTTTACCTTTTTATAATATTAGGTATAGATTATACTATTTGTTAACTTCATTAGTAACATGAAGTAACAATTCAGTAGAGCAACGATAATATTTAGCAAAATAAAGTAAAATCACTGTCATAAACAGGTTTCCGTACAAATTGCGAATCCAAAAAGGTCTGGGTTAGAAGGTTACATCGTAAAGGCTTAAGAGTTAATTGGCGATCGTGACCGAAATTACAAGGTAACAGTGCCTCGTTATAACTAACATTTGACGTAGGTACTTGACGGTCTTTCTTTGGGGAATTTTCTTTTTTAATTATTATAAATTGCTCTATCACCAATCTATGTAGTAGGTTATAACTAAAATAAGCAGATTTTTTTATTACACAAAATTATAGGAATTAAATTGTTTGGTGTTATTAATTGGTCTGGTGGCTGGCTTGTGTGTGTAGACCTAGGGGACCTAGAATTGAGTTTCGGTTCGGGCCAAATATATTTATTGAGATTTTTTTGTTAAGAAATGTTCATTTTTAGTCCGGAAATGGAAGAAGGCGGTGATATTGTTCTGGTTTTGAGATATGCAATATTTTTAATTTCACGCTTAGTTACTTTTGCCGATTGCCAAAATATTTTTGGTCACAGAAATGCTATAAAATAATATGTTTTTATCTATAAGAATAAACTATGTTTTTCTATCAATAAATATTCAGAATCAAACTGGAAAAAGTAAGTTGGTGGCATACATCCTTGTAAAACACCAACACTCTTGAAGAGTACGTATAGCTTTTGGTCATTATTAGACTGTTTACTCAACGGTGACTCAAATTGTTTTTCTATCAGATGAATATTTGATAAACTATCGGCTCACCCTTGCTTCGCTTGGGTTCACCTCGAGAAAACAAAAACAAATCTATACCGTCAGCACCGTACATTTTTCCGGAATAAAAAGTAATCTATGTGCTATTCCAGACTATAATCTATCTGTATGCCAAATTTGACCCAGATCCGTTTAGGCATTCTGGCGTGATTGAGTAACAAACATCCACCCAAACATCTAAACTTTCACATTTATAATATTAGTAAGATGAGATATTACGGGCAAGAAGATACAATTTTGTTAGTGCATATACGCTAGCTGTAACAAGCGCATGATTATAATATCTCCTGAGTGGTAGTCTGTGAAATTGGCCGCCGTGGCCGAAATCGGTTTGCAGGACGTTATTATATCAATTTGTCTAAGCCCGATGGGTAAATTGGTATGTTGATCTGACGACCTTTAAGTCACAAGGCTAATATACATACATATATATTTTGACGAGACGTTTGGCTCAGTTTGTAGTGACTTGCTGTGCCAACGGTCGCGGGTTTTAGTCCCGCTGGAGGCATTCATTTGTGTAATAAGCATGGTATGTTTGTACTCCAGTCATGGGTATTTACATATATAATAATTATATATTCAAAGTTATATGTGTAGTGTATCAACAATCTGGTATCCATAACACAGGCCTCGTAGTTTACCATGGAACTAGGTGGTCCTGTGTGTTAATGTCCCAACATATTTATTTATTAATAATCATTTATTAAATATACTGTTGCTACATCGATATATACCAAATTTTATGTAAATTTTAATTGTTGTGTTCTAAAACACTAAACTTGGTTCTAAAATGTTAAAAAAACAACAGTATAGACTAATAGGCAATTTGTTAAACAAATAAATGTAAATTTCATTAAATGACCACGTAATTGGTTAAATAAAATGCAAATGGAATTGTTTTCACACTGCGTGAAACATCACAGTTGATATTTAATATTGAAATATTGTTTTTAGTTTACAGCTGTATCAATACATTGTACAAACTTTGAGTATTTCATATAAGCTTTTACAAATTACAAGCGAATTTTTCTATTTTCGCCCGAATGCGTCCATGGATTCGTTTTGTATTTATAATGTTACATACAGGCAGCGCCACCTATTTTTATACTGACAGTAGCCTATTTGTTACTCTGTGTCATAGTATATACTCGAAACCAAGAAACAAACAAGGAGGCGGCCTCGGTGGGCGATGTGCCGTGTGGGTAGCTCCTGGTATTTCTTTGATAGCAGAGTGGACTGTTGAAGCGACCCCATGGTTGTTGTGGTCTGCTTCGGCAGACCTGCCGTCGGGGCGTCGTGGTCGAGTGGGGGAGGTTCTGTAGGGTTTTGGTGGGAATTAGTAGCTTTTTTAGCCAGTGAGTCCTATATTAATATCTGTATATAGACAGGTGGTATGTCTAAATGCATTTCCCAACATTGAAAAAAGGTCATACGTAGTCTATATATACTAATATTATAAAGAAGTAATGTTTGTGAGTTTGTAACGTTGTATAGGGGGTAACCTCTGTATCTACTGAACCGATTTACATAAAATTTGGTAAAAAGATAATTTAGAGACCCTGGGAAGGACATAAGATAATTTTTATCCATGATATGGAAATCATTCCTTAAGAGGGTAAAAATGGTGATGAAAATTTGTATGGGAAATCAAGCTAGGGACTAGCCCGAGCAAAGCGGGAGTGAATCGCTAGTATAATGTATAATGTACTAGAGTTTCAATGAAATGCATTTAAGATTCAATAGGCTTATTATGTTTTTGACGAATCTATATATCTTATTATATTACGAGCAAATCGTGCATTTCTATAAACATATTTCATGTATTTCGGAAACTGCTCTAACAATTTTGATCAAATTTTGTACTTAGATAAGATTTTGCTTTTAAGTTTATCTATATACTAGGTGTCTTTTCTGAGAAAATGCATTTGTTTATATCTTTGCCGAAAATTCTAAGCGGAGCTTAGTCTCCCAGGTAATTTATTCACTCACTAACTAAATATGAAAACTTGAAAATTACTTTCCTGTAAAGCTGAAGTTTGGTAGATTTATGTCTAGAAGACGTCAACTAAGAACAGATTTTGTGACAAGGCCGGACTAAGGTAGTTTTGCTGATAGAGACATAAAGATGAGTTATTCTGGTTTCACATAAATTAAACGCACGGGCGAAGCCGCGTACACTGCTAGTATAGTATAATGCAAATAAGGAAACGATTTCTAATACTATAATACTAACCTTTAGTACATCAGGACGCCATTTAAATTATGTGACATTCACATCAAAATTAGGTATACGGCCTTTAAAATGAATAGTTTAAATTATAGATATTTACATATAATATAGATAGACAAAATGATTTATTTCCTACCAAAAAGTCAAATGAAATATCGTTTAAGTTAAATACAGAAACTCAAATATGGACTTCAGTGTGAAACTTCGTCCCGTAAAATTACTCATTACGTGTTTTAACCTAACTTTGTATCAGGAATAGAGCGCTTTAATATAAAATGCTGTAGTAATTTAGAATTTTATTTATAGTAGTGTAAGTATAGACGCGTGAAATGTTTGGATGTTTGTTACTTAATAAAAAACTTTTTAATGTAAATGAAAAATCGTGATAAACTCAAAAGATGAACTATTAATACAATTATATCCTAATCCAAAAATCTTTTCGCATTTTATACTCTAGTAGCGACTCACCCTCGCTTCGCTCGGGTTCGTTTCTAGGTTGATTCCCCATACAAATTTCCATCCCCATTTTCACCCCCTTAAGGGATGATTTCCGGGATAAAAATTATCTTGTGTCCTCTCCAGGGTCTCAAACTATTTTTTTACCAAATTTCATCTAAATCAGTTTAGTAGATCCAGAGATTACCCCCTACAGCGTCACAAACTCATAAACTTTACCTTTTTATAATATTAGTATAGACAAGTTTTTGCCTGCGGCTTCGCTCGCGCCAACTTCATCCCCTTGAAAGGGTGGTTTTTGAAAAAAGCATGAAACAGGTATTAATTTATTTGTTGACAGGAGTACTGCTTTGAATTTTCGAAATTAAACATCTTTCTGATATGAATAATTCTCCATACAAATATTGAACCGTTTCCGGGGTTGAATTTTCAAAAATCCGTTCTTTGCGCATGCCTACGCCGTATTAACTATCTGTGAACGCAACCCAGTTTGAGCCATGAGTTGATATGTCAGTTAGTTAGTCATGGTTTCCTTTTATACAGATTGATAAATGTTATGATGTATATATGTATGTACACTCGGTTGAGAAACCGAGTGAAGCGGGTTCAAATCCCGGGTCTTGCACCTCTGATATTCTCATGATTACACTCATCTTAGGGTGAAGGGAAACATCGTGCGGAAACCTGTATATCTGAAAGAACTAAGTAAGTTTTCGAAAGACATGTGCAGTTCGCCAACCCGCACTTGGCCAGCATGGTGGACTATGACCTGACTATCTCATCGTATAGAAGAGAGGCCTGTGCCCAGCAGTGGGACGTTAATAAGGTCTGATACATAGACTGTGTAACATCTACAAACCAAAGAAACAATTGCCATTAAAACGCGATCCGATCCGCCGGCATAAGCTAGTATTAAATAAAGGCTTGCTATATCAAAGTGAGAAGTTAACCTTTCTCGCCTCGAGTTAGCCGCAGGGCTGAAAAGTCTAACGTGCTCGGGTAAATGTACAGGAGTTTCGATGTTTTACAAATTTTGTTTTGGTAGCTTTGGCGCGGGGCTTAGAGATAAATAAGGGATGTATACAGACCAAATATAAATTAAATTGCAACTTTAGTAGGGTTTATTGGTATGTACATAGGTTATTTTCGTTATTTTCGTTTCGACGTGAAAGAAGGACAGACAAACAAACACACTTTCACTTTTATGATATTAGTATGAATTTTAAATCTCTCCCCTTGTCTAGTAAATAAAATAACTTACTAGAGGTCCTGAGTTCGAGTCGCGGGTCACGTCAAATTTAGTTATTGAGTTTTTCTATGCATAAATTGTTATTAGATAGTACCTAACAGCAGATTATATTTTACCCCAGGTCATAGTCAATCTGTATAAAAAAATTTATCTAAATGCGCCCAGCCCTTTTAGTAGTAGTAGGAGTAATAAACAAACAGACAAACATTCGCTTTAATAATCAGATAATCGTTTTGTTGTGCTATCTATTTATGCGGACTCATTCTAACAGACAGGCCGATTATTTTTCAAACAACTTTACAGTGGCCATAAGGAAATAAAGGGGCATAAAGTTCAGAGATAGGTGACGAAAGTTTGGCAACATTCCAGTAGGTTTCATCTCACAAGATTTGGCGAGTCATTGGACAATTCAAAAAGAGCACTTAGCTTAGAAAAATAAAACATCTGCTATGACATTGCATTAATGTTTGAATTTTACCTATAATAAATAAAAAACGGGTGTAAATAAAAAATAGGAATGGCTCACTGAGCATGGTTATTTTATAATATTAAATGGGCAAAACTTCTATGTATAAATTTGTTTCGTGTATCTCGGTTCTAACGTTTTGGATCAAATTTTGTATTTTAATAAGGTTTTTTTATCTCTATCCGTGTCTTTTCTGGAAAAAAAAATCAATTTTACATCTTTTCCGAAAACACGAGCTTACGAAACGCTGTACAAAAGTCGGTCACTCAGGTACTACAATCAAAGTGATTTAGTTTATTTTTCATTTATTTTTCATTTCAGTTTATTTTTGTAAAAACATTATAGTTATTTAAGTGTACATATTAATCGGAGTATACTTCAAAAACATCGTGAGGAAACCTTCATGTCAGAGAGAACCTAGCAAGTCTTCGAAAGACATGCTCAGTCCGCCCGCAGTTGGCCAACGTAGTGGACTATGGCTTGATCCTCTTCGTATTGAATGGAGGCCCGTACCTAGCAGTGAGACTTTAAAAAGGACTGAAAACATACCATATTATAGTACATATTATGCGTGTACCTTTACAATTATCAGCAGTAAGTATTATTTTCGAGCGATAAAAGCGATAGTTTAAAATAACGTCCCCTTTACGCAAAGACAGCATATACGAGCTCGTACTTCTAAAAGCTTACGAAACTATTACAGTAATAGTAAAATTTTATAACGATTTTATCTTTGACTCTTGATTTTTATGGACCTACTAACGTAAAGCCTCATAGCGATACATTCATTCATATAAAATTCTTGTTTTCTAAACATAATAGGTTTAGTTATTTATACATTCTAACGTATATTATTTTTAGCAGCTGGGCGACCGAGCTTCGCTCGGAGTTCTTTTGTTTTATATCGTATTTTTTATATAAAAAAGACTAAAAACTTGAATAAATACAAAAAAAAACAAAAGTAAAATCTTTGTATCCGACCGAGATTCGAACCCGGACACCTGTGATTTTCAATCTTGCGCCTTGGCCGCTTGACCACAATGTTTATGCCTGAGCGTGCGAAATTAGCGCCCATATTTTGCGTGGAATAATACGAAAGAAAACCGCATGAAAACTCGAAAGCACGCGTTTTCCCAGGCATAAGACTAATCTAGATCGATTTTTCGCCACCGAAAAGCCAAAAATACCAAATTTCAGCGAAATCGTTAGAGCCGTTTCCGAGATCGCTAGTATAAATAAAATTATTACGAAAAGGCTCAAAATAATGAAAGAATGTAATAATTGCTGTTGTTTCGTTTTTGAAGTTGATATACCTTTTTAGACAAAAAGTCATTCGTTTTATTTATTATAATTTATTTACCTACTAAATAAGTACAAGTATTATACTTGAAACAACCTTAAAGGTGATAAAATAAAGAAAAAAAAATGTTTCATCTCATTGTAGTCTTATATACTCGTAGTTTGGAGCAGTCTGTTGAAACTGTTAATCAATAAAATTGATCAATTTTTTTATTTTTTTTTGTCAGTATTATGTTTTTATACCATTTGCTGTAGAAACTCTTGGTCCACGGAGTCAAAGTGCTAAGAAAAGAAAGACTTCTTAAAAGACATAACACCTCGCCTTATTGCCTCTACTGGTGACAAGAGAGCTGGTTCATTTTTCGCCCAAAGAATCGGCATTGCCATTCAGAGGGAGAATGCGGTTAGCATTTTTGCCACTATTCCACGCGGACATGACTTGTACAGTAATAATTAGGTGTAGGTATATTTGTTTTGTATATATAATTAAGTATATTTGTAATTTTCTTTATTAAATATATATAAAGTTACTATTAGGTCTAAGCATTAAATATTATTATTTTATTACATGTAACCTTCACTAAACATTTTGTTTAACGTAATAAATATTTAAGAAGCCCTATATCTTTGAAAGTCAAACTTGCTCATTTAATAATTAATGAATGAACTTTAGACAAATTATTCGTTGCTTAAACAGAATATGTACCTACCTAAATATTAACAAACAGCTGTTGTCGAGTTTACTCGAATAATTTATTTAAAGAGTCTATAATATATTCATTTCATCTAAGGAAAAAATGCTTTATATGTTAACCATGCGTACATGTGAAGAAATACAAGTATGGTATACCTTTGTAATAAACGCACCCATAAAGAAGGCAGTTGAAATGTCAGAAACAAAATATCAAAACAAAACAGCGAAACAAATCGAAATAATAAATAATAAAATCGGTCAAGTGCGAGTCGAATTCACACACGAAGGGTTCCGTACCATCGTACATCTACTTTTTATTAATATGACCAAGTATATTAACTTCAATGATCGATAACGAACGATAAATAAAAGTTTCATGTATTTTTAAATTATATTTATTATTTGTTGTTAGAGTGACAATAGAAATACATACTCTATGAATATTTCCACTCTCTACCTATTATATGAGTTACAACCCTCTGACGGACGGACGGACGGACGGACGGACGAACGGACAGCAGAAACAAAAAGGCAAAAATGCTTTTTAGGGTTCCGTTGGCACCCTTCGGGTAAGGAACCCTAAAAAGCATTTTATTTTTAAAAAATCCTTTTTGTATCAAACTATGACAACAGCTGATCCTTAGCGAATCATCTAGTTTATTTAGATTTAAGCTACAGTTAATTTTTAATTTAAATCTATACATATAATAAAATTGTAACTAAGTCGAATCTATACATTAAATATTTTTTGGAAAATCTAATTAAAATTGACATTATTATCGATACAGAGTCCGATTATATAGTTTTTAAAATTTTTGTCTGTCTGTCTGTCTGTTACCGCATCACTAGAAAACCACTGGACAGATTGTGATGAAATTTGAAATAATGATAGCTGTTTATCCGGGTCAACATATAGGATACTTTTTACCACGGGAAAATATCTCATTTCTGAGAAAAATACAAAAACTGCATTGTAAGAGTATACTAATATGTAAAACCTAAGAATTTCGTTTTCGGTATCTGAACGCGTGCGGAGCCGCGAGCAATGCTAATTAATAATATGTACCTTTATTTACATGAATTTCAAAATAACCGCAATTCTATTAGATATGTAAACTGAAAACTAGTATACGAGCATCGCATAATACGATTAAACCCACAAGAGCAGAGCTTCCCATTCAGCGTTTCAGATACTTTATTGAGTTAGATCCGTTTGTAGTACTGTTTTTATTTTTACGGTATTTTTTTTACCCTGCACGTTTTTATTTTCGATACCAAAAGAGAGTTTTCAATATTAATTATTAAAAACCGAGTGGCCCTCGCATTGCTCGGGTACGTCCCTAGGTGGCTTACAGTTACTTCAGGCCATAGTCTACCTGGGTGCTTAGTTTTGTTCAAATCCATCCAGCCGTTACATCATAAAGGAGTAACAAACATACACTCTACTATATTGTATCTTCTTTATTTGTAAGTTCGAAAGAAAACTGACTTTCAGTTTTTGTCTAGTTCTATCAGAACTAGACAAAAACTGAAAGATTCATAATAGTCAATTATCTAAGAAATAGTTCCTATAATGCTAAATGGGATAGTCTTACGTGCTAGATCATATTTAGTTGATATGGACTATACATTCGCAATAGGTAGCTAATTTATTTACAAACTAGCGACTCACCCTCGATCCGCTTGAGTGCTGTCCTAAATACGGTGTATCGGTTAATATAGATTTCTCAGAGATGACATATTTCCCCGGAATAAAAGTATCCTATATATTGACACGGATAACCAGCTATCATCATATCAAATTTCATAAAAATCTGTCCAGTAGTTTTCTCGTGATGCGTTCTCATACATACAGACAGACAGACTGGTTTTAGATTCGGCCATTGTATCGATATCGATTTTCCAAAAAAATATTTAATGTACAGATTTGACTCAGAATTTTATTATTTGCATAGATATATATATATATATATATATATATATATATATATATATATATATATATATATATATATATATATATATATATTATGTATAGTGCATTATTTAGTAACGTAAAACAATTACTAAATACATATGATGAATAAACGTAGCTTAATAAACAATTAGATTTCTCTTAGAGGATAATTAGATCGCGTGTAGATTGCAAAACAATGAGTGATGTAATGTGTTCATTTAGACGCGTTTCCTGTTGTGATTTGCTTGTAATATTCATTGATGTTACTTAGTTCAAACAAATCTAATAATGTTGAGTACTTTTCCTTCTCTTATTCTTGACTAGCGACTAACCCTCGTTCGCTCGGGTTCGTCCCTAGCTTGATTCACAATACAAACTTTCATCCCCATTTTCAACTCCTTAAGGTATGATTTCCAGGATAAAAAGTATTCTATGTCCTTTCCAGGGCCTCGAACTATCTTCTCACCAAATTTCATCTAAATCGCTTCTGTAAATCCAGAGATTACCCTCTACAACGTCACAAACTCACAAACTTTATCTCTTTATATTATTATATTAGTATAGATTAACTCTAACCCGTGACCTCGCTCGGGGTCTGCTATATCTCCCTAGCTTTAGAAAGGTATATTGTGAATACTTTCTTAGTTTTACGCGAATATTTAACATTTTAAATAAAAATATGTTTTGGAATAGGATATAACGTATTGTGAAGTTTGTCAACCTCGGTTGCAAAGCAGTGGGACGTTACAAGAGCTGAGTATATAATATTATCTACATATATTACAAATAGTTTAACTTTATTTTATAATAACAGGTTTTTATAAAACAGTATGATGAATAATGATCTTAATAGATTAATTTTTTTTTAAAAAAGCTAGAAAGCCTATCCTCCTTTATGCTTTAAGACATGCTTTAACAGATTTGATTAAAATATGCTACATTTAACTCTAAAGCCAGTGAAAAACTACAGACAAAATTACTTTCATATTTATGTTACTACTAGCAGAACTCGCGGCTTCGCGCTAAAACTACAAAAAAGTCTCTAAAAAGGTAGTTTCATAGAAAATTTCATCCCCTATTTTACCCTCTTATAGGATGAATTTAACGAAATTTTTGTCAAAGAAAAATGCTAAAACGCGTATTTATTTAATTTTATTGAAGAGAATGAATACCAAGTTTCAAGTAATATTGATCATAAATATTTTTTTGGATTGTATTATAACGTATTTTCTCGTGGGAATTAAATAATCTCCCGCGGTAAAAAGTAGCCTTATGTTACTCAGCGCTCTAACTATCTCGACACAAAAAATAAGCAAATCCGTCACTCCGTTTCGACGTGAAAGAAGGACAAACAAACAAACAAACAAACACACTTTCACATTTATAATATTAAGTAAGAGTTGTTGATAAAGTTTGTAAGAATGGATAGAGTTTGTATCTGAACTATACCCACTAAGTAGATGTCATATACAAATTATTTTATTCAATACATATTGCTCATAGAAAGTTCTGTAGGCGTAAAATAGGTACATTTGGGAACTTTCAATAAGTCATAGTGAAACAAACATCAGCTGTATAAAACTATGAGGTGATAATTGTGAGGCATGCGTCGAAACACCACCTACTATGTCTTTAAACACAATGCTTTGTGATTTCTAGAGCTCGCCCAATTTATGCAATTCAAGAACAAATTTGACATGTGCTTCTTATGCCAGCCATATTAAATTCATCGTATTTTTCATATAAAAAAATTGACACCAAAAAATCTGCCATTTTATTTTTTTTACATTTTAATGTACCTTGTAAAAATCGCGCTATCCAGATGAATTTAACGACGAATAATTTAACAAAAAAAAAGCCTTGAAAAATCCAGATAAATTGGAAGGTTAGTTTCATCGAAATGATGTCGATTGGCATTGTATGCTTTATCGAATATCACAAGTACGATTCCTACGCAAGGTATATTAGTAATAATACAATATTTAGATGTTAATATGGCTAAGAATTTTGTTCTAAAACAACTATTTAAATTAATAGTATATATCTATACTAATATTATAAAATGGTAAAGTTTGTAAGATTGTTTGTGATGTTGTAGGGGGTAATCTCTGGATCTACTGAATCGACTTAGATGAAATTTGGTAAGAAGATAGTTTAAGACCCTGGAAAGGGCATAGGAAATAAGGACATACTTTTTATATCCGGAAATCATCCCTAATGCGAGTGAAAATGGGAATGAAAGTTTGTATGGGAAATCAAGCAAATCAAATTAAGGACGAACCCAAGCGAAGCGAGGGTGAATCGCTAGTAAATAATATATATAATAAGTAGTTCTACAATCGAATTGTACCGTTTTATATGCCAGTACGTATTTTAAAGTTAATTACGACCTGCATAGCGTGAAGCAGCGTTGTTTCACCTGATTAAATTTCTATGACGCCATTATCACTTATCTTTATTGCGTCAAAACTGCATATGAAGAAGAAGTGAAAGTTCACGTAATAAATTAGTCGTACTTTTGGTCATATTAAGGATAATTCGAGACTTTTTATTTGCATTAATAGTTAAAATACAAACATAATTCAAGTTACAAAATTATTCAAATGCATCATTTTTTAAGTTTACATACCTACTACTTATCTAATAAAAATTGGGAATTGAGTTCCATACAATTAGACATATTATTATTAAAAAGTTACGAAAATAACGCACTAAATGTTTTAGCCTGGATTCGAACCTAGAAACTAATAACTGGCAAGCAAGATGTCTGCCTAACAGCGCAGTTGTCTATATTATAATATACATTTTACAATGAAGGTACAACAATGCTATTATAAAAAGTCAAGCAAGTCCGAGTCTGAAGCGCGCACCTTGGGTTCTGTATATTATTTGATCAACTGATGATTTTATCATATGATTTGACCTTATATATTTTGTTGCATTGTTAGAAGTAAGATAAAGTATAACTGACCTATCCAAAATTTTCATTTCATTGGCAAATATAAGATTATATTTCATAATATTTTCCATATCTCAATAGCTACTCAACGTATTTATTTCCTATATCTCAATAATTTTCGTTATAAGTAGTTTGGTAGCTGTATTATCTGAATTGTTTCCAAATATTTTACCCTCCTATTTATAAGACTAAGGATGGGGTAAATCTATGTACGGACTTGGATGGCCCTATTTTTATATTTAGTAATTTGACAACTAAAAAAGTAGCTAGTGATTCATATAAGGTCCCTTTTAAATTCATATGAATTTAATTTATATGAATTCCAAAACAGTAAAGTGATTATGACATACAGACATACAGATGTAATGGAATTATAAGGGTTTCGTTTTTGTGTATACGCTACCGAACCCTAATTAAAATAATAAGTGTTAGTTAATTTAAACTCAATGAAATTTAAGCACTTTCGGCTATTTCAGATGTTGAATTTTTTACCTCACACTCGGCTTAACGGCTACTTTCTTTGTGTTTAAAGCTTGTTGGAATTTAAAACTGCATTAGCGCATTTTATTTACTTAATTAATTCTTATAGTTAAGTTAGAAAGGCTTGGTTTTGTGTAAGTGCAGTTAACTAAATAAATTTTTGAATTAACTTTACAGCTGCTTCGTTCAGAAAATGTATTGGTAATTCGAGATCTAGCAGCAAACAAGGATATTCTACAAAGACCATCGATAATAGAAATCTAATAATTGTATGGATATAGGATATCAAAGTATTGCTTCGAATGATTAGAATATATTATTATCATAATACTCATATCTACATATATATTTTATTAAAAATTCCCTTGTTTTTTCAAAAAAAAAAACGAAACAAGTCGTGGTTCTCTTTTAGTTATATCTACTGTAATATCTACCAAATACAATACAATTGATGTGTGATAGCTGCTTACTTTAAAAATAGAAAAGTTAGATTTTTTTAATTTATAAATAGAATAACATCCAACTATTTCAAAGACACAAAAATATTTCAAAGTAGTTTTATTGAAAAACAGGTTATCTGTCTTATCACGTTTTTGTCGCATAAAGCCAAATTTTTCCTATTAGCTATTTTATTTATTTTATTTTATTTATTATTAGGGAAACATACAGTGTTACAACACAAACAACATATAAGTAACAATAAAAATAGTACATACACCAATAAAGTTTCCACAAACAAACAATTCATACAGTAAAAGAGTAGAGATTTGACAAAACAATAACACTAGAATTATGTTAGCAGAACATGCATTAATATAAGATATGGAGTTAAATTATAAATCTTTTAGGAGAAGTACATTCCTAATTTTCCTTTTGAAATGTTAATGCTATGTCGATGATAGATAGTCAGTCTGTCTATGAGGTTTCGCTCAATTCCTAACTACACTACATGTAATTCTTGGTCTTTCAAACTTTTTCATTACAAAAAATTGTTATAAATAACATATTTATTAAAAACTTAGAAGACTGTATGTTTCTTCAGGTCTTGCTGTATATTAAATTTCATTCAAACATACACACATATACAAGCTTTCAATATGTATATGTATAACTAGCTGTACCCCGCGGTTTCACCCGCGTTAAATTTGCCCGATTCATTGACATTTATGATTACTCCTCCGCTCCCATATTACATATTGGGTAGTAGCATGATGATATATAACCAATAGCCTTTCTCAATAAACGGGGTATCTAAACAAAAAGATTTTTTCCAATCGGATCAGTAGTTCCTGAGATTAGCGCGTTGAAACAAACAAACAAACAAACAAACAAGCAAACAAACAAACAAACAAACAAACAAACAAACAAACACGCAAGCAAACTAACTCTGTCTCTTTATAATTTTAATATAGATGTTATTATGTAAAATCTTTTGTCAATTTTTAATCTATACGACAAACATTATTAGCACAACAAATGTTAGTTAAACATTAAAGTGTAAATTAATGTTAAAATATAAACACCAACTCCAAACCAAGTTGCTAATGAATTCAACAGAAACAAGAACATCTTTAGATCGTTCATCAGGTCGTGGAAAGATTAAATTCTAAGTGTTTTAATCCTACATTTGACGACATGTTTGGCTCAGTTTGTAGTGACCCTACTTGCTGTGCCAGCGGTCGCGGGTTCGAGTCCCGCTGGGGGCATTCATTTCTGTGATGAGCACGTATGTTTGTACTCCAGTCATGGATGCTTATATTTATAATATGTATGTATTTAAATATTTATGTAACAAATAATAAGCCTAAAAGATACATCTCCACTAGAAGCCCACAATACATTGCGTGAAGCAATTTCCATAACACAGCAAAATCTAATTTAAATTCTACTCGTAATATATAAAGTTCATTATCCAATGCCCACATTAACAGAAGAAACAGTGTAGCGGCACAAAACAAACGAATGCGAGAAACGTAATTTTTCAGCCAGCCGCGGACAATTTATATCAGAGGGAAGTCAAAATAGCAGCCCTTTAAGGATTATTTGAGAATAGAGTCGTTTTATTCCACGCTGTTTGAGAAATAAAAGCTAATTTGACGATAAATTGTTAGATCAAATGCATATAAATTACTTGGAAACAGTTGATAAGGACGATGGTAAAGCGAGAGCGAAAATTATTTGGTATTATATACATAACAAGGTGTATTTATCTTTCGGTAAATAAAATTTAGATGAGTGGGTACTTATCATGATATTTTATACATACATACAATATTACGTCTATACCTACATATAATAAAATTGTAAATAAGCCGAATCTGTACATTAAATCCTTTTTGGTAAATCTTATTGAAATAGATATTATTATCGATACATAGGCCGAATCTATAGTTTTTAGAATTTTTGTATGCCTGTCTGTCTATCTATCTGTGACCTCATAGCGGGAAAGCCGTTGGAGGCATTTTGATGAAATTTAGTATGATCATAGCTGGTTATCCGGGTATAGAGTTCAATATATAGGATACTTTTTACTGCGGGAAAATATATTATTTCTGTGAAATATATTAAACTCTTTATATTTTTATATTAGTAAAAATTACAACGTAAGTAGGGACGAGCCCGAGCGGAGCGAGGGTAAATCGTTAGTATAATATACCTATATATAGTACACATATACTAATAATACCCCATTTTGCTATCTTTTAATAAAAAGTAGTGTTCTTCCAGTGGTCGAAATTACCTATATAAAAAAAACTGTTTCGAAAACTCATTAATTACACCATTGCTTACCAAGACCTACTAAACAAAAAAAAAATAGGTTGAAAAACAGAGAAGAAATCAGAAAACCTAAACCTCGCTTCGCTCGGTAATAAGTTTTAAGAAATAACCTATTTTTCTTCTTAAGTAGAGAGTAAAGCTTTCCCATACAATCTTTCATCCCTATTTTCACCCTCTTAAGAGATAACTTTCGCGATAAAAAGTATCCTATGACCTTCCCAGGGTTTCAAACTCTCTTCTTACCAAATTTCATCTAAATCGTTTTAGTAGATCCAGAGATTACCCCCTACAACTTCACAAACTCACAATTCACAATCTCACAAACTCACACACTTTACCTTTTTATAATAATATATATTATAATATAGATAAACAATTATTATTACGACGAATACAATAATTGTAGTAATAACCACAAATTAAACACAAAATGTATTTATAGAAGATCAAACAACACCGGGTCATTACACTAGTCTCATATTAGCGTTTTAAATGTGTTCTATTTACGTTGTAACGCATCAAAGCATTGGAAGTTAGATCTCTATTTTGTTGGCCAACTCGTTATCTGTGGACAGTTCTGTGAATTGCTTATTACGTCCTGATGAGAGGCGTTTGTGATAAGAGGATGACGGAAATCTCTTTGATTTTATATATATGTATCTCTAAAATGTGCTGAAATATTTTATAATATTTAGTACAATATGCTGTGCCTTTGACTCTGCTTGGGTTTGTTTTGTTTAATCTAATACATTCTTAGATTTAAGCGAATATTTAACGTTTTAAATAAAACTATATCTTTTCTTGAGGGTTTATTTTGATTTTTTTGTCTCTTCTGTGACCATAATTGCTTTAAAGTATTCGAAATGGCGGGAACCAAAAATCAAAATAAATCTGCGAAAAAATTCTAACATATTATTATTTTATTTTGTTAAGTCTACATTATTTTAATGGCTGTTTTATATAAGAGCAAGCTAAGAGTAAAGTGACATTTATTTAATGGTCTATCTATACTAATATCATAAAGAGGTAAAGTTTGTGAGTTTGTGACGTTATAGGGGGTAATCTCTGGATCTACATAACCGATTTATATGAAATTTGGTAAGGAGATAGTTTGAGACCCTGGAAATGACGTAGGATAATTTTTATCCCAGAAATCATCCCTTAAGGGGATGAAAATGGGGATGAAAGTTTGTATTGGGAAGCAAGCTAAGGACGAACCCGAGCGAAGCGAGGGTGAGTCGCTAGTATATAATATACCTAAATAATTTAAACAAAAACATACATACACATCACATGGAAGTACATTCGTAAAACAAACACTTGTATTTCTATGTAAATAAAAATGTAAAACTTAGTTCGTTTAAAGGTTTTATATCCCAGAATATGAATAAATACTCTGTTTGAGAATAGATTCCGCGAATTTTTACAGACAGTGTCAGTTAGACATTTGTTTATTTTTTTATTCTCTTCTGAATTAAACATTACTACAGATTACAATATAACACATTTTTTTTCTAAATTAATAAAACAAACAAACACTTGTCGGCTTCAGGCTTATTTTAGTTCAATACTTATTACACACTTGGCCCATGTATTACCAAAACTGAAAACCTATTAATGTTTTGCAAACTTTTATTGATGAGAAGGGTTAACTCGAGAGATAACAAGTTGACAAGTTCTGGAAGACTTGGGGACCTTTTCGTATTATTAAATGTGACATTCTGTTTGGATATCTTCAGAGCTTGTGCCGTGACCATGTTTTAATTCCTTTTGGTTATTTTATGTTTAGCTATGGTAATGAGACGTTTCCAAATTATGTTATTCGTGTTACAAGCGTATTATATGTGAACAAACTCCGAGGCAAGCTGTATTATATTTGTTAAAAAAGGAAAAATGTGGCGAGAATAATATGAGCAATAAAATTGAATTACAGAGTGCGAAGTGTATTTTTATACTAGTACTAGCTTTACCTGCGGCTTCGATTCCGCTTAAACTTCCAGTCGCTACCGAACTTCACTGGATCACTCGCTAGGCTAATCTAAAGATTGCCTGAAAATTTCATCAAAATCACTCCAGCCGTGTTGGAATCCATAGGGAACATAATAGGTAAATAATAATAAATATGTTGGGGCATTATTATGACAATATTAGCACACAACACCTATCTAACCACAACACCTAATCTAGATCCATCGTAAGCTACGAGGCTTGTGTTATGGCTACGAGATAGTTTATACACTACACATATATAACTTTAAATACATACATATTATAAATATGAACACCCACGACTGCGCAAACATTTGTGCTCATCACACAAATGAATGAAAAAAAAAGTTAATGAAAAAACCAGCGGGACTCGAACCCGCGATTGCCGTCCCAGCTATACAAACTGAGCCAAAGGTATCGTCTAATATACATACACACATAAATTTTTATATTTATAAAAATTGCATCTTTACCTTTATACCATACCTTTAAAGTAGTACACAAAATTAGTATTTTGTGTAAGTAAAGCATTAACAAAATCATATAATATTTGTTTTTCTCCGTACTTAAACACGTGATATGAATATTTAAAAAAAATATAAACTTTTATCGAATGTTTTTAAAACAAGTTGATACGATAAAAGACGATTGTAAGTTTAGAATCAATTAAGTAAAGTTCATGTCCTAAGCTCAAACACTCTAGGTTTCAAATGAAAGTAGAGTTAACGACAAAACAGCAGTCCCGTAAGTAGGTACATCTCTTTCAAGAGCTGGCTTTTGTTCCGGGATTAAAACTAAATTTACTTGGAAATGGAGGTTTTCTTACATAATAGAACACCGACCCAACTTTTGATGAAAAACTTGTACTAGCAAGTGTAATTAAAAAGTAGTGAACTAGGATCTTTATTCAGATCTAACTAAAATGCTTACGGCATTTGTTTTTCTAGTTTAAAGTAAAAGCAAGGATGAACAGATTATTCAGATATTATAACGAGAGATGAAAAATATATACATATAGTTACGTTTATAGTTACGTTTTAATGTTTAGTATAGAATTTTCAGAATTGTGATATTTTCCCGCAGCAAAAAGTATCCTATAGGTATATTGACCCGGATAACCAGCTATCATCATACCAAATTTCATCAAAGTCTGTCCAGTAGATTTTTCGTGATGCGTTTCCAGACAGGCAGACAGACAAGAATTCTAAAAACTATAGATTCGGCTTCTGTATCGGAAATAATGACTATTTCAATAAGATTTTCCAAAAAAATATTTATTGTATATAAATTCGATTCAGAATTTTATTTTATGTATAAATATAATAGATAACAATTTATTATTATAAATATTATGCGACGTATGAATAGTTTACCACCTGTTTTTTTTTTTATAAAATTACTAATGACAGCATTAAGTCAAATGTACAAAATGTACATAAAAGATATGTATATTTATATGAATATATTGATTTTATGTAATACTCAATTATATATTTAGTACCGAATGTAGCATTACATACAACCTCAGTGGTTTTTATTGTTATATATAATATTTAAAAAAAATATGTTAAACTTTTAATGATAGACAATAAAGGAAAAAAAAATATTAAAATATAATACTGTTTATATTCATAAATAAACACTGCGCGTATATATACAATTTTTAGTGCTACAGAATGGAATAAGTCTAAAATCAAAATAAATTCGCGAAAAACTCCGTAAAGATAGTTTTATTTAAAATGTCAAGTATTCGCGTAAATCTAAGAAAGTATTAAAGAATAAATCTTGTTATTTTATTATATTATACTAGCGACTCACCCTCGCTTCGCTCGGGTTCGTCCCTAGCTTGCTTCCCAATACAAACATTCAACCCCATTTTCATCCCCTTAAGGGATTATTTATGTCCTTCTATTAATTCTATATTCTTTTGTGGATTTTGCAAACTACTATATCTGACTTTACAAGTATACACTGGGATAAAAGCTTCTACTATACTGTAGTATTTTGGCCAATAAATTCTGTAGATCTTAGTAATATTATAAATGTGTAAGTTTAGATATTTGGACGGATGTTTGTTACTCAATCACACCAGAATGGCTACTTTTTATCCCGGAGGAATTTGCGGTTACCGTGGGATAGATTTATTTTTGTTTTTCTAGCGAAGGAACCCGAACAAAGCAAGGGTGAGCCGCTAGTACAAAATACAAAATGAGTCGATCACCCGTTCCATTGACACACAATAGAAGGACAAATCTACTACTACTAATAATTAATTATGTTCTCCTGAACGATTCCAGCTACTTCAGCAAATCTCACTGAGACTAGCCAAATGCGCAGGACAATATTGAGTACAATTGTATGGGCAAATGTAAGTGTATTCTTTATTTGAAACAACTCTGCCCACCTGAGCCTAAAGTGCAGTAATAGACATTTTGGTCGGTTTTGAGTTAATAATATATTCTAAATCACCATTTTAGTAGCTATCAGTCAAATTAATTCTTTTTTCTGTAGCGCTAATAAAGTATTTTATTTTAATGTTTTTTCGGAAGGTGTAACAGCAAAAATATCACAAATCTATTAAAATATTCCATGTTTACCAGCTAAACCGCAGTACAATTAATACTGCACAAGATTTTTCTCTGTTTCCTAACTAAACTGCAGTATTTTATCATATTTTGTGGTACTTAAAATAGTAGTTTGTTCTAGGAGATTCGAGAAAAAACTTATTAAAATGCAGTATTATTCGACTCTATACAAATTGATTATACTGCAAATGTTAAGAAAATTTTTTTTTTATTTATATTCCTAATTAAAGTGCAGTATTAACATTCCATACTGCACATTAACTTGTGGGGGATTATGTAATTTATTGTGAAAAACTAAAAGACATGCAGTATTTAATAACTTTACTGCAGTTTAACTTGTAGGATGTTATGTAGTTGCTTGTAAAAGACCATTTAGTTTACAATATTTATAAATTTTACTGCATATTAGTTAGTTTGTTCCATCCAATTCATACTACCTAAAATACTTAAAGTCAAATACTATTCCCTAATACTGCGTTTTACTAGATAAAATTATTAATATATTAAAACACAGGACAGGCAATATCGCGGTTTGAGGCAGTCTCCTTAATCTGTGGCTTAAGGCTGACTTGACGTGCCATGCGGTGTCTATACCAAAGAGATATGGAGAGTAGAACTAAGGAGAACTATTTCTCGTATAAAAAGTGACCACTGACAAGCATTAAATTGGTGGCGCCACAGAAAACAAGTATATGATAAGTATATGATGTATATTTATACATCTATACAGATAAATAAAATTGTAGTGTCTGTTTGTAATGTCAAAATAAACCTTTTTACTAAATGCATATGAAATTATATACGGTACTCATAAGAAAAACACATTTTTAAAATTTTTTGTCTGTCTGTTTGTTCCGAATAATCTCTGAAACGGCTGGACTGATTTTGACGGACTTTCAGTGGAAGGTAACTGATGTTATAGGGAGTAATATAGGCTACTTTTATTTTAAAAAAAGGATTAGAGTTCCGCTCAAAAAAAAAGTATCCAGGGACGAACCCGAGCGAGGCGAGGATGAGTCGCTAGTTTAAAACATAGCGTCATAAAAGAAAAAAGGTGAATTAAACAAGGAAAGAAAGATTTCCGCTTTGCTGTGGCGCACTTTTCAAAATAGTTCTAACATAGGCAAACAGCAATATACAATATAATTAATATATATTATTTTCAAGTAATAATAATTCAGCACACTTCACTCCGTTAAAAACTACTAACTTTACATCACATCTACTTGCTACGCTAGTGCTGGAACGGTGAGTTTCTGAGCTATAATTTGCTGCTCACTACTGGACACTTTTTCAACTTGTTTTCCATATAAGTTAATTCTCCTTAGTTCTACCTTCCATAATCTTTTCAGACTATTATTTTTGTAAGACAAGAATACTCATTTAGTAATTAGTTATGTTCAGAAGAAAGATTTTATGTAAATTTTATTGATCCATGCATGAGAAATACATGGGATATAGTTTTATGGTGGATTAACTAGTTAAGATTATCAACATCTTGTAAAGATTGTTATATTGTTAGTCATATAAAACAATTTACACTATTAGATTATAATGTACAATGTTTTGATGAATAGTTTTAATAGCATAGTCATAAATGCATGTCCAGTTTTGTTTAATAAATTACATATTTTTATCAAAATTGAAGGTAATTTTATATTACTATATGTGTGGAATATCAGTGTTTTGTTCAAAAAAACAGTTTAAATAGCAGTATTTTCATAATATTACTGCACTTTAGTTAGTAACAATCATGGAAGAAATGTCTAAAATGCAGTAATAACAGGATTTACTGCATTTAAAACAGTTTTTGAAAAGATTATACAAATAAAGTGTGTGTAGTAATAGGGGCTAAAAAATTAAAATTGCCATAATTATAGATTTTTATAAAAAAACTAACGTAACAATGTTTAGTATTTTAGTTTGGTACATACCCTTTCACTTTCCATTCAAGGTTTTATCGAAAAGTCTCTTTTTGATATATTTTTATGGATTCTAAACTTTAGGCGCGTTTTTCTCGATTTCGTGTTTTTGCTGTTACTGCACTTTAGGTTCGGGAGGGCAGAACTGGTGAAAGATTAATTATAAGACCGACAAAAAGCTCGTAGCCTGGGGTTGTTTCATAACAGAAAATCCAATAGCTAAACTACCCTGGAATTGAACCCAGAACTTTCAGATCTGAAGCCGTGCAGACTAGCCATTAGACTCGCTGGTCTCTTGTCTCGTCAGACAGTCAATAGTACTAAAAACACCGTAAACATTCCATTTTATTGAACACGTATAAGCATAAAGCTCTCTATTAAAGTTCCAGACTGATCTGTCTCCAGAAACTTGTTAGCTAAACGGATAGATTTTTCCCTGTCACCTTATCCTTTCCGCTAAGCTCGTCGAAGTTAGTGAATCATCATTTGATAAAAAGATCCAAGTCAAAAGGTGACGAGAAAATGTAGCATCTACTTTTTCAATGTGCCGCCCTAAATTCAGCAAGTGACTCCGACAGTGGACGACAAATGCTCATAATAAATCTAAGCTATCATTTCGTAGACGTATCTCGCGCCTGTTTCTAAATTGTGATATTTAAAACAAGAAATTCTAACTTGTCGGTCTTTTTTTAATTAGATGTAACTTCGGCTAAGTTAACTGATTAAATTATGTCATTAATATTAAATTATAGTTTTCGCCTGTGATTCTGTTCGTATGGTATGTATGTATGTATGTATGTATTCAGCTCTTTTTAATGTCCCACTGCTGGGCACGGGACTCCCTGCAATACGAGGGGGATACGGCCATAGTCCACCACGCTGGCCAAGTGCTGGTTGGCGGACTCGTATAGTATATACCCTAATAACAACTTACTTTTGTTAGCTTGGGATATTATACCTTATCTAAATTCCGATTTTTTCCTAACTAATAAGCTATTAAAACTTGCAAAAGTAACAAACTTGCTCTTTAACTCCTTTTTTAACCCACTCATTCACTCAATCTCTTCACTTCACTCGCTCTCTATCAGCTTTTTGCATTTAACACGTACATTAGTGTGATATAATTAATATAATATGTATATGTTCTGAGGCTGCCAGTATGTCATTTCAAGGAAAGAAAAACACAGTTTGTAGAAAACTCATTTAAATTATTATTAAATCGCTTTAGTTTTATTCATCTTACTAACAGACCCGGCCAGGCGTTGCTGTGGCACATTTATAACTTCGTAAGTTAATTATTTATAACAAATTGTGTTTGAAAATATAAAATTAAAAATATATGTTGGTTTGAGCTTAAATCGTTAATTTTGTAATAAAGAAAGGAAACAATCGAGATAAAATCTATCCTATCTTTTAAGTTTAAGCAAATCACACATTAAAAAAATATGGACTGCAGTTTAGTATATGGGACGCCCTGGAGGAGTTGGTAGTATTTTTGGATAGGGGAGGTGATAGGGAGTCCAAATATGTAAATTTTGTTTTGAGGAAACGAAAGTGTTAAAAGTTATTGAGAGTTAAATTTACAACATTTCCATACATTATTATGACATTACTGCCATTTTGACATTTGAAAATGTCAAAATGTCACCTCCAAGTGCCAAAAAGATCTTCAAATAATGATTCAGATCTATCTCCGAATTTTAAATTAACTTAAATATATTTAAACTTCCTATCACCTCCTCTATTCAAAAATACCACTCACTTGTCCAGGGGCCACGTCCCATATACTAAACTTGTGCCGTTCCTGAAATAAGTGCGTTCCGACAAACAAACTAGCAAGCAAGCAAGCGAACAAACGTATAAACAACAAACAAACATATTCTGCCTTTTTATAAGGTTCATCGGTGTGGCAGATTCAGTATTATTAGAAACGAAATCAAGAACCACTCCCGTTCTGTTCTCTTCATACAGAACAACTATTATTATAAAAATACCACAATATTCTATTAATAGATAAAAAGCATAAGCTAGATAGATATTTTTAGCGAGTGAATAGACTTATTTCGAAAGTATGTTACATGAGTCCCCCAGATCATATCTAACACAGTACCAATGAAAATCCTCATAGAAATTTGCTACAATAGAATGTATGTATTGACTTATAATATTTAGAATCAAGTATATTCTTGGAGCAGCTCCAGAACGATCTGTTAAAGGAAATTAGCAATGACTTACAAATCATAATATGTCATAAGGTCTTATGCCGGCTTAATACTCACTGTGACAGCTGGCTATGAATTTTGCCTAAAATCTTTTGCTCGTTAATCAATCTCATCGGATTGTTATATTATATTAGGATTTTTTTGTTGTCCTCACAATACATTTTGTGTTATTGTTGAACTTTGGCATTTGTCATTTACAACAGGTTCATAAAAAAATGTTTTTTGTTATTGCTTGTTCTGCATATAATCACTGAAATGATTTATAAAAAATATTTCTTATATAAATGGGTAGATGCCATATTTAATCTGGAATAAATAAAGAAATATATTGGGACATTAACGCATAATACTATCTAGTTCCATGGTAAGCTACGGGCCCTGTTTTATGGATACCAGATAGTTGATACACTACACATATATAACTTTAAATACATACATATTATAAATATAAACCCATGACTGGAATGCAAACAAACGTGCTTATCACACAAATGAATGCCACCAGCGGGACACGAACCCATGATCGCTAGTAGGGTCACTACAAACTGAGCCAAACTTGTTGTCGTTAAATGATGTTTTTTGGTGTAGGTAGATGATAAGTACCCATTTCGGTTATGGCGGTCAATTTCAGTGCAGGGGATATTATTGTTCACAAGCGTGTGATTAGACACGAATGTACTCTTTATTATTATTTTTTAGTTATCATCATAGTTTATTGGAAAGACAATTAGATAGCTTTACATGCTCTCCTAGGCATACATGTAAGTATCAACTTTCCAATGTCTACAATTGATCCTCTTTGGGATTCGAAGCCAATACCTCAGCATCTGCAGCTGTACATGCAAGCCACTCGATCAATTGTAATAACCTAAAATTCAATTTGTTTCCACAAAAAGAACCTACGCATAATAATAAAATAAATTACAAACCTTTTATATTTCTTACAATGATCGTGGAATTGAATTTCAGATGCCAAAAAACAGAGCAAACTTCGCACAGCGAAATAATCGAGGGCGAATGGCGTCGAGATCCGCTATATTTCTGAATTTAAGGCTTTGATAAATAGAAGGCTCTACCTCATAAATCAAGTGAATGTAACAGTCTTTCAATTTGCCGGCTAACGCGTTTATATCTGAAAATGCCAACGTTCATGTACTGTTGGAATTATTTAAAATAATTCGTCAATTTTAACTTTTTCATACATTGGCATGGTGTAGTGATTAGCATTACGTCAACCCTATCACTACCTTATATAGTAATTCGTTAGATCAATTATTTTACATAATAAATAAATAAATATGTTGGGACATTTAAAACACAGCACCGTCTAATTCCATGGTAAGCTACGAGGCTTGTGCTATGGATATCAGACAGTTGATACACTACATATGTATATATAACTTTAAATACATCCAATTATAAATATAACCACCCATGACTGGAGTACAAACATTCGTGTTCATTACATAAATGAATGCTCCAGCGGGACTCGAACCCGCAACCGCTGGCGCAGCAAGTAGGGCCACTACAAACTGAGCCAAACGTGTCGTCATATATTATCATATTTTGACTTCCCCTTTGACCTATTGCTTAACTTCTTCTTCTGCAGATTAAAAGATTCAGTATTCTAGTATCAAGACACAACAACTGCCTCGGTGGTGTAGTGGCTAGCATGTACGGTTGCACACCCGGAGGTCCTGGGTTCGAGTCCCGGGTCGGGCCAAGTTTAGTTATTGAGTCTTTCTGTATAGTAAGTCTCAGTAATAGCCCGAAGTTGGGAAGTATGCGGTGTTTCACCCCCGTGCCTCGGAGAGCACGTAAAGCCGTCGGTCCTTAACTCTCACCGGTCGTGCCGAGTGGTCGTCCCACCGGAGTATGAGAGTGATAGGAATAGCGAGTGTATTTGTGTCTGTGCGTATACTTGAGCACTATAATATCTCCTGCGCAGTTGGCTAATCTCAATGAGATTGGCCGCCGTAGCCGGAATCGGCTAGGAGAACATCATCAAGACACAATGAAGGGTTCTGTGTTTCTAAATTTCACAGTAGTAGACCAGATTTGAAAAGTTAGATCACGTTTTTCGACTTATGTTCGTCTTGTCAGTTTACCTTCTTAAGGACTATGAAGGTGATAGATACGCTATAATATCTATCGTAAATGTTATTTGAAAGGTATGTTTGTGAAAACAAAATTCGAAGTGGAAAACAGTATAAATTATATAAAACATGTACGTTAATATATGACACTATACCTATAGCACGTTTTCTGTTTTCATAAAAATGATATATGTACCAGTGAGAATCATGTTAGAAATAATTCGCACATGAAAATATCAGAGGTGCGAGACCCAAAATTTGAACCCGCTTCACTCGGTTTCCCAAGCGAGCATGTTACCACTGCCTTCTTCTTTCTTAAAAAATATGTATTTCTCCGTAATCTTAGTACCATTTTTTAAGGTTTTCTGGAAAATATTTAAATATAAAACACTAGAAGCTAAAATATTTTTTTATCGATCTTAAACAATTTATATTTAAAATTGATAAAAAAAAATTAATCTCAACACAACATGTCAAAAAATATCCCACAAACATTCTTAAGTTTCTCATTAACAGACAAACTTTACGTAAGAGTATTAATATAATTTTCCTACTATGTACTAGTCAGTTTTAAATAGACTTCATAAATTACGACTTGGTGTACATTCATCTTTTCCATCCACTGTACCTAAGGATTTAGAGTTTGCTCTTGACTGATGGTTGAATCTTCTGCCTGTTGAAATTGGATTTCCACCCTCGCTATTCCCAAGACAGTTGTTCCAGCACGAATAATATTATTCCGTTATATATTTTTAATAATACATTTTAGATATTGGAGATTTACATATATAAATGAACTGATTTTGAAATAATCTTTGATTTTGACAAAAGAAGCTTTGTTCTTTTTATGCAATGTATGTACAAATAAATATTATAATATAAAGCCTCATTCGCGTCTGTCTGTTGATGGGTCTAGTTATTCTGATCTATGTATGTACATATTTGGAAAATTTTCTTCGGAGGATTTATGTGTGTAATAATTTAAGCACAATTTTTATTAAAAAAAGTAACACAATTAGTCGTTTGGTCCGATTTGCGACTTAAACTGAGTTTCATAATCTAAAGCCACATTTGCTAGCCACTAGACTAACGAAGCACTCATACGAATATATCCACTCTACAGTAGTTATCATATGATTGAATAACGTTGAAAAACCATTTACTATCATTTGCATAGATTTTCTTGATAATAATTATATTCTAAAGGTTTATTTAAACCAAATATAGGTTAGTGGTGGTTAAATATTAAATTTCTGTTAAACGAATCGGGTCAAGTGAAACGGCTATTCGAGTTTAATACGCCGTATGTTCCAAATTTCGCTGTAGTACTTGATTGGCAGTAAATTCTCTTGCTTGTTTTTGGGCGTGCAGAAGGATTTATTTAGTTAATTTTTATGTGTAGATTTTAACTTTCTTATTTAGTGTTGAGTGTACTTTAATATTGCTCAGATTTCAATGGCATTAAGGAAAAATATTACTATATTTTTATGACTGCTTCACACTATATTCATTTCGAAATAAGGATATAGTTATTAATGTTATAAGCAACAATTTTATATATTCTGCATGATATATTTCTTTAAGCCCATATTTTACATTTTAACCTCATATAATAGGTTAGACAAATACATGGGACATCATGGTTGAATTTCAGCACGATCCCATGGTGTCCCATTAAGAAGAGGAAAGTTGCATTGGGTTGTGCAGTAAAAAGTATTCTATATGTTGACTCGGATGATCAGCTATCATCGTACCAAATTTCATCAAAATACGTACAGGGTTTTTCCGTGATGCGGTCACAGACGGACATACAGACAAAAGTTCTAAAAACTCGGCCTCTGTATTCATAATAATGACTATTTTAAATAGATTTTCAAAAAATATTTAATGTACAGATTCGGCTTAGTTTCAATCTATACATATAATAAAATTGTAACTAAGCCGAATCTGTACTTTAAATATTTTTGGAAAATCTTATTGAAATAAACATTATTATCGATACAGAGGCCGAATTTATAGTTTTTAGAATTTTTGTCTGTCTGTTACCGCATCACAGAAAAACCACAGGACTGATTTTGATGAAATTTGGTATGGTGATAGCTGGTTATTCGGGTTAACATATAGGATACTTTTTACCGCGGGGAAATATCTCATTTCTGAGAAAAAATACAAAAACTGCAATATATAAGAGTATACTAATAGGTATGTAAAACCTAAAAATTTGGTTTTTGGTCATCTAAACGCGGGTGGAGCCGCGGGCAATGCTAGTTTTATTTTATGTATAGATAGAAGAAGATAAAATGCAAGCAATTATGCAGTACTTGTACTTAAAACTCCATTCATATTATATATTAAGTTTATTAGACGATCTAAGGTAGGTTATTTAGTGAAAGAATTTTATTATCTGTAAGAATAAACCCAAGTTTGATTCATAAATTTTATAAATCATCATAATTTTATTTAATTTCTATAGGACTCGGGAAATTTAAAAGATCTAGGTTTATTTATACCACAATGGCACACGAACTGAGGTCATTTAAACGCTTCTGGCTTTTACTTTCGACACTTAATGATATTTTAATGACTGTCTTTTGGGTTTATATTTATTTTTAATCTGCGTTGAGGAGTTTTGTCGTTTATAATTTGCAGTGATAGTTGAACTACTTATAAGTTATAACTAATGAATAGTGACACGCGACTCGTTATTTTGTGCAATGTTGCTTCATTATTTCTAAGGTCAAATTCTAACTCACTATATAATACTTTATTAGATTTACGCGAATATTTGACTTTAAATAAAACTATCTTTTCGGATTATTTCGCAGATTTATTTGGATTTTTGGTTCTCGATGTTTCGAATGGGACGAGTCACGGGAGAGAATTTGATTTAAAATGTCACTATATAAGCTTTCGATTATGTGAGCCATCTAATGAGATAAAATAACTGAAACTGAAATATGAAGTTTTCATATGGAAATATAAAGTTATTTATTCTATAATGAGTAATGTTGTCCTGAACAATGGAGAAGTTTCCCTTTTTTTGGTATTTATTATAAAAAAATAATTAAAATATGTATAACAAAAATATGAAAGTATTATTAAAATATCTCAACAAATGCAAAAATTATGACATTTTTGGAAGAGATTTTAAGAAGAAGGAAAGCGTTTGTAAGAATAATTCCGTGAGGACAAACGAACTAAACGACATTTAAATTAATTTCTGAATCATTTGTTGATAGATTTCAAAAAAAAATCACTGATTTATTAATTTTGATCTATATTAAAATTCCATTGCGTTAAATATGATATTATCAACGTCATGAAACTCCTCCAATTCGGGCACGTTGGCCAATTTCAATGTAACTAGCCATCTGCGCAGAAACTATTATAGTCCCTACAGCCCTGGATTTACACTTGGGGCACTTGGGGCCCAGGGCAGCTGATTTTTAGGGGCGGCAAAATTTGGAGGCCGTGAAAAAAAATTTCTTCGAGTTATCGAAAATCCTTTTTTTATTTTACAAAAAATCAAAAATAAAAAAAGATTAACTATAATTATACTACGCCCAGGGGCGGCGCTAAGGTTAAATCCGGCCCTGAATCCCTAAGTATTCGAGCAGAAACAAGTATATTCAAATTCCGATGCGATGATTATAATTAAAAATCAGGCGTAGGACCGACGGCTTTACGTGATCTCCGAAGCACGGGGTTGAAATACCGTCAACTTCCTAACTTCGGGTAGTTATTGAGAATGTTTTAAAAGAAAAACTCAATAACTGTACTTGGCTCGACCTGGAACTCGAACCTAGCACCTACAGATTTGCAGCCGTACGTACTAGCCACTAGTCCACCGAGAAAGTTACCGAGCACAGCATATATATGTACTATACTAAATATAGATTTGTACGGCCAAAAGATGCAAATGACATAAATCCGAAATACACAACATTTGGCATGGAAATGATGATTTATAAACAAGAATGCTTATTTAATTAAATTTTTTGCCGAAATTGAAAACCAAAACGATTCGTAGAAAATTTAAATTACTGCTACAGTTGAAAAGTTTCAAACTAACTTTATCTTATTTTTCCTTAGAACAGGAAGTTAAGGAGAATACGATATTATATTTTTAAGTTAAATTGGCACAAAATATAAACATAGTATGTCAATAATAATAATATATTATTTTGTATATATGTATGTACATATAATTAAAGTATACCAACTATCCTCTAAAAGGCAGTGGTAGCCCAGTGGTAACGCGTTCGCTTGGGAAACCGAGTGAAGCGAGATCAAATCCCGGGTCTCGCACCTCTGATATTTTCATGTGCGAATCATTTCTAACATGATTATAACTTGCCTTACGGTGAAGGAAAACATAGTGAGGAAACCTGCATGTCTCAGAGAACCTAACAAGTTTTCGAAAGACATGTGAAGTCCGCCAACCCGCACTTGGCCAGCGTGGTGGACTATGGCCTGATCCCCCTCGTATTGTAGGGTGGCCCGTGCTCAGCAGTGGGACATTAAAAAAGGCTGAATAGAATAGTATAGAACTATCGTCTATATCTCTCTGGATTGAATTAACCGACCATAGTTTAAAGCATATAAATTCAACGATTTCTTTGTTCTATTATATTCTTTGAGAAGAAGTTACACTGCATATATTATATTACAGGATGGCAATGAAGATACCACACTATATCAATGTATATTTTCGCTGAATAAATATACACTGACTCTATACATATAATAAAATTGTAACCAACCCGAATCTCTACATTAAATATTTCTTGGAAAATTTTATTGAAATAAACATTATTATCGATATAGAGGCTTATAGTTATTAGAATTTTCATCTGTCTGTCCGTCTATCTGTTACCGCATCACAGAAAAACTACTAGAGGGATTTTGATGAAATTTAGTATGATGATAGCTGGTTATCCGGGTCAACATATATAATACTTTTTACCGCGGGAAAATATCTCATTTCTGAGAAAAAAATACATAAACTGCAATATAAGAGTATACTAATATGTAAAACCTAAGAATTAGGTCTATGGACATCTGAACGCGGGCGGATCCGCGGGCAGTGCTAGTTTTGAAATAAAAGATTAGATTTAAAAGCCTGATTTTTATTATTAGTAGTAAAGGACGAATTCAACGCTGCTGCTATTTGTCCAAATATAGTGCGTGTTCATACACGAGATATCAAAATACAATATGATTTGACCAATTAAATTAATGTTTTAGTCAAATTATGTACAATCTATGTTGTCATTTGTGTGGTTTACATTTGTCTCAATAGATGGAGTTATGTGCCAGTTTAATCACGCTATTGTTTGGTTCTTTCAGATTAGTTATGTTAAAATGTAGTTTGCATGTTTGACTTTTGTCGGATACTTTTGAGAAATATATACAGTATTACGATCCAGATCACTGGTTGTTTTATTGTACCACCGGAAGGAGACGAAGTGTCTCCTGATGTAGAAGTGGATCGTACACAATATTGATGATCCACAAAACGGATGGAAATTCGATCATATGATTGATTACTTTTAAAGTAAAACTATCTTTTCTGGAGAAACCATGACTGCGATTGCTGTAATTCGAAACGTCGGAAACCAAAATCCAAAATAAACCCGCGAAAAAAAAAAATTAGTTTTATTTGAAATGTCAAATATTCGCGTAAATGTAAGAAAGCACCACGTGATTACTTATCTTGATGCCACTTCTACTTCTTCGTCTATAGATTTCCTATAGCGCTCGGTTCTGAAAATTCCGCGATACTTTTATTACGTTTGGAGTTTTGTATGGCCCTTAAAAAGTGAGTGAATTGTGTTTGAACTATCTGATATAATATATTTTGTTTCATTTTTCTCATCGAGCATGAGAAGAATTATAATTAAATATTATTTTTTATTATTTTCAAATGAAGTTTTCAAACGATGATAGCTCCTGTCTAATTTATAATATTAAGCTGTAAAATATGTATTTGATGCAACAATTACTCGTACAAGTACAGAGGTAAGATTTTCCATAGATATTTTGATTTATTTTAAAGATACTTTTTCTCTGCTACCTATATTATTATTTATCTATATTATTATATTATAGTCCCACCAGAGTATGAGAGTGATAGGAATAGAGAGTGCACTTGTGTCTGCGCGTACACTTGTGCACTATAATATCTCCTGCGCAGTTGGCTAGTCTCAATGAGATTGGCCGCCGTGGCCGGAATCGGTCAGGAGTACATCATTATTATATATTGTTACAAAAAGAAATACATTATTATTATTCTTAATTAAATCTACATGTATAAAATTTCAATGTGCTCACGTACATACATTTCCTAATTCTTCTCCTCCTAAACGATTTGGACAACGATTTGTTTTGATGTTTTTTTAAAGTACTTATGAGGTCGGTTAGTTTTTAGTTATATTTTCCCAGCCAGACTCTTTAAATTTTCTCATAAAACGTAGTTTGTGGCAGGACAATATCTACATACCGGCATTTAATTAAAATATCTGCATATAATAATAAATAGATACAATATTAACTTCAGAAATAATTAAATACACTGTTTAAACCAAGTCAGCATCATTCGCTACAAGCTTTTTAGAAACGGATCAAAAATATCGCTAATTAACCACACATCCCTAGCGATTTACAAATTAACAAAGCTTTTTTCCTCGTCTAATGAAAGAGACAAGTCAAGCGAATACCCCAGTTTTATTGAAATTCGCGATATTTACTGCAAAAGCTCGCTTTTGGAAACGGAACAACGGTCACGTAGCCTTTGGATTTGAATCCAACCAGTCGAACAATTTCAAACAACTGTATAAAATTTATTTACAAAGGAAAAAAACCCTTATTTCCTTTGTAATAGAGAAATAACGTTAATGGTTGTAGGTATTAACGCTCGGTCAGACTTCAAGTAATATAGTCGGAAATACTTTTTTTAATGCTTTTATCGTTTTAAGCAACGGATTTTATTTTAGCCTCAAACAAAAGTGTATTTGAAAAGTTTATGATTTTATAATTGTAAGGTAAAATGTTAAAGTTAGTTATTTCAAGTAATAGAACCACAAATTCCGTTAATTGAATTTGTATATTTTACAGAGAATTCTTTAATAAGAAGTTAAAAACCCATTTCTTTATAAAATTATCTATAATATAAAAATGTATCGCTGAATGTGTTTGTTGTGTTGCGCAAATCTCGAGAGCAGCCGAACCGATTTCGCTAATTCTTTTTTTAGAATATTCCTTGAAGTACGAGGATGGTTCTTACGGAGAGAAAAAATTAAAAATTGCCTGAAAAAGTTTAAAAACAACACTTTTCTATACTCCCATACAAAAGATTCGTAATAATACTTAAATTCAATTTGAACTTTAATACCATACCATAAAGTTTAAGTGTTAGTGGAGAGGTTCCGGGAAGGCAAAACAATTGAGTGACGTTAGTATCGTATAAATATTAATGTCAATATTTGTCAATATTAATAACAAAAAAAAAATATATGGTTAATGCTGGCTAATAACTATTTATATATATTTAAAACGTACCTAGCGACGAACCAGAGCGAAGCGAGGGTGAGCCGCTAGTGTAATATAAACGTATTAACATACATTTATTTATTTTATTATGCCAAGAATAGGTAAGTTAGTCGTAAGGTGATTTAGATACTGTTTGTTGATTCTCATTGGTCTTGTGACAAGCATGTTCTACTCTAGATCATGATCGAACCCAGGACGGGTTTGAGTCCCGGGACAGGCTAAAATAACTAACTGGACTTTTCTGTCAGGAAGTCTTCAGCACCAGCCTGGAGTTTTTTAGACCTAAAATAGCGGTACGTACAACATCATGTCTCGGAGATCACGTTAAGCTGTAGCTAATATAAATTAGTCTTTAACCAAAAGCACAGTTAAGTTTCTTGACCCCAGCAGTATTTCAATTTAGATGAAAAATAGAAAAATGTATAAGATAAAACCACAATAAGCAGTCGATGTCGGTAAATTAGTTTCTTTAAAAATTTTGCTTTGAAATTCTATCTCTTTGTATACTTTAGCGGCTTACCTCCTCGGTAACATAGAAAAGAATTAACATATATTCTTAGGCGCTTAGAAATAATATAGTGTTGTACAAAACTAAGAATAGCGATTTTCATAAAATCTAAACATTGTTATTAGTAAACTAGTCTCACCTCTATCAAAATAATATAAGTATAGGTACGTCTTCGTCATAGACAGAATAGCTTATAACTTAAGGGCTTAAATTTTTACAACTATTTTGTAACTAAAATTTAAACGTTTATTACTAGAAATTCAATGAAATTCTTTGCCTAAAAGATTAGAAAGGGTGAGAAAGTTATTGTGGCGAGCAATATTTTTCGGTACCTAAAATAAGCAATGCAAAACAAAAATGCACAATGCAATGTAAACGAATGTTTTTTCGCATTATTTCACGTAAAATATGGTCTGGCATAAGCATCGTGGTCAAGCGACCAAGGGGCAAGATTGACAATCTCAGGTGTCCGGGTTCGAATCCCGGTCGGACACAAAGTTTTATACTTTTGTTTTTTTCTTTGTATTTATTCAAAATTTTAGCTCGGTTACCCAGGTACTCGAAGTAAAAGTACATCAAGAAAGGTATAGATATACTACGTAAAAGAGGGTATTGTGTTTGAAAGGTGTTTTTTTATATACTGACTAGCAGAACCCACGGCTTGACTCGCGCTAAAACTACAAAACAATTTCTAAAAAGGTAGTTTCATACAAGCTTTCATCCCATATTTTACCCACATAAAGGATGAATTTCGTAAAATGCTAAAACACGTATTTATTTAAATTTATTGAAGAGTATTAATACCAAGTTTCAAGTAATTCTGAACATAAATATTTTTTGGATTGTATTATAACGTGTTCTCCCGTGGGAATTAGATAATCTCCCACGATAAAAAGTAACCTGTGTCACTCTCCAGTCGTTCAACTATTTCCACACAAAAAAATCACGCCAATCCGTCACTGCGTTTCGACGTGAACGAAGGACAAAGAAACAAACAAACAAACAAACAAACAATAAAACAAACAAACACACTTTCACATTTATAATATTAAGTATGGATGTTGTCTATATAAAGATTCATTATTAGCGAACTATAAATTATGTTAACAAAGGTTCCGAGAAATTTTGACAATGGCAATTAATATTCGTTTGGGAAACTGGTCAACGTGACAGTGAATAAGAAGCAAAGAAACAATGCTTAGAGCTCTAAGTCAAATTTTAAAGTAAGCTAAAAAATATTTTTCCATACTAATCGTTTTCAGTAAAAGCAACCTTATTATTAGGAGTAAAATACCCTATAATATTTATGTTATTGGCAGAGTGTGTTCACTTGTAATTTGAATTTCTCTAAAACATCATAATGGATATGTCATTACTTTTTTTTTTCTTTTTAGATATATACTAGCGACTTATATTATTTCTTATTCTGACATCAGTGGCCCAAAGAAATTACAAGGAATCTTCTTTATCGCCGAATCTTCGTTCAGAACAGATTGAAAATTTTTTTTTTTTTTCTATTAAGTTTTGGGATAATTATCTTATCTATTCATGAGAAAAATGGCTCTCAACTACACATCTTATTATAGTCAAATATGTCTAATTTTAATGTACCAAAAAATAACAACGGTAAATTCAAATAAACTAAACGCGAAAAAAACAGGCGAACGTATTACACGCTTGAGACAAAAGCAGCACAGAATAAGAATTGAAGCGAGGTACCAAATTAAAACCGAATTTTCCGTGAAGACTGGAAAAGTGTGAAAATGAAGAAAAAAACGCTACTTCAAAGGCAACGCGCCCTTTGTGCTGCGAGTGACTGTTTTGAAAAATCTTAGGCCTCGTATTCGAGTCTGTACCTGTACTTCAAAAGTGTTGAAAATTGAAATGATTACTGCAAAATCCTGCTTGGTAAGAACGAAATATTTTTTTTTTTAATTTATTTCATTTTATGAGTGATAAATTCTGGTGTTCAATTAAAATAAAATAGTATTCAAATAGCTCTTAATTCCTAAAAATTCTTTAAGAGGTCTATATATTATATTACATTAATAATATTATGGTCGAATCCGAACGAAGCGAGGGTGAGTTGCATATAACATAAAACCAAAAAGTTTTTTTGTAGATTGGACGCGGGCGAAGCCACGAGTTCTGCTAGTATAATAGATTTAAAGAAATCGTTAAAAAATTTACAACTATACGCTCTAAAATGTCTAAGTATCTACTGGGTAATCAATTAAGTGATAGCCCGTCAAGATCTTAAGAGGATGGCTTTTAGACGATATTTAAAACAATTACTTAGAGATAAGTACGAGTACGGCGATGAACAATCACATTTCTACTAAGAACTAGACAAGGGTTGCTTCTCTAATTTATAGCGGTGTATGGCTTAAGTCATGGGAAAAGTACTTGTCAAATGTAAAAATTTATATCTATACAGATAAATAAATTGAAGTGTCTGTTTGTATATATGTATGTCAAAATAACAGCTTTTTAATAAATGCGTATGGATGTGTACACGGTACATATACCAAAACAACATTTTTTACATTTTTTGTCTGTCTGTCTGTCTGCTTGTTTCGGCTAATCTCTGAAATGGCTGGACAGATTTTAACGGGACTTTCACTGGCAGATAGCTGATGTAATAAGGAGTAACTTAGGCTACTTTTATTTTAGAAAAAAAAATAGGGTCCTACGAAAATAAATTAAAACCAATGAAAAATTTTGAAATATCCGATTCAAATAGGAAAGTTGTATACATACCCTAGGGACAAACCCGAGCGAAGCGAGGGTGAGTCGCTAATTTGCAATATTATACACATATTTCATTAACTGCCTAACATTATCTACGGCATAAATGATCCTCAAGTGTAAGCGCAAACACAAGTGCATTTTCTATTATTGTCACTCTCAAAATCTGATGAATTCAAAATTCTATATACTATCATTGTACGAAATGAACCGTTGGCGTAATAAATATGTATGTTACGAATGCCGATGGATTTGATATTACGTTATGGCAATTCTCGTCTGCCATGGTCAGTGTGCTCGTGCGGCACAGTCGAGTGTTCACAATAAAGTGAGTTGAGAGTTCACTCGCACTACTGACTCACGTCATAAATTATTAGCTGTCAAACGCTATTGTCATGTACCGTCATTCAGCTACCCTCAGAATCATCAAATGTATAAAATATCAAACATGGCAACACAAGTATTTCTCTATTAATTATTCTCTAACATGCACTTTTACCTTATTTGTGCAGTGCTATTTATTTTAACTAGATATAAAAATATCCCATTCAATCAAATATTATTTTTATTCATATAATCAAATATCACTTATAATGTGATAATTTTGGTTAAAGCAGAAAAGTATTAAGTTTTATTTCTCTTGATTTTTCGCTTTTCGCTATTTCTCTGCATACATATAATAGAATAAAGTGACAAAAATGTCTTAGACAGATGAAATTCTGCAATAGCTATCGCTAATAAAGGCTGAGAAAAGTATGGAAATATCAAAATAAACCAATTCGATTTATTTTTGTTTTCATGAATAGAAAACAAAAAATATTTCGATATCGTTTGTAGATACTGAATTTGCCTAAACATAACATATTTGCAGATCATAAAAGAATATTGTCTCTGTAACATAGCCAGAAAGCTTTTTTCTTTTTTTCCTGAAAAAGCAATTTTCAATCGAATGGAGTGTCGGAGGAAAATGACGATTTCCTTTGATTGAATGATTTGATTTGTATTTTTAGTCATTGTCTTCTAACTTAACCCTCAAGCCCCTACTCCGTATACGCCTTAAGTGGGCTCCCGCATTATTGCCAATAAACTGGCCAGCAACTACACCACATATAGTTGGCTTATGTAAGGCATTTGAGGAATTCATTTACTCTGCTGCATTGTTACGTAATCTGTAACATTTGTATGTATGTTGACTCTACGTAATAGTAAAGTCCTCAATCGTCGTTAGCGAATGCATTTTGATATGAATTTAAGGTTTTCAACCATTGATATAGAAAAACTAAAGATACTTAGGGTCTAAAAATCGTATCGTTAAAAAAAGTGTACAATTCGAAATTGTGCGTCTATTTAAATATGTTTTGTTCATTGGTTTTCGGATGACAAAATTAAAACGCACGTTGTAACGTTTAAAAAAGTACTTTATGTGGTGTGCGTAAGTTTGAATTTGTGTTTAGACCATTTGAACTTTCGATTTTTGAATTTTAATCTGCGCTTTGCCTTAACGTCACATATCGACGACATTTTTGATGAGATATTTGTTAGGAAATGTGTATTTATGTTTTTATATATCGACGATACGTTTGGCTCGGTTTGTAGTGACCGTACTTGCTGTGTCAGCGGTCGCGGGTTTGAGTCCCGCTGGGGGCATTTATTTGTGTGATGTGTGATGGCACGAATGTTTGTACTCCAGTCATGGGTGTTTATATTTATAATATGTATGTATTTATAGTTTATATATATATGTAGTGTATCAACTATCTGGTAACCATAACACAGGCCTCGTAGCTTACCATGGAACTAGATGATGATGTATGTTAAGATCCCAACATATTTATTTATTTATTATATATCAATGTTTTTAATCTAGTAAACATGGAGTTTAAAATAAAGTTTTAATACTATTTTGTAAAATTATCAAGCACTCTACTTTTCATAAGCATCAATGATTTTTAATATTAAATTCAATAAAGGTGCAAATAAAAAACTGTATTGAACATTTATAAAACTTTGTACATAGGTATATTATTTTCTTGATCGAGCTTACGCTATAAATTTACTTTTATAATGATCAATTTTACCCACAGACGCAATTAGTGTTTTAGTTCGCTTTTTGTCTGGGAAGATAATTTTAGTACTGTCGAAACCTGCTTTATTCTAATATAAAGAGAGTGGTGATGATGATGATGATGTTCTCCTAGCCGATTCCGGCCACGGCCAATCTCATTGAGACTAGCCAACTGCGCAGGAGATATTATTGTGCACAAGTGTACGCGCAGACACAAGTGCACTCTCTGTTCCTGTCACTCTCATACTCCGGTGGGACGACTGCTCGACACGACCAGTGAGAGTTAAAGCGCAGGGCCGACGGCTTTACGTGCTCTTCGAGGCACGGGGGTGAACCACCGCCAACTTCCCAACTTCGGGCTGTTACTGAGACTTACTATACAGAAAGACTCAATAACTAAACTTGGTCCGACCCGGGACTCGAACCCAGGACCTCCGAGTGTGCAGCCGTACATGCTAGCCACTACACCACCGAGGCAGTTAAAGAGAGTGATAGTTAGTGAGTGGATAAATATGTACTGTATATACTATAAGCGTTAATTAATTCATTACATAAGTAATTTATTTAATACACTAGCGACTCGGCCTCGCTTCGCTTGGGTTCGTCCCTGGCTTGCTCCCCGATACAAACTTTTATGTCCATTTCTACCCCCTAAGATATGATTTCCGGGATAAAAAGTATCCTATGTCCTTCCCAGGGTTTTAAACTATCTTCTTACCAAATTTCATCTAAATCGGTTCAACAAATCCAGAGATTACCCCCTACAACGTCACAAACTCACAAACTTTACAATATTAGTATTTAGTATAGATAACTTACAATATGTGGAAAAAAATCTATATTTGGATTATTTTGAAAACTCTACATTATTTCTTTTTATTTAATTTAGTTTTAAGTCTATTTAATTATTTTATAAAAACTACTTAAAACTTAAATAAAGTATTGAAAATAACAATAAACTTTATTTACATAGAAAACAAGTACAAAAATTGAATAGACAATAGAAAATGATAAATGATAATACGTATAACTAAACGTTTAAAACGTCAGCTCTACATCGCGCTATCAAAGTTTTCACGTCACGGATCTATATATAGACACGGTAACCCTGTTAAAATGGGGAGTCCGTTTCTACACAGGAGAACAGTTACCGCGGCAGGCTGTACTAACCTCCGCAACTTGTCTGCGTTGTATGGTCGGCTTCGCGACATGAGTTGGATGCCCTACGCACTTAGCGAATGAAGCTTTGTAAAGCAATTGATTCTCCAGACTTGATTTGTCTATGGTACAGAGGAAAATGGTTCCTCAACCACACTGCTGTAGAAAAATTGACTCTCTTTTTGTTTAGTTTTCATGTATTTTTTATTGTTCTTTTATAGCAGCTCAATTTTACTAATGGCAATTTAGACTGTCTGAGTGATGACTAAATTATTTGTTTAGTATAAAAACGTCACTGTAAACAGTAATCTATACATATAATAAAATTCTGAGCTGAATCTGTACATTAAATATTTTTTTGGAAAATCTTATTGAAATTGTTATTATTATCGATACAGAGGCCAAATCTATAGCTTTTAAATTTTTTATCTGCCTATTTGTATACTCATTGTACTTATCAAATTCAAGATAATAAATATCAAATAATCGTTGGATAATGTGATAGATGTATCACAATTGGAAATGCTGTGGAATGCATAGTTTACAAAGAGACGAGCATATTAGATATATTTTATAAGCACTAATATGTTATATAATCGAAATTTGTTTACTATTTACATACACACACACACACACACACACACACACACACACACACACACACACACATATATATATATATATATATATATATATATATATATATATATATATATATATATATATATATATATATATATATATATATATATATATATATATATATATATATATATATGTAATAAACAATAACCATATATACGACTCTACCACTTCTGCCATAATAATTGCGACTCTTAATAACTAGTAGCACATTAAAATATAATGATTTCATTACATATATACACACATAACATCCAAAACAAACATCTAGATGTGTTAATTAAATAAATATTAATTACATGATCATTAATTAATTTATTGTAATAACAGAACAGATTATAAATAAATGTTTACATTATAAATGCTACTTGTATCTTCAATATGTAAAGGGTGCGAATGAATAACTTTGGTATTGTTATTGCTGACAAAGGACTACCTGCGATGACGTTCAAGCGGCACTAAACGTTATCGGAGATCGTAGGTTCGAATCTCGACTTCTGTTAAGAATACATGTACGTATTTTTTTACTTAATAATTTAAAATAGATCGTTTTATTTATGATAAAAATATTATATAACTTCTTTTTTCAATATTTTTTAAAAGAAGTTTTTTTATCAATATTATCAAATTAAAAAAAAAACTTGTTAAATACATTTCTAGTTATATAAAAGTGTAAGTAATACCTAACTATTAAATATTTTAAAATTTGTTGCAAAAAACATAAAGTTCTACATCGCGCTATTGAAGTTTCTTAGCAAGCGTGGCATATATACGACGCGTTCGAGGTATGGAGTGGGGAGTCCGTTTCTACGTAGTACGGCAGCCGTAGCGTTGAGGGCTGCTCTGATCTCCGCTGTTCGCGTAGTATGGGGGGCCTATGCGAAACCATGCCCAGAGTCCAGTACTCTAGCAGTCAAGAAACAAGACTTACGAGTCAACACTCGAGTCTACTCAACGTCCATTTGCGACACAACTTAGGATGACATGAAGTTTCCTATCCCGCACTCATGTAGAAAAATTGACTCTCTTTTTGACCGACTTCGAAAAAGATGAGAAAGGTAAAATGTCGTTTCAGTGGATGAAAGTTATAGTGTTTATGCGATATTTTTATTATTTATTACAATAATTATAAACCATTATTATATAAAGCCTGTCTTCATTGTTATTGTTGCTATACTTTTTAATTTAATTACTGACATCAAGTTATATTAAGAAGTTTTCTTTTATATACCTAATTTAATACTGAAATATTAACTTTAATTGTACTAATCGATTTTCTTTAAGAATAATATAATTAATAAAGAATAAGAATATTTTGTATAGCTCAAAAATAAATATTTTATCTTTAACGTTAGAATAAAACAAGACAAAGAACTCGATAACAAATAATTTAATTTCGATACTAATTAAGTATTATGATAATTTTCATTGTTCTAATACCATATTATTTTTCAAGGGCAATCGGTTACTGAGAAACGAGAGCGTACACATTATGAGAAGCAAAATTCATAACTTAACACGTTCGCTGCATTACGAGATCTATCAGATCTCTTGCAGGACTTTTGTATTGTGCGTTGACTATAATCGTGTTGTTTCACTCCTTGCGGGAGGCTCTAACGTGTAAAGTTCTTTAAGTATGAGTAAGACAAATATACATATTTGCTTCCTACCTAAAGGTGAATTCGAGGACATAAAAAAAAATTAATAGAGATGGATTAGGTCCCTAACGCACAGTAGTATAATTATTTTTATTCCTTGCGTTAGGAGACATGTCGATACTCGTGGAATCGATACGCCTCGTAGACGCAAGAGAGGGAGGGTGGGCGGCGCGGGCGCTGTGTGAATCGATTTAGTGTTGTCCTAGTGTCGACGTGGCAGGTTGCGCGCACGTTTCGAAAAAGTGTAAAAAAAAATTTTTATTTATTTAATATATTTTATTTAATTATTTCATAAAATTGTTTTATTTTGGTGAGATTTCTAAGAATGAAAATCAAACGCTGGATTATAGTGCTGCATCGTCCAGTATAATTACAATTTTGGAAATATAATGCTTTTTTATTACAGAATTCCCCGAAGGAAGATGTACAGATCATGTTTTCCAACGTGGCGACAAAAAAGACGTTGTGGGGTTGTTATGAAAAATTACGACGCACATTAAACAGCACTGACGCTTCTAAAAAAAGCTAAAAAAATTGTTACCATTTGCGCGCAATGCAAATAATCAACGTGCTTACCATGTTTTAATGAAAAACACTTTGTATAGTTTATAAATAAACTTCTTTAATAAAACTTTTTCAATCGATAACTGAGATATTATTTTATTCCCATCACTACTTACTACACATATTGAACTATCTTCGGTTGCGGTACGAGATACAATAGATATCTAATTTTTTTTTGGTATTTGTAGTTTACTCTAATGTCATAACTGCGTGCGAACCTAGTAAAATGTAAAGCAATAGGCTCTCTTGACCCACAAAAACTTCAAAATATATGTCATTAGTTTTTTGGGAGATATAAATTATTTTCAAAACTGTATTTTTAGGAGACTGATTAGGTCTCTAACGCACCAAAGGGTAGGCTAGTTTCGAGATCTTTTAGGTCTCCTAAGCACCAGCTGAAAGTTCTTTCAAAATGATGGCGCAGTGAACGTGTTAAAATGTGTGAATATAATAGTAAAATTAGCCTACCTGGGTTGGGATTATCATTGTTATTGTTTTAACGCCCCGCACTTTGCTATGAAATGAGTCAAAATACTAAGAATAAATTGTTTAATTCCTTATGCCTGGTGAACTAAAACTTCTCTATTTAGTGCTTTATCCTATCTCTAATATACATACATATTTATTCTGAAAATTCTGAAAATTTTATTATGCTTAATATGTATATAATTGTAATATAGGTAATATAGTGTATTATATATTGAATTTGTAGTCTTAATATAATATTAATGATAATTCGAAACATTAAATGTACATGGATATGAAGATTAAACCGATTAAATTGCTTTTAATAAATGAAACTACATTTTTTTGGATTTTTGGTTTTTGACGTTCCGAATGCTTTAAAATTTAGAGCAATCATGGTCACGAGAGCGACTTCTCGAGACTCCTCATTATTCATCACTTTTTATTATTATAGTTAATATTAGGAAAGAAAATATAAATAATGATACTTACTTTATATTAAATGTCTAAATATTATTATTAATATAATTTATCAATGATATTGGTTTTTACAGCATTAGTGGAAATTATTTTTCTCTATTTTCGGTATAATTCTAATCTAGTGTGTAGTCTAGTAAGGTAATATAATTACTAATTAGTAACTACTTTATCATATATGAATATTATGATTTATATTATAGGTAGATACTGTCAAAATTTTTTTTTAATGCTTTAATATTTAAAGGTCTTTGAATCTCTTGAGATTATGCCAAACCTATCGTATCACAAAAACATTATCATAATATTCATCTACGTAGATGTTGCTTAAATATTTTTATCATTTCATTTAAAACTAATTTAGCTTAACCATAGACTAGAGCAATATATTCCGTTGTAAGTTATTTCTGCGATTTATTGGTAGGTTCACTCACTGACAATAAATAACTTTATATGACCTGAATGGTCATTAAAAGTAAGAATTAATCTTATATTTTGAAAAGTACCTAGTTAGTATTATGACGCGTCAAATAATTAAATTTCATAATTTATTTTATAGACCATATTGTTATAACAATTAAGTTAATGAAAAAAAATAAATCCTTATAAAATAGAAATCTAAAAAAAATACTTTATAAATAAAAAGAATCATCAAAATCATCTTCAAAATCCAATTTTGACTTTTTAACGTTACTAAGTATGTACGTTACTAAGTATGTAGTTATTTTTTCTTAAAATTCATTAGGGGCCAACATTGCCCTTAACCCTAATTATTCATTAAATAAATAATCATAAAAGTTGGCAATAATTGGCAAAAATATTAAATAACCTCTTAATAATAAAAATAAAAAAGTTTACATTGAATTTAAGAGTTTTTTTTTTTTTAAATCGATCGAAAAAGAGAGTCGATATTTCTACATGAGTGAGGGATAGGAAACACGTTCCTAAGTTGTGTCGCAAATGGACGTGAGAAGACTTCGAGTGGCGACTCGTAAGTCTGGCATCGGGGCCGCTAGAGAACTGGGCTCTGGGCATGGATTCGCATAGGACCACCAAACTACGCGAACGGCGGAGATCAGAGCAGCCCTCCGCTACAGCTGCCGTACTACGTAGAAACGGACTCCCCACTTTGGCCACCGAACGCGTGATATATATGCCACGGTTGCCAAGAAACTTCAATAGCGCGATGTAGAACTTTGAACTTGCTACAGGATTTAGTGACCAAAAATGATTCTTCTGTCATTATAGTGTAAGTTATGTTGTTAGTTTTTAATTTGGTATTGGTTATACATATCTTTGTTTACAAAATAAAAAAAACTGCTGTATCGGTTATGCTTTAAAATTATTATTTATGGCGCATCAAAACTTCATCTATAAGTGGTAGCTAGAAAAAAAAATACTTTTTATTCTTCACCTTCTACTTTTTCACAGTATGTGTAAATAAAATGCGCTGCATGCATGAGTATCTAACGCAAAATGGTGTTCTTATCAGTTTTAGACCATTATCTTTATGATGGGTACAAACGTTCAACCAATGCGGAGTTTTAACCTAAATTTCTCAAGCGACGTCATATGAACGAAAATATCAATATTTAATTATTAGATACTTTCTATCTATTCTACAAAACAATAAATAAGAAAATAGTAATATATTATTTCAAAGAAAAGCGCGTTCTTAGGAGTCTTCACCTTACACACTTTAGGTGTCCACATACTACTATGTCGCGGAATATTGTCTTATTGTAACAAAAATACACAGAAAAAATAAAACTTACATAGAATCTATTTATAATTACTAGTGTTCACCCAGTTGTCGAAATTCGAATGATCATTATTGAAAATTTAAGTAAAACGTGCATATATATATATATATCTATATATATATATATATATATATATATATATATATATATATATAAACAGAATTGATCTACGAGTATCTATATAAAAAAAACTTACTGTAGTCAACTTTTTTTATTCGTCAGTACCTACTAAAGAAAAAAAAGAAAACCTATTGACATACAGAGAAGAAAAGCTACTGAACTTTTTTGTCTTTGCCTATTTATATATATGTAGATAATAATTTACATCAATCGAGAATGATTCTGTGACCACAAACATGACAGCTGTGCCAAACGACTTGTAAATAATAATAAGTCTCTAGAATAAGGGCGCAGTATTCAATATAAATTTAACTCTTATTGTATATATTAAGGTTCAAAATCCAAAAGTTAAAAATAGCACACGTGCGGTTTTATAATCAAGCCATTTCGCGACATTGGTGTAGAAAAAACTTGTAATTGACCGGCTTTATACAAGGCCGACATTCAAGGACGTGTAAACATTTGATTTTACAATGATTTACATAGCGTATTTTGTTTTTATTTAAATAAATAAATGTTCACATCTATATATTTTTGTATGTTTATATGTATATAGTTCCTAAACCATCCGATTGTGATGAAACTTTGACGATTTGTTCTGCGTACGCCAGCGAAGTTTCCTAGCCAAAAAAAAAATATCTTTGTTTTTTCCCTTCTATGCGTCCCTACGCCATTCATCCTTAGGGACGCATGCGAGCAAAGTGAGAGTATGCAGCTAGTTATCTATATAGTAAAGTGTATTATATATATATATATATATATATATATATATATATATATATATATATATATATATATATAACAGATACAGAACTAATATATAGCACTTTACTGCTAAATGACCGTATTAGCCGATACACCTTGCACACAACCTTATTGTAAAGGGAAATGATAAAATACGATATGATCAGACAGACAGTCAAATAAATAAATGCACGTCATGTTTATATATATGTAAAGATTAGCAACTGTTTGTAACTTCGTCTACGTGTGTATTTTTATCTGAACCAAGCATTATTATTTTAAGAGATATTTTATATTGTAAGTGGTTATTTCAGTGCATGTCCTTATGACCTATTTTTAGGTAAAGGCAGGCAAACTTCGCTAAGTCTAGATACCTATTCGGAATATGTATAGTGCATAAGTATGCGCGTAAAGTACCTTAAATGTCTATTATTCATGACTTTCCATCAAAACAATGATGTTGTTTTCACAAGTAAGAGGATGATTATGACCTAGGATTCAAGTTTTAGGAAGTTCCTAATTTTTACAGTACTAAAAGATAAGTTTAATGACTAAAACTGACGCGGAAATCGAACCCAAATACTTATCTGCCGTAGAAAAACGATATTTTTAATGTGAATATTGAACAATCTGTAATTTCATATTATTTAAATTGTATTGATAAAAAAATTATATTAAAAATTTACTTTGTTCCAGGTACAAAACGTTGGCTATTTATATTTTTTCGATAGAATAAACTAAGGTATTGTGGTCCTTGCTTCTACGTACAACATGTCAGACCGGACGTCGGATGATCGAACAAAGCAGCATCACATATTGTTTAGCATCTTATTGTTATGTTCAATCTTTGTTCTCAACGTATTCATTTTCTAACATGCGTCGGGATTTAAATAGATTCATATGGGGTTCTATATTTTTCTGGGGCTTCCCCTGTATATACGCTATATTAAATTCTTAAAAACATTTTAAATATAAAACAAATAAAATAACTTTAATAGGAATTAACATTCCGAGTGCGAACAGCACAGTGTTTTGAATTCGATCATAATTATTAATAAAAATATATATAAAAGTACTGAACTGTTTAATCATTACTTATCTTTATAATTTATATAAAAAAAAATATTTTTTTTTAAACACTAAAGCTCCTCAATAGCTATTAAACAAGAAACAAAAGAAAATCGGTTAATAAACAGAGGAGAAAAAGGCATTAAACTATTTTGTCTATTTAAATAGATGGAAATGTTTGGCCTTTTATAATAAACTGCTAATAGAAAAAAAAAATTAATGATAGTGTGAAAAGTAAAAAAATATTAAGTATTAACTGTTAAAACTCAATATAATAATATAAAAAAAAAACAATATAAATCAAAAAGCCAACGTCACGCGGTGTTCCCAGGCGGTCACCCATCCAAGTACTGACCGCGCCCGATGTTGCTTAACTTCGGTGATCGGACGAGAACCGGTGTATTCAACGTGGTATGGACGTTGGCAATTCTTAATAGAAAAATAAACTTCTCAATCTTTTTAGGACTGTTTTTTTATTATATTAATTATTATATTTTTCATTTAATTGGTACCGCTTTTATCTGATTTTTGTGGTTTTGTAAAGCGATATTTTTGTCAAGCGTAAATCGTTTTTACCTCAAGTTAGATATTAGAATCAGCCATATAAATAAATAAATCTCACTCGGAACTATACTTAGCTGGAGTCTATTTTCTAGATCCAGAGTCTTCTTTGTTTAATAAGAGCTTTATGATCTGTAAGGTATAACATAATATTCTAAGAATTTTTTTTAGATAAATTTGTGATAAAATAAACTCAAAACTGTATTACATTTCATATAGGTATCCGTCTATTATTTTCAAAGTTTTTATATAATTTTAGTTATGGTCGGTTAAATACATTCATAGAAGTAACGTAAGCTCTAAAATCTAAACAAAGCGCTCGTATATAAATTATGAACGTAGTACGTAATTGTCTCACAATCGCGAAGTCTATGTAAAGAAAAGCACGTACGAGATTTGTAAAATATAAAAATAAAAGCGTGTTATAAAATAACGTATGTCGCATAAATATATATATATATATATATATATATATATATAATATATATATATATATATATATATATATATATATATATATATATATATATATATATATATATATGTAGTATATACTACATATATACTACATATATACTCGTATATATGTAATTATAATACCTTTTAATTAAATAAGAAATAACTACAAAAACACTTTAAAAGTACCGCCATGTCGCGAACATAACATACTAAAGAAACCGATTGAGTACTCCCTCTTTTTTTGAACTCGGTTACTTAATTTTTTAAGAAATGGGTACCAATTTTGAGTACGTTTTAAACTTTAATATTCTTTACTCCGAATTATAAATTTGAAAAAATGATTTTTGTTCATTAAAAAATCTTTATACTGAAACCTTTTGAACTCTACATTTTGTTATAACGAAAATTTTCATTTTTATATATCTAACAATGCCAAATTGAAATGTAATATAGCTAAGTGACAATGGGCGAAATACCCCCATTGTCTCTACTTCGGACTTCAACGTAATTGGCCTTCTTTGCTCTTTGTTAGTTAAAAGCGATGCAGTTTAAAATGTTTTTATCTTATAGAAAATATGAAGTTGAAATAGTGAGTGGTGTATCTTAGATATTAATACGTATTTGACCGATTTTAAATAAATTGTCAAAAACCGATTAAGATTCATTTTTTGGTCCCCAATTTCGCTCGCATGGTATAAAGAATGGGCGTAAAAGGTAGGCTATGTTCTTGTCATATAGAAATCTATTTAGCGATTTAAACGGTTTTGTCAATTGTAAATAGATTTTTATATATATATTTTTTATTAATAAATACGGGTTAGAAGTTTTAATCTTCATACTTCATATAAATAAAAAAAAATCATTGATTGCTTTTGTGTGATAAAATAGAATAATAATAATAAATAATAATTCATATTATACATAAAACTATTTCCGCCGGAATTAGCTTTAACAAAACAAATATATGACGGGATATATAACGTAATTTACAATATAGCAAATGTTTTGTATCAAACGAAATCATGTCACCGCGCCTACCACAAATCACTGGCGAGGCGTGCAAATCAGCACTCCTCTCATAAATTATCCGGCCGTCCGTCACTTTGTAATTAGTCGCCATTTTTGTCGCCACTGATTGAGATAACAAATTAGAACTTCCGGTTGTCAAGTCTCATAGTGTCATTTGTATAGATTAATTAAAATATAATATATTTATTTATGTATGTATGTACATACATATATGTAGATATGTCTTATATCTGTTGTTTTTCTTAAATTTGGCTTTTAGTACACGAATATACTATGTCATGGAACAATAAACAGGCTTATTATGATGCCAAAAAAGCTTGATGAGTGCACGTTATAACTAATAATATACCAAAATTACATTAGAATTGGATGAGGGATATAGAAAAGCGTAGGAGGTGAGCAAAAACATAAATTTAGCTTTATATATTTAATCTATACTAATATTATAAAGAGGTAACGTTTGTGAATTGTGAGTTTGTGACGTTGTAGGGGGTAATCTCTGGTTCTATTAAGCCGATTTAGATGAAATTTGGTAAAAAGATAGTTTAAGACCCTGGAAAGGACATAGGATACGTTTTATCCTAGAAATCATCCCTTAAGGGAGTGAAAATGGGGATGAAAATTTGTACGGGGAAACAACCTAGGGACGAATCGCTAGTAATATATACATATAATTGAAATTAAGGAAGTGCTTTAATTCACTCTAAATACTAGAAATGAAAATCGAATTTGTATTTGAAAAAACTTTTTAACAATAAAATAAAAACCGACTTCAACAAAGGCACTAAAACGTAAAAAATAACTAATTGGTAGTTTTCATTTACTATACATACCTAATCAAATATTTTCGAAGTCGGTGTGCTTTGCTTTGTATGGGCTGGTACGGATTTCGAAAATATTTGATTAGGTATGTATTTAATAGGTAGGGTTTAATTACTTAGCCAAAGCCACTTTCAAACAATACAAAAATTGTCCAAATCGGTTAATAAATGACGGAGTTCTAAGGTAACAAACAAAAAAAAAATACAGTCGAATTGAGAACCTCCTCCTTTTTGAAGTCGGTTGAAAATCTTCAAGAGGTGTTAGGAATGTTTTACGCTTGCTGATAGCTACATTATCTTTATATGGTAAAGGTTATTCTTTATGATAACAGGAGTTTCCATGAAGAAAACGTCATATCAGTAAAGTCGTTAGGGTCTGATGGTAGCGAGGGCGCAACTCTAATAAACAGTTAGAATCGAATTCAGAAAATGTGAAATTAATGTACCTTCAGTGGTAGAGAATCTTTATATCATGACTAAGTGTACATAAAAATAAATATGTGACTAATACTTTATATGAGATCTGAACCTGTGACCTTTGCGTCAATGAAGCACCAGACGGTCGTCAATTTTACTGTTAATTATTAACAATACACTGGTTCTTTTGTAGATATGTAAATTAAGGTCACTCATTCTGTAAGCCACAGTTAAAAGTTTATTAATATAAATATGAAATAACTAGCATTGCGCGCGATTCCGCCCGCGATTCCGCCCGCGTTCAGTTGACCAAAAACCAAATTCTTAGGTTTCACATATTAGTATATACTCTTACATTGCAGTTTTTGTATTTTTTCTCAGAAATTACTTTTTCCTGCGGTAAAAAGTATACATATAATAATCCGGATAACCAGCTATCACAATACCAAATTTCATCAAAATCCCTCCAGTAGTTTTTCTGTGATGCGATAAAAGACAGACAGACAGACAAAAATTCTAAAAACTATAGATTCGGTCTTTGTATCGATAATAATGTTTGTTTCAATAAGATTTTCCAAAAAAATATTTAATGTACAGATTCGGCGTAGTTAAAATTTTGTTATGTATAGAGGACGTCGTCTTTTTGCATTACTTAAATCTATCACTAGATGTACCTACAGGGGTAAGGAATAAAGGTTATTTTCGACTTACTTTGACCACAATTTACCGCACTATCAGCTCACTTTTATTTTGGGCTTTAACTTTAATATCTTGTAAGTATCCACTATTTCTACTTAAAATAATAATTTGAAACAACAGACAGACTCAAATTTCATTTATAAGTAGTCATAGGTATAATAGATTATTTACATAGCATTTGGCACGTACCGTCTGTCGGGAAGTAAATAAAACAAAGCAAAGAGTGCGGTCACCGCGTCCTCCCCGTGACCGGTGTTCATTAAGCATCGACTACACAGGCATAATTTAAGAAAATTAATATGTTATCTTACTACTAATATTATAAATACTAATATTATAAATGTGAATGGTTATATATTTGGATGTTTGTTACTCAGTCACGCCAGAACGGCTGAACAGAACTGGATGAAATTTGGCATATAGATAGATTTTAATCTGGAATAGCACATAGCTTTTTATCCTGGAAAAATATATGGTTTCCGTGGCATAGATCTGTTTTTACTACTACTACTACTACTTTTTACTCTTATATATAATTTCCTAGATGTCCAACAATATTTCTTATGTGAATACTCGTTTTGTCAATCGGAACGGAGACATATTTACTTTCCATTACACTTTATCTTTGCATGTATGTATGTACCTAGCTAATGTAATAATATTATAATTCAGACTTAACATACGAAACTGATACAACAATGATTTTGTTAAGTTATCTTAAGTTATGCAAATTGTAATATTATCTACACTAATATTTATATAGAATTAATAATTGTGAGTTTGAATGTAAGGAGTAAACTCCAAAACTACTAACCGGGACTACTTTTTTAATCAGACTCTCAAAATTATATCCTTTAATCACATCTTATCATCCCATGTGCCCCATAAAACGATTACATCCGGCATAGAAGATAGCGTTTAACAAATGTCAAACTTTACCATGGCGTTCGTTCCTATAAATTGTATGTTTAATGTCGCTAGTGCAAGCCTGTCCTAAAAACCAAATAGCACTCCCAATACTGACCTTGCTTGCTAAATTCATTTTAATTTTGTAAGCTTTATAAAAACATAACATTGGAAAGGTCTGGTTGAACACGAATTATTTAATTAATTTCATTATATGACATGCGTTATAACGTGGATATTTTTTAAATTATATTTTTTACAATAGTATTATTATAATAGCAGTCCATTGGGAATACTCTTGCTTTAGAAATAAAGGGAAGTGAGTTCAAACTTCGGGTCTCAATTTTCTAATTAATTTTACAAAGATTTGTGAAGTCTACGAACTTATAATACAACAAGATTACAAAAGAGGAAAGTGGTAATCACGATAATGTCAGACGCGCGAGACCGAATTTGAACCTGCTTCATTTGGATTTTCAAGTAGACTCGTTACCAAGAGTTACCTGCGTTTTTAGACATATGTATAATTGTCTCTTAGCCCTATAATTTAAAATTTTGTACATTAATAAGATTACAAGATTAATATTATAATTTTGCTCTAAGTTCCTAATCAAATATTTTATAATACATATAAAATTAATTAGAATAAGTTGATGCCCTCGATTTCTGCCACAAGGCCAACCAGTGTAATTTGTAAAGGACTTTGCATTTTAATTAAAAGTATATTGCCTATTATGTGGCTCCCAGTATTTGTTCATGTAAAAATAGCTAAATTAAAAATTTAAAAATGCTTATATATATCGTGAATCCTTTAGTAACCTTTAACCACTTTATATACTGTAATATATATTAAGTATAAAATAGCTGAAAACTATAATTATTTATTCTAATAAATAACTATAGTTTAAAAAAATTAAAGACGCATGACACTTCAATTCATTTCTTTTATTTCGTGACTTCTTGAAGTGTCAATTGGGCATAAATTACTTCGCCAATGTCACTAACTTGTCCAAAAAAAATATGATAAGCCCTTTCGTGGGTTTTATCTGATTAACTCGATGGTATCAAAATATTGTCTTGCAATCTGGATTTCATATATTTCTGAAGTTTTAAGTCATTATCGAATATTACCTAGGTTGTAATCGACTTCCAAGAATCGATTTCATAGTTATAGGTATAACTAACAAAAGTATATAAGTTAAAAATCATTTGAATTGCCCTGTTGTTGAAAGGGACAAACAAATCGACCAATTTATCATATGAATAATGATTTTTTATTTTACAAGTTGATATTATGTAGAAAATTACGCACTGGTATCAATATTTTTTTATATCACAATAAACGTGGGATGCTTTAATATGAAACCACTCAATCTTTCTCAAAGGTTATGAAAATAATATTGAATATAGGTAATATATTTGAATTTAAAATTGAGCAAAAGGGAAGTTTACAATATGAGTATTAAATAAATTTATTGGACAAGAATGTGAACAGGAAAAGCCCATTAACCCGAGATAACCTACAGTGAACGCAGTTTAAATGACAGCTGCGCTCGCGCAGACGTATCTGGAAAAGATGAGTAATGACATCACTTGTGGTACACTCAACTCTTGGCACGTTTTATCAATTGAATGTTAATTTATGTCATCTTGAATGAAAAGTTATACTTTTTGACCGCAGCGCATTATAATTTGTTGTTTATTTTCATATCAACATTGAAAATTAGATTATCGCAAAAAGCAATAATAAACAAATAATATATTTTGTTTTTCGTTTAGTATAGATTTTTTCAGATATGAGACATTTTTACGCATTCATACCAAATTTCATCAAAATCCTAAGTGGTTTATCCGTGATGCGGTAACAGACTGACAAACAAAAATTCTAAAAACTATAGATTCGTCCTCTGTATCGATAATAATGTTTATTTCAATAGGATTTTTCAAAAACTATTTAATGTGCAGATTCGGCTTAGTTACAATTTTATTATATGTATAGATAATATTTTAATGATATGCGTTTTTTGGCATAATCTGAGAAATGATTGTATTTGGAATTAATATAAAATTTACCATTGACGTAATGTCATAAGCATAAAGTCTTTTTCTGTTACTAGATGGCGTGGTGTTTCTATACAATCTTTCGATAATGTGAACACGATGGAAGATATAAAAATACTCTAAATATACTTAACCTGTTTAGATCCTTAATTCTTCTGAAATAGAAACTACGTCCTTTGATATGGGAAAGTATTTTGCCAATACCTTATACTAAATTGCTTCATAATTAGCACATTACTATTACATAATATTGGCTTTAATGTTGACAATGTGGACTTGACACAATTTGAAGAGCATGTACAAACATACAATAGTACGAAAACAATAACAGTATATTGTACATAATTTAATTTAGAACAATGGATCAGATATGTATAAGCAAATTAGAACACCTATGTGTGTATCTCAAATACACTGTCTACATAACAGACAGTTAGTGCACAAAGGACCTAAATTTTTTTTAATTTAAAATTTAGTAATATTTGAGATAAAAAAATCAATGATAAAAATATTCTTGCATTATTATAAAAATTAAATTTTCATTTCTTATCTGAAAACGAGATAAACCTATATAGGCACATTTTTTTATATCTTTTATATCTAGTATTTATTCTTTTTCAGTGCATGTCTAAAATAGGTCTATTGATAAATAAGACTTTTAAGGTAGTATTCAGCGATATTTCTGGAACTTCTCTTATATACTTTCTTTTATGACATAAAAATTACTTAGGTTAAAGATTAGACCATTTATGCCTTAGTTTTTGCATTAAATAAAATATTCATCATATTTAAATAAATGATTTACAAAAGTTACTTGACATACATTGATATTAATCGTGATACATATAAATAAAAATGAATGTTCGTACATTTGTTCTCTATGGGTTTCTTAACAATTGATCCGATCGTAATGAAACTCTAGTGGTTCTGTGTACACCCGCGAAGATTCCTGGTCCAAAAAAAAAATTTTTTTTTGAAGAAACCTGTAAAGAAAAATTTAAACAATTCAAACTTAGGAACGTAGCAAGCCGCTAGTAAATAATAATATATGATAGAGCTTCTTTTATGGAACTTATAAATCGAATGTTAATAGGAGCTAACATTAAAAATAGTTATATGTTGTAAATAGCTACATAGGCTTGTATTAAATAAAATTATCAGATTGAATAGAGTCATATCATTGATAGGATTAATATCTATATATAATATATAAATAGACAAAGACAAAACGGTTCAGTGCCTTTTTTCCTCTGTTTGTCTGTGTCTGAAACTGTTCGTTTTTTTATATAAAACTCGCTCGGGCTATACAGAAATCGCTCGAGTTCGTACCTAGGTTGCACCCCCATACAAACTTTCGGGCCAATTTTTATGTCTTTAAGGGACGATTTCCGGGACATCCTGTCCTTCCCAGGTTCTCAAAATATCTTCTTATCAATTTCATCTAAATAGGTCCAGTATTTTAGGAGCCTATTCGATACAAACAAACAAACAAACAAATTTTTCCTCTTTATCATATTAGAATAGATATAGATAGATAGGTAAATTCTATTCATTATATGTATGTTTATCTCAAATCTTCAATAATGATAGTCGTCGAATCTCGATATTTAATTAATACCTACTAATTAAATTTTATTATAAATTTTCGCCGCTTTTAATTAATAATAATATAATACAGTTTTAATCGTTCTAAACTTCTGTCAAAGGTTCGACAGCAAAGTAAATTTGATATATTAAATCCATAAAAAGTAAGTTTTATTCACGGATTTCCTTTAAGCAATAACTTTTGGAGTAAAAGCTAATTAATTACATTAAAATTTTAATTACTTTAGAAGACAACCTGATACACTGGACTTAGTTTGCATAGTATTATAATGAAAGAACAAGCTGTGGTTTGGATATTAGTTCATACTAGGGCTTCACTCGGTTGCGTCTCTAAGTACGCGGATTTTGTTCACAATTTCATGTTTTTTTTAATCGAAACCCTAATTCTCTAAAAAAAAATAAATGTAGCCTAAGTTACTCCTTATAACATCAGCTATCTGCCAGTGAAAGTTCCGTCAAAATCGATCAAGACCTTTCAGAAATTAGCCGGAACAAACAGACGGTCAGACAAACAGATAAAAATTATCTTTTCTTATATGTAAGTAGCGTATATACATACTTTCATAAGCGTTTAGTAAAAAGCTGTTATTTTGACATTACAAATAGACACTTCAATTTTATTTATATGTATAATTGTATAGATTAATTAATCTCGTTATAGGAAGTGGTATTAAAATTGTATTTTTATCGATTCAGAAGTAATTCCGTTCACTTTTGAATAAAAATTAATACATATAGATATTAATGAGATCATTTTCAATTTTACATTATATTGGTATCTAATAGATAAAATATAATGTAATGAAATATAATAAAATGATAAAATAAAAACTTAAGTAAATCTATCTTATGGCAAGAGGTAGCTCAGCTGATGCTGTTAAGATCAAAATCTGACAGCTCTAATTTACTCCCAACTAACTAGAATGTTGAACAGAAGGAAGGCAAAAAGGACTATCCTCAAGTCAACTTATAAAGGAACCAAAAATAAAATCTATTGAAAAAGCAAATGAAAAACATTAAAAAACAAAGAGCAATAATATATTAATATGATAATAATATCTTAATGTTATTTTTTATGGATTTCATTTTTCAAAAATCTATATATCTGAGAGAGCATTGCAAATTTTCGAAAAACGTGAAGTCAGCCAGTCCGCATTTGGCCAACGTGCCTAAGCATGGGGTTTCATCTATACATATAATAAAATTCTAAGTCAAATCTGTACATTAAATATTTTTTGGATAACCTAGTTGAATGAGACATTATTATCGTTACAGAGGCCGAATCTATAGTTTTAGAATTTTTGTCTGTCTGTCTGTCTGTCTGGTACCGCATCACAGAAAAACGATTGGAGGGATTTTGATGAAATTTGGTCTGGTGATAGCTGGTTAGCCGAGTCAACATATAGGATACTTTTTACCGCGGGAAAATATCTCATTTCTGATAAAAAATACAAAAACAGTATTGTAAGAGTATACTAATGTAATGTAAAACCTAAAAATTTGGTTTTTGGTCATCTGAACGTGTGCGGAGCCGCGGGCAATGTTAGTTTAAATATATTTGTATAAAATTTCTTATATAGTGTATTGTATTTAGCCTTTTTTACAATACGTTATATAAGAAATATTATTTAAGTAACTGATTCTGCGGTTTAATGTATATAAGATATTAGTACACAAATAATAAATTACAAACAACACTTTAATCTCAATTGTGGCACTTCTAAAGATAATGTTATCGAAACAACGTTCATTAAATTGTATTAACAGCACTCATGATGACTTCTGACCTGACCTAGCTGTTAGACAGGCTTATTAAATTTTACTGTTATAACTTTTTAACGTTATATCCGTGTTAAAGTTTAATCATTAAATTTGCCAGATTATAATCTGCCTAAGGCTTTCATGATTTGTTGCCACTTCGTAAAAGGACTCATTCTTAGATACATCTGTAAGTTCCTAGTAATACAATATATTACATTGCAAGTTTTCTACAAAGATAAAGTAGAACGACATATGTATGTAATTTTTAACTTGCAGTTAAATAGTTTTTAGTTTGAACATGTGTCAAGTGCTTCCAAACAAGAGCTAAAAGTTTGTAATTTAAGCTTCGTTGTTTCTATCATATCTAATGAGTACCTAAGAAACTTACGTTGAGTCGCGTGGTTATATTATATATATGTACCTCGATAGTCTAGTGACTAGCATGTACTGCGCAGATCCGGAGTTCCTGGGTTCGAGTCTCGGTTCGGGCCAAGTCTAGTTATTGAGTTTTTCTGTTTGGAAGTTGTAAACTCTCAAAGAGATCTGTCACAGTCAAAAGCAGTTAGGAGTACATATTTATAATACAATTAAAATATTTGACAAACACATGGGATGTGGTTGGTCAACTGAAGAGAAACATAAACAAAACCTCATACCACTTGTCTATACTAATATTGTAAAGAGGAAAGATTTGATTTTTGTTTGTTTGTACTGAATAGGCTCCGAAACTACTGGACCGATTTAGATGAAATTCGGTGAGAAGATAGTTTGAGACCCTGGGAATAATATAGCTAGTTTTTATCCCAGAAATCATCTCTTAAGGGATGAAATTTTGTATAGGGAATCAACCTAGTTCTATATTAAAACTATATGTTATTATATTAGTATAAAAATTAGTCGTAATAAATAAAAATACAAACGCAAGTAAAGCCGCGAGTATAACCTAGTAATTTTAATAAAACAGTAAAAACTATGTAATTTCGGATTCGTGGATAGCGATATATTATTTCTAAATAGTAAGGTTCGTAATGACAGCCGTCACGAAACAACTGCATTCACACATGCACTCTCATTAAATGATTCTAGTTCTGACCTAAATTAGAAAATTACTCGGAAATAATTATATATGTTCATATAAAGTTTAATATAAATATTATAATCGTTTCGTCTGTCTGTAATGTCAAATTAAAGATTTTTACTAACTTCATATGAAAATGTTTACTATATGTACCTTATTACTAATAAGAAAAAAACATTTTTTTAATATTTTTCTGTCTATAGGTATGTTTGTTTCGGCTAATCTCCGAAATGGTTGGACCGATTTTGACGAGACTTTCACTGATTGGCTGATGTTATAAGGAGTAACTTAGGCTACTTTTATTTTTAAAAAAGAATTAGAGATCCGCGCAAAAAAATGAAACTCATGAAATTGTGGAGAAATCCGCGAACGCATGGACTTGCCGGAACAAGGTGAATGTAAGCCGCTATTCATAACTAAATTCTTGCCATTTTAGTTAAAAGACGCAAGTAAAGACAAGAATATAAAATTTAAAACATTGTGATTTAAATATCTAAGAATTCTCTTAAAAATAATTGAAAATTCTTCAAGCTGTTCAACGAAAGAATGCAAACGAGATATGATACTGTGGGTCGAGTGATTTAATAATCCAATGTTTTTAGTAAGCACTTTGCTAAGCAATTTTCATTTTAACTAATCCCGTTATTCCTTTAAGGCTACTATATTTATTTTTTTTATAAGCAATATTTCTTGTACTTAAAAAGTATGTAATAATTGACAATATAATAAAAAAAATTTGCTCAGAGATTTAGAAAAATGTACGATTCCCGTGGGATAGATGTTTTCGTTTCTCCAGTTTCCCTAGTATAAAATAATTTAGTATTATTTTTATTGTTAATTATTATACATATTTTTCTTCTAATTGTAAATTTTCGACTACTAAATATATAAAATTTTCCTTATTCTTTAAAAAAAAAATTATATGTAGGTACATATGGCAAAACCGAGAATAGCAGCATAAACAGCAAATCTCGCTACTATTTTTGACTTTGACATTTTTTACAGGCTACATAATTCTTTAATCTGAGTAGCTACTTAGATAGTTCCAATTTTTTCTATTAAAACTGTGATTGTATCAACTCGAGTGAGTTTTTGGAGTTTTTTGTAACAAGCAATTATATATAACAAAGTAGTAATTTAAGCCAAAAAAAAACAAAATTTTCACATACAATAAGCTTTAAGTGTCATTACGGACTTTCATTTGACATGTATAACTATTATTACGAATGTCATAGAGGATTGCCCTAATAATATTCTGACACGCAAGTGGAAGGCAACAGGTACCGCGCCCAGCCCCAGTGTACACGTTTACTTAAATTTATATAGATTTGTTTGTACCTACCTATATATACCTACTAAAACTAGCAACTTACGCTCGCTTCGCTTAAGTACCTAGATGCCTAAGATTACTTTGTTTCTCTAGATCATAATCTATCTGTGTACTTAAGTTTCATCCAAATCAGTTTAGCCGTTTCGGACTAAAGAAGTAACAAACATATATAAAATTTCCCTTATTCTTTAAAGAAACTAAGCAATATGTACCTATGGTAATATAACGAAATACATAATAATATGTATTTCTTATTTACAATCCAATCATTAGATCATTAAATACTCGCCTTAGTAACTTGGTGCATTTATTCCTCCTGATTCACTTGATATCACTTTGCGACATACAATTTGTAATAATGCAATAATTTAATACAACTATTTCGAGTAAGGATGACTTCGAAATCAATTGTTTCTTAACATTTGTATGGGGAGGAATAACAATATCAAAAAATAAATGCCTCGCTGATCTAGTCTTGAGGTCCTGGGTTCAAATTTTAGGACGAAACAAGAAGTTTCTAAGTTTTATGATTTGTGAAAGGCATAGCTAATGCATTGGTGCTTGCGCGAAAACTTGTGCCCTATATATCTTCGGCACATGATTTTAGATTATAAATAAACAAATATGTTAAGTCAATAACACACAACACCATCTAGTTCCATGGTAAGCTACGAGGCCTGTGTTATGGATACCAGATAGTTGATACACTAAACATATATAGCTTGAAATACATTCATATTATAAATATAAACACCCATGACTGGAGTACAAACATTCGTGCTCGTCACACAAATGAATGCCCCCAGCGGGCCTCGAACTAGCGATCACTGGCACAGCATGTAGGGTCACAACAAACTGCGCCCAACGTGTCGTCAAATATGGCTTGTTTCTTCGAGACTAGCTACGTTGGCGAAATCGGTCAACAGGACATTATTTATAACAAAAACATAAAAATCGGTTTGCAATTTGTGAGTATATCACGTAAAGTATATAACTTTCATAGAATTTAGCATCTCCATTCTTTAAATCGGTGTTGTATCACGTCGATTTTCCCGAATTCCGAAAGAAAAACCAATAAACCCCGCATTAAAATATTAAAATTAGGATAAATTCTCTCAAACTTATTTTTAACAAATTCTAATAATGGTCTAACATTATTAGAGATTACCAATTCTTAAATGACTTGTAGTTATCTAACGCCTACAGCAACTCTACGCTGGAGGTCATGGGTTCGATTTCTGCTGAGACTATTATTAATCTTGACTATGTATTCGCCGCAGTCTGACCTGGCCTAGTCACGTATTTTTATGTTTAGAGCTCTTAAGAACGATATTTTTTTTTTCGCTAAAGTAATTATTCAGATAGAATAAAATCTCTTCCTGTCAATTTTATCTTTGACTAGCGACTCACCCTCGCTTTCGCTCGGTTTCGTCCCTAGCTTGCTTCCTCATACAAACTTTCATCCCCATTTTCGCCCCCCTAAGGGATGATTTAAGGGATAAAAATAATAACCTATAGCCTTCCCAAGGTCTCCAAACTATCTTTTTACCAAATTTCATCTAATTCGGTTCAGTAGATCCAGAGATTGCCCCCCTACAACGTCACAAACTCACAATTCACAAACTTTACCTCTTTATAACATTAGTATACTTAGATATAGATAAATAAATGCCACATCTTGACATTTTAATACTGCTTATTACTATGATTTTTTAAATCAATCTTTTTAAATTTTTAATAATAAGTAATAATAATTCATTTATTTTAAACGACAGTTAAGCCCAAAATAGGTCCTTTATAGAAACTCAATATATCCAATAAAGCAAATCGTCAAAAAGGTAAAGCCAAGTTTTAAGCAACATTTTAAGCAAATATTAATAATCTACGAGTATAACTTTAACTTTGAGTAATCTTATATTAAATAAGTATTTTTTGTATTATATATATATATATATATATATATATATATATATATATATAATACAATATCATTTAATATATTTAATTTAATATAAATATGATCGTCAGATATAAATACATAGGAGGCATACCGAAGCTTCCACTTATATAATAAAATTCAGTCGAAAGTTTTCGGACATTCTCTCAGAAATTATAATATGACTATAGCGAAAATATGCGGCATTCATTTCATATTCACGGTTCGAGTCACTTTATCTTGCCGGGCTTTACTACGTGACAGGGGTGAACAATGCATAGACATCTTAATTATGGCGAATCTTAAAATTTTGATTTTACCATAGAATCATAAATCATTGTAAAAATACAATTATAAAAATAAATAAAAATTTAAAAAGTCTTTCATTAATGAGTACAGTTCTAAGCACCTGGGCGACCTGAGCATTTTTCGGAAGAGATAAAAAAAATGCATTATATATATATATATATATATATATATATATATATATATATATATATATATATATATATATATATATATATGTAGATAATCTAGCGACTCCCCCTTGCTCCGCTCGGATTCGTCCCTAGTTACGTTTTGACGTTTAGTATAGATTTCTCAGACATGAGATTTTTCCCGTAGTAAAAAGTATCCTATATGTTGTTCTAGATGACCAGCTATCACTATGCCAAAATTCATCAAAATCTGTTCAGTGGTTTTTTCGTGATGTGGTTACACACAGACAGACAAAAATTCTAAAAACTATAGACTTAAGTGTATAAAATAATAGTGACTTAAGTGTGCAGGATATCTGTTATTTAGACTGTTTGGACATTATTGTACATCATTATTAATACTTGCAATAGGGTTTTACGTTTACTTATTATTTTATTGTACTAGAGGTTTGGGGTTCGAATCCGAGTTTGGGTCAAATATAAGTATACATCCTGAATAGCAGCTCGTAGTTAGGTAGTTGGCGGTGTTTTACATCCGTGCCTCGAAGTGCAGGTAAAGCCATTGGTCCTGCGCTTGATCTTACTATTCTGTGAGATTAAAAAAAACAATATTGCTATTACATTTACAGAGAGATTATAATTATATATTTACAAATATTATAATAACACGAGTTTATGTAACTTCAAGGGGTTATTTAATATTTAGTTTATTTTTTATATCTATAAATATAATAAAATTGTAATTAAGCCGAATCTGTACATAAAATATTTTTTGGAAAATTTTATTGAAATAGATATTATTATCAATACAGAGGCCGAATCTCTAGTTTTTAGAATTTTTGTCTGTCTGCCTGCTACCGCATCACAGAAAAACCACTGGGGGGATTTTGATGAAATTTGGTATGGTGATAGCTGGTTATCCGGTTCAACATATAGGATACTTTTTACCGCGGAAAAATATTTCATTTCTGAGAAAAAATACAAAAACTGCACTGTAAGAGTACACTAATATGTAAAATCTAAGAATTTGCTTTTCGGTCATCTGAACGCAGGCGGAGCCGCGGGCAATGCTAGTATACAAATATAACCGTACACTTACCATTTGCTTATCTGAAATAACATGAGTTTTTGTGTCTTATCTGAATCACGTCTATCTGTTGTTCTGTATTCTTTTTGACTTCCTACTGCTGGGCAAAATTTGTTATGTCATAAAATCATAATATGTCATTCCCATATATAGTTATTAGTTATAGTTAAAGATATCGATATTAATATTAGACGTAAATTGATTTCCACAGAATGTGTAAAACATTCAATAGTTTAAATAATGAATATTTTTTATCATTCAAGAAAAAATAAATAAATGATAGTGCACCTAAATTATTATTTTTGAAGTTATACTTCTACTTTGACACGTTTGGAAAAAATATGAGAGTAACTTTTTTATGATGCGCGCGCACACCGACGGCCAAAAACCTACGAAATGTACGACGTGATGAAGTTAGCTGAAAGCGACATGATGAAGTTAGCTGCATTCATTTTACAAACTGAGAGTTGTGACATACGGGATGAAATCTTTAGCTATTTTTGTTCTGTCACGCCAAAGAAGTATAATTTCTTACGTGCGTACATAAGTACACACACACGTTTTTTTTATCTTTTACATTTTCTATAATAAGGATATGATTTCTCTCTGTTTCTTCTAATTTTTTTTTCTTTATTTGTTTTCGGTCTTCTAAGTAATGTATTTTTTTTTGTATTTAATATTTTTTTCTAACTTTAACTGTAATATTCATTTTTTGGTTAAGTTTGTTCATATGATTATATGTACCTATTTATTTGAATGTGCACAGATATAATTGGACAACAAATGATATTTTAGCTATTAATACGTACTAGTATTTTTTTATTTGTTTTCTGTTTCTGTACTTAAATAAATAAAATAATTATTGAAAATGAGAAATGTTGAAAGGAATCTAAAAATGATTTTTAAATACCTATTTAACGATACCCCACTTGACATACATAGTTCGTCGATTTTTTTTTCATTATGACAATATGGCGTCTGGTTGTCACTGTGGTGAATTTTGATTACTTTCATGTCTTTAGGGACATTCGTAAGGTTAAGACAAGTTGATTGATGTAAGAATTATCAAAATCGGCCGACGCGTTTGGTCTCTAGAACGCCATATATGAACAAACATACATATATACATACACTGATAAACACATTACCTTCCTTTGCGTCACGCAGTAGGGAAAAAATAAATTAAATATATGTTGTATATATTATCATGATAAGGGAAAAAGCCATGAGAGTTACATAGCTTAAAATTTGTATTCATCAACGCTCCCAACGTTTTCCTGTTAAGAAAAATTCTTTATAAACTCTCATATAAATTCACCTAACATACTCATTGAAGGTGAAAACAAAAAAAATATTCTTTCAATAACAGGTATACGTAATTTGGTATTCTAGTAAAGAATATTTAATAGGATGAAGTTCTCATTCAATTTCAATACGTTTTAAAACTGACACTTTCACTTTAATACGAATTTATACTTTGTATGAAGGATGGGCTGGTCTTCAGATACTACGTCGTTGGTCTAGTGGCCAGCATATACGGCTGCAGATCCGGAGGCTCTATGTTCGAGTCCTGGGAAAAGACTAACTATAGTTTTGAACCCTATAATCTTAGGGTAAGAAATAGCAAAATAAAAAAAAAAAATGTATAAGATCGTAACGCTATCTACGTTTTAGGAGTCCCATAATGTTCATACTCAGAGATATACTTCACCCTCGCTTCGCTCGGGTTCGTCCCTAAATTGATTCCCCATACAAATTTTCAACCCCATTTTCACCCCCTTAAGGGATTATTTCCGGGATAAAAAGTCCTATGTCCTTCTTAGGCTCTCAAACTATCTTCTTACCAAAACTCATCTAAGTCGGTTCAGTAGATCCAGAGATTCCTACAACGTCACAAACTCACAAAATACCTATTTATAATATTAATATAGAAATATAGATATATAATAATAATAATATTTTGGTTCATTAACACACAGCACCATCTAGTTCCATGGTATGCTACGAGGCTTTTATCATGGATACCAGATAGTTGATACATTACACATATATAACTTTAAATACATACATAATATTATAAATATAAACACCCATGACTGACACAAATGAATACCCCCATCGGCATTCTAACCCGTGACCGCTGGCGCAACAAGTAGGGTCACTACAAATTGAGCCAAACGTATCGTCAAAAATTATCATTGAAAAATCGAATTATAAAATGTACCTGTACAGTTATAATAGTACAGTGTAGTAACTAAACTATACGTGGCAGATTTCTTCAGTTTAGAACTTTACGTAAAAGTACATCTAATCTCTAAGTAATTACTTGCATGACCGTGTTAGTAAACACATCACCTTATGATAAGGGTCTGACAGCCTTGAGGTGTATTTTAGTTTGTTTTTTAGGGTTCCGTACCCGACGTGTGCCAACGGGACTCTATTACTAATCCTCTGCTGTCCGTCCGTCTGTCTGTCAGCGGGCTGTATCTCATGAATCGTAATAGCTAAGGAGTTGAAATTTTCACATAGTGTGCGTTTCTATTGTCGCTATAGCAACAAGTAATAAAAAACTAAGATGGCGTATTTCAAAATAGCCGCCATGCAAATAAATAAAATAATAGATTACTACATAGTGTTATAACTAGTACGATGGTATGGACCCTGGTTTTTATTCTTGTTCATCTTAATTTCTCTTAAGTATTTATTATCTACGGTAGCAAAAGATTAAACTAAATGAAATCATGAATCAACATCCATATATAAATTGTAATAAAGAACAAAAGGTTATATTAAACGACACAATTACGTTATAGACGTTTCTTCAAACTACATTTATTATGTCACCGCGTTCATGTCAGTTGCCGTCACGTTAGTGTCGGAACAAAGAAAGTACTTGCCAGTCATACACGTGCAATGCACGAGACTGACACACGGTTGTACAGAACCGTCACCTACCTACATATATTTTTTTACCGACTACAAAAAAGAGGGTCACAATTTGGCTATTTTTTTGTGCAGATATAAATAAATTGCGCAACACTGACGCAATTCGAAGTACATAAATACATATATAAAAAGGAAAATGACTACTCGAGATATGTCATGTCCAATAAATTATGTAATTGCTGATTTAAATTATAAGCATCCACCATTAGGTTCTATTTTTATCGCATGTTATAAAATCATTTGATTATGCTGTATGATAACGTAAGTAACTTATTATATTATGTTCGTGTTTTAAACATATATTTTGGCTATTGAAAGATTTTACACATTTTCTTTTTTTATATTTTTCATATTTAAGGTTTACTGTAGATTTCTTATAGATGAAATATTTTCTCGCAGTAAAAAGTATCCTATATGTTGACCTGGATAACCGGCTATCATCATACCAAATTACATCAAAATCTGTCATGTAGTTTTCTCGTGATGCGTTCTCACACAGACTAAAATTCTAAAAACTATAGATTCGGCCTCTGTGTCGATAATAATGACTATTTCAATAAGATTAAAAAAAATGTACAGATTCAGATAAAATTTACTACACAAATAGGATATATAAAACACTTAGGATCTCGATTGAAGCAGTATATTGTTAGTTAATTATATTAATATATTATCAATTATCATATTAACAGGCCGTGTGTAGTAGAACCGGTCCGGTTACGCAAGCGATGCAAGCCCGCGGACCGGTCGCGAAATGGAACGTGCTAGCTTGACGTACTGCACGACGTTGACGCATCTAATTGATTTGAGCGACTTCTATAAATAAACTACACTTTATAGTAGCTAAATGATGCTTAAATTAACTAACTAGGAAGTAACTTGAAGTAACATATGAGGATAATAAGATAAATTTAAAAATAGTAAACAAAATTATTCGAAGAGTTTATTTCTTAATGGGTATATCAATCTTTTTTATAGTAAATAAATATTTTTTAAGTTACACGGTTTCATTAAAAAGAAATATAATAATGATGTAGGTCATGTACTAAAAGCTAAAAAAATATTGTTATACACAATAAAACCGTTAAACCTAAAAAAAATACCCATTTTATTTTCAAGTTTTTAGTTCTCTTTCATTTTAAACTGTCTAAACTCTATGATCCGTCATGCACGGTGTTCTACTTATAAAGTCCTTTCGTTTGATACCCATATTGAGGGGGTTGTGAAAAAATATGTAATGGGCCATTTTGTTGGCGGGGATATTGGACTTACAATGATCCTGAATATATTCAATTGTATTGTCGTCAGAACTAAAGTTGTATACGGTGTTTCAGATCAATCTGTCAACAGGGAAGGGATAAAATCTCAATTACTATAGACCCAGAAAAACAGGGCAAGCTATTATTTAGCTTAAAAACCGTTTAAATAAAAGTATGAAGTGGCAATTTGCGTCTGTCTGTTTGGTGGCTTGGTTCTTAGTCTATCGGACAGATTTTGATATGACTTTCACTGTCATTTAAAGAATTTCTTCCCAAGTTTATATTAATAATATAAACATGTTATATTTATATGAAAGTAAAAAAAAGTCGATGTTCTGTAAACAAGTGGAGCGGTTGTAAATTCTTATATTATAAATGCGAAAGGATAATATGGACGTACCCGAGCAAAACCAGGGTAAATAGTCCAACAATAACATTTAAAAAAAATAATATGAGAATAGGTAAATAAATACCTACCTACGTTTATTAAGAAAATCCGCTATAACCAAATTATCTCGAAAGTGACAATCAAAATTTTGAATGCACATGCCGAAACTATTCAGCATTTCCGTTGTAGCTGACAAAATGTATAGGAAATTTTGCAATTGAACTCGCTAACGTTTAGCGACAAAGTGCTAAGTGTATTCATGCACATTCGAAGTGCATGCGATGCCGCAAATTTATTTACTCTTAGACTAGATTAAACTGGAATGGATGCATATATTATCATACTAATATTGTGTATGCGTTTATCACCTTTTATCAGTTCAAATAAAACTATCTTTTCGGATTATTTCGCGGATTTATTTGAATTTTTGGTTCTCGATGTTTCAAATGCTTTACAACAATCATGTTCACGGGAGAAACGTTGGGAACCAAAAATCAAAATAAATCCGCGAAATAATTTAAAAAGATAGTTTTATTTAAAATATCAAATATTCATGTAAATCTAAGAAAGTCTTGTCCGTTTGTTCATCCGCTTAGTTTTTATAGTTAAATGGCTTAATCGATTTTGATGTAATTTAGAATGAGAGTACCATATCACCTTTTGAGAAGATCAAGGATACAATGTTGCATAATTTTGCCTAGAATCTTTCTATCTATATATAAACAAGCAGACCTGGCTACGCGTTGCTGTGGTACGCTTATTATTATTTTTTCTTTAGTTTCTATTCTACCCCTCAAGGTAGAATTTGTAGTTAGGGTAGCAGTTTTTAGGTTCTCCGGAATCTCTCTCCGGATATAAAATACGTTAATTTTGCAAAAAAAAAATATCGATATAAAAACTATCCTATCTTTTAAGTTAGAACATATCACACATTTAAAAAAAAACTTAAGATCGGATAAGTAGTTTCGGAGTTTGTCACAGACCAACATTGTAACACGGGAATTTTATATATAAAGATAATCGCTAATCTCTTACTTTTTTAATATTTCGCGTTAAAAGCTTATGATGATACTATTTTTAGAACAATAAATTTCAATGTTATCTCACAGATACTTCGCAAAAATTAAGTTTTATTGGCTTAGTAGAATTAATTTAGATGTTGATTTTATATAAGAAATTTATCTCAATTGGAACTAACAGTAATTTTCTTTAACTTATTTTGCACTTTCAGAGTATTATTTTTGATGTTTTTAAATATATTAATGGTACACTATTAATATTTCTTCGACTTCACTCGATAAAACATTAAGTGTTTGTTTATAGTATTATTTTCCATAAAAAATGATGGATGGCGTGTCCTTGCGAGACCATTAATCGAGGATGCGAGGAAATAAATGTCATATATTTAATAGAAAAAGATGCGTGTGAAAAAATAGCTTTCCCTCTTACATTTCTTTTGGCTCGGTCTGTTTATTTTTGTAAACATCGAGGAAGGCACATAATAAATGATAAGTGAAGGTTTTTGTGAGACTTCCGGCATAATGGGTTATCTTTCTAAAAATAGGTCGCCGGTTCGACGCTTAATGATACTTTATTATTATGTTGTAAAACGGGATGTTCACCATGTTTAACTTTTGAGAGGTACCGATATTTTTTATTTATCCCATCTGTATTAATATTATAAATGAGAAAGTTTGTAAGTAGGTATGGATGTTTGTTACCCAATCACGCCAGAATGGCTGAACGGATCTTGATTAAAGGCACAGAGATAGATTATAGTCTGGAATAGCACATACGTTACTTTCATCCCGCGAAAAATGTACGGATCCCGTGGGATAGATTTGTTTTTGTTTTTACTAGGGACCGAGCAAAGCGAGAGTGAGTCGCTAGTTTATTTTTATATTTTTTATACCACAAAAATTTGAAGCGTACCTAACTATTTTGTAATAGAGGTTCCTACGAAATTCCTATAATAGTACCTTGAAAGCTATTTCTTCACTTGATAAATTATATACATTCTATTAATAATCAATTAAATCGCCTATACCAATTTATCTTTCGAAGAATTGACGTTGCATCGTCAGGAATGCAGCGGACGTACTTGCCACCATTCCTTGCGATCTTGACTTGTGCAGTATATACAAGCTACTACACCACACTGTATATATACATATATAAATACATAAGTACCTGTAGTGTAGTTAACGAAACTTATATATTATAAATCTTAATATATTTCAAACTTACTTTTCTTATTTGATACTCAAAAATATTATGTTATTTATAATACCAACTATGCTTTTATTCGTCCTTATTAGAGCAAAAATCGAAAAAAAATCTCTTATTAGTTCTTCCCTTAGACAAGTTGAATTCCTGTTGTCGATATCGCTATTAGCTTCTGTTTGTTCCGGCTAATCTCCGAAACGACTGGACCGATTTTGACGAGACTTTCACTGAAAAAAGCTAATGTTATAAAGAATTACTTAGGCGGTTTTTATTTTAGAAAAAGAATCATGGTTCTGCGCAAAGAAATTAAAACCAAACCGAAAACAAAACAAAATCGTACCTAGGGTACCACCCGAACGAAGCGAGGGTAAGTAGCTAGTTATAAATAAATTAATAATGTAATCTCTGGATCTACTAAACGTACTAACGTTATAATATAAACATCCATGACTGGAGTAGAAGCAGTCGTGCTCATCACACAAAAGAATGCCTCCAGCGGGTCTCGAACGCTAAACTAACTTATGGTTAAACTAACTGACAGTTAAAGTAACTGACAATCAAAGTAACTGTCAGTCAAACTAACTGACAGTTAAACTAACTAATAGTTAAAATTACTGACAGTTAAAGTAACTGAAAGCTAAAGAATCTGACAGTCAAACTAACTGACAGTCAAACTAACTGACACTTAAACTAACTAACCGTTAAACTAACTGCCAGTTAAAGTAACTGACAGTAAAAGTAACTGTCAGTCAAACTAACTGATAGTTAAACTAACTAACCGTTAAACTAACTGACAGTTAAAGTAACTGACAATTAAAGTAACTGTCAGTCAAACTAACTGACAGTTAAACTAACTAACAGTTAAACTAACTGACAGTTAAACTAACTGACAGTTAAAATGACTGACAGTTACACATACTGACAGTTAAATTAACTGACAGTTAAATTAACTGACAGTTAATGTACCTGACAGTTAAAATAACTGACAGTTAAAGTAACTGACAGTTAAAGTAACTAACCGCTAAACTAACTGCCAGTTAAAGTAACTGACAGTTAAAGTAACTGTCAGTCAAACTAACTGATAGTTAAACTAACTGACAGTTATAGTAACTGACTGTTAATGTAACTGACAGTTAAAATAACTGACAGTTAAAGTAACTGACAGTTAAAGTAACTGACTGTTAATGTAAATAACAGTTAAACTGACTGTTAAAGTAACTGACAGGTAAACAAACTGACAGTTAAAGTAACTGACAATTACACTAACTGACTGTTTTTTTTTTTTTTTTTTTTTTTATTGTCGGGAAATGCATTTACGCATACCACCTGATCCCCCAGGTGGTTATGTGGGGCTCACCGGCTAGAAGAGCCGGTACTACCCACTAAAACCCGACATCCCTTCCCCCCGCCTTAGTGGGACGCCGCAGGATCGCTTGCGCATAACTACTACGGCGCCCCGGCGGCAGGTCTGCCTAAACGCTAGGCAGACCACCAAACCAATGGGGCTGCTCCACAGTCAACTCTGCTACACCAGAGAGGTACCCGGAGCAGCCCCATTAAACCCCCCCAACCACCGCCCACCGAAGTGGGCCACCTCCAATCGGCTGCAGAGGACAGGGAGAGCGGCAACGCAACACCGACACTCCTCTTCCCCTGCAGCCCCACCGCGTCCGCCATCAAACGGTGGCGGCCCCCCTACCGTCGGCCCACCTCCGGACCAAGATGGCTGCCGACACCCCACGCCAGACGCAGGACCAGAACTGGCCCCGCTCCAGCCGCCGCACCGACGGGCTAGCCCCGGCAGCGCGGCCCGCGCAGCGCCTCCTACCGCGAAACGGCCGGAGACACTGCGCTACCTCCAAGAAGGAGACGGCGCCCTCCTGACGCCGCTCCCCCCTCCCCTCCTGGCTGTTGGTCCGCGCCGGATTGCTCCGGTACCACAAGCTCCTGTCGGGTCCAGACAGTCGCAAGTGGTGTTCCCCTATCCGCCACCCGGGGGACGCGTCCGGTAGCAGTCAGCCTCTGCCCCGGAAACTGACTGTTAAACTAACTAACAGTTAAACTAACTGACAGTTAAACTAACTGACAGTTAAACTAACTGACAGTTAAAGTAACTGACAGTTAAACTAACTGACAGTTAAACTAACTGACAGTTAAAGTACCTGACAGTTAAAGTAACTGACAGTCAAAGTAACTGACAGTTAATGTAACTGTCAGTCAAACTAACTGACAGTTAAACTAACTGACAGTTAAACTAACTGACAGTTAAAGTAACTGACAGTTAAAGTAACTGACAGTTAAAATAACTGACAGTTAAAGTAACTGACAGTTAAACTAACTAATAGTTAAACTAACTGGCAGTTAAAGTACCTGACAGTTAAAGTAACTGACAGTCAAAACAACTGACAGTTAATGTAACTGTCAGTCAAACTAACTGACAGTTAAACTAAGTGACAGTTATAGTAACTGACTGTTAATGTAACTGACTGTTAAAATAACTGACAGTTAAAGTAACTGACAGTTAAAGTAACTGACAGTTAAATTAACTGACAGTTAAAGTAACTGACAGTTAAAGTAACTGACAGTCAAAGTAACTGTCATTCAAACAAACTCTCAGTTAAACTAACTAACTGTTAAACTAACTGACAGTAAACTAACTGAGAGTTAAAATGACTGACAGTTACACATACTGACAGTTACACATACTGACAGTTACACATACTGACAGTTAATTTAACTGACAGTTAAAGTAACTGACAGTTAAAATAACTGACAGTTAAAGTAACTGACAGTCAAAGTAACTGACAGTCAACCTAACTAACAGTTAATCTAAATAACAGTTAAACTAACCGACTGTTAAAGTAACTGACAGGTAAACAAACTGACAGTTAAAGTAACTGACAATTACACTAACTGACTGTTAAACTAACTAATAGTTAAACTAACTGACAGTTAAAGTAACTGACAGTCAAAGTAACTGTCAGTTAACTAACTGACACTTAAACTAACTAACCGCTAAACTAACTGACAGTTAAAGTAGCTGACAGTTAAAGTAACTGTCAGTCAAACTAACTGATAGTTACACTAACTTATGGTTAAACTAACTGACAGTTAAACTAACTGACAGTTAATGTAACTGTCAGTCAAACTAACTGACAGTTAAACTAACTGACAGTTAAACTAACTAATAGTTATACTAACTGACCGTTAAAGTAACTGAAAGTTAAAGAAACTGACAGTCAAAGTAACTGTTTGTCAACTTAACTAACAGTTAATCTAACTGACATTTAAAATAACTGACAGTTACACATACTGACAGTTGCCCGCGACCGCTGGCATATCAAGTAGGGTCACTACAAACTGAGCCAAACGTGTTATCAAATAGTGTAGATAATATACGCTTGTTTATATGCCCACTATAGTGCTTTTATAAGCAGTTAGCATGAAATATTCAACTTACCGAGTCACAGTAAAGCAATATCCGATCTATTACACTACGCCAAAAAACTTGCATAGGTAAAGATAATATGGAGTTAAATTGAATTTATAATGGATTGATTTAAATACTTACATTTTATATTTTCAATTCATAAAAGATTGAATATTTTAACATTGGCTTATTTAGTAAATAATGCTACAAATGTTTAGAGTTGTAGTGCGATGTTAGTACTGTGGTTGCGAGATCGATTCTCGCATAGGGTAAATATTACGTATATCCGAAAGTAATCACTGATTTTAATACCAAAACCAAGCTGTCAAATTGGAGAAACACTACCGGTTTACTTCACTTCGCTAGGGTGCTTTATGAAGGAATGGATGCTAGGGATGAATGCTTAAGAAACAGAAAGGACGAAAATACAAAAAAGAATATTTATTTTAAAGAAAATACGCGGGCGTACGTACAACGACTTATTAAAATTTCGTCATAATCAAATAAATAAATATATTGGGACATTAATACACAGTACCATCAAGTTCCATGATCAGCTACGAGGCTTGTGTTATGGATACCAGATAGTTGATACACTACACATATATAACTTTAAATACTTACATATTATAAATATAAACATCCATGACTGGAATACAAACATTCGTGCTCATCACACTTATGAATGCCCCCAGAGGAACTCGAACCCGCGACCGCTGGCACAACAAGTATGGTCTCTACAAACTTCGCCAAACGTGCCGTCAATGAATAAAATTGAATGGTATAGGAACTCATAGAGTAAAAAATATATATAAAAACATTTATTTTTATTTATATACATTTTATTATTATTATTATTATATTATATAAAGATAGTCTCAACGGACCAAAATCAAATACATAGTATACACACTGTCCTATGTCATCGCCTACGTCACAATCCAATTTCATCTCAGTCCTCCAGGGAACATTCGCACTAGCTTACGTGGATTGGTACCACAACCTATTGTGTACATAACAGCTGTGTTATAAAATATTTGTATTAAAGACACTGTTATATAAAAATCAGAAGCTTAACATATTTTGAAGTATATATTTTATTATTATTTTTATATAATTATTTGGCTTACTACTTTCAATGGCAATCCATACTTTACTAATTATAAATGTGAAAGTAATTCCGTCTGTTACCTTTTCGTGTTTAAGCGCTTAAGCTGAACAGATTTCGGTGAAATAAGCAGAGACATAGATTGCATCTCAGACTTATAATATCAACAGACTGTAAATAAGGCTACCCTTGAACCCCCGCCCCGCTTATCATGCGAACGAAGCCGCGGGCAAAAACTAGTTTTACATGAATAAACTACAAATAAAAAAAATGTATGTAATTTAATTTCTGTTTTGGAGGTAATATATAATACTAGGTTCGTCCCTGGCTTGCATCCCCATACAAATTTTCACCCCTTTAACGGATGAATTTCGGGTTAAAATTATTATTATGTCCTTTCCAGGGTCTCAAACTATCTTGTTACCAAATTTCATCTAAATCGGCTTAGTAGTTTCAGAGCTTATTAGGTACAAGCAAACAAACAAAAAATCTTTCCTCTTTATAATATTAGTATAGATATAATTGGTAAAAAAAATTCTTACATCTTATAAGGAAACTTTAAGGAAAAGAAATTATTAATTTCATTCATACTTTAAAAGGCTGCTTTTAGGCATTGACAATTTCACATACATCAGACGGATTACAATAGTCATCTACAAATACAAAAGTATCTTACAAATAACGTACATAATATATGTACGAATAAAAATATGAACTTACATATATAAAACAAAAACCGTATTAACGTTCGCTTTAAAAAAAATGTTAGTATTTACTTCGCTTCGCTTAGCTTACATATCCTTTTGACATATATATATATATTTTATGACTTGTGTGGATGGATATGGTATGGATGTGGGTAATGAGTTCCATGAATAATTCAGTGACAAGTGTGGAGCACTTCATTTCACTTATTTTAAGTATCCCTACTTCTATCGATTTCTAGGAAGTTTCATGAAAATTTGTGATATGTTTACACTCCGCCTACGATTTTTAACATATTAGATACAGGTACTTGGGCGACATAGCTTCGCTTGACGTTAACTAAAATCGTATTTTTTATCAGTAAAGGTGTAAAAAAGGTGCTTTTCATAAAACACTCCTATATAGATAAACTCAAAAAGCAAAACCTTATCTAAATACAAATTTTAATCCAAATCGTTAGAGCCGATTCCGAGATAAAAAAATAAATGTATATATAGTATACATAAATTGCTCATTTAATATTATAAGATAAGATACTACATATTTCTGAATAGAGTGTCTGCTGAGGATATTGAAGGGTTGGCAATTCTTCTTTCTAACACCTATGACCTCTTTCATACATGTACGTAAAAACTCATAGAAAAAATGACTCAGAATGCATCAACCGCAACTCTATTTAACTCAGAAGTAGCTACATCAACTCATAATGGGACACAGTGAGACCACTTCCGTACACTTTTAAGCATCATTAAGCATCATTAATCAAGATGGTTGACCTTAGTTGACAAATAATCTCACCACAGTACATTTTTAAGCACACACCCAGAAACCAGACTTTAAAACACAGCTTATTAATTAAACTATTTCATTTGAAATCTTAAACCTAGTTCTAGCGTTTTAATAAATCTAATCCAGCGGAATCCAGTGTTATCCGGATTCAACCGGTTTTAACCAGTGCACTCCGTCCGAATATAGTGCAGTCTACACTACACTCTATTCACTAGATAGAACTCATCGTGAATGCCGGTCTATTACTACGGATATGTTAAGTTTAGTTGGCATTGAATCTGCATTCAATTGCCGTATAGTCGGTATCCCACTTGAGTATCGAAGTGCTTTAGAAATTGCCATATTGCTAAGAGATTCTACTGTATTGTACGTATACGTTTGCCGAAATCTAGCGATGTAGGTCTAATTGGGCCACGTATTTTGTAGGTATACCTAGTGCTTAGACCGGATACACATAAAAACATAGTATATTACTAAATACTTAGGTATTAGTAAAATTTACGCTATTTTTAGATTCTTAAATATAAAATGGATGATAGTGAGTTGTTAATGCTATTTTTCTGTAAAAAATTATTTTTACACTTGCTATTTCCGAGCTTTAACTGTTATCAAGGAAAAAAAAATAAAAACAGTTTCTTTATATAGATAGGTAGGGTATTCGTATACATATATTTTTCTCAAATTGTAATGTTTTAGGTTGAATTAAATAAAATAACCATAAGATGAACATTAGTAATTAATTATAAATAAGTAATTATTAATCGATGACACATTTGGCTCAGTTTGTAGTGAACCTACTTGCTATGCCAGCGGTCGCGGATTCGAGTCCCGCTGAGGCATTCATTTATGTGATGAGCACGAATGCTTGTACTAGAGTCATGGCTGTTTAGTATTCAGCCCTTTTTAACGTCCCACTACTGGGCACGGGCCTCCCTTCAGTACGAGGGGAATCAGGCCAGAGTCCACCACGCTGGCCAAGTGCGAGTTGGCGGACTTCACATGTCTTTCGAAAACTTGCTAAGTTCTCTCAGACATGCAGGTTTCCTCACGATGTGTTCATTCACCGTAAGGCAAGTGGTAATCATGTTAGAAATGATTCGCATATGAAAATATCAGAGGTCCAAGACCCGGGATTTGAACCTGCTTCACTCGGTTTCCCAAGCGATTGCGTTACCACTGGGCTACCACTGCCTTCATCATCATGGCTGTTTATATTTATAATATGTATGTATTTAAAGTTATATATGTGTAGTGTATCAACTATCAGGTATCCATAACACAAGCCTCGTAGCTTACTATGATACTAGATAGTGTTGTGTGTTAATGTCCCAACATATTGTATTATTAATTATAAGAAAAACTACTTTAAGGGCTAAGTATAGTACATAATTGTAGGACTGGTATATAAAAATTGTTTATTTTTGTGTACGTTTTTTCAATTAAGAGTTTATATTACTTCAAGTTAGTTCAATAAATTCAAGTTCTGGGATTCAACTTTTTCTTATCAAACAAGTAAACGAAGTTATTAACTTGCAAACTAAAAAAGTAAAAGATAAGTTAATTTAATGTTAACGACCTAAAACTTCTAGTTATATTTAAAAGTTTTCTCTGAAATCTTATATGAAAATATTTAAAAATAAAAGAAATTAGCAAATGTCGAACTAGAACGGCATCTTGACTTATTTGTGTAAATGAAGTGGCAGCGTACTTGTCGACTAAAGCGATAGCCATATCTTTGATTTCTTTTTTCTAAGCAACGAAAATAATTTATACTAATATTATAAAAAAGTTTGTGACTTTGTGAGTTTGTGACGTAGGGGGTAATGTCTGGTTGTACAGAACCGATTTAGATAAAAGGTAAGAAGATTGTTTGAGACCCTGGAAAGGACATAGGATACTTTTTATCCCGGAAATCATCATTTAAAGGGGTGAAAATGGGAATGAAAATTTGTATTGGGAAGCAAGCTAAGGACGGACACGAGCGAAGCGAGGGTGAGTCGCTAGATATAAATATTTTGCATATTTAAAAACAAATTAGTAAAAATAATAATCTTTGAAGATAGCAACGGAAAGAATATAAACATATATCATTTGTCAGACAATAACAACGGTTACTATGGCAACTTAATGCAAGCGGTTACTATGGCAACTATGACGGTTTTTCGTGACGATTTTTAATGACGCGGCCTTGAAATTATACTTTTAAGCGTGCAATGAAGTTATATTTCAATAAAAAAAATTAACATTAGTCAAAAAATTAAGATTAGTCGCTCATTAAAGTATGCGCATGGATATTTGTTAGTTCATTTTTTTGTCAAGCAATTTAGAAGATTAGCGCTCGCCTGCAATGGAACTCTACGAATTTTGTTTCTAGACCCTGCAGTTTATACTGTTCCTTGTCTGTTAGTCTGTGTTTATTCTATTAAGTAACCTGTAATATGGTAATAAAATCATACTATACCTTTTGCCTGTTTTTATAAAATTATGACAACGTTGTCTATTTTATTATTTACCTTAACCTACTACTACTCCAGATAGTGGTACATCTTTGCCTCCGAGATCATGTAAAGCCGTCGGCTCGGCGCCTAAACTCCCACAAGTCTATAAAAAGACTAGTGAGACTGAAAGTAGAAAAAATAGAGAGTGCACTTGTGTTTGCGTGTATACTTGTGCACTTTAGTATCTCCTGCGCAGTAATCGAACCTCAGTGAGATTAGCCGCCATGGCTGAAATCGGTTATGGTACATCGTGCCCTTTCATCAAAACCTATCCAGCTGTTTCAACATACTTGTACGCATACACAAATGTAATAATAAGTTTTACCAGTAACTTACCCTCGCTCCGCTCGGGTTCGCCCCTAGTAAGTAAAGGGGGGGGGGGGGGGGGGGGGGCTGTGTTAGGAGAGTGAAAAATAATTTACGACCTATTCTCAGACATACCTAATATACCAAAAAAATCATTAAAATCGGTTGAGCCGTTTCGGAGGAGTGCGATCACAAACACCGTGACACGAGATATTTATATATTAGATTACAAAAATAGCCATATCCGTTTACCTTCTCACGTTTGTGTTTTCATTGCACTATACGTTACTTACGTTTTTATTGTACAATGAACATTGAGCACGTCTCTCAGGTCATCTACCTAAAGCTATTTAAATTATTACCACACAGTGATGTCATCCATTTATGGAAATTGATTGCGTCACTAAGGAAAAGGAAACGATTAGACGGACATGCGACAATGTATTATATATACGTAATACGCATAAATAGAGGCATCTGCTTTAAATAAAGATATTTTACATCTATATCTATTATACATAGAAAATATATAAATAATACATTTTTCTTAATAATAATAATTAAAATACGTTTAATAAAAACAGTTATGTCAATTTCAAAATTACTGTTTGTTTTGACCGTTGTTTTTTTTAATCTGTGCCCGATTTTTGCTAATATATGTTTTTTTTTCAGGTAACACTCACCTTTTTCAATTTGTTAGTAAGTTATGTTCTTGGTTTTTTTTTTAATTTTTCTTCTATTATTAAACTAGTAGAGTTTTCACTTCACTCAGAGGTAAGGTTTGAAATCAATAATAGGTTTTATAAAAGCAAAAGTATATATGTTAATTTAATGGTTTGTATGGGGTTATAGAGAAATATTCGTCTTTGAAAAAGCTACTTGGAATCACGCGTAAACTAAGGGAAGACCACTAGTTAATAAAGAAATTCTGATTCTAGCTAGAATATATATACACATACGATATCAAATACATAAAGCGATTTACACAAATACATATTACCGTAGGCGTACAAGATCGTTTGTTATTGCTACACGTTACATCTATCATATCTACATAATATAATAGCAATCTCAATTGCATGGTATATATAATATATAGTTAAACTAGTTTTTGCCCACGGCTTCGCTCGTGTAGTAACTAGGGTGGGGATCAAAGATAGTCCATACTCATCCATAGGATGTAATCTATTTCGTTGCCAAATTTTATCAAAATCTGTTCAGCGGTTTAATGGTAACATAGTTGCTTTCTCATTTAAAATATTAGTATAAATGGATATTACTTTGAGGTATCAAATCTAAAACCATCTTATTGACCTTCTGCTGCACATTATTTGGCTCAGTTTGTAGTGACCCTACTTGAAATGACAGCGGTCGCGGGTTCGAGTCCCGCTGGCATTCATTTGTGTAGTGAGCACGAATGTTTATACTCCAGTCATGAGTATTTATAATTATAATATGTATGTATTTAAAGTTATAGGTATATGTGTAGTGTATTAACTATCTGGTATCCATAACACAAGCCTTGTAGCTTATCATGGCACTAGATGGTGCTGTGTATTAATGTCCCAACATATTTATATATTATGAAGGCACTAAGGCCTTTTCAAAGCATACTCCTATCTTCATATTGATCAATAAGTTCATCAAATTAACATTAAGTGGTTCTTGCTTTTGTGGATATCGCAACTACACATAACTTCGATCGCTGTTTTAGCGATATATATTGTTGTACATAGTCTGAATTCTTTTACTTGTTTTACTAATTTTTAATTTTTTGTACATAAACTAACGAGTATTTATATTCTTAAGTTATATATTTCTAAAGGTTTCATACCGAGAACTTGGTCCTATCAAGAGTTATATACAAACAGTCGAAAAGGTGAATCAACGTGTCCTCAAGCTGGATTGGCTTTCTCCCGATCTTGCTTTGCAATCTCGTTTATAAAAATAGCTCTCACAAAGATTTCATTTCCTTGCAGCGTCTCTAGCATCGGCACCGTTCATCGTTATTGCATTAAATTGCTCTTTGAGCGACCTTTTATTTGTGGACCAGTCCTGCATTGAGTATACACGTTTTGAGTCCGTAAGTCATTATAGGTACTGACTAAACACCCTGGTCTTAAGGGGCTTTAAGATCAATGGCTCAAAAATATGACGCAACCTACCGAATGCCGCCCAGCCCAAACGTATTCTTCTATTAGACTCCTTCTCTAAATTGTGCCTGCCATGTTATATTCCTGCACAATTTCGAGTAGGGAGACATTATGCAACCACCGGTCTCGGGGATTTCACATCTACGACTTCAATTATCTCGAGACCAACTTGAACATTGAATCTTGAAGAACCGCTTGGGCTTTAGTATTTCTTCCAAGTCCTACAGAGTTTCCTACACTAGGACTATATCATCGACAAATCGCAGACGTGTAATGTATTAGCCCTTTGGCAGGGGGATTAAGTTATTTCAATGGAGAACGAAGCTAGGTCAGCAGGTAATCGTGTAAGCAACGTAAGGCGATTATATACGAATGTTTTTGTCGTGTTTTATTTACTGTTATATTTAATACTGTTTTGTACCTTTTAAGTTCGAAAAAGTATATTGAAAATAATTAAGCTATATTATTCTGACCAATCTTGATCAATTTCAACAAAAGAAGGTTTTCAATTTACCTTTATGTTACGTGATGTCATCGTCATTAATAGGTTATCAAGTTAAATAAAAATCCTGTGTTAACGACTTTATGAGCATATAACTCAGCAACTATAGACTCGAAAAAGTAATTCACTTAGAAGCAACTATTTTAATAAATAGACCGATAGACGGACAGACAGTCGGATATGACGCAATTATAAGTGTTCCGCTTTTGCCGTTTAAATTATAAGAGTTACGGAACCCATAAAACTATTTATTTATAGAGTTATTTAAATGCTTTATTAGATGTCAATAATTAATATAAATATAAGTATAAGCTTTTGAAATAAACAAATTTTTGCCCATTTATTGAAAATTAAGATGAAAATAAATTGAAGAGAGGAAAATTGTAAATAATTGTGAAAATTGTAGATAATTGTGACTCATCTACATATGTTTTAACGTTTAGTATAGAATTCTCAGATATGAGATATTTTCCCGCAGTAAAAAGCTATCATCATACCAAATTTCGTCTCAATCCCTCCAGTGGTATTTCCGTGATGCATTCCCAGACAGACATACAGACAGAGGAAATTCTAAAAAACTATAGATTCGGCCTCTGGATCGATAATAATGGCTATTTCAATAAGATTTCCCAAAAAATATTTAACGTACAGATTCGACCCCGAATTTTATTATACATATGCATTTATTATAAATAATAGCAGTACTATATACATAATATATACATATATATATATATATATATATATATATATATATATATATATATATATATATATATGTATATACATATGTCACACATGTCATGTACATAGAAGCTAGGTAGGTCAGTACGTAATCTCGTAAGCAAGTTAAGGAGATTACTTATCAACGCGATTTACTTAGCTGTTAAGATACTTATGTTTAACACGATTACCATATTATGCACGATCTTCAAAATAATCATATAACTGCTAGGATTTTGGTTTGTCTATGATTTGTTTATTTGAAACTGTGAAAATAATTGTTTTTTTTTTTTTCAAGTAATTGACAATGATTTTCAATTTATATGGAAATTTATATTTTAATTGACATAACTTTTCTTATTTATGAACCGATTGAAATAAAACAAATACTAAATATTAAGTGAAGCATTGCAAAATATATTAGTGAAAACCACATCCAAGTTGATTAAGCCGTTTTTGAGATAAATGCGCACAAACTCACAGACAGACAAAAATTCTAAAAATCACTGTTTTGGTTTCTTTTGCGTTATAAAGACCCCCAATAATAGTTTTTCTCAAATATCTTCCATGTACAGACAGCGATCTGTTACAATTTTATTATATGTATGAGTAAAATTTACATGCGGTTGTTGCCGCAGGCTTTATTCTACTGGATATGTAGCGGGTTTTAATTCCAGCATAAGATTAAATACTAATAGTGAACATACGAGTCTTGTCTGTTTTTATTGGTATTCACCGTTGTGTCTTAACATGTAATAATAACTATTTTAGTTAAAATTTACATTGACTTTAAAAATCTTTCAAAACCTTAGAAATATTTTGTTTCACCATGAGTTTTGGGAGTGTTTATTTGGAAATACCCTTGAGGTACAATCCTATTAATTTAAAAAATAGATTTTAGGCAAAGGTAACGTCTGAAATTCCTTCCTCCTATTTAAAGTCATTAAAAAGCTGAAAATAGATTGATAATGATAATAAATTGAAGTATGTATAAATCTTATAATATTTAATGAGCAATTCTTGTATATTCATACTTAATAATATTATAAATGTGAAAGTGTGTTTGTTTGTTTGTTTGTTTGTTTGTTTGTTTGTTTGTTTGTTTGTTTGTCCTTCTTTCACGCCGAAACGGAGTGACGGATTGGCGTGACTTTTTGTGTGGAGATTGTTGGAGGGCTGGAAAGTGACATAGGCTACTTTTTACTGAGGTAGATTATCTCTTTCCCACGGGAAAACACGTTATACCCGTAATACAACTCAAAAAAATATTTATGATCAGAATTACTTCAAACTTGGTATAAATGTTCTTCAATACAATTAAATAAATACGTGTTTAAGCATTTTTCGAAATTCATCCCATTAGGAGGTAAAATAGGGGATGAAAGTTTGTATGAAACCTGCCTTTTTCGAGTTTTTTTGTAGTTTTAGCGCGAGCGAAGCCGCGGGTACTGCTAGTATGTATATATAAAATGCCGTGTATCTCGGAAACCGCTGTAACGATTTGAATCAAAATTTGTATTCAGATAAGGTTTTACATTTTAAGTTGATCTGTATCTTATGTAGACCTGCTCTTTCTGAAAGAAACGCATTTTTTATACCTTTCCCTAAAAACGTCAATTGAAGCTCTAGGTAGACTAAGTAGGTACTTATTCTATAATTGTGCTACAAAACAAAATGCTAAGAGTGACGCTAAAATTTATAGTATCGTGCATGAAACGGCGAAGGCTTTAGACAAATATTGATTTTGCTATGGCAGGTTATTTGAAATTTCGCACCAAATGAACTAGAATCTAATATCAGTGGAAATGCATAAAAGAATTTACGATCACATTAATTTCGCAGAGCCGTATCGTAAACATTAAGGGGTCTTTCTAACGCGAGCTATCTAACTGCGTTTGAGTCTCATATATAGTTTTGAAATACTAGTAGTTTTATAGATCATTTCAAAAACAAGAGAACAGAATCTTATCTGGACCATTAATATCTTGGTTTTGTTTTAATATAAAGCTAAAAATTTAATTTTGCATACATCTATTTATACAAAACAAGGATTTTTAATTTAGTTATTATATTTCATGTTTTTCGTTTACAGACAATATGTTTTGGAGTTACATTATGTTTCATAGTATAGTAAATAGATATAGTTCAGTGTTTTATTTAAAAAAAAAAATATTTCTTTCTCTTTCTTACTCTAATACTGCATTTACCTTTTATTTATCACGAATATAAAATCGCCTCAAATACTCTACCACCAGCATAAACGCATGCCAGAAGCGAGAATAGAATACTCAACACGGCTCATAAACTATCGTTGCTAAAGTTTAAGTCGAAACGTTACCATTACAGCTCACTTAAAGTATTCTATCTTCTATATAAATAAAAATGAACGTTGGTAAGCGCATAACTCAAGAATGGCTGGACCAATTCGGCTTAATTTTTTTTCGTCTGTTCCTTAAGGTCCACGGAAGGTTTTAATAAAGAGAAAAAATGAAAAATTAACGGAAAAACAAATCAAAATTTATATGTCCTACGCTGGCTAATAACTATTTATATCTATTTAAAACGTACCTATCGACCAACCCGAGCGAAACGAGGGTGAGCCGCTAGTTATAAATAGAAATATTTAACCTCCTATTATGAAAGTTGGTTATCAAACCAAATTTATGCAACTAATTACATGTTTAAACTATTAGTCAAATGACAGAATAATAAAACAGGATAACCAACAATACAGGGCACTTGCGCAAACTGTTGCATACAAACAAGAACTGCGATAAATCATAGCTACTTGGAATGAGGTGATCAAACTCGCTTTGGAAATTGCGAAGCACAACTCGATTCGTGGCAAAGACTACGTGTTTCCCTTTGTATTGGTGGTATTGTAGATATATTCTAAGTTGTACTGCATTTCTGTGATATTTTAGTTTGTATTTATCATACACAAAACGTACTTAGCTTAGATAAAGGAAATGTAACGATTACTCATTTGCATGCTTCAACGAAATTTTTAGTGTTATCTAGTGATGTTTCTAGTAATTTGCACTTTACAAATACCCGTTTCAGGATAGAAAGGATCATGACACTATTTCTATCCCAAAAATAAAAATAAAATCTGTAGCTGCGGGATATCAGGACAAACTAACCAATACTTTCGATTTTGCAATATTACTAAGTATTATTATTACTAATTCACTATTAACCATATCTATAATATAATTAAATTCTAACTGGGTCGAATCTGTACATTAAATATTTTTGGGAAAATCTTATTTAAATAGTCACTATTTTTATTGTCATTATCTCCCTATCTGTCTGGGAACGCATGACGAGAAAACCACTGCACTGATTATGATGAAATTTGGTATGATGATAGCTGGTTATCCGGGTCAAGATTTAGGATACTTTTTACTGCAGGAAGATATCTCATTTCTGAGAAATTCTATATTATTCGTTAAAACGCACGAAGGGATAAACCCAAACGGAGCGAGGGTGAGTTGCTAGTGCACAATAATTCAAATTGAAGTTAAATTTAAAATCAAAGTTTAACCGAATGGCACCATTATTACTAACTTCAGTCAAAAGTTTATAAACGTTAGTATTCAAAGGCTGAGTTATGTAATTATCTAGAAACCATAATAATAACTAACATTTCCAAACTGGTTGTAGTGCAATGTTCCGGGAAAGATACAGTCGGTTTGTTGGCGAATTCTAATAGCATTTATTATTATAACAATATTAATCATTAATTTAAAATAATACACCGACTTCACAATTTTCTTGTATTCAGCCCTTTTTACGTCCCACTGCTGGGCATGGGCCTCCCACCACGCTGGCCAAGTGCGGGTTGTGGACTTCACGTTTTGAACTTATTTCGTATTAGTTTTTTTTAAACTAAGAAAAATATTAAAAATAGATATACAACATAAATAAATATAAATAAAATGAATGTTTGCTTGTAAGTTCATACTATATGCGTTACTAAATTATTAATCCGATTGTGATGAAACTTTCGCGAGTTGATCTTATCTAGCCCGAGAATATGTTTAGGCCAAAAATATTTTTTTTTTGTATATTTTCACCCCTAAACCGTAGGGGCATACCCGAGCAAAGCGAGAGTATGTCACTAGTATAAAATAAAAACAACAAGAGAAACAATGTGTAATGTACAAAGAGTGACCAAAGCTGTTTTCTGGGAAATACGTAGGCGCCAATTTACAGTTGATCCTTTGCAAGATCTATCACACTTTATAGCTTAGATTGACGACAAATTCGAACCTAACGAGAATAGATTTTCAACATCACTTCCAAATTAAGTTTAAAAGGCTTTCATCTAAATCAAACTAAACACACCAAGAATATAAATTTCATTTCTGAGTACACTGATATCCTAGCATTTTTTTTCTAGTTAGAAGTTTCGTAGGCTTTCTAGCAGCTTTACAGACACTTAGTACTCCGCTTTATATAAGCATTAAGCACGCACACGTGCAGCCACATACCCTTGAATGTACATATCAAATTATGTTTATTCATTTATGTACCACTAACGACTCATTCTCGCTTCGCTATGGTTCGTCCCTTGCTTGATTCCCAATAAATACTTTCATCCCCATTTTCACACCCTTAAGGGATGACTTACGGGATAAAATTCTATGTCCTTCCAAAGGTCTCAAACTATCTTCTTACCAAATTTCATCTAAATCAGTTCAGTAGATCCAGAGATTACCCTCTACAACGTCACAAACTCACAACCTCACAAACTCACAAACTTTACCTCTTTATAATATTAGTATAGAAAAAGTATGTTTAACAAAATAAAAGAAAAGAATGTGGACAAAGAAATATTTTTTTCTTAATTCTTGACCAAACTCTTTTAAACACTGTATTGTTTGTTGCCGTTATGACTTCATTATAATTATGTTTGTATTCAGATCTTTTTAACGTCCCACTGCTGGGCACGGGCCTCCCTTCAATACGAGGGGGATCAGGCCATAGTCCAACACGCTGGCCAAGTGCGGGTTGGCGGACTTCACATGTTTTTCGAAAACTAGCTAGGTTCTCTCAGACATGCAGGTTTTCTCACGATGTTTTCCTTCACCGTAAGGCAAGTGGTAAAAGTGGTGCATGTTAGAAGTGATTCGCACATGAAAATATCAGAGGTGCGAGACCCGGGATTTGAACTTGCTTCACTCGGTTTCCCAAGCGAGCCGTTACCACTGACCTACCACTGCTTTTATAATTTATTAATTAATATGAATTTTATTTTTAAGCTCAATTCTATGCATTATGTCACCTTATCCGCATAGAAGAACATTTAATTAATTTAATGGTGGATTATTTTTTTCTTTTGCCAATAAAACTAAACTACTTTTGTACGAAAAATGTGTCGTTTCATTGTTCTTTTGTTATATAGATGAAAGTCAAACTAACTAACACACTTTCGCATTTACCTAATATATAAATAGTATCTCGTGTCACGGTGTTTGTAGTTGCACTCCTCCGGAATGGCTCGACCGATTTTAATGTTTTTTTGTATATTTGGTAAGTACGAGAATAGGCCATAAAGTATTTTTTACCCTCTACACAAAATAAAGTAGACTGTAACTGGAAGGTTCTTAACCCGCTAGCACTTTCAATGGACCCTTACTACTCCCACAGACTATAGACTTTCTTTCGACTGATATTTTAATTATATTCGTTATTAGTATTAACATATACCTATACAAATACTTTGACTACAATGAAGTTGTATCGTCTGACAGAAAATTATTCGGCAAAGTTAGTATGACGCTCTTTTAGGCGAATGCACTTGCCAATTAATAAATGCGACTAAACTGTCGGACGGCAGTTCAGTCTGCAGTCTGTAAGGCCCTTAGTGTTAGTGTTGTACAGGAAGCCATTGTCCACGTGGGTCGCGATTTGCTTGGATAAGACGACATTTTGCAATATCTATCACGCCTTCGCTTAGCTACGTTTATTTTGAACTAGGGTTCTGTTGCGTAAACGAATTGGTCATTTATTAAAACTTAATTATAATAGTAAGAAAGTTATTCGAAGCCTGTTGAAAACTGAACAAGTATTGTACAATGTTCCTTTTTCTTTGTATGAAGGATATTTAGTTTGAAATATACCTATACTATAGTTTAGAATAAGCTAAATTTTGATTAAATCATTATTTAATATAATCGTTTTTAAGGTAACATTTTCCATACATTTTGGGATAAAAAACAAATGCTGTATAATATCTAATCAATGAAATAAAAATGCTTACAGGACACGTAATGTGGACTTCAGAAATGAGGGCAAAGAGGACAGATCTATTCTACCTATTTACTACTTATTACTGCACGAATGTTTGTACTCCAGTCATGGGTTTTTATTTTTATAACGTGTATGTATTAAAAGCTATATATGTGTAGTGTATCAACTATCTCGTATCCATAACACTGGCCTCGTAGCTTATGTTTTCATTTTTTCCCTCACTGTTTTGTATAGTGTACTCAATACGTAATACCTATTGAATTTACTACACTGTAACTGGGCTACTTCAATTTCTCTACTTTCAACTCGACGGGTCTCTGTAAATGTTATGAGTATGAGAGTCAATTATGAAAAATCTTATAATATCCTATTTACGTTTACATAAAAACAATATAATCTGACTAGTGTAATAAATACAAAACTGAATGTATGTTTGTTATACCTTAACGCTGAAACGGCTTGGCGAATTAAGATCAAGTTTAGTGCACAGATAGAATATCACATGGAGTTACCACATAGGGAACCATTAGACACCCAGGAACACACCCGATAGGTAGGGGTCATGAACGAATAAGTCACTGGACCAGACATATAAGCGGACGTACCTTTATCTGTCTTATTAGTAGCCAGGAAATTTCAGCCTTTGTCGTTTGTTTTTTGCGTCAGTCTCAAGCATTTACTTGTCAACAAACAATCTGCCAAAAATGACTAAATGTTCTGTTAAATGGTGTAAAAACTATAGCGGCGGAAGCAGCACTGTTTCTTTTCACTTGTAAATACATTATTTTATTACATTTATTGTTATTTATCACACAATTTAATAAAATTGTAAAATAAAATGTCATATTATCCAACTATGTTAAATATAGTCGATATTTCTATGTATTGTTGACATCTGACAACCATCATAAAATCCCTGGATTATACCATTCAGAACAAATGACCAAACTGTCGAGTGAGTCCATTTGACATCGACTAGTGCTTGACAATGTCGAAAAATATATCGATATTTGACGAAATAACTGAACGAATTGTGTTATTTGTACAGTACAATAACATAAAATACTTTTATCTCAGTATCCTACAATCTGATGACAATAAATTTATAAAAATATTTTCTAAGTCACATAAAAATATAAATGCAAAAATTATAATTAGTATGTGTACTTAGTTTTTTATTTTATTTTATACCACATTTATATACTTTGGAATATTATTCCATTGTAATAATAATAAAGATCATTTTATTTCAACACATAAATTACACAAAATCAAACAATAATGTTTTAGCACTAAACTTCTGGGTTGGCGATTTGTAATAAAACACTTTACCACCAGGGACCGTAAAACCCGGGTTTAGAGTTAAGCCAAAAAAAACGGTTACCCATTAAAAATGAATGTAGAAAAACCTTGTTACCCATTAAATGTGTAACCTACCTTCCAGCAAATGGAATGTGTTAATTATTTGTAATGATAGCCCTACTATAGAATTAACCCTATCGAAAGGGTTACCACATCGTTTTACGTGATTATCCCGAAACTTACTTTTTAACTGGTGATGAAGAAAGGGTGGGGGAATATACCTATTTGTTTCTAAATTCGTGTAGCACTGCAAAACAATGTTAATTTAAAGTTTCATACTCCTACCTGTGCACGTTTACTTATTAAAATATATACCTAATGAACCGTCACAAACGTAAGTATTTATTTTTCTTTATATGATTATTGTATATTTTATTTAAAAATTGATTTTAGTAACGTTTTATATATAGATAACTATTTTACATTTATTTTTAATTAATTTTAGCAAAAGCTGAAATAGTACCAGAAACGGAGCCAAATAACGATGAAACCCAATGTGATAGTCCCTCTTCAGAAAAACGACTCAATGAAGGCGGTAATTAATCTGTTTACATATACTTGTTAAAATCTTTATTTTTCTCTTGATTTTTTTGGTTTTTCAAAGGATAATAGCAGCCTCTTTCTCAAGTATGTTTTTACATACTTGAGAAAAACTAGCAGACTGCTATTATTAGTTCACGCTGGGTGTCTTTTATATCTTTAAATGTGTATCTTTTGATATGAATATTCGCAATATAAAATCACTATTAGTGATAAAATAATTAAAAAAGCGATATTTTCTTCACGATTCTATTTTTTTTTAAAATAAAAATATATTATCGGTTTAATAGAACATTCACCTAAATTCTAAACTTACCTACTAAAAAGAAAAAATAAATAAATGAGAATGTTACACACATATTATTACGAGTATGTACATATATTATATAAACTATTTTTTTAAAGTCTAGGTTCTTACTAATTACAAATTTGTGTTTTTATATATTACAGAATACCGAGTTGATGAAGACTCGTATAATATATTTGAGCCAAACTCTCAAAATTTGGACCAATACAAGGATTACGAAGCCCGTGATACTTTAAAAACAATTGAATTTACTGAAAGCAGTACCCAAACGTATGCCGAAGAAAACATTAAAAAGATGGAATTTGCAAATAATGCTTTTGGAACATTCATTGGGCTGGAATTGGCTAATATACCGGTTCTGAAGAGGCGTTACGTTATGTACCAAATAATTAAAATTATAGAAAATAATTCATAAATGTTATGAATAAATTATTTTAAATTAAATTATTATTCTACATATTTCTTAAATTAAAAAGACATAAATATTTACATAAGATTTTATTTTTTATTATAAATTATAAGTTTTTAAAGAAGTTTCAATTTTTCTAGTCGTGTGTGTGTGTGTGTGTGTGTGTGTGTGTGTGTGTGTGTGTGCGCGCGCGCATTCGTGTATCGATATATGTATGTGTGTGTGCGTGTGCATGCGTGCTTATGTGTGCGCGTACGTGCGTGTAAAGTAAGAGAAGAGTATTAAGAATGGGAGTCCAAATTATCGTCATATAAATCGTGATTTGATCTTAAAAGCATTACATTTTGCAATAAATGACCGTCCATGTTACTTCTTAAAGGAGATAAAATAAATTTTAATGATGAAAATAAACGTTCAACAGACACTTGAGTCGCAGGTGCTGCTAAAACTGTATTAGCAACTGCAGCTAATGTAGAAGAAACAGTTCCTTTATTTGCCCAATCTTTAATAATATTTTCAGTTGGGGCTAATCTTGGTGCAAATCTTAATTCTTTCAATGTAATTTCAAAAGAAGAAGCTGTCTTTGCAGAGTGCAATCCTCTTTCTTCTTCTGTTTGCTTTAATATTCTTTCTATGTCTGTGTTAAATGTCTGTGAAGTAGAGGTATTTTGATTTTGTTCAATTAAATGGGGATCCTTATAAAGTATATTCTCATCAATTTGAGATTCTTTTATATGCTGTAGCTGTGGTCTCTTGGAGCAAAGATTGTGCTTTTGCACACTCTTCATTGGACAAAATGACGTTCAATCGTCTATCTAGATATATGTTTTCTAAAACTAAATTATTATTCCAAAGATTTTTTTCTCTTGCCTTCATAGATTTAAGCAAATCTTGAGCAAAAGGTATAGAAAAAATCTCCATACGAGATTTGCACGTCAACCATATAATAAAAAAATCGCCAATAGTGATTTGTTGTTTTTGTAAGCTTAAAGTCGCTTCATTTATTGGTTTTAAACAACTAATAGTTAATAAAGTTCATCCCAAAACTTTGTCGACAACAAATTAGCAATGTCGGAATTACTATCACATACCGATTTAAGAGCAAATAGACGTTCCAACATTTTATAAGTAGATGTCCAACGCGTTGTGCAATCAATGATGGTTTTTTTTTAATTTGATACTCTGAGAATATTTTTTATGGTGGGTCTACGTAAAATACGTACCACTTTTCTTGCCAACTCTATTATACTTTGTGTTTCTATGTTTACATTTATAGCGTCTCTTACTGCTAATTGCAGCGTATGCGCAGCACAAAGCATTACGCGAGGCTTATATTTATATGGTGGCATGGTGCTATTATTAATATGGTCTAAAAAAGAATTAATATTCATATTTTCAAATTCATGTATTTCTTGTGTGCGTTCATTTTCTTCCTCCATTTCCTCATCATCACTTGTATCACCTGCGTCTTCATTTTCTTTATTAGTTTCATCTTCATTCTCAGTATATAACTTACAGCCTAATATGGTAGTCATTCTTTTAAAATTCTTGCCGTTGTCCGTAGTTATGGAATATATTTGTGAAATGTCGATCACAAAATCATTCAAAATTTCGATAAGCTTCTCTTTTAAAAAATCACCAGTTTGCCTTTCAACCGTTTCAACAATAGCTAAATTTCTAACTTTTATTTCTCCGTCTTTAACATATTGCATATTAATTCCTAAAAAATTTCTATCCATATACGTAGCGGAGTCTAGTTTAAGACTAATCATTTTATGTCTAACTTCTTTGCTTATTTTTAATTTGACTTCGTATACTTTATCTATTACAAGTTTTTTAATGGATCCAATAGATATTTCGTGAGCGTTTGAGGGTGTTACCATTTTAATAATGTCTTGAAAAGCTTGGTCTTGTAAAATAGCAAAAGGTCTTCCATGAATGGTCACTAATTTAACACAATTGTGTTTTAATTGTTTAATTCGCTCTAAAGACACCTTTGATTGTGGCTTGCTATTTTCTTTATTCATGGTCATAATACTCTTGTACTCATTATAATGTTTCAACGATAAATGATTTTTTAAATTAGTAGTATGTTTACCCTAAAACAAACAAAAAAGATTAGATATAAAAATAAGTATATAGTTACTCCAAGTACATAATTAGTCACAGTTAATTTCATCCAAATCCTTCCAACTGTTTCAGTGAGAAGAAGTGACGAAAACATCAACACACACGCACACACGTTTGTACACACAAACACATACATACACAATAACCATAAAAACACGCCCACATTGTATTTCTGAATAAGTATAGTGTAGGATCAAGGATGACACTTAAAAAATGCTATTAAAAAACTTAAAAACAAGGCGGTGGGCCCAGATGGTATCACAGCGATAATGCTACAACACCTAGGATATAAAGGTACAAAGATCATCCACCAAATCTGTAATAAAATCTGGATAACTGGCGAATGGCCTAACGATTGGACCCAGTCGGCTATCATTCCATTACACAAGAAGGGATCCACTAGTAAATGCGAAAATTTCCGTACTTTATCTCTCATTTCTCACGCAAGCAAAATCATGCTGCATATCATAAATGCTCGTTTAACATCTTTCGTAGAACATCAAATACTGAGGGAACAGGCTGGTTTTGTAACCGGCAAAGGAACTCGAGAACACATTCTGAACATACGCCTCCTCATTGAAAAGTGCAAGGAATTTAACACGCCAATGGTGATGTGTTTCATTGACTATGCTAAAGCGTTTGACTGTGTTAAATGGACAGCTATGTTTGACGTACTTTCCCATATGGGAGTACCTTCGCATTTGCTACATCTGATACAGAATCTATACCTGGAGAGCAGCAGCTTCGTAAAATTGGAGAATCAGAAATCGGAACTTTTCCACTCAGAACGGGGTGTTCGCCAGGGGTGTATTTTGTCGCCAAAACTTTTCAACCTATATGGTGAATTCATTATGAGGAAAGTACTGGAAAATTGGGACGCTGGCATTATTATTGGGGGCGAGAAAATCACTGATTTGAGATACGCAGATGATACGACCATATTTGCAACGAATGAATCGGAAATGGCAACACTACTGAAGAAAATTGAAGTAGAGAGTGCCAAGCTAGGTCTTAAAGTCAACAAAACGAAGACCAAAGTTATGGTAATAGATCGCGCTCAACTCCTTCAGCCTGATGACGCACTCAAAGAGTACGAAAAAGTCAAACAGTTCATTTATCTAGGCTCATTGATATCCAACGATGGCAGTTGTACAGGTGAAATCTGCCGGCGAGCTGGAATGGCCAAAAAGGCGATGGCAACACTCGACAAAATATGGAAGAATCGTGGTATAAAACGCGTGACAAAAGTGCGGCTGGTAAGAGCCCTAGTCTTTTCCATATTTTTGTATGGTGCTGAAACTTGGTGCATCAAGAGCCACGATATCAAGAAAATTGATGCGTTTGAAATGTGGTGCTGGCGTAGGCTGTTGCGCGTACCGTGGACCGCTAAAAGAACGAATATATCTATTCTTGCCGAACTTAAGATCACGGGGCGGCTCTCCACTGTCTGTCAAAAAAGAGCCCTAAGTTTTTTTGGACATATTATGCAATCATCCAAGCATAGTTTAAAGAAACTTATTATCTTAGGCCAAATTGAAGGTAAACGCGCAAGGGGAAGGACACCTATAAGGTGGTCGGACGCGATAAAGAAGGCAGTGGGCGCTACTCTCCATGCCGCAGTCCAGGCATCGTTGAACCGAACTAACTGGAAAAAAATCATAAGTGGTCACGATCCTCATCAGTGAGGGAACGAGGAAGAAGAAGAATCGTCATTCGTCAGTAGTTTATCCGTGTGCTACTACCACCGACTCAAAAAGTAGTTCTATGGAGAAAAGCGTGAGAAAAACTCAACTTTTACTCATTAAATATTGAATTACAGAATTTATAACTATAATTTACAATATTACAAATAATTCATGAGTAGGAAAAAATATCAAAATTCGCGCTCTTTTTACTTTTAAAAATACATTCTTAATATAAATTAGTGAAATATATGGATTTCTTTCATTAAAACGCTTATATAAATAAGTGCAACGTTAGTAGTACTCGTAATCATAACTTTTGGAAGATAGTAAATGATTCATAAATAATTATTAAATTTTAAATATAATAATTATGTAACTTACCTTTAAATTATTCCCACATATCAAACATTTACTCTTGTTCTCGATGTTGTCATAATTAAAGTATCGATGAACAGCATCAGTTTTAATTGGAGGCATTTTAAAATAACAAGACTAAGAGCACTTTTCATATCACTCGCGTGTTGTCGAATAAAATAAAATTGCATTTCTTCAGGCCTAGAGACCTAAACAACGAAAGAAACATGTCCGTACACGTTAATACTCGTAGGTGTTCGTTTGCCGCCTTTTTATGTTTTCTATACTACACTCTAATATGTAATGTTTCTTAATAATTTTAGAGACTAAAATTGTACCATTATATTTGTTAGATAACACGTTATATATGGAGTAACCCATTATTTATTGGGTAACCTAATACCTAACCCAACAGATAGGGTTAACCCTATTGAACATATGATTTAATTAAGCCTGTTGACTGGGTAACCCTATGAAAAGGGTTTCTTGTTAAAACCCTTTAAAAAAACCCAGGTTAAAACCCTTTAAAGGGTAACCAAATGGGTCCCTGTTTACCACTTGCACTAATTATTTTACTCTCACGATCCAACACTCACTTTAATTTGCAATCACTTTTTCTTTTTCCTAATTTCACAAATGTTTATTAAGAACTGAGCAATATTAGGACAGTGTCACATTTTTATAAGCTACCCGAGACAATCAATTGCCAATTAAAATAATTCAATAACAGAATCAACAAAATCACTTTATTTAATTAAATTAGCTTAATATTTTTTTAATCTTTAAAAAATAATTTTTATTATATATTAATGGAATATACACCCGATATTCATTTGTTCATTAACATTATTATAGGCCAACAGAATGCTGCCATCAATGCCATCGTATTTATATAAATCAAATTAAAAAATAATTATTATTTGACACATTATTATTGCCTCTTTAATTCATTTATTTTAATTTATTATAATAAATACAGATATTTTAAATTAAAAGATGTAAAATATGATGACTATGCTAACCAATGTCTAAAATGTCATTAATTGGTTCATCGATATATGTATTTTATCGATTACGTTCAAGCACTAGAAATATTGTATTGTGTACCTGTGTGTATAATAATGTAATAAAATCTTTGTGTGCGTTATGCGTCTTTTGGTTGAACGAGTTTTCATACATTTGTATTTTATGTCTCGTCCAGTGGTTTATTCGTTCATGGTAGGGGTGTAACTAGAGGGTAAGTGACTAGTTTTTTTTTAACATAATCATTATTATATGTTCTTACTAATATATTAATATATTGCTCGGATGTAAGCAACAAATAATACTTTCTGAGATTTACGCGAATATTTGGCATTTTAATTAAAACTATCTTTTCGTATAATTTTGCGGACTTCGCAGAATCTTTCTCTCCGGTGACCATAATAGCTGTAAAACATTCGAAACGTCGGGAACTAAAAATCAAAATAAATCCGCGAAAAAACCAAAAAAGATAGTTGTAGTTAAAATAAAAAAAATTATCTTACCACTCACTTTCGTAGGAACACAGTTCTTTTGAAGTAATTACGAGTTTCTTGTATTATTATGAATGAGGAAGTGTTATTCTCTCAAATAATATTGACATAAAAGTAAGAGTGCAAAGAGATAAAATTTATTCACCCTCCATTATTTCATATATTCATATGGCAATGTGCGGGTGACGGATCTGGTGTTGTAATTTTACATACTAGGTACATAGTATGCCTATTTACTACTTTTTTTTAACTGCCTCAGTGGTGTAGTGGCAAGCATGTAAAGCTGCACACCTGGAGGTCCTGAGTTCGAGTCCCGGGTCGGGCCAAGTTTAGTTATTGAGTCTTTCTGTATAGTAAGCCTCAGTAACAGCCCGGAGATGGGAAGTCGGCGGTGTTTCACCCCCGTGCCTCGGAGAGCACGTAAAGCCGTCGGTCCTGCGCCTTAACTCTCACTGGTCGTGTCAAGCAGTCGTCCTACCGGAGTATGACAGTGACAGGAATAGAGAGTGCACTGCGCGTACACTTGTGCACTATAATATCTCCTGCGCAGTTGGCTAGTCTCAATGAGACTGGCCGCCGTGGCCGGAATCAGTCAGGAGAACATCATCATCATTTACTACTTTTATAGGACTTAAAATTAAGAACACAGTAGCTCTTAACATCTTTTTTTCCACCAGTATCAAGATAATGTAATAATAATATTTCAATGTTAAATACTAAATCTACACTACTATTGTAAAGAGGAAAGATTTGTATTTTTGTATGCATATATACAACGTCACAAACTCACAATTCACAAACTTACAAACTGTACCTCTTTACAATATTATATTAGTATAAATTAGAACAATTAATGACTAGACATTTAAGATGCTATATAAAAAAAGTTATGTTTAGTTCAAAACTTAAACTGTTTATTTTAATTATATCTCGAATCTTGAAATTATGAAATATCTAACAAACATTCCACTCAATGTTAAAAAAACCTAGTCTTGGAAAATTTCAATCTATGGACTTATATTGTTTTAAACGAACTAGCTTTAGATTCTGCTAGAAAACAAACAGATTCATTTTCTTACTATTATTTACAAGGATGCATACAACTTTTATTGTTGAAGCATTAAAATACAACGGTAACAAGAAATACGAGGAAAATCTTGTTCTAATAAATAGGAAATGAATGATCAAGACGGAACAATTAAAACTAAATAATAGAATGCGGGTCTTAAAAGCCATTGAAACGCAACGTCAATTTGTTTAGACGTTGAATTGTTTAACCGAGCTTATATTTTGCTTTGTTTAAAATGAAATATTGTTCGGCAATATTATATTACAATGAAAATTCATATTAAGGTTTTGCATGCAAATATGTATAGGGTTAATAAGCTTATTACATCTGCCCCTCCCTCGTTAAGACACACCTATCTACTGTCTTACTCATATTCATACAAATAATAAAAAGATACAACGACTACAAAACTAATTTTTAAATAAGAATTTAGTTAAAAAAAATTAAATCTAAATGGCAGATGATTAGAGTATTTTTTTAGCTTCTAGGCGATTTCGAAAATGACTTTTTTCGACTGTTTATTTTGTAGCGGGTATTTCAAGCGATGTCCTCATTAGTGGTGAATCGATATTTACAATTATTTTGTAATAATAAGTTTATTTTTACAGTTTCAGTATAGTTATAGCTCAATATTCCATTTATATGGCAAGCATATGTCGTACATATTATAAAGGTAGAATAACAGATAAATAATAGGTAGTGGTAGCCCAGTGGTAACGCGTTAACTTTGACAAGCCGAGTGAAGCGGGTTCAAATCCCGGGTCTCGTACCTCTGATATTTTTATGTGCGAATCAGTTCCAAAATGATTACCACTTGTTTACGGTGAAGGAAAACATCGTGAGGAAACCTGCATGTCAACACCTAGCAAGTTTTTGAAAGATATGTGTATCTCGCCAACCCGCACTTGGCCCGCGTGGTAGATAGACTATGGCCTGAGCCCCTCGCATTGAAGGGAAGTCCATGCCCAGCAGTGGAACGTTAAAAACACTGAATACAAAGGTGGAATAAATACCATTAATTAATTTAAAATCGGTATACCTTTTTTAAATTATATTTAAAACTATAATTATTTATATAACATGCTGCTAATGATGTCTTCACTTAACTTTTCATTTAACACAATAATAACCTTAAAACATATATTTAACTATCGACTTCCTCTCTTGTAGGCGCGTCCCTAGGTACGTTTCTAAGTTACTCATAACATTAGCTATCTGCCAGTGAATGTCCCGTCAAAATCTGTCCAGCCGTTTCGGAGATTAGCCTGACAGACAGACAGACAGACAAAAAATGTTAAAAATAGTGCTTTTCTTATAAGTACCGTATATTATTTCATATGCGTTTAGTAAAAAGCTCTTATTTTGATATTACAAACAGACACTTCAATTTTATTTATCTTTATATATTATAGATTACACTGCTGATATTATTCTTGTAATTTTTTTCCACCCTTTTTATTTCTTTCTTAAAACCTAAACGAAAATGGCAAAGATAATTTACGAAGTTACCATTCACAGAAACTAACAACAAAGTACATTGAAACTCATCAGTCAATCCACCCATAGCAAGCACTATTTCACTTTATTTGGCTCACTGCTACTGAACGAAAATCAAATCGCATTTACCCGATGTATCGTCGAAATAGGGCAGTGGAGGCTCAATTTATAAAATTGTAGAACATTGCAGCATTTATAGCGTCAAATTTTTAAAAAATTAGATTTTTTCACTTTTATACTTATCATTTTTTTTTCATTTTTTCACTTAAAAAGGGAGTTTGTATTTTGTTTGTTTGCATGTTTGAGTAATTATGAAGCTTTTTTAATGATTAGTTTTTTTTTTCACCGACTTAAAAGAGGAGTATAACGTATCTATTTTTAAAATGGTAGAGATTAGTTTTTTAGTAATTATGAAGTGATTTTTTTTTAAATTTCTGTCGTAATAACATAAAAATAAATGAATTTGTAAAATATATACACTAATCTAATAATTTCTAACTAATATACGAGTAGTAAGTTATACAATTCTTTCGACATCATTAGAATCTTACATGCTAGTGAAATTAAATTAAGATTTTTTTTTTGAAAAAAAAAATTAAATTGAGAGTTAAATTTAGAAATTAAAAAAAAACAACACCTTATTTAGCTTCTATAGTATAATTATTTCCTTTCACAGATAGGTTTTCTTTAAGCATAACTGTTGATTCGTTATAACCTTACTATTATTTCTAGTAATAAGTTTTAATATATTTCCAAATAAACAATACATATAATAATATTTATTCAATTCTAGTAATATCGTCAACAAAATTTATTACATTTCTATCAAACCTCACATCAAAAGTAGTCTTCATTTTCCGATACTCCATCCAATAGCTTCACTGATTCAATAGGTCCCAACAAAGTTGCATCGTAACCGAAATACATCAAATTCTAGTTTAAATCTAACATTTTATACAAAAATTGCAAACAAGTTATATTTTTTATGTGTGTTTTATTTATATCTTATTTATAGCTTTCCTTCAAGTTATAACTTACTTTTAAAGCTATTTACACTACATTTTTAATGCCATTAGTTTTTTATACAGTTGTTTGCAACATTTTATTTTATTCCTATTTTGCAATGTATTTTTTGTTAAAAAGTAAATTTTTGACGTTTATTATAATTTGTAATAACTTTTTTATCGTTTAATTTTTTTTCTTTTTTAAATACTTTTTTTTAGTCTAAAATTATTCATTTATCCCAATTTTTGCTTCCTGCTATAATTACCTATGTATGGCTAATTTAATCGGACAATACTACATTTTGCTCCATTCAAGGTCGAATGTGCATCTATAGAACTCCAGTACTTGACTAAGCTATTGACAGATTTAGTCTACTATACCACAATGATCAAAACCATATATTTGGTTAAAGCACAGAAAAAAATATTCTAACAACTAAAACTGTTATACACTAAAACCTATTTAGTTCTTTTTCTAATATTACGAACTAGCATATCCATTTAACCAGCTAATATCATCAATACGAAAACTTTGAAAACATATAGAATAGATAGCGAAATGTTTTTCATAATATCCTTAATTTATATAGCTAAATGAAAATCCAGGAGCAGAAATCGAACTCCGAACTTAACCCATGAAGAACGTAACAGCTTAGCTACTGAACTAGATATATTAACATGAACAAGCAAAGCAAAACGTTGAAACGTGTATACATACGTAAAATCCGCATTCTTCCAACTAAGCCTCATTACTACGACTCCCACGGCGTGTTGCACAACAATAACCTAACTACATAATACGCTAGTATTATATACTATTACTAGCATAGTATCCAATTGAGCGCAGTGGCAATGCTCGCGGGCTGGTCACGCTCTGGGGTCAACACTCGTATAGATTATATTGTAGATGCGACACTTTGTTTATGTGGAAGTTTTTTTGTATTATCTATACTAATATTATAAAGAGGTAAAGTTTGTGTGTGAGATTGTTGACGTTGTAGGGGGTAATCTGTGGATCTACTAAACCGATTTAGATGAAATTTTGGTAAGAAGATAGTTTGAGACCCTGGGAAGGACATAGAATACTTTTTATCCCGGAAATCATGTCTTAAAGGGGTGAAAATGGGGATGAAAGTTTGTATGGAGAATCAAGCTAGGGACTAACCCGAACGAAGCGAGGGTGAGTCGCTAGTTTGTCATAAAATGTAATACAAGCTTATAAGAATTTAAGGCGAACTTAAATAAAATATTACTAGTAAAAATTTCCAATGAATCCATAATAAAATATTTAATATTCTAGTATACTATATATTATTAAATAGGCAACAGATAGGCATGCATTGTTTTTTTTTAATATTAACAATAGTGATTCATACTCACTTTCTTTGAAGTACTCAGATGAGACTATTTGTTCTGAATTCACAATTTTCATCATAACCAGTGTGTGAAATAAGCGATTGCTATAAAACTTTCTTAAATAATAGTTCTTCCTAGATAATTCTTCTTTATATTGGCGAGAACCGTATGAGAATTCACAACACAAAACAAGCGTGCTGAGAGATTTTAGTCTATAATATCTAGTGTAGTTACCTACACTATTTCACTTTGTTTTATTTTGAATAGGTATGCTTTTTAAAGCTGCATATATCATTATGCCCAAAAGTATAACAATAAACATATTTAATAGCATATACAACCAATATAAAAATTAAATCTACATATATAAAGACACAATAATTATACGCTTATCATCGATTTTATATCTATACAAATAAATGAAACTGAAGTGTCTGTTTGTAATGTCAAAATAATCGCTTTTTACTAAATACATATGAAAGTACACACAGTACTTATAAGAAAAAAAACACGATTTAAAAAAGTCTGCCTATCTGTCTTCTTGTTCTGGCTAATCTGCGAAATGGCTGAAGTGATTTTGATGGGACTTTCACTGGCAGATAGCGGATATTATAAGGAGTAACTTAGGTTACTATATTTTTTTAAAGAGTTAGGATTCCGTGCAAAAGAATTAAAACCCATAAAATTGTGAACAAAATTATGCTACAAATTGTGAACAAACAAAAGTTATTAAGACGTTAATTACTTAACATTTCAGAATCATTTGTCAGTTCTATTCAAACTAGTCTATGACAGAATTACGCCTAGCGTCCGATGCCCTTGCCCTATCTGCGCCGAGTTGAGGCAGGCCACAGCATGCATTTTAACTCGCGTTCATACACCCACATTCTCGTTGAATATTGCATTTTTGTACTAGTTTGATTCACGTAACGTAACTTTTTCAGCATTCGCCTAGTTTCTGAAATCTTCTCATTTATTTCATAACTATCGATTTAGCTTTGCTTTGTTCGATCTAAAACCTATACGTTACTCCAAGTTTCACCCAAATCTATCCAGCCGCTTTGGCGTGAATGAGTAACAAATATACACTCTAACAAACTGACGCAATTATAATAGTAGTCCGATCACGTTTAAGATTTTTACAATTACTGCAATAATATTTTTTTCTGATCATTTATTACTGTACTATTCCAGGATTTATATAAAATGCGTTAAGTACGGTCACTTGTTGACACGTTTAGCACTGTTTGTAGGTACTCGCTGTGCTAGTGGTCGCGGGTTCGAATTCCGCTGGGGGCATTCGTTTGTGTGATGAGCACGAATAATTGTACTCCAGGTATGTATTTAAAGTTGTATGTATGTAGTAGTGAATCAAGTATCTGGTATCCATAACACAATCCTCGTAGCTTACCATAGGACAACATAGATGGTGTTGTGTGTTAATGTCCACATAATTGACACGTTTAATAGTAGATCTATTCATAATTATGTTTTAACAATATTTTATTTATTACTTGTTTCCTTTGGTGATATTTAATCTCTTTAATAGAAACAGTAAGGAAAGCCTATTGTCATGTCACTATAATATTTATATTACATATTATTGATATATTTTTATTATTTATCAAATCTATACATCTATACAGATATATAAAATCGAAGTGTATGCTTGTAATGTCAAAATAACAACTTTTTGCTACATGCATATGGAAAACATATTATGTATACTGTAGGTACTTATAAGAAAAGTACAATTTTCAAAATGTGTGTCTGTCTGTCTGACTGTTTGTTCTGGTTAATCTCCGAAACGGCTAGACTGATTTTAATGAGATTTTCACTGGCAGATAGCTGATTTTATAAGGAGTAACTTAAGCTACTTTTATTTTAGAAAAAGAATTAAAGTTCCGCTCAAAAAAACTAAAATATAAAACAAAATAGAATATTTTTTGCAGTTATGATATAACGCGCTTCGTGTTCAATACAATAATGCCTTTAGGGTGCTGTTGGGATTGCCCCGTTTTTGGAGTGCATCAGGAATGTTCGCAGCAACGAGGATTAATTATTGTTTCTATGCCACGATGCGCAAAAGATGTGGGTCCCTGGTGGATAGATTACGGGGTAGTACCAACAGTATCATGAGGGTAATTGCCAGTAGGTTGGATTGTAGATATGTTAACCACTGCTGTGCTATTTCTTGTTAGTAATGTATACTCGTAAATGTATGTGAATGTAAAAGTATATGTATCTAAAATGTATCTAGAGTGTAAGTACTAACATAGAATATAAGCACTTTGTATACTAACAAAATATGAGTCTTAGGTTACTTGAAATAAAAATTTATTATTATTATTATATAGATTCACCACAATATAGGGAAATTTCAAGTCACCATCAGAACAAGAAACAAAAAGACAAACAGACAAAAGTTTTAGAAATTTTGTTTTTCTTATAAGTACCGTATGTATTTACTTTCATATGCATTTCTGCAGGCGAGAGCTGCCCTACGCTGTGTTGAGGTAGGCCGTTGTATACATTTAAACTTGTTTTGCATTGTTTTATTTTAGTTTCTTTAAGACTTATGCAGTTTTGCCCTATTAAAATAGACATGTCTTGAATTAGCTTTGATTTTAGTTTTAAATATACGAGTATGGTTAACTAATGACTCATCCTCGCTCCGCTCTGGTTTGTCCCTAGTTTATGTTTTAACGTTTACCTCAGAGATGAGATATTTTTCGCACTAAAAAGTATCCTATATGTTTACCAGGATAACCTACTATCACCATACCAAATTTCATCAAAATCCTCCAGTAGCTCTAAAAACTATAGAGTCGGCCTCTGTATCGATAATAATGTCTATTTCGATGAGATTTTCCAAAAAATATTTAATTTGCAGATTCGGCTTAGTTACAATGTATATAAGTCTATCATATATAAGTTGTTATATGTGTAGATAGGCAAAGACAAAACAGTCCAGTACCTTTATCTCCTCGGTTTCTCATATACAAATAATAAGTACCTTTCGCAGTGTCTGAAAAAGTTCCAAAAACGTTCATTGATAAATTAAAAAAATATATTAAAGAACATTTGTGTGTTAAAAGTTATAATACAATAAAATGATTTTAAAGAAGATATCATACCTTGAGGATGATGCGATTGCCTTTTTAAACATTGGGGGATTATTGTATTTTAAAATTTTGCTTACAAAAAAGAGGATAAAAAATTGTACTCCCATCTGAGTTTCTTTTGCCAGTTCTTTTCAAGACTGAGCCGAACTGGTGGTGAAGTTTAGTAAAAAAAAGTGATAAAAAAAATTGAATCTGGCTAAGATTGAACATGAATGAGTGAATGTAGAGTTATGAATTCAGTAATTTTGTTCTTCGAATATCTAACAAGTGTACTACAAATCGGATTCGTACTATTCCGCTCACAAACCTTAATCTGATGAAGTAAAACCAATTGTTTTCGACTTTATCCACACAGGAACTCTCGATATCGTTTATTTAGATTTCCATTTAAGACTAGCAAATCGCCCTAGATTCAAACTGTTCACTGAAATATGGGATTGGTAGTTGTTACATTTATTTAGTGAAAGAATTAAAGCTAAGAATAACGGCGGCACAATATTGTTGCTCAGTCTTAAAGTATATTGTAATTTTAAATAAAACTAACTTTTCGGATTATTTCGCGGATTTATTTTGATTTTTGGTCCCGACGTTTCGAATGCTTTACAGCAATCGCAAGAGACTAACGTTATAGATGTCTCAAAGTCGTTATACACTTGCTACAGACAGTGCCTACCCACTATTTTACAAAAATGATTTCAAAAATTCAAAAATGGCAATTAAGTACCTTACAATATTTGTTGATTTTATTTCTAAGCATTTTAATTTTTTTTAATAAATATTATTATTAAATATAACAGTATTATTTATTTAATTTTTGCTGTTATTATTATTAATATTACAATTTTTAAATTTTTATTAATTACTCATGTTATTTAGTGTTGCTATTATTATATTACATATGTACAACCATAAAGAATGCTAAAAAATTAAAAAATATGAATTATGTATTTAAGCAATATTATTTATTATATATTGTTTTATATGACATTTAAAAGGAGTCAAAATATTAATTTAGATTGCTATTAATATTTAAAGTTAACAACAAAAACCAAATATAACAGACCAGTAGAAATAAAAATCAACAAATATTGTAAGGTACTTTATTGCCATTTTTGAATTTTTTGAAATCATTTTTGTTAAATAGTGGGTAGGCACTGTCTGTAACAAGTCTATATCGCCTTTGAGACGTCTATAACCTTAGTCTCTGCCGTGACGATGACTGCTGTAAAGCACTCGAAACGTTGGGAACCAAAATTCAAAGTAAATCCGCGAAATAATCCGAACAGATAGTTTTATTTAAACTTATATAAATACATACACGTCGTTTATACACACTTTAATGACTCGAAAAATTACGAGCACAACCGCGCACCACCTATATATTTCGCTAATAATAATAGTAAGAAAGCTTTCCAGACATTCGTACACATCACCAAAATATCGCTTAATATAACATAATATGTATATTTTACAAAAGAACGAACACGTTATATTATTATATAATATAGATTATAGATATGTGAAATTTAATTATTTATTTATTTATTTATTAAACATGTCCAAATTTTGAAAACATGCTTGAATGAAAACGTATTGAAGTAACCTTGAATATATATTTTGAATGCTGCACAGAGTTTCAAGGTGTCCAAAATGCAGGTCAGAATATGCATTATTTGTGGAATGTAAAGCCCTCATTACGCCAGTAGCCGGAGCACTCTTGAGCTATCGCGTCGCTAATAAACGTGCTAATTCTGGAAGACTTGAAGAAACTTAAAATATTTTGTGTATTTTATTTGTACTAGTGATGTACTTTTGTTTCACATTCCTAAATATTTTCTAATATAGTAATAATGCTCTCCTGATCGATTATGCCTACTGAGACTAGTTTATTGCGCAGGAGATATTACAGGGCAAAAGTAAACGCACAAACACAAATGCACTCGCTATTTCTTTTACTCTCAAATCTGGTGGTCGATATCCTGATATGAGCGATGATATATTCGGAGTAAGACCGACGGCTTAACATGCTCTCAAAAAATAGGCAGAGAACTCAATAATTGTAATTTGCCAGATCCGGGACTCAAACCCAGGACCTTCGAAACTATAACCGTACATACTAGCAACTAGACCAATGTGTTTCTATTTATTATATAATAATATACCAACATATATAACACTCCTTCTAACACTAACAATACTGGAGTCATGATTATAAACTCAACATAAAAGAGAGTTAAACTTTAAATTAAACCTTTGAAACTCAACTCACAAAAAAAAAAACAAAAAGTAACTACAAACTAGTTTTACTTATACATAAAAATATGCAATCTCGAATATTTTGTGATAAAATTATTATGATGCTGCGAAAACTGAAAGTAAATTTCAATATTATTCAAGCAAAACCGTAAGTTCAGTCCAGAATAACGCCGTCAGCGGAATGACACTCGACAGTTAGCATATCATTACGCCGCGTCGATACGAGCTCTTAGTAAGAAACAATACTTTCTTGTGCTACAAAGACTTAGTAACTTTATGTGATTTTCTATTTTCCTTCTAAAATAAACTGATATTTTTTAAAATCAATAAGAAATTATCTATCAATAAAAAAATAATAGTGAGCGATCTTCTAGCACCGAGCAAACAATAGTACCCAGTTCTTAAAGCAAATATTATAACTAAATTGGATTAAAAATTGAAAAAAAAAACCGACATATAATTCCCCATTTTTGGTGGCTGCCAGCTAGGACCGATTTTCCTCAATCATAGCTAAGAAGTAGGAACATTTTCAACTAATTCACCTTTCAAACAAAAAAAAACAAAAGCGGTTCATCCGTTCAGGGGATACGATGACAGAGACAGACACACACACAGACACGTCAAACTTATAACACCGGGTTAAAAGTTGTAACATTAAAATTAAACATTGGACTATAATTGTTTTGGGTTACAATCGTATTTTAGTTTAATGTTGTATTTAAACCAATTAGATCTTAATTGGTAGGATCATTCCAACGTTATAATTAAAATATTTTGTTAGAATTTACTAAGAAATAACTTCATTATTTAAATTATTCAAATAAGATACCAATGGAATTAAAGATTTTGTTAATTAGTTTATACAAATAGAAAGAGCTTGTCTTATGTATTATTATTGAAATATGGGAAATAGATTCAATCCTTGGGCTGAGCAAATATTTTTTTATTAACAAGGTTTGCTATACTTTTTTGGGCAGGTCGCCTTGGCAAGAGAATTGTGAAATAATACAGAAAAATGTATAAAGTATACATATACATACTGACTGCAACATTTTTTATATATGTATTTAACATAAACATTTGTAGAACCTAGATTTCCGATATTTATCTTATAGACTTTTATTCGACCGACGCTAGCCAGCTTATCAAGATGTTCGTATATGTAGGTTTTTAACACGTCATATGTCACATTGAAGACTTTTCTTTCTGTTATTCCTTACTAACTCACAGTAAAAATTAAGTTTACACTTTTTGCTACTGTCGCCAACAAAGTTTGAATTTTTATATAAAAAAATTAATTCAGTTTTTTTTTATTTTAACTTGATTATCCGTTGGTGGAACAAAAACATCATAATAAATCCGCGGAAATGTAATTCTTCTAAAATATTAATTTTAGAAGAACTACTCGCTTAGATCTGCGGTACCTGGGCTACCGAGCTTCGCTCAGAGTTTTTGGCCTAAGGTACAATTTTCTTTTTTTTTTTAAAAAGTAAAAACTTGAATAAATATAAAACAAAAAACAAAAGTAAAAACTTTGTATGCGACCGAGATTCGAACCTGGACACCTGTGGATGTTGATCTTGCATCTTGGCCACTTGACTACGATGCTTATGCCCGAGTGTGCAAATACTGACCATATTTTGCGTGGAAAAATGCAAACAAAAACTGCATGAAAACTTTAAAACACGCGTATTCTCAGACTTATGACTAATCTAGATCGATTTATCGCCCCCGAAACCCCCGTGTACTAAATGTCATGAAAATCATTGGAGCCGTTTCCGAGATTCAGATTACAATTAAAAAAATAGTATTATTATTCGCCAATAGATGTCAGAAAGAGTAATTTTTCAGTTTATGTTTAGCAGGTAAAAAAAAATTCATATAGATATCTATCTTCTCTCTACTCTCCGCTATCTATCTCAGTTATTTTCTTTTGAATATATCATGCCTTTTATTTTTTATACGTATGTAGTTATATTATTTAGTTATTGGTTAATTGTATTATAGTTATATTTGTTTTGTATTTATTACACATTTGTAGGATACATATAAATAAATAAATAAATGTATACTCTTTCTACTATCTCTATCTTTATTATTCGCGCCCCTTCTACCTTAGTACTATTTCCTACACCTAAAGGTTGTCTGGAAGAAATCGCTCTTTTAGCGATAAGGCCGCCTCTTGTACTTTGTCCTATATTTTGTATATTTTCTTTTCTTTTTGCGTGTACAATAAAGGGTTTTATTATTATTATTAGATAGATCCCTTATTCTATAAATAGAAAAAGAGGAAGATTTGGCATTATTACATTATTTTAAACTATCGTACGTACCGCGCCTTTCTTTCGCGGAAGACATCGTGACTCGACACCTGACCTTTGCCATAGTTATGTTTCTAAGTACTGTCCACAAAACTAAAAACATATAAACAAAATAAATTATTTTATTATTAAATTTAAAGATTTTGTTTTTACAAAAAGTAAAAAATAATTGATTGGTAGTTTTCATTTACTATAGATACCTAATCAAATAGTCGGTGTGCTTTGATTTGTACCGACTTCGAAAATATCTGATTAGGTGTCTATAGTAAATGAAAATACCATACATTATTTTTTACTTTTTAGTATTTTTTGTTTGAAGTTGGTTAAATTATTTTTTTTTAAGTTTTTATTTTTCCTGTTTTAGTGTAGACATTGTAGTAGCAAAATAAACCTCTTCCGAACAAAAAATGATTTTTGCAAATCAGTCTATATTATTATGACGGAGTTATGTTCGAATATACATAAAAAAATAAACATCCGAATTGAAAACCTCCTTTTTGAACCTTTATCAGCACGCCATACTTCTTACAAGTGTAAATTAATTAATATTTTACATATAGGTAAGTATTTTTTCGGATTTCATGAATTTTTTTCTCCCGTATTTACTGTAATGTAAAGCATTTGAAAAGCCCGGGACCGAAATAAAAAAATACATGATAATATCATATTCATGTATATCTAAAAAATTATGAGGCAACATTTAAAAAAAACAGCATAAATTATACAAACAAATACAATATACCGTTATACTTCTACCAACAATTTTTCTAGTTATATGTTTCTGCTGACTGTACATACTCAGCTGTACACACTTCCTTATCGCCATTAAAAGAAAGGGCCCATATTTGAATTCGATTTAGCTTCCAAACTCTTTAAGCCAGCAGCTACCATTTTATTCTTAACAACTTAAAGGGTAAGGACGTTATACATACTCGTATATTCTAACACAAGCAAGTTACCCTCGCTTCGCTCAAATGCGTTCCCAGGTGCCTAGAAATAGCTTACGTGTTATAATATTTTTTTTTAGATTTACACGAATATTTGACATTTTAAATAAAACTTATTGTTATTTTGTGGGTAGGCTATCTGTAACAACTGTGTAATGCCTTTGAGACATCTGAAACCTTAGTCTCTCTCGTGACCATGATTGCTGTAAAGTATTCGAAACGTCGGGAATCAAAAATCATAATAAATCCGCGAAAAAATCTGAAAAGATAGTTTTCAAAAAGTTTAGTATTCCTCATCATCAACCTCATCCAAATGCGTCCTGCCGTTTCAGCTTGAAAGAGTAACAAGCATACAAACTCTCCCATTGATAATAGTAATCCGATTACTCTAGTCTTCTTACCTTTTTTATTTTGACCTAAAATAAAATATTTACCGGGTATTATATTTAGTATTAGAAGTAACAGAGCGTGACGTTGATAATTACTTAATTTATAATATTAAGTAATTATCAACGTCATTCCAAAAACGACGAATCTAAAGACATAATATGTTATTAAAAGACATCAAAACGTTTATAAAATATCGAATTCATCTATACATACATACGTACAAGTACTCTCGAGAAACATTACTCTTTTTAAATAAAACTATCGCGGATTTATTTTGATTTTTGTTTTCCGACCTACCCACTATTTTACTTAGGCACTGTCTGTAACAACTTTTATTTGTCATCCATAGTAACAAGTATGTGTTTGAGACGTCTATAACCTGAGTCTCTCCCTTGACCATGATCGCTGTAAAGTATACGAAACGTCGGGAACCAAAAATCAAAATAAATCCACGAAATAATCCGAAAAGAAAGTTTTATTTAAAATGTCAAATATTCGCGTAAATCTAAGAAAGTATTAAACATTACTCTATTGTTTGGCGAATCACATGAAAAAAAAAATCAAATATCAAAACCTAAAACCAAAGTCGTTGCTTAGAATTTAAGCAGACTTTAACTGGATCATATAAACTTCCATTTCAGGTACACATTACATTTTCGTTGTTACGTCATTTGCTGTAACTGCGTACGGTAGAGATATGAGGTAGTCTCGTCACGTATTGCGCATATATCTGCTAAATATAACTTTAGATATTATGAGCTTTAAATATAAGCTTTGAGTTATAATAATGGTTATTAAAAGCTCGAATTAAGAGTTGTCGTAGAGTGGAATTCAGTACCGTATATTACTTGTTTCTTATAATAATATTTTTTTATTTCTAATAAAACAAGCTTTTATATCATATAAATTATGTAATGTAATAAATAGGTTTGATTTAATTAATTTTTTTGTTTTAATTTATTAGGTACTTATTTTTATTCTTCTCAACAAACCCTTTCATTTGATATCCATATCATGGAGGTGCATAAAAAAAGTATAGTCCGCCATCGTTGGGAGTCCGTCATGTTGGATTTAGAATGACATCACTTATAATAACCATGCATTGTCATCTAAACTAAACGTGTATGCAAAATTTCAGCTCAATTGATTAAGGATAACTGCTTTGAAATTCATTTGTAAGATTTGACCCGAACATTGAACAAACATACATAGCAATATAATAGACAGCTTTAGCCCAACTTGTATTTTCTAAGAAATGTGGGCAACCATGTTTGATTATGATCTCCCGCTGAAGACTAACTCTTGCAAAAACCAATTCATGCCTACATCAAGTCCGGTTCATAAAAAATATTATATGTGAAAATATATCGATTTGCTCTTTTAATAAGTGAAAAAGGTTAAATATACGAAGATATAAGGTTATAATAAGTATGTTTTTAGTTTATATATACCTAGTATTTATTTGAAAGAATCTATAAAACATATCTAGAAATTAATTTAGAACTACATATCCTTTATCACACATCGTTTCACATTTAGGTTAAGCCAACAAAAAATCAATAATGGTACAAAGATACGGCTCTTATCTATGAGTACTTCTGTCTAGATATCAGTATTTACTAACGCATGAAGACCCCGTTCAATACATGCGGATGCTACACCTGATGTTTATCCAATATTAGACATTCTTGTTATTGGCTTGGCAAGGACAAGTTTAAACGGCTGGACAGATTTGAATAAAATTTAGCAAACAGATAGACTATGGCCTTGAAAAAAGCGAACGAGCGAAGTGAGGGCCAATCGCTAACAAAATAATAATTTTAGATTATGATAATATTTTTATGCGTGAACAATAACGAAGTTTACACGTTTTTCGAAAATAAGATTCTTCACGATGTTTTAAATAAAAATGTGTTGGGACATTAACACACAGCGCCATCTAGTTCTATGGTAAGCTACGAGGCTTGTGTTATGGATACCAGATAGTTGATACACTACACATATATAACTTTAAATACATACATAAACACCCATGACGGGAGTACAAACATTCGTGCTCATCACACAAATGAATATCCAGCGGAATGTCCAGCGGGACTCGAACCCGCGACCAAATAAAGCCAAACTTGTCATCATAATCGTTTTACTTATATTATTACGTATTTCGCACATGAACATGTCAACGCGCGAGTGTCGGGATTTGAAAACCTGTACTTGGTCTAAACGAGCGTATTTTCCTTAAGTACCAATGTTTCCTTCCTTAGAAATGCCTAAAAGTACCTGTTTATTTACGCAACAACGCATAGGAAAATTAGGTGGAAAATAAGATAAGGTGTACTTTTTTTTTAGGGTATTCAGTGACAAACGAGCAGACAGGCCGCCTTTTGGAAAGCGGTATCTGTCGCCCATAGCACCTACCGTTCATGCACTTAGGTTTTATGTTACAAAAATGCAGAACCGCAGGTGCGTTGTCACTGTGAGGACTGAGATGATATGCCTCTTGCCTGTAATTGTGCTGGCTACCTTATCCTTGAAACCGGAACAGAACAATGTACTAATCATTGTTGCTTGGCGGGAGAAATAGATAAAGGGGTGGTACCCATCCAGTCGGACTCCTCGGGCTTCACAGGTCCTACCACCGGTTTCACCAAATATTTTCTAATTAGTGCCGCAGGCTGAATGAAGTGTCTAGTTATATTGTAAAGTATTTTCAAGCTTACATAATTCATACTAATAAATTCTTACGATTGTAGGTTCAAGGGTTAGCTCTTGGAGTCTTGATACATGAACGACTTGGGTCGCTTAACGAGACCGCATTTAATTAGTAGTTTAGCTGTACTATATTAAACCTCTATGTATTCTATACATATAAGGTTATTGTAACAAAGTCAAAGCTGTACATTAAATATTTATTAAATTTTGTGTTGTTTGTTAGTTCATCGCATTATGCTCATATTTATTAGCATTATAATTTAAACTTTTTAATCAATTTCAGAAAAGAAAATATTTTTCACTCAGGCTTATGTTTTTTTGACGATACATTTGGCTCAGTTTGTAGTGACCCTACTTGCTATGCTAGCAGTCGTGGGTTCGAGTTCAGCTGGTGGCATTCATTTGTATGATGAGTATGAATGTTTTTACTCCAGTCATGGGTGTTTATATTTATGATATGTATGTATTTAAAGTCATGAGTGTAATGTATCAACTACCTGGTATCCGTAACAGAAGCCTCGTAACTTACTGTGGAACTAGATGGCGCTGTGTGTTAATGTACCAACATATTTATTTATTTACTTTTTGACACACACAATATATTTTGGATGATATCCAAACTTGTGTTTTTGTTAACTTTAATGAAATTTACATCAAACATATCTACTGCTAATAAAAATATAAACTATGAAAAAAATTGCGAAATCTGTCAAAATAAACTTCTTGCATTACTTTAAAGGTAGCATATACATACTAACTAGCTTTCACTTTCTAACAAAATCGATTCTACAACCTTCAAACTAACAACTTAGTCTATTTAAACAATAAACATAAGTTACGAAAATTTTATTTTATATCAGAGCCTTATATGTCACGTCCTCTTCTAAAACAATAAAAATATAACAATATAAGAAAATCAACATGATAAGACGCAAAAATTTCATCGAACAATACCTATTTCTTTTTATTAACTTTGCAGAAACATCCCTGAACAAAAGCGATCCATTCCCTCAATCTATAGACATGTCGTGACTCCCTCATTAGTGTAATTACGTAATCAAAGGTATTGTTAATTCAATTCACCTTTGTTATTTCAATAAGTCGTTTATTGAATCGATGTATCTTCTCGCTTTTGGTTTTGTACAGAAATATGAATAGACTAGTGACTCACCCTCGCTTCGCTCGGGTTTGTCCCTAGATAGGTACGTTTTAGCGGTTAGTATGGAATAGATAGACTATATATTATATGATATAGCTTTTCTCAATAAACGGGCTATCTTATGCAAAAAGAATTTTTCAAATCGGATTAGTAGTTCCTGAGATTAGTGCGTTAAATACAAACAAGCAAATAAAAAAACAAACAAACTCTGCCCCAATAATATTAGTATAGATTCAATGTTAAATAAAATTAACTGCGTAGAGTAAGAATTTTTGACTTTTTTGTTATTCTTCGACGATTTTAGAAATCCATAGTTGTATAAATAACTGTTAATATACATAGAACTTTCGAGGTAGTGGTAGCCAAGTGGTAACGCTCTTGCTTTACCGAGTAAAGCGGGAACAAATCCCGGATGTCGCACCTTCGATATTTTTTTATGTGGAAATAATTTTTAACACCTCTTAAATTGAGGAACACATCGCGAAGAAACCTGCATATTTGTAAGAAACTAGCAAGTTTTCGAAAGACATGTGAAGTCCACTTACTTGTACCAGCGTGTGGACTATGGTCTGATTCTCCTCATATTGAAAGGGAGCCCGTGCCCATTAGCGGGATGCTGCTGCTGTGTTGATTTAACTCAATTTAGCATATGTTATAATACTTAAGTTTGGTTAATTCTTGTTACATTTTTTTTTGTTTAAACCTAGTTATGTATAAAACAAACATATAAATTGAGGAATTCTATATGTAAAAATAAATTGTCATACATCATGCTCACGAGTGAAATAATTTTTAACTGAATGACAAAAAACGATGTTATTTAATTAATAATGATATTATGAAATAAGACGAATTAAAATACTGCTTAGAAATTATGCGCACCATAAAATTGTCCATTCCACAACAGTAGGTTAGGGTTCCTAGAACAATGAAAGCTTTGCCTCAATAAATAGGCTTGCTGATATGGCTAAAGTAACAGCCAGCACTTTAGTCCTCTATGAAATCAGTGAGGCGAGAAAACAGTTCGCAGAAGAAATTTCTCGTAGAAGAAATTTCTCGCATACTGAATAAATGACTTTAAATAGCACTAGCTAGTTATTATACAAAATTAAATTATTAAATCTGTTTAAATATTTGTATAAATGCCATTTAATAACCGACTTCTAAAAAGAGGATTTAGTATTTAACAGATATAATATATGTTTGTTTGTCCGTAATTTATGTTTTAATAATATTATTTACATAATCTTTAGATGGTTTTTAGCCGACGAAAAATAGAAGGTTCTCAATTCGACATGTATATTTTTTTTATGCATAACATTTTACACAATAGTCTGGTTTCGATGATTCTTTTTTTATTGAATAAGGTGTACTTCAAAGTTGTTCCCATTTAATTTTCAAAAAAAAGTAGTAATATATTATATATATATATAATATCCCAAAGTATAGAAAATAGGAGATGATTGATTTTTCACCTACTGAATTTAAAAAAAAATTTCCTTTTTTCACTAAAATTGGAAAATTAAAAAGTTTAAATATAAGTTTAAATAAAAGTTAAATAGATGCACTTATGCACAATTCTTTCTTAGAATTGATTAAAACTTAAAAAATAAATAAAAAACTGACTTCAAATAAAAACATAAAAAAGTAACAATATCTGAGTGGTAGTTTTCATTTACTATCCAATACAAATCAAAGCACACCAATTACGAAAATATCCGTTTGATCTATAGTAAATGTAAACTACCAATCAGTTATTTTTTACTTTAAAGTGTTTTTTTAAGTCGATTTCTATTATTTTTTTAAGTTTTAATCAAAGGCTTCTTAGGATTGTACATAAGTGCATCTAGCGCTAATGTAAAACGATAAATAATGGAAAGCTCAGCGACTCCTAATAATACAGCTTTTTGATAAGCTTTATTATAGTGTATTGTAATAAACGAACAGTTTTCGACTTTCATTTCGAATTGCATTAACTTAATTATAAAACCATCAATTATAAATGCTACATTTATCGATATATCTCAGTTTCAATCGAATATATGTAAATTAATTAATTTTAAGCATGAAAATCGTTTTGCGGAAAACAACTTCAGTTTATTTTTTCAGCTTTTGAGGTCATTATTGGTTACAATTAATATTCTGGCAATATGTTCTTTAGGGTGTTGTCTTACTGTACGATATCAGTTACATTGCGGTTTTTTTTAATTTAAAAAGAGAACTATTTCTTTCTAATCTGGTTTAATGTGGCTTGAGACACGTACTTAAATTAAGTAATAAAAACCATACTATAAATATAATTAAAAAGTTTTTAGTGTTACTTATGCTTTAATAAATAATTTCTGAAAAAATTATTAAAATTGACACGACACAATAAAACTCAAGCGTTCTTGTTTTACTAGTTACTAATATCACCAGATGGCTTGAATTTATATTTGACTTCATTTTTATAGAACAATTACGTTAAATCTAGCACTAAATATTCTGCGTATTGCTATTCTTCTTTTTAGGGTTCCGTTCCCGAAAGATGCCAATGGAACCCTGTTACTAAGTCTCCGCTGTCCGTCCGTCCGTCTGTCAGAGGGTCCAGCCGTATCTCATGAACCGTAATAGGTAGAGATGAAATTTTCACAGAGTGTGTATTTCTATTGCCTCTATAACAACAAATAATAAATATTAATAAAATAAAAATGCAAGACACACTTTTTTAACGTTCGTAATCGACCATCGAAGTTAATATACCTACTACATACATAGAGTAAAAGTCATATAATAAAAAGTGCATTTACGATGGTACGGAATCCTTCTTCATGTGTGAATTCGACTCGCATTGACAGATTTTATTTCTTAATACTATTTAACTGCACATTAAAAGGAGAACAAAAAACAATAAAAAGAATAAAATGACTACCCAATAGTTCCATGCATTAAGCGATAGATCGTTAATAAACGTTCTAACAAAAGAAACAACGCGTCCGTCGGGGTGTGATCAAAGCTTTCATTACCGACTCGCTCGTCCACAAAGTCAAATGACTGGTGGAACATTCGCTACTAAATTAATTGTCCGCTATGTTTCTGGTTCACAATTTTCTGGGTAAAATCTGAATTTATATTTGTATTTTTGGTTATGCATGTTTTTATGTATGTATGTACAAGTATATACGTCTCACTGGTCTAGTGGCTAGCATGTAAAGCTGCAAAGTAGGTTACGGGGACCTGGATTCGAACCTCGGTTTGGGATAAAACAGTTACTGGACTTATTAGACGCTAACAACTCACCCTCGCTTCGCTCACGTTCGTCCCTAGGTACATTTTAATTTTTTGTGCGGAACCCTAATTCTTTTTCTAAAATAAAAGTAGCCTATGTTACTCCCTATAACATCAGCTATCTTCAAGTGAAAGTCCCGTCAAAATCAGTCCAGCCGTTACAGAGATTATCCACAACAAACAGACAGACAGACCGTCAGACTGACAGACAAAAATTTTAAAAATTGTCATTTTCTTATAAGTACCGTATATAATTTCATTTGCATCTAAATGCAGTTTGTAATGTCAAAATAACAGCGTTTTACTAATAAAACGCTGTTATTTTGACATTACAAACATACCCTTCAATTTTATTTATCTGTATAGATGAAACACTCAAAAGCAACCCGGAGATGGGAAGTTGACGGTGTTTCGCCCCGTGTCTCGGAAAGCTCGTTAAGCTGTTGGTCGTACGCCTTAAATATTCACCGGTTGTGTCCAGTTGTCGTCCCTCGGATGTATGAGAGTAAATTGTGCACTCTAATACGTCCTGTGTAGTTAGATAGTTTTAATGAGGTTGGCCGCTATATCCGAATTATAGGGAGACCTTATTATTATGTATTATATGTATATACAATCTATGTACATTGTACAATTGTACATGCATATTATAATGATAATCACCACCATAAAATGCATACACTGTTGTTAAACATTTATTTATGAATTCAAAATTAAATAGTCATTTATATAGTTTTTAGAATTTTTATCTGTCTGTTTGTCTATTTGTGACCGCATCACGAGAAAACCACTAGACAGATTTCGATGAAATTTGGTATGCTGAAAGCTGGTTATTAATATATAGAATATTTTTTACTACGGGATAATATTTCATCTCTGAGAAATCTATACTAAACGTTAAATCGTAACCAGGGACGAACCCGAGCGGAGTGAGAGTGAATCGCTAATAAGATATATAAATGTAAACTTAAAGCTTAAATAATAACCTAATCTAATAATCGATTATACTGAACAGTCACAATATATGTATGTATTTGGTATAATGAGTGGTGGCTCATGCCACTCAACACCAAGTTAACTCTAAGCCAAGTTAATTATATACATACAGGCAATTAGAACTGCGATAATCGAACCCGTGATCTTTGGCCTAATAGGCAATGCACTTTCCACATGCGCTATAACAGACGCTATTCATACATATTATATGTAAAATAGTAAATTAATTGTGTTACTAGTTTGAGCTCGCAGTTTTCCTCGTGTGATATACTATGATTTTTAAAGATAATATTGCTTTCTCAAAGGATTTTTAAAACTAAACCAATAGCTACGACCTTCATTAGGTTATCGCCTTTTTACATATTTTTTTTTCGTAATAATAAAAGGAGCGGAAAGGGCCCGAAGTTTCAAACATTAATCGAGTTATAGAGCTTACTCTTCCTAAAATCTCCTTTTATCATTAGTCTTCAGTACGTTTCAAGAAAGGATTTACTGTCTTCGAGGTCATTCTAAATGGACCTAGTTAATGTTTTTGTTCTAAGAGGCAAAGAAAATTGTAAATAATGGAAGAAAAAGTTTCGACTTAAATTTCTAGAAATAAATAAGATATGTACTATGTTTATAGAAATCTCTAAGTTATTTTATACAAATTAGTATAACCTATATTATTTTCAGACTATAATAATCTATGTGTAGGCTAAAATCACACCATTAAAAAAGTTTCATATTTATATTTTGGAGTATTATAGTATGTATACAAATTATGAAAAAAAAAAATACATGCTTTTGACAAACTGGAATGTCCACAACACTCAATATATCAAATAAATCTAAACTCGACAATTTTTCTAAAGTTATTTTGCATCTTAAGAGATTAATATAATAAACTTTAATTCGGTGACGGATCCGGAAGTGATAGGCATCGGACAGTATCAGATGGTTTGGATGTGTCAAAATGATGATAAATGTCATATTCATACACTAACACCGAAGATAAGAATTGAATTGGAAATATTGTAATTTTAAACCTCCATATTTTCCGTCTTCTTTATTTCCCAAAATCAATTTTCATATATTTGTGCTCCTTATTCTGGGTAGATTCGTATTTAAAATTGCAACACTTGGGCGTCCCATATATCAAACTTATGCCATCAAATATTATATATATATATATATATATATATATATATATATATATATATATATATATATATATATATATAGCATGCCCAAAAATGTCATACAACGTTGGTGGTATAACTGTTGGCAAATATTTGGACCAAAAGTAATAATAACGCAATAATGCACACATGCTCAGTTGCGAAAGAATGCAGTTAGAAGATATCGCTCCATGGGCCATTGACAACTTCGCCTTCCACAAAATTGTTCTTTCCTTTTGTTCCCGTCCTTTTACTTATTTTTCTTAAGTAATAAAAATCTTTGTTATAACTAAAAATGTTCATAAAACGTCATTTAGATAAAATAAAGAATATATTGCTTTAAAGAAAAGAAATTCTAAAGGATCTTAGACAAGATGTGACATATTTAACGTTGAAGAATAGTTTTTTTTTAATATTTGTTATTGGCATATTTTGATTCTGTGACATAACGATTTTTGACATTTAATTACAATTTAAAATTTTTTGTCAACGATTGTTAAATGTCATCTTGCCCAAGCCCTCTTGATATTACGTGGTTGTTAAGCACTTTTTTTTATGTTATAGTAATAAAATTAAACCGAAATAACATTTACACGATTTATACAAATGACCTTCGAAGTTCAGAATTTCATACATTACGTTGCATAGCTTCTTAAATGTGTCACTAGACGCCACTTTGTTAAACCTGACTTGTTAAATCACGAACAAAGAAAAAATTAATGCAAATACATATATGTCTATAGATGACGTAATATGTATCGATTTGTTGTTAAAGTTGTATTTAACAAAAAAAAATATTCCATAAAAGTATATTTAGTGCCGGATTTAACCTCAGCGCCGCCCCTGGGCGCAGTAAAAAATATCGCCCACTTATCGAAATTTTGCTTAAGATGGGTAAAGTTTCTATATACATAAGTAGTTTAAATTTTTTTTTATTATATTTTTTTCGAAAAATGCAGCTTCTAGTTAATCTTTTTTTATTTTTCAATTTTTGTAAAATAAAAAAAGCATTTTCGATAACGCGAAGCAATTTTTTTCCGCTCTCCTAATTTTGCCGCACCTAAAAATTTGTTGGTCTGGGCACTAACCCCGAGTGCCCCTAGTATAAATCTAGCGCTGGGTATATTATGGTTTTAAAAAAAAAACTTTATTTGAAGGGAAATGAAATAATGCGCCAGTAAATCAAATTTGCATAATTTTACTCATTTTATTATAGAAATATCAGCATTCAGATGATGGGTTTGTAGTGCGTATTATACGTATAGTACACGTACAGATACAGGCGCTTTTACTTTTCATGAATTGTTTATCACGTTTAAAAATTGTTTAAATCATTGAAACTTGTTTAATCGAATGCAAGATGAATTTGACAATATTTACCATAAGTTAGTTTTTTCATTTATAAAACAAGCGCATTAACGACGTCTATTATCTATTCAAGCAAAAAAATAGTCCGAAGAATAGCCCGAATTAGTGCTACCCATTTTTTTTTGTATTGGATGAGGCATTTGTATTAGTATAGTATTATGTGATATGTGTCCACTGTCCATACTTATATTCTAAATGTAAATGTTTTTAAGATGGATTGATGGATGGATGGATGTTACTCTTTCACGTCAGAACGGCTGAACGGATCTAGATGAAATTTAGCGTGTGTTACTTTTTATTCCGGAAAAATGTGCGGTTGCGGCGTGATAGATTTATTTTTGTTCTGGGGACGAACCGGAAGCGAAGCGAGGGCGAGTCGTTAGTATTTAATAATTACTTCAAAATAATTAGGTATTATACAAATAAATTTTATTTTACAAAAAAAAGCCTTAGATTCTCTACATTAACATTAAAAATAATTTGAATACTTACTTTATTTAAAAAATGTTATGTACTCTATCTTTTTACCAAATATTGCGTATTTACACCTAATTGAATGTGAATTGAAATGTGACATGATTCTTGACCATTAAAACTAAAAATCAATTACAAAATTTAATAAAACTAAAAATAACCTAAATATACTACTGATTATGAACGTTATTATTAACTTACAATAAATTCTAAAGCATTTAATCTGATCGCAGTAAAGTATTTCCTTCAAATGCCTAACTCGTAGTTCTTACCAATCTTTCACTACAAAATCATAACCACGTGTCGCAAGACCGTGTTTCATACCATAAGTAGTGAATAAATTATAACAATTCTAAGTGAGTACAAAACGAAAGGAAGCATACTTGGCCTGGTTGTTGCAACTCGGTATCGGTGAATGGCCCAAGGATGTTTCTTCAATAATTAACTACTTGTACTGGATGTTCATACACCACGTACATTGTGTAGGGTGTATCTATGTACATATATACTCAGGGCCGGATTTAACCTTAGCGCCGCCCCTGGGCATAGTAAAAAATGCCGCCCTATTAACGAAATTTTGAATAAAATGTTGAAAGTTAAAATTTATTTAATAATTATTTTTTTTGAAAATGCAAAAATAAATTTATGAATGATATCAATTTTTCGAAAAATGACCTAGGTACTAGTTAATGTTTTTTTTATTTGTCTTTTTTTGTAAGATAAAAAAAGCATTTTAGATAACGCGAAGAAATTTATTTTCCCACCTCCGAATTCTGCCGCCGTGGGCACTAGCCCCGAGTGCCCTAGTGTAAATCCAGCACTGTATTGTACTGCCGTCATAAAAAATAAGGCCGCAACTTCGTCAAAGTTGATTTCGAGAAATTTGAAGTTTTGTCTTAGTACTTAGTAGTTTTGATGTAGATAGTTACAATGAAAATGGTTATGGTATCTCCGGATTCGTAAGACTTAGAGTTTTAAAAGTAAGACTATCAAGTAAGATAAGGTAAGTAAGAAACAAAAAAACACTGCCTCTTTATAATATTAGTATAGATAAAATGTATCTATCTATTATTACTTTACAAAATTTTATAAATAAAAGTTTTAAATAAAACTATCTTTTCAGATTTTTTCGCGTATTTATTTTGGTTTTTGGTTCCCGACGCCCGAATGCTTTACGGCAACCGCTATGAGTAGCCACTGTATGTATCTACACTAAAGAATTAACCTCTCCCTTGACCATAATTGCTGAAAAGAAGTTTTATTTATAATGGCGAATATTCGTGTACGTCTAAGAAAGTATTATAAATAAGTTTTAAAACAAGTTATCCTTTAAAACAAAATATTTCAATAATTCTGAGTGACAGTGCCGTAAAAAGTCCGATAACACAGCCATTCATAAATCACTCCTGCCGAGATTTCCATGTCCACATCCCAGTTATTCCAAAGTGAGGGAATCTAAAAGGTACATTAGAATTTCAAACTCATTCCACTACAGTGGTACGATTGAAATTCAAACTTGAATTAAAATGTTAGTATTCAAAGTAACGTTTCACATTTCTCATATCTTTTATTATTTGCATAGCGACAAAATCGTTGTGTGCGTTTAAATAGATTGTGTTAGATTGTGCTTATACATCAATGTTACTGAGAAGGGTATTGCTTGTAAGTATGTATATAATATATATTATGTATATGTATTTCTTTGGCAAGCTTTATAGCCTAAACGGCTTGATTGATTATATCATACTAGTGTTTACCTGTGGCTCCGCGGGCGGAACCACAGGATTATGTGTAACTAGTGAATAACAAAAACAAATCTATCCCACAGGAACTGTACATTTTTCCGGGATAAAAAGTCCCCTATGTGCTATTCCAGACTACAATCTATTACAGTGCGAAATTTCATCCAGATCCGTTCAGCCGTTCTGGCGTGATCGAGTATGTTGTAAAACACATAATTTACAATATAGGGTATGTATACAACTTCCCTATTTGAATCGGATATTATTAAATTTTTCATTGGTTTTTATTTTTTATTAGTCGGAACCTATTTTTATTTTTTCTAAAATAAAAGTATCCTAAGTTACTCCTTATTACATCAGCTATCTGCCAGTGAAAGTCCCGTCAAAATCGGTCCAGCCATTTCAGAGGTTACCAACAAACAAACAGACAGACAGACTAAAATTGTAAAAAATGTTGTTTTGGTATATTTACCGTGTATACATCCATATTGACATGACAAACGGACACTTCAATTTTATTAAATAAAATCACCGTTACAAGGAACAAATTTTTTGTTTCCATATAAGAGATATTTCGAGAACCACTAAGCCAAATATATAAGAAATCACTTTACAACGTAAACTTCTACATATAACATAAGTGAATTGGGTTTAAACCTCAAGTGTATTTGGATATTCTCATGTGCGAAATATTTTCATCATGATTACCACCGTCGGAAGGAAAATCAATCAAGATCTTAAACGTCTGAGAGAATTTAATAAGTTTCCGTAAGACTTGTAAAGTCCGCCAGCTGGCATTATGGTGCACCGTTGTCTGGTCTTTTTCGCATTGAAGGAAGACCTGTACCCAGCAACAAGATATTAAAAAATAAAACAAGTACGAATTTGACTCGTACACCGAGGGTTCCGTAGCATGAAATATTAAAATAAGTCTATAATCATTAAAAAATATGTATTTTTGTGCTCTTATGGGATTACAGATATGTGTATTTGATATTAATTTCAAAATGATACCTCCACGTTACTGAGAAAAAGTGTCTCGACAAATAGACAGACAGACAGACGGACAACAAAGTGACTCTATAAAGGTTACTTTTTCCTTTTCAGGTTGGTGCGGAACCCTAAAAAAGTTAAATATATAGTAAACGTACAACATGAGTGGACGAACGGTTAACAACTAGTTTATTATTTCAAAAAATAGGCTTCTTTAATACATCGTTTAACTGTAGAGTCAATTCGAGGTTTTTACCTGACCGCGATATTTGTCATTGCTAAGAGCTAGGGGATGATCTGTCTTCATGATAAATGGCACCCCCTAATGCGTTCTCTAACTCGGTCCTTCGAAATAGTATTAAATCGTGGTATTATTAAGTTTACTTCGTTCATTTTTCATGTTATAGTTTATTTTCACTTAGTTTTTAAATGCCTTTTAGAATTATAGATCTATCTTTATATTTCTTTTATTCTTATTGATTTTTTATTTATTAGTATACATAATAATTTGTAAATCATTTCCAACATGACTACTACTTATCATACAATGGTGAATGAAAACATCGTGAGGAAATCTGCATGTCTGAGAGAACCTAGCAAGTTTTCGAAAGACATGTGAAGTCCGCCAACCCGCACTTGGCCAGCGTGGTGGACTATGGCCTGATCCCTCTCCTATTGAAGGGAGGCTCGTGGCCAGTAGTGAGAAGATATAAAGAGCTTAATACTAATAACCTAATAACAATATTATCCCTATATAAGTTTAGTATTAATAACAATAATTGAGCATTATGTAATATTGTCATGTCTTTAAATGTTTTTTTTGTTACAGGATTTTCGTGCTAACAGACCTCGGCTTTTGATCAGGTAACTGATTTTTATCGTAAAATTTAGTGTATATATGTTTGTTATGTTTATGTCAGGTTCACAATTTGGTACATCTAATATATTTATTGTAAATTCTTAAATAAGCAGTAGCTGCTAAACAAACTTTTTGGGCAAACAGAGGAGAAAAAGGTAATGAACTCTTTTGTCTTTACCTGTTTATAAAACACTAGCGACTCACCCTCGCTTTGCTCGGGTTGATTCCCCATATAAACTTCAATCCGCATTTTCACCCTCTTAAGGGATGATTTCCGAAATAAAAAATATTCTATATCCTTTCCAGAGTTTCAAACTATCTTCTTACCAAATTTCATCTAAATGGGTCCGGTAGTTTTTGAGTTTATTCGTTACAAACATACAAAAATACAAATTCCTCTTTAAAATATAAGTGTAGATATAGAATACTTTTTACTAAAAAATACCTACTTTATTCAAAATTGTTTCAAATTAGCTAAATATATCGCGTACTATCAAACAATAACTTAGAGGTAATAAAATATACCTCCATCTTTTAAGTAGGTCTCAAAGTAAACAAAAATACGTACGTACTTTAGTTACGCAATTACATGTAATTTAGTGTGTAAGATATCCTATTTACATAATTATTGTTCAATAATCGTAGTAAAGTTAACGATTGTTAAGATTGAAATAGACAGATACTATTATCATTGGCTATCTAAAACCTCATTTAAAAATAACTTTAATATATAAATAGGAAGAAATGCCTATTGTTTTGTTACAGAGTAAAATATTGGTGTGATTTTAGCACAGTGATGCAAAGGCTACTTTTTATCGCGGTTTTCCATTAAAAAAAAATTAAATAAAAAGGCAAAGCTATATCACATCACTAGTTCATATAATACTTTAAATATAATTGCAATTGTAAATTCCATAGAAGCTAAACACTTAAATTCTAATAACTTTTAAGCTTATTTTATGAGCTTTCTTTCACACATATATTTTATTTTAGAAAACGTGCTTAATATATTATTACTGTTTATGAAGTATTGGTATAAAATAAACATTTTACTTTAAAAAAGCCCACAAAATATATTCCATGTATATATTATGTATATAAATCTTAGAATTAAAGTTTTCTTTTTAAAATAGAGGAATAAAACTCTCTACAGTAAAGTACAACAAGTATTGGTCGTTTATAAAAATAATTACTGAAGTGACGTAAGGTTGTTGATGTTCCAAAAATTGTAGTTATTACCCACAAAATTGTATAAGTACATACATTACAGGAATTGCAGACTAGTTTATATAGAATATGTATACATATAATAAAATTATAACTGAGCTAAATCTGTACATTAAATTTTTTTTGGGAAAATTTTATTGAAATAAACATTATTATCGATACAGAGGCCGGATCTATAGTTTTTAGAATTTTTGTCTGCCTGTCTGTCTGTCTTTCTGTCGGTTATTGGAAATTTGGTATGATGATGGTGATGCTGGTTATCCGGGTCAACATATAGGATACTTTTTACCGCGGGAAATTATCTCATTTTTGAGAATAAATACAAAAACTGCATTTTAAAGAGTATACTAATATGTAAAACCTAAGAATTTGGTTTTTGGTCATCTGAACGCGGGCGGAGCCGCGGGCAATGCTAGTATAGAATATTTCTTTAATAAAAATGGTGCAAGTAAGTGAAGTAGAATAGCAAAAGTCAAACTATTCTAAATACTACTCAGGAGTTTCTGTAGTGATAAAAGTTCAAATGTAATAATTTATGAAATCAAATCAAATATTTTGTTATTGCACACCATTATTTTACATTACATAGTTGAAACAGATTAAAGAGAAATAGTACAATAGGCGGCCTTATCGCTAGAGAGCGATCTATTCTAGACAACCTTTGAAAAGAGAGAAGAGGGAAGGAGTGCAAACAATCTTAAAGAGATCTACAAATAAATACATACATAGACAAACCAATATATACATACCCACATACATACTTACATACATACATACATACATACATACATACATACTTACATACATACATACATACATACATACATACATACATACATACATACATACATACATACATGCATACATACATACATACATACATACATACATACATACATACACATACATACATACATACATACATACATACATACATACATACATACATACATACATACATACATACATACATACATACATACATACATACATACATACATACATACATACATACATACATACATACATACATACATACATACATACATACATACATACATACATACATACATACATACATACATACATACATACATACATGCATACATACATACATACATACATACATACATACATACATACACACATATACCGCTGTATAAGTTAAGATAGTATTCTTTAGTTATTTTTTTAAATAATGACAACGAATCGGCTTGTTTAACTTTTTTTTTTGCTAAAGAGTTCCACAGACGGTCAGATTGAACAATAAAGGAGCGAATATAGAAGGAAGAAGGGGCTGAAGGAATTTGTAAAGTTAGATTTAGGTTACAACGAAGAAAAAAATGGGGAGAAAATCACTTAAAAATTTAAACCTATCTTTAAGATACTGAGGTGAACATTTATGTTATTTTAATCTTAAAATGTGCTGGTAATTATGGTATAAGTAGCTAAGAGAGCCATAAGCCATTTTCGACATTATACTTTGTACTAATAATTAAGTAAAAGTTTACAACAACAACTTTTTTCTCATAAACTTTAGACATTTGTATGGTATTTCTAACAACAGCAGGTCGTTTCGCAATTTCAAATTTTTATTTCTTAATTTATAGATTTAAACGATCTTTAGAGGACAAAAATTAAGCGACCAAACGCTATTTTCAAACATTAAAAACTAACAATTTCACTTTCACTTAAATAAATTGCTGACCTTACAAATCTAATATACATATAAAGAATCTTTCGTTCCTGGGATATTCGAGGAATCAGGTCAAAAAATCAATTTAATATCCTCTATACTTCAAAACCCCTATCCGCCCTAACACCATCCCACATTATCGCATTTCTGTCGCGTATCGTGCTGTCTTTCGAAATTTCCGACTGACCAACTCTTGAGAATTGTCCAATTCGACTATTTCCTTTTGAACGGGTAGATATGAAGCAATCACTTTACCCGTGGCTTTTCTCGAATTTACTATTTTATATAGCAATCTTTTAGTTTGTAGGTTCTGTAATATATTTTAACATTTTTTGGAAGCTTAAATCATGAATGCGAAAGTTTTTATGTGTTAGCACAGTTACTGTTAGACACTTAGGGACGTACATAAGCAGGGTTAAGTACTATTAAAACATTTACAAAATTTAATTTAATATTTAATCAATTTTCATGCAACAGTTGGCACAACACTAGACTATTTGTAATCCATTCCCGAATTTTGTTTGTATTAATCATACAAAAGTTTATTCTGTTCAGACAAGTGCACTCTATTCCTTTAAATCTCATATTCTGGTGGGACGACAATTCGATACGTTTGTTGAGAAATAAGTCGTAATGTCGGAAATAGGTTCGAAGAACTTATATATATATTATACAATATACATATTTATTTTGATTTTTATTTTTTTTTTATATTTGATCATATATTTTTTTTATATTTGATGATATTTTTTTATTCTTAAGGCTTTGAGGCACTTCTTCACGCATTACTATACCGAATTTTAAGAAAAACTTTATAAAAATGGACTCAATTTCCAACGTATTTTTTTTATTTTTCGTACAAAATAAGTGATTAATTAAAATAAATTCTAATATCGAAAGATCGACGGACTTACACAAAAAATACGCTTTAACAAACAGTATTAAAAGTTATTGTACTAAATAGTTCTATCTGAATAAACATTCCTCATAGGCAGTGACGGCCCACGCGCGCGGTCACTCCGACAAAGGTCACCGTCGGACTAAAGGACGAATATAAAATAATTCACATATCTCTATATTGAATTGATCTAAATATGACCAGAAAACCAAAAATGAATAATTATAATTGAATTTTAATAATATCATAAATGTGAAAGTTTAGACGGATGTTTGGATGTTTGTTATTCAATCACGTCAGAGTGGCTGAACTGGATGACTGATGGATCTGGATGAAATTTGGCACAGAAATTTAATTATTATTCTTTTTATTTTTTGCATTAAAAAACATAGCAAAACATTGGAAATAATATCAAATTGCTTCAAATGTAAAGCATTTTGATTTACATAGTTAATGATAGAGTATAGAAGGTTAAGACTATACCAACATAAATCAGCTACTGGCATATTTGGCTTTCAAATGTTGATAAGCTACTTAAAAACACTAATTGTTCTATAAATTTCATTTAAATTTTTTTGTGTATATTTCAATGGGCTCCTGAATGGTTTGAAAACTAAAATGAACCCAAAATTTTTATAAAAGACTCCATTTTTCGAGCAATAAATAAATATAAATAGTTGATTAAATAAAATAAAAATCGATGTGTGTATGTATGTTTCCTATGGACTCCAAAACAGCTGGAGCGATTTTGATAAAATTTTCAGGTAATCTTCAGATTAGCCCAGCGGGTGATCCTGTGAATTTTGTTAGATATCGGGATTTTGGACGCGGGCTACGGGTACTGCTAATATATAATAATAATTTAGTATGAAAATTGATATTAGAAAAATAAATTGTACTGAATTGACACACCTAATTCCATAGAACAAAGACTTGATTCGAAAATTGGATGTAATTATTAAGAGCTTTGATTATAATTAAATCCAAATTAACCAACCATTATGGATATAGAAAATTCAATTTATACTTTGTTCTACTAATATCTTTGTCTCTAAGGAGGTACATATTTAGTTTTTTTTTGTGTATTTTGCACTAGACTTTTCAAGTGTCAACCTATTTCATGATTCCTTCTATAATAAAACCTTACCAGTTATTGTGTGAGAATTAAAAAAGTCCACACAAAATTTAAAAAAAAATCCTTCCCTCCCTTTAAATTGATTTTAAAGAACTACTTGTGACACGTGCAGAAGATATCGTCATTGAAATACTTGAGGCAAGATCTCTAACAGTTTTTATTTAACGCCAGTACCTTTGTTAGTATTAAGTGGAATTATGGCTAATTTAAAAGAGTGTCTCAGAAAATCCATATTTATTTTAGTAAGCCACAAAGACTATCTCAGATGCAAACGGATCAAATGTGGCCTCCGGCAGATTCTGCACAGGCATCGTTAAGTTGAAGGTTTAATCAATATTTACATTTCGAAAAAAACCTTTCAATGTTTGGCTACTAGGTAGAATGAAAGTTGAAATCGTTTTAGAATTTTAAATTAAAATAATATTTTTAATGTCAGCTATTTCTTGCTCTCGATTAGCTATTTATAGCTTTTATTAGCGATTATTAATTAATAAATAGAGGTTTTCTATTGAATTCTAAGAATTTTCTGCGTATCAAGGCTATATTTTCTTTTTTCATTGTTATTAACTTTTTGATCGTGATTTCATAACCGAGATATTGTTAAAATAACAGTAAAGTTGAAGTATTATCCTAAAAATAAAAGTCCAATATGTTAGTTTCGATAAGTCCTTGGCCTATTTTTATAGGGAGTTTCATACAAATTCGTTTAAAGGCTTACGCGTGAGTAGCATATATCCAAACATCTTCAGAAACTTCGTTAACTTGGTCTGACTAAATATAAACTTAACATTAGAATCCATCATCCAAGATGCGAAGATGAGAGTAATTGGTCAATATATTAGATACAAACGTCTGACCCACTAGTATAAAGTTGGGGAGTAAAAAATATATATAAGAAAAATGATCGCGACTGACTAATTGGCAGACACTGTCACAGACACCAGACACCTAAAATTGTTCTTTTAAGAAGAAATTAGCACTTAATTTTTTTTTTTCCTAATTAAATTAAAACGTTATCCAAAGTTTGAAGAAGATATCAAAATAATTGTAAGTTATTTGAGAACTTGGTTTTAAAAGGAACCAAAACTTAAATAAATAAATATGTTGGGACATTAACACAGCACCATCTAGTTCCGTGGTAAGCTACGAGACCTGTTTTATGGATACCAAATTGTTGATACACTACATATATATAACTTTAAATACATACATAATATTATAAATATAAACACCCGTGGTTGCAGTAAAAACATTCGGACTCATCACACAAATGAATGCCCCTAGCGGAACTCGAACCCGCGACCGCTGGCACAGTAAGTAGAGTCACTACAAACTGAGCCAAACGTGTCGTCAAAGTTATTACAGATAAAAAAATAATAATTTAAAAAATACAAACAAAATTTGCAATAATGCAGCGGTACTTTGTCTTAAATCGAACCCAAATAGCACCCTATATAAATGAAATGGCGGTGATAATCGCTAGCTCGATCATAACAGATGCGGTGATTCCTAATTACTCGTACTATCCGCTAATGGTTATTTAAGCTCCTTTCACACTTGCTTAAATAAAGCATGATTCATACTTAATATTTTATATTAAAAGGTCTATAATATAGATAAAAAATTATCACTTAGTCTGCCTGTGGCTTTGATTCTGTCGTCATGAAAAAAATCCTTCCATCAAACATATTTAAACTACTTCAAAGTCTGATTTCTAGCTCAAATAAATCGTAAAGACATGTATACTAAAAATATACTATAGCTATATCTGTCTATACGTACTTTTTTTGGCAAAAAAGATAAAGAGAAGGTCTCTCGACATCGCTAACTATCAAAATACTTAGATATATTATGAAACAATTATATGTATGATTCATACAAATAATTACTCTTCACAGTAATCAAACCTGGACCCTCCAGTGCATTACGCAAGTCACACACAGCATGTATTATTATGAAGTCAGCTATATTTGTTTTTACTTTCAACCTATATGCAAATGTATAAGAGGCCTTAAAGGAACACAGCGTTAACGTTTATTTGGATTTCAAATTAGCAACACCTGTTGGACCCGAGTTCTCGAAACGTTCTAATAATTTGTGTATTTAATGTAAATTGCGAAGACCCAGTACGGACGGAATGAAGTTCTTTATTTTAATTTGGGATCTGTCCTGTTTTCACTTCTATTTGTAGACTTTATTTCCGACATTATAAGGTAGCATACTTTGATATTTCTCAGAAATAGATAAATATTGTAGATGTATATGACAAACATATATTTTAAACGCCATTCCATGTATGTATGTTTGTTACTACTTCATTCTAAAATGGCTCAACGGATTGAGATGAAATTTAGTCTACAGATAGATTATTACCGGAAAAAAACGCTTTATTTCTCCATATCGCATATGTAACTTAATCATATATATGTAGTTACAGAGTCGAATCTGTACTTTAAATATTTTTGGAAAATCTTATTGAAATAGACATTATTATCAATACAGAGGCCGAATATATAGTTTTTAGATTTTTTGTCTGTTTGTCTGTCTGTCTGGGAAAAAACCACTAGACAGATTTTGACGAAATTTAATATGATGATAGCTGGTTATCCGGGTCAACTATAGGATACTTTTTGCTGTGGGCAAAATATCTCATCTCTAATAAACCTTATACTAAACGTCAAAACGTAACGGAGCGAGGGTGAGTCGCTAGTAATCAATAAAACCTTCCAATCTTTTGTTACCAAAATCACGATAATTACATCCAAAAATATAAGCAAAGGTTAAAAACCCATAAAATTCAGGTATCGACGGAGTTTAAATAGAAATTCTCACTTCTTATGATAAAAGTAATCCTTTTCCTTATAAACGAGGCTTATCGTTAAAGATAAATAGGGCAAAAGAAATTAAGAAAGTTTAATGAAAACATCGCCTACCGTCCAACAAGGGGAATAGATGAGGTATTTAATGTTTAGATTAAATATTGTTCGCGAAGATCGATCTTGGTTATTAAAAGCTATGGAGCTTAATGAATGTAGCAATAATAAATTAGAAAGCTTGCGATTATCAAATTGTAGCGTCTGACCTTCGCCCTCATCTGGAGCGTCTCTAGATGCCAAACAGTAACTTATGTGCTACTCCAAGTTTTAGTTTATCTGCCTTAAATTTCATCCAAATCGGTCCAGCCGTTTTAGTCGTACATACAAAAACAAACTTTCGCATATATAATGTAGTACTATCTGACTACTAAACGTTAAGTCGTAATAGCTTTGATATGAAGGGAGAATGTTCTGTGTTCAATTTGTTACGCAATATCAATAAAATACTCGGCTTAAATGTAAAATAACGTAAATAACGCAGTACTAGCACTTAGACTAAATAATTGTATAGACGGCTGCCAAAATAAATGTCAAAGTCAAAAATAGTACCGTGTGTTGCTGTTTATGCCACTATGCTCGATTTTGTTATGCAGATTGTTTACGTACATGTAGTATTATCACTTAATAAACAAATTGCCACTTGTATATTATTTTAAATAATTATTGTTCAGCTTCATGTTTAGATCCATAACACTTTATAAAAAAATTAAAAACCCCCCGACCATCTTGGATCGATTTTCATTAAACATAGCTAAGAACACTCCCGACTAATTTAACTTACAAACAAAAAAAGCAAAATCAACATCGGTTCATCCGTTCGGGAGCTACGATGCCACTGACAGAGACATACATAGACACGTCAAACTTATAACAACCCGTCGGTTGGTGTGAGTTCTAGTAGTATCTTATTTTTATAAAGAAACTAGCATTGCCCGCGGCTCCGCCCGCGTTCAGTTGACCAAAAACCAAATTCTTAGGTTTTACATATGAGTATATTTTTCCACTGTAAAAAGTATCCTATATGTTGACCCGGACAACCAGCTATCTATCACCATACCAAATTTCATCAAAATCCCTCCAGTGGTTTTTCTGTGATGCGGTAACAGACAGACAGACAAAAATTATAAAAACTATATATTCGGCCTCTGTATCGATAATAATGTCTATTTTAATAAGATTTTGGAAAAATATTTAATGTACAGATTCAGCTTAGTTACAGTTTTATTTTATGTATAGATATAGCTTAAAGTAAATATTAATTTAAAAATGTTTCAACGTTGATTTTCAATTTACAACTGGAATCCGGATTACGGAGGTGGGAAGATTATTTTAATAGAATGAGTAGTAGGTCTTGATTGCGATTCGAATAAATGTTGGTGTACAAATGGAGTTGTTTTAAAATAACTTGTGATTTTTTTTTTTACTCGCAACTATTTAATTGAAATTTGCCAATGCTTGGATGCTTCTAAATTCGATTATTCGCAGGTACTGATGATGAAAATTTTTAGGTTATTGCTGTGTTTTGTTCATACAATGTTAAAGAGAAATTTTCAATTAAATGTTTTTTTTTTTACTTTTGAATGAAAATATTATGCTATTTTTTTCTCGTCTATACTTCGTCTTTTAAATTAAGCAACAACAATAGAGACTTATAATTTAGTTTCCATATTTTACCAGTAACGATGAATATCTGAGAAATGTTAGAAAATAATTAAAACTCATAAATAAAGACTTAAATTACACTAACGAGGTAAAGTATGCGAGGATGTAGAAGAGAAAATCTATTTCAATAGCATCAAAACGATGTGATGATGTGGATGATGTTCTCCTGACCGATTCCAGCCACGGCGGCCAATCTCATTGAAGCTAGCCAACTGCGCAGGAGATATTATAGTGCACAAGTGTACGCGCAGACACAACGTGCACTCTCTATTCCTGTCACTCTCATACTCCGGTGGGACGACTACTCGACACGACCGGTGAGAGTTAAGGCGCAGGACCGACAGCTTTACGTGCTCTCCGAGGCACAGGGGTGAAACACTGCCCACTTCCCAACCCCGGGCTGTTACTGAGACTTACTATACAGAAATATTCAATAACTAAACTTGGCCCGACCCGGGACTCGAACCCAGGACCTCCGGGTGTGCAGCCGTACATGCTAGCCACTACACCACCGAGGCAGTTCAAAACGATGTACTAAATAATGGGTGATATTCGAATTTTCAACATAGTAAAAAACTAGCGAATTACCCTCGGATTTTGTTTATAATTTCATGGGTTTTAATTTTTTTGCGCGGAACCCATATTTAAGAAGTAACCTAAGTTACTCCTTATAACATTAGCTATCTGCCGGTGAGAGTCCCGTCAAAATCGGTTCAGCCGTTTCTGAGATTAGCCGGAACAAACAAATAGACAGACAGACAAAAACTTATTTTTTTTTCTTAATAGTACCGTATATACTTTCATATGCGTTAAGTAAAAAAACTTTTATTATGACATTACAAACAGAGACTTCAATTTAATTTATTCTAGTTATATCTAACATGATTATCTATAGTGAAAGAATACATCGTGTGGAAACCTGTATGTCTGAGAGAGCCTAGCAAGTTTTCGAAAGACATGTGAAGTCCGCCAACCCGCATTTGGCCAGCGTGATGGACTATGGCCCGATCCCCCTCGTATTGAAAGGAGGCCCGTGCCCAGCAGTGGGACGTTAAAAATGGCTGAATACAAGATTAAAGGTAAAATAATTACTTGAGCGAAGTTGAAGCGCATCACTAGTTCATACATAAAGTAACTAACTTCAAAACTTCAAACCTACTCGAATGTGCGCGTAACAATTTTATTTCACATAACTACTCAATAGGATATGTAACTTTCAGGAGACTTACGGACAATATGTTTTCGACGTTTCTTAAGAAAGAACTTTTATTCGTCAAGAATAGTAAATGTTAGAAACTTCTTTGTAACTTTCTTCTGGTCTACTGAACTGTGATTGCAGTTTTTAGATACTCCGTGACAATAGGTCTACTTTGAACTTTTATTGAGCTTATATATCAAAATTCCATTGCGGAGAATGTTTGCTTAGATAATTATATTAGAAATATTGGATACAATTACCTAATAACAAGCAAATCCCACGGCTTTGCTCGCGCTAAAACTATAAAAATATCTCTAAAGGTAGGTTTCATACGAAGTTTCATGCCCTATTTTACCCCCCTTATTGGATGAGTTTTGAAAAATCCTAAAACATGCATTTATTTAATTGTATTGAAAAACATTAATACCAAGTTTTAAGTAATTCTGATCACAAATATTTTTTAGGTTGTATTATAACGTGTTTTGCCGTGGGAATTAGATAATCTCTAGATTAATAATAAAGTAGCCTATGTCACCAGTCCTCAAACTGTCTCCGCATAAAAAAATCACGACAATGCGTTATTCCGTTTCGACGTCAAACTACTAACTACTACTTTTTACCGCGGGAGATCATCTCATTCCCACGGGAAAACACGACAGAATACAACCCAATAAAATATTTACTATCAGAATTACTTGAAACTTGGTATTAATGCTCTTCAAAAAAAAACGTGCTTTAGGATTTTTTGAAATTCATCCTATAAGAGGGTAAAATAGAGGATGAAAGTTTGTATGAAAGTACCTTTTTAGAAATTTCATATTTTTAGCGCGAGCGAAGCCGCGGGTTCTGCTAGTTCCCATATAAATAAGACAATTTAAACATATAAACATATGCATATATCTCACATCTAATTCGAATAGCTCCGTTAAATTCTCCACTCTCCAGTATTATTTCGAACACGAATTTCAGTACAAGAGCGTACTTAGTTTCTATAGCTGTTTTCTAGACATTAACGCTTTGCTTGACTTCCATTACCACTGTCTTAGAACTGTACTTTACTAACGACGCTTGCATGAACGAGAACACAAAATTAAAGGCGTCCATATTCACCGCTGAGAAATGTGCTTTAATTTTTTTAATTAAATCTTGAATTTTCTATTAAAGACTGTAGTGGTTGTATTAAACAGGTATTAATTGCAGACTTAATTTTGGGCTATTCGGAAATTTCGTTAAATATGTATAATACAAAATATATTTCTTTGAAAAATCCAACTTTGGCTCTGTTCAGTCATAACAATTTGATTAAGTAATGCTTTATGGATGTGCTCGAATAATTTCTAATGTTATTTTTTTATATTGAATTTATTTTAAAAAACCGCTATGTCGTACGATGACATATTTTTTAAATAAATTCAACGATTTTTTTTTAAATAATTTCAGGCAACCAATTCGTTAAAAAAATATAAGTGAAAATCAATTCACGTGTACAAAAATAAGTGTCATAAAATATACAAAAAAATATTTAAATTAGGTATATACGTATGTATACATATCGTTAGTAAAAGGCGAAAGATTTATGCGTTTTGAAGGGAAACCAGAGATATATGTATATGTACACACTAGCGCACCCTCGCTTCGCTGGGTTCGTCCATACAAACCCCCCTTTTTGAACCTCCTTAAGGGATGATTTCCGGGATAAATAAATCGGTTTAGTAGATCCAGAGATCATTCAACGCGTAAACTTTACCTCATTATAATATTAGTATAGATAACACAACAAATGTTAACCGTCACGTCAATTCATTCTATTTTCACTAGAAAAAACAAACACGATGTCGCACTTATATTAATAACGTTAATATTTTATCACAATGAAGTGAAACAAAACTTATCGCGGCACCTTCTGAATCATTTATGTTTAGTTTTTGTTATGAGGTCAAGAATGTTAACAAGTAACTTGATGGTTCAAGCGTGCAGGAAATGTATTATGGGGTAACAAAATATGGCGTGTGTTATGGTGTTTTTGGGAATTTAATATTTTTATCCGACTTCATAAGAAGAGGTTATATACTCGTAGATGTATATGTATACGTATTCAGCCCTTTTAACGTCCCACTGCTGGGCACGGGCTTTCCTTCAATACGAGGGGGATCAGTCCACCACGCTGGCCTAATGTGGTTGGTGGACTTCACATGTCTTTTGAAAACTGGCTAGGTTCTCTCAGATATTTAGGTTTCCTCACGATGTTTTCTTGCACCGTTAAGACAAGTGGTAGTCGTGTTGGAAATAAGTCGCACATGAATATATAAGAGGTGCGAGACCATGGATTTGAACCACTGGGCTACCGTTGATTTATTTTATACATGAATTAGTACCTTTGTCTTAGTATTTATCTGTAATTTAAAATATCTTTGTTTCACTCAAGCTCTAAATACACCCTTTTATTTTTATTATTTTACTCCATCGGGGGTTGAAACTTAAACAAAATGTATTCATTCACATCATTGGGGTTTAAAGTGTGTGTTAAAACTGAACGCACACATAGAATTTATTTATTTTTATTTATTCATGTACCACAAAAAATACATATAAAATAGAAAATAGATACAATGTGTACAAAGGATGACTTATCTCTTTAAGAGATCTCTACCAGAAATCATCGAGCGTGAGAAAAAAAAGTGAATAATGAGGTGTGGTGAGGTACAAACTACAAACATCAATTATATATTATATAAATATACATATACACAAACATACATACATATATAATATACTTCAAAAAAGATATTATATAATAAGGAAATTATGTGGTGTGACTCAGATAAAGATTTTTAAAGCTAGATTTAAACTCTCCTTTTCTAACCTTTCTTCAAACCTAAAAACCAAACACAGATATACGGACATATAAACAGACAACCACTATAAATAAATATTAGTTTATATTTTAAACTAGCATTGCCCGCAGCTCCGCCCGCGTTCGGATGACGAAAAACCAAATTCTTAGGTTTTACATAATATTAGTATATTCTTACATTACAGTTTTTGTATTTTTTCTAAGAAATGAGATATTTTCCTGCGGTAAAAAGTATCCTATATATTGACCCGGATAATCAGCTATCACCATACCAAATTTCATCAAAATCCTTCCAGTAGTTTTCTTGTGATGTGATAACAGACAGACAGACACACAGACAGAAAAAAATTCTAACAGCTATAGAGTCGGCCTCTGTTTCGATAATAATGTTTATTTCAATAAGATTTTCCAAAAAATATCTAATGTACAGATTCGGCTTAGTTACAATTTTACTATACGAGTATGTATAGATGGTAAATGCGTATGATGCGATGGATTGCAACGCGTGGGAACGGCTGTTACAACATCGATGTCATATTGCAATATATATGCACATTCTCGTATGTGGCGTATTATTTGTATTACTTCTAACTTATATATTCGACTAGCGACTCACATTCGCTCCGCTCGGGTTCGTCCCTACTTACGTTTTAACGTTTAGTATATATTTCTCAGATATGAAATATTTTCCGGCAGTAAAAAAAATCCTATAGGTATGTTGACCCAGATAACCAGCTATCATCATACAAAATTTCATCCAAATCTATTCAGTGGTTTTTTCGTGATGCGGTTACAAACAGACAGACAAAAATTCTAATAACTATAGATTCGGCCTCTGTATCGATTATAATGACTATTTCAATAAGATTTTCCAAAAAACAAATAAATGTACAGATTTGACTAAGTTAGAATTTTATTATGCATAGATTTCATTTTTAACATGAAATACTAATCTCTCCTTCTATAGACAGTAAAAATAATTTATCTTGGTTTAAGTAATTCTTAACTACAAGAAAATACTAAAAAACGCTAATATGTATGATTATAATTAATATTATAATTAAATATAACATTATGAGAAAAAAAAATCTTACTTAAAACAATAAATTCTAATCTTAATAGAATAATTAATTAATTAATGTTGTAATTATATGTTTATTGTTCATTCATTTTACTTGCCTTTAAAAGTCTGTAACTTAGCGGCATATACATACATACTAATTATAAATATAAATAAATAAATAAATATGTTGGGACGTTCTCACAGCACCATCTAGTTCCATGGTAAGCTACGAAGCTTGAGTTATGGATACCAGATAGTTGATACACTACACATATATAACTTTAAATACATACATATTATAAATAGGTATCTATGACTGGAGTACAAACTTTCGTGCACAAATAAATGCTCCCAGCGGGACTCGAACCCGCGACCGCCGATACAGCAAGTAGGGTCGCTACAAACTGAGCTAAACATGTCGTCAAATAACATATTTTAGCTTAATTTTATACCCTACTAGCGACTTACCCTCGCTTCGCTCTGGTGCGTCCCTGAGTTAGAACGGTTTGGGAATGCATAAAAGACATATGTCCTTAGAACCATTCTTTTTTGGGCCTGGAATCTTCGCAGATATATATAGTATAACCAACCAGAGTTTTTTCACAATCGGTTTAGGAACACATAGAGGACAAGTGTATTTTCACTTTTTCTTATTAATCATCCGTATATAATTTAATATACGTCAATTCAACCATGCTTATGTACTTGTTTATTAATATTATAAACTAGAGGCTTACCCTGGCTTCGCTCGGGTTCGTCTCTAGGTACGTTTTAAGGGTTAGTATGAAATTGATAGACTATAATATAATTATTTATATATAGCCTATAGTCTTCCTCAACAAAGAAGTTATATTATGAAAAAATAATTTTTCAAATCGGATTAGCAGTTCCTGCGATTAGCGCGTTCAAACAAATAAACAAACAAACAAAAAAACTCTGCCTCTTTATAATGTTAGTAAAGATATGAAAGTAGTTATGTACGTTACCTTCCTACGCTTAAACCGTTGAATAGACTTCGATTTTGGCAAGGACACAAGCATTCTCACTCCGCCCATACGCAATCGAAATCGTGGGCAATAACTATTATTCTATAAAAAAAACAACAGCTTATAGTTCAAAGAATCAGCTGGTAAATGCAGGACAAACAGACAGATAGCTAACCTAACCTAACCTAGCCGATTCCGGCTACGGCGGCCAATCTCATTGAGACTAGCCAACTGCGCAGGAAATATTATAGTGCACAAGTGTACGCGCAGACACAAGTGCACTCTCTATTCCTGTCACTCTCACACTCCGGTGGGACGACTGCTCGACACAACCAGTGAGAGTTAAGGCGCAGGACCGACGGCTTTACGTGCTCTCCGAGGCACGGGGGTGAAACACCGTCAACTTTCCAACTCCGGGCTGTTACTGAGACTTACTATACAAAAACACTCAATAACTAAACTTGGCCCGACCCAGGACTCGAACCCAGGGTATCCGAGTGTGTAGCCGCACATGCTAGCCACTATACCATTGAGGCAGTTAGATAGACATATAGTATAGTACATTCGACTCACTCCTACGATTCAGAGCACCAAGAACAATACTGTCAAAATGTGGGCGAAAAGGCACGTAGGTATAAAAACGTATGCTAACAACCTCGTACACTGCACATGAATTTTCGGTTTTAGCGGCCAAATATATATATATATATGTACCAATATAAGTACACTTTAAACACTCCACAATTCCAAAAAATGGCAATCTGTCATAACTAGAAAAGGGAGAGCGAGGGCAACTCAGGGCTTCTACTAAAAAAATTGGATAAATATCGAATAACCTAAGCTCACCGTCGGAATTTCAGCACTCTCACCCAGAATCTCTACTATAATATACTATAAACTAGCAATACAACTAATAAAAATAAGTAATAAGCAGTACTCGTAGCTTTTGATGAGAGACAGTGAAACTGTTGTTTTAAAATTCCATTAACCATATAAAAGCTAGACAATTTAAAACCAAAATTATCTTTGTCATAATCAAATAAAATAGAAATAAAAGCAAAGTTATTTATTGGAAAATTCTAAGGTGGACTTGTAATTTTCGTGAAGGCACTACTTTCACAATGCCACAGACTTTACCTTTGTTAGGTTTAAAACCTAGAGCTTTTAGCTTTCAGGTATAATGACTCACAGTTTATTTTACTTTAGAAAATTATTTTACTTAGGTACTGTTTTGCTAATTCTATTCTATATATGAAATAAATGAAATAGTTTGGTACAGAGCGTCTGTTTCAATTTTTTTCTTCAATCAAAAAGGTTTTTTTTTATGACGTTGGGGAAACCCGTCATGGGGACTCTGCCAGTCGTCAATGGGCAGGGTACTGTGAGACTCTTACTAAAACCCACAGCGGAACCCATCGCCGCAGTGCAATGGGGCGTTGCAGGATCGCTTGCGCCCACACTACAACAATCAAAAAGGTTGAGTTAACCTTTTTTTTTTAACGTTGGGAAATGCATTTACGCACGAAGTGTGGGACTCACCGGTGAAGCCAGTACTACCCACTAAAACCCAACAAAACCTTCCCCCGTCTTAATGGGGCGTCGCAGGATCGCTTACGCATTCAACTACGACGCCCCGACGGCAGGTCTGCCGAAGCAGACCACAACAACCACGGGGTTGCTCCAAGGTCCACTCTGCTATCAGAGAAGTACCAGGAGCAACCCACATGGTATACCGCCCTCCGAAAAGGGCCGCCACCCACCGCCCATCGAAGCGGGCCACCTCCCTGTGCGTTTCTTGGCTTCGCGCCCGGCTGTATTGCCGGGCACTACTGAGCCCCCCCCCCCCCACCATTACAAAGTGAACGCACGTAGGGGGGGACGTTGAGTTAACCTATTTTTTTTATTTTTTTTTTATTTTCGGGAAATGCATTTACGCATACCACCTGATCCCCCAGGTGGTTATGTGGGGCTCACCGGCTAGAAGAGCCGGTACTACCCACTAAAACCCGACATCCCTTCCCCCCGCCTTAGTGGGACGCCGCAGGATCGCTTGCGCATAACTACTACGGCGCCCCGGCGGCAGGTCTGCTTAAACGCTAGGCAGACCACCAAACCAATGGGGCTGCTCCACAGTCAACTCTGCTACACCAGAGAGGTACCCGGAGCAGCCCCATTAAACCTACCACCGCCCACCGAAGTGGGCCACCTCCAATCGGCTGCAGAGGACAGGGAGAGCGGCAACGCAACACCGACACTCCTCTTCCCCTGCAGCCCCACCGCGTCCGCCATCAAGCGGTGGCGGCCCCGCTAGGCCGCGGGAGATAGGGACGAGCGGCGCATCGCCATACCGACACTCTTCTTCCCCCGCGGCCCCCCTACCGTCGGCCCACCTCCGGACCAAGATGGCTGCCGACACCCCACGCCAGACGCAGGACCAGAACTGGCCCCGCTCCAGCCGCCGCACCGACGGGCTAGCCCCGGCAGCGCGGCCCGCGCAGCGCCTCCCACCGCGAAACGGCCGGAGACACCGCGCTACCTCCAAGAAGGAGACGGCGCCCTCCTGACGCCGCTCCCCCCTCCCCTCCTGGCTGTTGATCCGCGCCGGATTGCTCCGGTACCACAAGCTCCTGTCGGGTCCAGACAGTCGCGAGTGGTGTTCCCCTATCCGCCACCCGGGGGACGCGTCCGGTAGCAGTCAGCCTCTGCCCCGGACGTTGAGTTAACCTTGGTCCAACCCAATAACTATAACAGTTATTGGATTATCCTGTTAAGAAATTCTCAATAACGCCCCTGAGTTGGGAATTTGGCGGTGTTGCACCCTCGTTCCTCGGAGAGCACGTAAGACCGTCGGTCCTGCGCCTTAACTTTCCCCGGTCGTGTCGAGTTGTCTTTACATCGGAGTATGAGAGTGACAAGAAGCACTTGTATCTGCACGCATATTTGTGCAATATAATATATCAATGAGATTGGCCGCTATAGCTGAAATCGGTCAACAGTTATATACCAGCGCTAAGTAATACAAACGTGATAGGAGTTGGTAAAATTTTAATCAATACTAATATTATAAATGTGAAAGTGTGTTTGTTTGTTTATCATTCTTTCACGTCGAAACAGAGTAACGGATTGGCGTGATTTTTTGTGTAGAGAAAGTTGGAGGGCTGAAGAGTGACATAGGCTACTTTTGTCGTGGTAGATTATGTCATTCCCACGGGAAAAGATGCTATAATACAACCCACAACAACTTATCATACTTATGTATCATGAAGGAATTAGCCACAATTCGTTCATGTTAAGTATATATATATATATATATATATATATATATATATATATATATATATATATATATATATATATATATATATATATATATATGTTAAAACGTTAAAGGTTAGTAATTATATAAATTATTAACCCAACAGATTAACTATAAGTATAGGTAGTGCATTTATTGTTCAAATGTATTTAATTTATCAAAAGACACGATAAGAAGTTTCCAAACGTCAACCATTTAAGTTACGTTTCCAAACCATTTGGAGTGCTTAATCACTTTAATTGGTTAAGGCGAAAGCTATTAACACGTTTGGTTATCGATAAACGTTTGCTTGAGCATTACGGACATTAGGTGCTATAAATCTAGGATTTAAATTTAAAAGTTCTAATCTATACATATAATAAAATTATAACTATTTTTTTTAAATAATAATTATTATGACACAGCGGCCGAATCTATAGTTCTTAGAATTTTTGTCTGTCTGTGAACGCATCACGAGAAAACCACATGACAGATTTTGATGAAATTTGGTATAATGATAGTTCGTATCCAGGCCAACATATAGGAGACTTTTTACTGCGGGAAAATATCTCATCTCTAAGGTATCTATACTAAAAACATAAAGGAACGAGGGTGTGTCGCTAGTTACGTTATAATTTGTAAATTAACTGTATGATCTATATTTAAATAGGCTAATATAAAAGAGTTACAGTACTTTTCCTCCTCTGTGTGTCAACCGTTTTTTTTAGAGTTTTTGTGTTTATTGAGAGCTTTTGTGTTATCAATAAAAAATTTGGAAACATTTTTTTTTATATAGATATATGAAAGTAGGTAAAGGTAAAACAGTTCAGTATTTGTTCTCTTTTGTTTGTTAACCTATTCTCTTTTTTCTTAGTTTAACTGTTGACGAGTGTTATCATTTAAAAATATATATTATTGTCGAATTTCGTCCATTGGGCGAACCTACTAGTTAATATAAAAGAGACAAGAAATGCTTTTAATACGTACATATGTCCCTTAGTACTAGCCCTTTAGTGTACACCCAAAAAAAAAAAAGAAAATATACAAAATATAGGAAAAAGTACAAGAGGCAGGCTTTATCGCTTTAAGAGCGATTTCTTCCAGACAACCTTTAGTTGTAGAAAATAGTACTAAAATAAAAGGGGCGCGAATAATAAAGATAGAGATAGTAGAAACAGTATTTTGAAGCTACATTTACAAAGATTTTTTAGCGTTTTTAGGACTTTTAGATCTAATCTATGTCTGGAGTAGAAATTCATTTATAAATACGGTCCTATGTATTATACAAGTATATAATAAATCTATACCTATATTATAAGGAGGTAAAGTTTGTGAGTTTGTGAGTTTGTGACGTTGTAGGAGGTAATCTCTGGATCAACTAAACCGATTTAGATGAAATTTGGTAAGAAGATAGTTTGAGACCCTGGAAAGGACATAGGATACTTTTTATCCCGGAAATCATCCCTTAAGAGGGTGAAAATCAGGATGAAAATTTATATAGGGAATCCAGCTAAACAAAATAAATATAAGTAAAATATAATTGACCAATAACTAAATACTATAACTATATTATACATAATCTACGGATGAGTATAAAATATGTTTAGGCACTTATGTATTATGCATATATTAATACGATTACTTAACATTTATTAATATGTAATTCATTATTTATTTAATCAAATGGAATATGTTTTATTGAATAAAGAAGCAGAATTTCACATCACGTTTCGTATTAATGTTTAATCGTTATTTCAATCAAAAAGTTTGTTATATATCGCTTTCTCTCGCAGTGTTAGTGGATTCGATTCTTGGTCGAAATATTTATTTATTAATTACAATTTTTTACTTACACAATCCATGTATACAAGTAATCCATATTTCTATATCACTTTCGTATTTTATACTAGTTTTTACCCTCGGCTTCGCTCGCGGGGTAAGTGAGACTTATGTCTATTCCCAGGATGCAATTTATGTCTTTGCCAAATTTTATCGAAATTTGTTCAGCGGTTTAAATATGAGAAGATTAGAGAAGATTTAAGAAAGGTAGAGTTAGTGTGAAAGCACATTTACGGTGAAGGAAAACATCGTGAGGAAACCTGCATGTCAGAGAGAATAACCAGTTTTCAAAGGTCATGTAAAGTTGCCCGCACTTGGCCAGCGTGGTGGACTATCCCCCCCAACGTGTGTTCACCTTGTCGTGGTGGGGGGGGCTCAGTAGTGCCCGGCAATACAGCCGGGCGCGAAGCCAAGAAACGCACAGGGAGGTGGCCCACTTCGGTGGGCGGTGGGAGGTGGCCCTATTTGGAGGGCGGTGTACCATGCGGGTTGCTTCTGGTACTTCTCTGATAGCAGGGTGGATCTTGGAGCAATCCCATGGTTGTTGTGGTCTGCTTTTGCAGACCTGCCGTCGGGGCGTCGTAGTTGAGTGCCCCATTAAGACGGGAGAAGGTTCTGTTGGGTTTTAGTGGGTAGTACTGGCTTTGCCGGTGAGTCCCACACCTCGTGCGTAAATGCATTTCCCAACGTTAAAAAAAAAGCGTGGTGGACTATGACCTGATCCCCCTCGTACTGAAGGGAGGCACGGGCCCAGCAGTGGGACGTTAAAAAGGGCTGAATACATACATACATATTTATTAATTAACCACTGTAGTACTGTAGTTTCACTGTAGTTTATAAAGTAATAATGAGTGCAAACACATTGCTATCACTTCATATAAATAAACATTTTTATTATCATCATAAACATATTATTTACATAGTGACATAGGTCATGGACATTATAAACATAACGTAGAACTTCAAACTTCAATTCAGTATTATCCGGACATAAACGATAAAATATATCAAATTTGCCTAGGAAAACTAAGCCGTGGGACATTTCATTGTTTTTTTTTTTATATTATGAATTATGAGTGTAAAAGTGAAGTGAAAGTGAAGTGACGTGAAGCGAAGAGACAAGCAAACAAATGGTTTTTTTCCAGTGATCAATTATGCCCGAAAATGACTTATCCTATTCTTTAAAATACCTTGTTTTATTTATTAGCTTCATTTTTAACTGCGTTTGCAATCAAATCTTACAAGTTGATTTTAGCTTCGGTTTTATTGGTAATATTTTTTAAATTTGAGCTCATTTGGTTATTTGTTAAGATATTGTTATTCTTCACAACACATCAAATGTTTTAGCTTTCTTTATGAATAAATTAGAAATGTGACATTTAAAAATGTCAGACCATGACGTATCTCCGCCTACAGCTTCAATCAAACTCTAACCACGAAAAGCTTTTATACATTAAAATAAAGTAACAATGAAAAAATAACTTAAAATAATAAGATATATATTTCTTTACCATTAAAATAATTTTAGTTTTATTTTGAAGTTACATTTACAAAGATTTTTAGCGTTTCTCTTAGGGTCTTTAGATATAATCTATGTCTGAAGGTACAAATCCATTTACTGCAAAGAACCAATAAATATTGGTAAAGCACGAGTCGGACTCAGGCCAGAGGTTTCCACATAACCAAATAAAACTCTTTACATTATTTTATCACCAAAAAATTAGGTGATGAATATTGAAAAGGACCTTTTAATTCAGTAGTGAGAAAAACGCCAGTTCCAATTACATATAGCTTACGTAGCTTTGTTTATATCCAACTTTTAACACCCTAGTTCATTCACCTACATTATCATAACGTAAACACAAGATATTATACGGGAATATGCGTGTCATTGACATAATAGTACGATTTCATTTTGCAGCTGACAAGATTAAGTCATTGAGAGATGTTATTTGCATAATTTATCGATGTATTTCATTTTAATTTCATTAAAATAGAAAATTTATCGATATTATGTAGAATGAAATATATCGACATTATGTTCTTTAAAAACTGTTAACTAGTTAATGAATGGTTAAATTTAATTTTTTTTTTTTGTAATATTTCAATAGTTTTTATATTATCTAGAACTTATTTTACGTTATATCACGCAATAATTTTATAAAAAATTTTTTTAAAATGCGAATTAACACTATATTTTTATTATAAATATATCATAAACTGATTTATTTATATTAATAATACAATCTATACATACAGATAAATAAAATTGAAGTATCTGTTTGTAATGTCAAAATAACAGCTTTTTACTATTGCATATGGATGTATACAGGATACATATACCAAAACATTTTTTTTACAAATCTTGTCTGTCTTTCTGTCTGTCTGTCTGTTTGTTCCGGCTAATCTCTGAAATGGCTGGTCCGATTTTGACGGGACTTTCACTGGCAGATAGCTTATATAATAAGGAGTAACTACGGATACTTTTATTTTAGAAAAAAAAAATTGGGCCCACGAAAAAAAAATATTAAAACCAATGAAAAGTTTAATAATATCCGATTCAAATAGGGAAGTTGTATACATACCCTAGGGACGAACCCGAGCGGAGCGAGGGTGAGTCGCTAGTTAAAACATAACTTAGACCATCATAGCAGAATATCCGAATGGGTAACGTTTTTACTTCGGCTCTTAGACTATAAATGGTGCTATTATTTAAATATGTATATTATGTGAGGGAGGTACGAGTACTCTATGCATATGCTCAAACTACTATATTGAGAGATCAGACCGAATACAAAAAATAAGATATCCGATCTTTAACTAATTAGGATGAGGGTAAAGAGAAGTTATGTCAGAATTTAATATAAAAACAGGTCAAATTATAATATCCCCCAAAGGATTGGGTCATGGATAGACTTGTGAATTACTGTACACGAAATATTATATAGTGCATAAATGTTTACGTAAACATAACCTGCACTTCAACACGACCAGTGAGAGATCAGGAGCAGAAATTTTACGTGCTTTTTGAGACACTTACTCCAAGCTGTTTCTGACATCCTCTTAAAAGAAAACCCTAATAACTACTTACTACTTATTTCGATCTAGGACTCGAAGCTAGGTCCTCCGAATCTGCAGTCATATTTTATAATACATTCTTATTAGACAAAAGATACACAAAAAATAATAACAGAGTTTCATTTGATTTTAAGTCGAACTTATAAAAATAACACAAGAAATTAAAATTAAGCGAGGTTTTATTAAGGGTAAGTAAGTGCACTCAGTTTTAAAAATTAACTTAAACTATTTTATGGGATCCTATATAAAATACTTGTCATGTTTAGTGACATGTAAAATTATATTAGGTATATATAAAATAAAGATAAATACGAATAAGATATATATTGGTAATAAAATCGATTATCAATTAACACTACTTTACATAATATACTGATAAAAAGAAATAATTGCTAAAACGATTGTGATAACTGATAAGTGAAAATTTTTTTCTATACAACCCTTGGGCATACGATTATAAAAAAAAGGAAAGGTTCACACGAGAGAGAATCGAGAACGCGATCATATGAAAAAGCAGTGCGTGTGTGTGCAATTCACACATGGTAGAAGTGAAACTTCAGAAAAGTAACCTATGAGAAAATTAGATGAATATAGAGTGTCAGGAGTAGGATAATTATAAAGTTTATTTTTTTATAATATTTTTACCAAGTCTAAAAGTTATTTTACATTTTATTTGACATAAATATACATTACATATTACATATTATTTAGTAATTAATTTTATTATTTTTCACTTCCTGTGTAATGTATTCTATCCAAATAATAAATAAGGCATATTAGGCGTATTACAATCATATATTTATAGAATATCATATACGGAGAGAATATAATATTATTTATTTGTCAGACAATAACAACGGTTACCATGGCAGTGGTAGCCCAGTGGTAACACGCTCGCTTGGGAAACCTAGTGAAGCGAGTTCAAATCCCGGGTCTCGCACCTCTGATATTTTCATGTGCGAATCATTTCCAACATGATTACCACTTGACTTAACGGTGAAGGAAAACATCGTGAGGAAACCTGCATGTCTGAGAGAACCTAGCAAGTTTTCAAAAGACATGTGAAGTTTGCCAACCCGCACTTGGCCAGCGTGGTGGGCTATGGCCTGATCCCCCTCGTACTGAAGGGAGTCCCGTGCCCTGCAGTGGGACGTTAAAAAGGGCTGAATACATGCCCTGCAGGCGTATTACAATCATATATTTATAGAATATCATATACGGAAAGAATATAATATTATATATTTGTCAGACAATTACAACGGTTACCATGGCAACATAGCATAGTATTCTGTCTCATTCTCTCGCCGACTTAATCCTATTATATTTATGTGTTTGTCTCTTTTTAGTGTCGCATTTCCGTTTCATCGAGTTTCAAATTACAACGATTCTAAAGTCATAAAAATAATAATAATAGTAACGAAGACTAATAAAGAAGTAGCAAACAGAAACTAATAATTATAATAAATGGAGAAGTATATGTATGTTTATTGTTATTTTATGTAGCAATGGAACAATTGACGTAATCTATACTAATATTATAAAGAAGTAAAGTTTGTGAGTTTGTGACGTTGTAGGAGGTAATGTCTGGATCTACTGAACTGGTTTAGAGATTTAAGAAGATAGTTTGAGACCCTGGGAAGGACATAGGATAGTTTTTATCCCGGAAATCATCCCTTAATGGGATGAAAGTTTAAATAGGGAAACAATCTAGGGACGAACACGAGCGAAGCGAGGACGACTCGTTAGTTTTATATAAATATATTTTACGTGCCAGAGAGAGCCTCAGGTTTTATCTTATCGGTAATAATATTACTATAATATACATATTACTATATTACAATAAGACAAGTAAGTGTCGCATTTCGTAAATATCCTCATACATAATAAGCGTGAAAAGTGATACGTAATAGAAACAATGGAATTGCTAATACACATTGTGCATCTTAATTAAAATTATGTACTCGTTACAATCCGAATGTAAGTTTACGTAATGTCGATATCGGTATGCCGCGTTACAAAATGTAATCGGTCGGTAGTCGGTTATCGCACGTCCAATGCGAACGGTCGTTCCTTCTCTCCTCATTCACTCTATTTGAATAAAATTTTACCTATTTATTAAAATTTTGAAGTGCTTGTGCTTGTGAATTGTGTTTTGTTGCAAATAGGTTGGATTCATATGTCTTTGTTTTATAAAGGTACGTTTAAAATGTCTAGTTTTTAGTAAGTTCAAACTTTTTATTAGTAAATAATGAATTAATTTGTTGATCGATTTCCAAAATGAGTTTTCGATTCGGTTTTTTTTTATTTTGTGCTCGGTAGTTAACGTCTTCGCTAGCTATACTTTACTTAAATCTATACCCAAAAATTTACTTAGATTATTTTGTAAATCAATAGGTTCTATATCTCAAAGGCTGTCTCACAAAAATTTCAAGAAGTTCCGCCTTATTGGTGGTATTATTATTTTTTAATTGCTTCTTCAGTTAAAAATAAATATTTCTTGTTTTGTTTTATTAAACCTTTCTCAAAATAGGCGCAAAAATGCATAATAAAACGCTTCTTCTTGTAAAGAAAGTAGAGAAATGCAGAATATATTTTGTATTTAACAAACTATTTATCAATTAAATGATGCGTTTTTATTACTTTTTAATTTTCACACATACTTAATTAACGACGTTTTGACGTGTACTGTTAATTATTTTTTTTAATTACTGTTTGTTCTGCCGTTTAGGTTATTAAGTGGATCAAATCCACGTATATAATGGTTGCTATTCAGATACGCTGCCACTGTGCCTAAGCGAAAAATTCACTCTAATTTAAACTCTAAAGCAGCTATCGAGATATGAACTTTGCTAAAAAATGCTTATAGTCAAAATAATTTCCGTTCTACAGTTAAAAGAGGCCAATAATTGGGGTCGATCACGGCATTTTGCAATTTTCTATATGCACTCGTACTGGCTCGCTAATCCGATATGGCAACGTTTGCGGATTTTTCCGCAGTATACGAATACTAAATTTAGATTTTGTGAATTTTTTAGTTTTTTTCTTTATTATTATTATATTAACTTAAGTTTTTTAACTGTTATATGGGAAATTTGATAATGATAAATAACTTGAACGCAGTAAAATTAGTGGCAAAGGATATGTTACGAGTATCTGAACATATGCCTGAGTAAAACTGCGATAAGATCTACGTCATTTGACAGAGTATTACAATTTTTAATAAAAATTAACACAATTTTGTTTATTTTCAAAGCATGCATAAAGCCCCCGGTCATTTAGATTTAATTATCGAAACCCTTTCAATTCTAAAACCAATTAACGAAACCGCATACTTAACAAAATGGTATTATCGCACTCTCGGCGTGATGTTCATATGAACATCCCAAGTAAATTATATATCGTAATCACATTTTCCTGGTTACACGATTTTCATTTCGAGAATGTGACCCTCCATAAAAGTAATATCTCAATTGAAACGTACAGGGTTCAGAATCAAAAATAAATTAAAAGCGTCCCTGAATTTAATAGCTTGTTCTGTTACGATTTGGGAGCGATGTTCAAATTAATTTAAATTGCTATTTACAACCCCAACTTGTCTATGATAAGCTGTTGAAAATGTAGTGATGTTACCGGTATTTGCTAAATGTTTCTTGCCTATACAAATAATAAAATTCTAACTGAGCCGAATCTGTGCATTAAATATTTTTTGGAAAATCTTATTGATAATAATTATCCATACAAAGGATTTTGTCTGTCTGTCTGTCTGGGAACCCATCACGAGGAAACTACTGAACATTTGGTGTCTGGTATGATGATAGCCGGTTATCCGGGTCAACATATAGGATACTTTTTACTGCGGGAAAATATCTTACCTCTGAGAAATCTATACTAAACGTTAAAACGTAGGATTAAAAGAAAATCTGTACTCTTATAATATGAAAATCTATAATTGCTACTCTTATTTAAGTTTATTTTTCTGATTGTTTGATCGCGATAAATTTTAGAAGTAGCAAGTCGATTGGAGAAATTCTTTTTGCTTTTTATAGCTTATTTATAAATATAAGTCGTAGTCTATCCGATAGACGCAATGGTAGCTCAGTGGTAACGCGCTCGCTTGGGAATCCCTGTGAAGCGGGTTCAAATGGTTACCACAATCATACGGTAAAGGAAAACATCGTGAGAAAATCTGCGTGTTTGAGTGATTCTAGCAACTTTTCGAAAGACGTGTGAAGTCCACCCGCACTTGGCCCTAGTGTGACTATGGCCTGATTCCCTTGCATTGAAAGGAGGGCTTGGCCCAGAAGTTGCTGAATACTGATATGTTATTAGTTAACACAAAATTTATAGCATCTATGTCTGCATATGATTTATATTTACTCTTTTTAAAACGCTTATATGCTTTATGCAACTACCTTCAAATATATCAACTTGTCTTTACTAATATTATACAGAGGTAAAGATTGTGAGTTTGTGACGTTGTAGAGGGTAATCCTGGATCTACTGAACCAATTTAGATGAAATTTAGTAAGAAAACTGTTTGAGACTCTGGGAAGAACATAGGATTTTTATTCCGAAAATCATCCCTTAAGAGGGTGAAAATGGGGATGAATGATTGTATGAGGAATCAAGCTAGGGAGAAACCCGAGAGAAGCGAGAGCGAGTCGCTAGTATTATATATGACAATTTGGTACAGCCCTCTAATAATATAAAAAAATATCCATGAAAAAAGGTAAATGTTAATTGCCTAATAAAATTCACTCACAATCAAATTTGCCCACAGAAATTAATGTTTATTTCGAATTCTGCTACTCGTCGAGAATATCTTTTCATTTATTGGACGTGCCTATTGTATAATTATTCAAAATACCCCGCGGTATTTCTATGGTTATAAAGAAAGGTTTAATTAAAAATTCGACGCCTTTGTTTAGAAAGTTAGTTTTATTCGCTTTAAAGTCGTAACAAAAGCTGTCCTTTTTTCAAAATTTCTTTATTTAGATTACTAATGAATAAAATCTATGAAGAAAGTAAAAGTAAGAGTAAAAACCTCTTTTTTTCAATTGGTTAAATTACTACTCAGTAAGGCCATTTTTTACACAATATCCATAAGTAATAGGGTCTTATCAACAGAAGAGCAGTATTGAAGATTGTAGCTTAATTTTATGATATTATCGTTCACGACTACTATACCTATATAAAAATACGAAAGTTAGAATGTATGTATGTTTGCTACTCTTTAACGCTGAAACAGCTAAACGAATTTAGATATAAACTGATAAGCTAAGCATGACCTGGAGCATAGGTTGTTGGTAGCTGTTGGTACTAAAATTTTCCAAAAGCGGTGCCCGTACAATGTATATCCATATTTTCATACAAATATTATAAATGCAAAATTAACTGTCTGTCTGTTACCTTTTTACGCTTTATCCACAGAACAGATTTAGATGAAATTTGGTATGGAGATAGTTTAAGACCCTGGGAAGGATATCGGATAGTTTGTATCCCGGAAATCATCCCTTAAAGGAGTGAAAAGGCAATTGGAAATTTGTTGTTGTTTTTTAATTATTTGTTAAGTATATATATAAAACTCTTCATACCAATGTATATATAGTAATATGTATTTCGTACTTATTGTAAGCGTCAAAACGTATCTAGGGACGCACCCGAGTGAAGCAGTAAGTCGCTAGTTATTTTTATATTTTTAACCCCCGACGCAAAAAGAGGGATATTATAGGTTTGACGTCGATGTCTGTTTCTCTCCTCTCTGTGTGTGTGTGTGTGTGTGTGTGTGTGTGTGTGTGTGTGTGTGTGTGTGTGTGTGTGTGTGTGTGTGTGTGTGTGTGTGTGTGTGTGTGTGTGTGTGTGTGTGTGTGTGTGTGTGTGTGTGTGTGTGTGTGTGTGTGTGTGTGTGTGTGTGTGTGTGTGTGTGTGTGTATGTGTGTGTGTCTGTGGCATCGTAGCTCTCAAACGGATGGACCGATTTCAATGCGATTTTTTCATTTCAAAGCCGGTTTCCTTGCGGTGGTTTACTCGGTTAAGTGCTTCACGCGTGCCAGTGTAAACGTTAAATGACAATTAATTTCGTTGGGGTTTTTTTTAATTTTTAATTTATAATTATCACCGAATTTGCTTTAAGGTTAACCCTTAGCTATGAAGCGAATAATTAATCAAGACGCCTTATCAACTGTTCAGTCAGCAATAAAAAAAACCACGTCAAAAGAAATCTTTAAAATCTTGAAAATGTACGCAAGAAATTAAAATGTTTAATTGCTATAAAGAATTGAACCTTTTTTTTTATTCCAATTAACTTTTTTTAAGAATATAAAATAACAATTTGCTTTTTATCATCTTTATTCAAAATTGAGTCTTTTTTACTTTTTCATACAGTCGAGAATCGGACGATTTTAATAATTTAACCTTAATAGAAAGTGTTGTAAATTATAGTAGAGACAGCCCTGGATTTACACTAGGGACACTCAGGGCTAGTGCCCAGGGCGGCAAAATTTTAAGGGCGGCAAAATTCGGAGGGTGGGAAAAAAAAATCTTCGCGTTATCGAAAATGCTTTTTTTTATTTTCCAAAAAATAAATAATTAGGAAAAATTTTTTTGGTAGGTACATTTTTTGAAAAATTGATATCCCTTATAATTTTTTTTAATAAAAAAAAATATTATAATAATATTTTTTTATCGAAACTTTATGCATTTTATGCAAAATTTCAATAATAGGGCGGCATTTTTTTATAGCGCCCAAGAGCGGCGCTAAGGTTGAATCCGGCACTGAGTAGAGAATGAGAGTTGAACCAAAAAACAACCTATAATTATTATGTATGTACAATGTATGTATATATTATGTACATATTAATATGATTAATATAAAATACTGTTGCCTGGTAAGTGCAAAATGGAAAACACCTTAAGAAAGAGAAAAATTAAGACGTCACTAACAGGTATTGTCTTCACATATTTGTTAGTTCTCGGACCAAATTGCGGTTCTTGAAGAATTGAAATATCGACAACCTATTCCATAATGCCATAGCCCATAGGTAGCTTCTAAGATATTTTTTTATTACGTATCTTAAAGGACGAAAAGGGCAAAGTTGTATAGAAAATAATATTTACAAGTCTTTACTTAAAATTTGAAATAACTCTTGCAAAATCAATGAAACACGTATTTCGCCATTTTTAATAATTTACATCTTAAGATACTCATATGAAAGCCAAACTGGAGAAGGTTTCTAGTACAGAATAAATAAATAGCTTTGTCACTCCTATCCTTTCTGTCAGTCCTGTGTCGAGGAAGTGATATAAAGAAAACAGACTCGAACCCATGACCACTGGCATTGAAACTAAGATCATTATTGTAAATTTTAATATTTACTAAGAACATAATCGAAGGGAAAATTCTAACTTAATTTGCAACCCAGTCATAATTACCAGACAGTCGTAAACTACTGGTATAAAGTAAATAGAAATTATATGAATAGCAGCGGAATCTACCGCTTGTGTACGACACGCTGTTGACTGGTTTGTAACGCTAATTGGAGGTATCTTAAAGAATCGTAAGGGCCCTCTAAAATGCAATGAGCATGTAATGCTCAACAAAAGGTTGTATAATGAGGTTTGAGAAAATAATGTAGAAGAGTTCAATTTCCAGGTTTTTATTTTTAGTAAAAACAAAATATTGCTGCAATAATATTGGTGTAAATATAAAAGATTAATTTATATTTCTATACTAGCATTGCCCGCGGCTCCGCCCTCGTTCAGATGACCAAAAACCAAATTCTTAGGTTTTACATATTAGTATACATACTCTTACAATGCAGTTTTTGTATTTTTTCTCAGAAATGAGATATTTTCCCGCGGTAAAAAGTATCCTATATGTTGACCCGGATAACCAGCTATCATCGTACCAAATTTCATCAAAATCTGTCCAGTGGTTTTTTCGTGATGCGGTAACAGACAGACAGACAGACAGACAAAAATTCAAAAACTATAGATTCGGCCTCTGTATCGATAATAATGTACATTTCAAGTAGATTTTCCAAAAAACATTTAATGTACAGATTCGACTTTGTTACAATTTTATTATATTTCTAAATGACGTCAATAGTGAATCTGAATATTATTCTTTGCAGGTCTAAATATTGAAGTAAAGCGAGAACGCGCCGCTTTTTAAATAATCATTAAAAGTAAACTAATATCATATATTCATAAAGTAAAGTGAGAGAACGTTTCAGAATAACTAGATAGCCTTTTGAAAATGAAAAATTACTTCATGATACTTAAAATTCAACTCATTTTGCAAGTTAAAATCATATTTTTCATAGTTCAATTAAAAGATATCAAATATTTTCACAGCTAATAAGAGGTTAGTGATGAATAAATTATATGGGCAATTCGTTTGAAAAGATCCTGTTCATTGACTTTTTAATTAAAAATTGTGGAGACCCACTTCAATGGTCTTTCTGATTTCATTTAAATTTAGTTTCAAATTGTAAAGTCAAGAGATAACTTATAATTGAAACTAGTTTAGGTTTGAGGCTCTGCTTCTTCAGAACTTCAATATAACGTTTTGTTCGTATATAAATATTCGTGAGCCTGTAACTTTGTTGTTATTGATGATATGAAAAAGTTGACAAGTACTTTTTTATAGGATTTTAAACGTGCTACAAATTTGCCATTTAACATTTTTCTCTAACTCTTACAGTTTGCTAAAAAATGCAAAAAACTGTAAATTTGAACCTCAAAGCCATATAACAAATCAAATATTGAAGATAGATTAGATATTCGACTTAATGGAACTTTTTGTAGTAAATCTAATACTAAAAACGGTCCATTCATTCATGTTTTTGAAAAATATTTTCGTCACAGTTTGCAGGACAAAAAAGTGTTAAAAATCATATTTTCCATACAATTTGTATGGGAAAACTTAAAGTTCGATGGAGAACCTCTACGAATTGGAATTTTGAGCTCCGCTTTTAACAGGAGCTTTGTTGGGACATTTTCTGAATACTTTGGGGTGAGAGCGAAGAAAAAAAATATCGTCATTTTTTGGCACAACCTAATATATATATATATATATATATATATATATATATATATATATATATATATATATATATATATATATATATATATATATATATATATATATATGCGACACGTTTAGCTCAGTTTGTAGAGACCCTATTTGCTATGACAACGGTCGCGGGTTTGAGTCCCGCTGGGGGCATTCATTTGTGTGATGTGAGCACAAATGTTTGTACTCCAGTCACTGGTGTTTATATTTATAATTTGTATGTATTTAAAGTTATATATGTGTAGTGTATCAGGTATCAACTATATGATATCCACAACACAGACCTCGTAGCTTACTATAGAACTAAATGGTGCTGTGTGTTAATGTCCCAACATATTTATTTATTTATATTGAAGACTCATTGAAATGAACTAATGCTATAAGAACGACAAGTCATATAGTTTTCATTTCGCTACATTTTAATATATCAGCAATATACGAGTATATACATACTTTCCAGTCGTTGGTATAATTTGTGATGACTTCAAATTACCAATAACAGCTATTTGTGTTGTTATTTGAAATTATAATAGAAAAAATTGCAATAATAAATACAATCACAATAATTTAATTGAACTTACATTGATTAATTTAACCTTAAGGAAGAAGACTAATAATAATTACATTGTAATTCATCTTGGCATTAACATTCTAGAATATTGATGTATTCTATACATATAATAAAATTCTGAAAAATGAATTCTGAAAAATCTTATTGAAATAGTCATTATTATCGATATAGAGGCCGAATCTATAGCTTTTAGAATATTTGTCTGTCTGTCTGTCACCGCGTCACAAGAAACCCACTGAACAGATTTTGATGAAATTTATTATTATAATAGCTGGTTATCCGGGTTAACATATAGGATACTTTTTACCGTGGGAAAATATCTCATTTCTGAGAAATCTATATTAACCTTAAAAACCTAGGGACGAACCAGAGCGGAGTGAGGGTGAGTCGCTATGTAATAAATCCGCGAAATAATCCTAAAGCAAAATTTTATTTAAAATGTCGAATATTCGCGTAAATCTAAGAAAGTATTATAATGTTGCTGTAATTACTTAAAGAGGCATTTTTTGACGTCTTCAAAAGATATGATACTCGTTTCGGCGTTTTTTGTAGACACATATGTTTTAACAACATATGTGTTTGAATATAACTTAAGTATCTAATTAAAAAAGTAACTGTGTCCAATATGTTTTATTACAAAGAGATAGAAAAAAAAATTACAAAAATAAACAAAAAGAAAAAAATGAAAAATCCCTTTTACATTCCTTAAGTGCTTAAAAAGAATCTCAAGAGTGCTCAATGAGAGTGCTAAATTTTAAATCTGTAAATGAAATATCTTTATATATAATACCAATAATTTTTATATAACATTTACTTGTAATCAAGTATTACTTATATATTTTAATTTTTAAAGTATCGTTTACAAAGTGACAATAACGATGAAATAAAACAATTTGAGTTCAGTTATTGGTAGCATTTGAAGCGAGCGACATCAATTAAATGATTTAAGTGGGTATCAAAAGGGTCGTACACTGTCTAGTGGAGCACTTGATTAAATAATGATGAAAATTTTCTTTATAAATATAAATGTAATAAAACTGCATGTAATTTAATATTTAATTTTGACCGTTTTCATATATTTTTATAATAATTAATATCACCTTCGCTCTCATGCCACACCTCTAACTTGCTATATTCTCTCAGACATGCAGGTTTCTTCATGATGTTTTCCTTCGCCGTAAGACAAGTGATAAAAATCATGTTGAAAATGATCATACATGAAATGCGAGGACTTGTGATTTGAACTCGCTTCACTCGGTTTCCCAAGCAAGCGCTTTACCACTGCGCTACCAATGCCTCGACTAAAATAATATTACTAATCATTAATAATAATAGTAAATAATTCACTAAATAACCTTTGTTAAATTAACGATTACTTAAAGAGAATTATCAGTAATGCAGAGTCGAAGGCACGAAACGCTGTAATTGGGAAGGCCTTATGGGAAAATTTCCAATTTACAAAACAGAAATTCTTAGAAAATTAACAAATTCTTCAAAGCGAGATAAATGAGGAGGAAATTATTGAGAGCGCTCTTTTCCTTTCGTTTGTGGGCACCTATATATATACTTGTTTGAATAGTTCACTAAATGGTTTATCTCATTACTAGTTATACTTTCATTTGGTATCTATTTATATGAAAACTTAAATAGTGCAGTGATATTGAATCTTTAACCAAAAGCTTCAGTTACATCAAATGTTTGTTTTGACCAAACACAATACACTAATTGCTGTTGATATATGAATTTAGGATAGATTTCTCAGAGATGAGATATTTTCCCGCAGTAAAAAATATCCTATATGTTGACCCTAATAACCAGCTATCATCATACCAAATTTCATCAAAATCTGTCCAGTAGTTTTCTCGTGATGTCTTCTCAGACATACAATCTGACAAAAAATCTAATAACTATAAATATCGGCCTCTGTATCGATAATAATGACTATTTCAATAAGATTTTCTAAAAAATATATAATGTACAGATTCGACTCAGAATTTTATTATACTTATAGATTAATTATTATATTATAACGAGCTAACACATATCTATATTTGTTACAGGTACATGACATTGAAGATTTGAAATCGCAAATATATGAAAAAACATCCATACTTGAATCTAACACGAATACCAATTAAATAATAAACATAAAAGAAATCTACTATGAATTTAAAATATATAAAATTATCTAGTACCATTATAAAAACTAGCGAGTGGTGTACAGTATAAATATGAGATTCCACATCATTTCTGCGAATAACGTAAAGTGGAGAGGTACATCGCTGTAAAGCGCTTTACAGCCGTAAAGGTAAAAATAAAACGGTTAATAAAAGCCTCACATTTCGTGAACAGGGGGTAATGGCACTCGAAAAGCAATCTTGTAGGTCCGAGTACCACTCTTACCTAGGATATAGTTTGAGGCATAAGAGACTAGCGAGTATCATCCCAACTTAAACAAACTTAAACTGTTTATTCTATTGCATTTTTTGAAGTGTTTGAAACGTGTAATTTTAAATTTGTCAGGAAAGTGAAAGTTTTGACGACACGTTTGGCTCAGTTTGTAGTAACCCTACTCGATGTGCCAGCGGTCGCGAGTTCGACTATCGATATGGATCTATCGGTGTTATCAACTATAGGTATATCCATAACACAAACCTCGTAGCTTACCATGGAACTAGATGGTGCTGTATATTAATGTCCCAACATATTGCCAATATATTCATATATGCATATGTACGTACGTATTATTATGATGTAAAACGGGATATTTACCATGTTTAGCACATACATTTGAAACTTCCCGATATTTCGGTACTGTTACAAGCACCATGGTCAAGGGTGTACCCGTTTTACATCCAAATAATATTGTCAGTGACTATAAAAATTTAAAGACGATTATTATATATCATATACACCATAATTGATGACTTTTCGAACAATACATAGTGACAAATGTTATCAGAAACGTGATGAATTGCGTCTTATTGACTTAAATGTAAACATAACAGGTTTTAAATATCAATAAGTGTTAATGTGTACATTAATATCTCTTAGTAATATATAAAGTGTCGGTATTCAAGAGCTTTAGATACAAAAGTGTTGTTCGATTAAATAGAACACTAACAATTATGTATTAAATTATTGATAATTTTACTGCATATTTTGTATTTAATAGTTAATTTACAACGCAGTATAAGGTACTATAACGTCAATGTATAAGATACTATAACCACGAAATTTCACTTATTAATTATTGTTTTTTTTTTTTTTGAAAAATTGCCACTGTGGCTATTAGACTTGACAGTCGCATAATGTGGCATTCGATGACGACACATCGATCGTCATTTAAATACATAAAATAAACGTTCATAATAGTATTAAGTTCCAATTTATTGTTAAATGTTAATTGTTAAATGTTTATAATGAGATATATGTAAATATGGACTTATGTCTGAATGAAAATAAATAAATAAAAAAAAAACTTTCCAGCTAACCCTACTACATATTAAATATTATTATTATGCATCTACTTACCCTCGCTTTGTACGAGTTCATACTTATCTTATTTATAATAAATTATTTGTCTTACAGTGTCCCTTAAATATATACATAAGTGTTGGCTACAGTCAATTGTTCATCAATAGGGTAGCCCACCCCAAAGTTTTATTTTTAAATTTTTGGACAAAAAGTTCGATTCGGCAATAAAAAATACATACAAACCTAAATTTTCACTAGGGATGAACCCACGCGGAGCGAAGGTGAGTCGCTAGTATGTATATACAATACCAACTATAGTACATAATATTGAATTTTTCATTTTTTAATAAATCCGTTCTATCGCTTCCGCTTATGAAATACACCCCCTAAGTTTTACGGGTGTGCGTATTCACCGATCGCTTGTTGGTTTCAGAGTGCGGATGTCATACGTTACGAATTTCACCCAAAATTCCTTTTTTTCCTTTCATCCCGAATTAATGTTTGCTGTGCACTTGCCAATTCCACGAAATATATTGCCTGATAAATTTAAAATTATTTTTGCCGGTTTTGTTTGAAAATGGACATCTCTTTGTTGAGTTGCAGCTGACTTTATACATTTTTGAATTAATACATATTTGGTTAGGTTCCATTCGTTGAAGCAAGTGAAATGATTTAATTGGTTGACAATTATTACAGTTTATAAATAAATGAAATAAAATTTCAAGATTAACATAACGATTCTAGGAATATTTAATCATGCGATTAATTATGATTTTCAATATTGAGTTCCTATAATATTTATAAACTAGCATTGCCCGCGGCTCCGCCCGCGTTCAGATGACCAAAAACCAAATTCTTAGGTTTTACATATTATGATATTAGTATACTCTTACATTGCAGTTTTTGTATTTCTTCTCAGAAATGAGATATTTTTCCGCGGTAAAACGTATCCTATATATTGACCCGGATAACCAGCTATCACCATACCAAATGTCATCAAAAACCCTCCAGTGTTATTTCTGTGATGCGGTAACAGACAGACTTTCCAAAAAATATTTAATGTACACATTCGGCTTAGTTACAATTTTATTATATGTATAGATCATTATATACTGATTTTTCTTTTGGTGATTTAGTCCCTTGCAAGGATTTATTTTAAACGCCTAAATTTCGCCATAATGCACTAGCAACTTACACTAGTAAAAGTTTTAAAACTGTAGTATAAGTACGTATATTATACATTATCCAATAGTAGGTGTACTATATAATTGTATCCCATAATCAGAACCAAACATATACAAACAAAAACATAACTAAAGTATCGAAATATAGGCAAAATAATTTTGCAAAAAAATTGAAAAAAATGTTGTTTTTTAAACTATCGACTTACCGTCGCTTCGCTCGGGTGCTTTTCAGGGCGTCCTATAAATAACCTATAGGTATTTTAAATAATCCAAGTCATACTTATGTTATAGTATATTTTATCCAAATCCATTCCGCCATTTTAGCGTGAAGGAGTAAAAAAAATACAAACATAAAAACTAACTTTCGCATTTATTTTAGTAAGTTAAATATAAATATGTTGGGTACCATTTATTGGGTATAAATATGGTGAGTACCATACAGTACCATCTAGTTCCATGGTAAGCTACGAAGCTTGTGTTATGGATACCAGATAGTTGATACACTACACATATATAAACTTTAAAATTTAAATACATACATAATATAAATGTAAATTGAAATAAATATAAATTATAAGTTGATAATAACATAATAGTGAAAGATGGAAATTAATCATTTTATAAACCCTTTAAATTCATTTTGAAAAATATGAGTAATACTTAAATAATTTAATGTTATCTTATTGCAAAACATATTTCCAGTTTTGTTTGTGTTTAACAAATATCAATATACGGAAAACCAAATATGGCATGGTGGTCGGTTTTAGGCGTGATTTCTCATGTGAATGACCGCACGGCTCGTTAGCACTGCTCGGCAATGTGCGTTATCAATTAGCGTCTAACACGCTTTTTGTTATTTCATTCATGCCTTCCTTTGTATTAGATGCAATGGAATGATTTTAGTATGTTAAACTTAAAAGTACATAACAGTATTAAATGTAACAACTAAAAGATCCTTGAAATTCAGTGCTGTGATAGAGGTCATGGATTCGATTCAGTAGAGACAAGTTGTCGTTGCCAAACACTTAAACAGGTTTGTGACTTTTTTCACTAGTTGTTACTAATTATCGATACAGAGGCCGAATCTTAGTTTTTAGAATTTTTGTCTGTCTGTTTGTGTGTTACCGCATCACAGAAAAACCACTGGAGGGATTTTGATGAAATTTGGAATGGTGATAGCTGGTTATCTGGGTCAACATATAGCATACTTTTTACCGCGGAAAAATGTCTCATTTCTGAGACAAAATACAAAAACTGCAATGTAAGAGTATACTAATATGTAAAACGTAAGAATTTGGTTTTTGGTCATCTGAACGCGAGCGGAGCCGCGGGCAATGCTAGTAGTAAAAATATTTATAATATATAGAATTGACATATTCTGACCACGTGGCGTCTTGCTTATTGACCGAGCCAGCGGAGCGAGGAATCGTCCAACAAATAACAAACTCAAAGGGGCAAAAGGGGGGCTACCTGGATATCCCCGCCTTTTAAGATCCAAATTCAATAGTTCCTTTTTTTATTTGAAAGATATTGCCATTAAATTGGTCTCATAAAAATTTGGTGAAGATCGGATGAGGGTCTTCGGCGTGATAAGCAGAATAGCTCCTCAAAATGCTGTTTGTGCTCGCGAAGTCTACTGTTCGCGAACTACTAGGGCATGTGAGTATGTCATTATCGCAATTTTTTTCTTTTCTATTGATGTGTTAATTCTAAAAGGTTTTAGTCCGACTAAAAAACCACTCGGCAATTTCACAATGCGTTTTTCATATAAAGAGAATTCTCAAATGTTACTTACCTACGTACATACAAAATACATATATTTAATATTATCGTAAAAAAACATCTATTCTTTTTATATAATAATTGTTTTGGATAAATCTCTTACTGATCACAATATAAAAACTATTTTTTTTTTGAAAATCTTAATCTTAATATTAAGACCTAAGACAGAAATTTAATAAAGCGAGTTGTACACGGCGTAGCATGAAGCGTCACTTCCTTTCCAATATGGCGGACAAGATGGCGCTTAACCTGCTTTAATTACACTGTTTCCGGAACTTATTCAGTTAAATGATAAAAGGAATGATTTTATTAATGAAACATCGTTATTTAAATCATGTATGAGTATTTTTAAAACTATTATAACGGAAATATACAGTAAAGTATACTTTTATATTGTTTCAAATAGTTTTCAGCTTTATTTACAGGAATATTTTAAATGAAAATATATTAAATCCATACAAGTTAAAAGTAAATTTTCAAGTGATTTAAACCATTTTTTATGTCACAGAAATTTATCATTCATATATAAAATCTTTTTGTAGTTAAAATTTGGCATCTCAATTTTTCCTCTTCTCATGCAGTTCACTGTATCCAGCGGGTACATAATCCGGCGGATTGATGTAATCAGATCAATTTAAAAATCTGTTTCAAATCCTTAAGAAATTGCTGACTTGACTCATTTTCGGTTACGGAGATCAGTCTAATTAAGACTTAGACTAAGCCAAAAATATTATAATTTACAAGTGCTTGTGCAAACACTACTTTTACTGACTCATAATCTGACGAGACGTTAAATTAAGACGACAAATACAAGATAAAGGTGAACCAAAAGCTTTATATGCCTCCTACCTAAAAACATGATAATTTCTGAATTTCACCTTATTTAAAAAAAAAATGTGTGTGTAGTGTGTACTTATGTACACACGCAAGAAATTATACATCTTTGGCGTAACAGAACAAAAATAGCTAAAGATTTCATCCCATATGGCATTACTTTCTATGTATAAAAGACATGATAAATATAAAAAAATAAATATAATTTTTTCATCTCCACTGATATAAAACACGTGTTATAGATTTATGAATATTTGAGAAACTACTTTGAATATAGTTATGAGGTTTCACGGGAACTGGAGAGACAGTTATCAGCTAACTTCATCGTGTCACTTTCAGAAAATTTCATTATGTCGCTTTTTGGCAGTCGGTGTGCGCGCGCATCGTAATCGTGTTTCCAAACGTGCCAAAACTTCAAAAACCTGCAGAAAGACAGTCATTTGTACTTGAACCGGTACTCGAACTTACGACCTAATCATCCATAACCTTATGAGCTAGCCGCTAAGCAACAAGTGAGAGTTTAGTTGTAACCTACTACATACTTATGTAACAACATTACGCCATAACAAGATGTAAGTGGTATACAAATACTATTAAGCATATTAATTTACTTTAGTTAACTCGTGATACATTTATTACAAAAATATGAAGAGAATACTGTCTATTCCTTTAAGTTCGTTAATAAAGGTTTGGTACAAACAGACATTAGCAACAAAACTTTACGTCTGAAAAAAATATACATAGTTCAAAATCAGACTTGTTATGTTTGATTATATTTATTTTTAAGCGTTCTGACCAAAGTCGACTTATATTTTAAATTATAAGCTTAACCAAATTGGCCAATTATCAAAATTAACAAAATCGTATCAAAATTGTTCAAGGAATCAAATATCCTTTAACTCGTCGTTTCACTTTGAAATGGGGCAGGTGCTCCGGAAGTACACGCAAGGAATAAAATCACGCCGGCATGTGCTTGCGGCATGCAAAAAGCCACACACACGTGCATCGACAGGATGCTCTAAGCACCACTATACAGTTTATTAACTTCACCCAATATTACTTACATTTTGTGTTACTTTTATAGTTAGAAGATCCTTTATTGTTGTAATCTGTGGTAAATATTTATAATCTTTATTTTTATAATGCTACACATAGCGCCATCTATTAGCCTTAAGAGTGACTCTGCTCCTAATTATATTTTCTGTCATGACGTTATCTCTGTTCGCAAGTTCTAAAATTGTGTTATACCTACCATATTAAATATATCTGTTAAATACTACTGGTCTGTTTTGCTTCTTTTACTATTTGTTTTAAACGCATTATTTCAAAAATACGCCAGCCCTATACTTAATCTACATAGCCCTAATAACCTTAGGAATAACCCTATACCTTAATCTACATAGTTACAAAAACCGGATCCTAACAAAATTGCATAGCATCTTGTCCTTTTCAGAAGTTCCTTTTTATCTAGTACAAGCAAACAAAAAAATCCTCTTTATAATTATAAACCTATGTATAATATATACTTTGACTATTATTAGTACTTTTTTGGTTTTAATCATTAAAGAATTAGATCTAATATAATTTGCGAATTGCCTTCTTTTGAAACATGGTAAAACGTGAAGAGGTAGATCACGTTTTCTCCGTTCGCATTCATGTCAAGCATGCAGCGTGAAACAATTATTCTAAAATAAACAAAAACGTTTAATTCTACAGTGTTACATCACTTATACCTACAATATAAATCTGGCGTTTATCCATTCACGAGTGAATCTCGAATGAGACAGCGGAAACAGTGGTCGATGGAATACTAATCAAGATGTTTACGTTCACTAAAAACGGCTATCTATACATATAAATAAAATCAAACTGTCTGTATGTAATTTGAAAATGGATACCTTAGCTTTGTAATTTACAAGATACCAAAGCCTAATTATTAATAAAAAATATATTTTTTAAGAATGTTTGTACCGAATAATCTTCAGAAACGCTAAACTTATTTTAATGGAACATTTCATAACAGATAGAGTATTGGAATGAGAGGTAAGGCTTATATTCTTCCTCGAAAAAAGCAAAAATAAGTAAAAAATAGGCTCTGATTCTGTTTTTAATGAGACATTTACTCCCAAAATATATTCAAGTGAGATTAACACATATTATTATTTATCCTTTACTATTTATATATAACTATAATCTTTAGCACTAGTTGAGACCAACTCCATTCTCCTCTGTTTAGGTTTACCTTTGTATCTAAAAGGACTTTTTACTTGCAGAATCTTTCTCTCCGTCAACACCAGAGACTCTCCGTCTTGACACATAAATACATAGAAAAATGGGATCTTTTTATGAATATTATATGAGTAGAATAATTTCTATTTTTGAAACTACCATTATGTTTAATACTCGCGTAAGTAATGGCTATAAATCAGTCTATAACATCAAAAACGTGCTAAAATCATTAGGTCATCGTACTAAGACGAATAATACTTTAGTGCGATATTTCGTATACTCACTCGATCTGAATTTTAAATACTTGTTTATAAATTATATCATAGAATATAATAAAGAGATATAGTTCCTTCTAAATAAATTGCCTAGATTTTTACTCTACACTAATATTATATATAAGGCAGTGGTAGCGTAATGGTAAAGCGCTCGCTTGGGAAACCGAGTGAAGCGAGTTCGAATCCCGGGTCTCACACCTCTGATATTTTCATGTTTGAATCATTTCCAACATGATTTCCACTTGTCTTATCGGTGAAAGAAAACATCGTGAGGAAACCAGCATGTTTGAGAGAACCTAGCAAGTTTTCGAAAGACATGTGAAGTCCGCCAACCCGAACTTGGCCACCGTGGTGGACTATGGCCTGATCCTCTTCGTATTGAAGGGATGCTCGTACCCAGCAGCGGGACGTTAAAACGGACTGAATACAAACATATATACAACTAATATTATAGAGTGAGAGCCACTGTGAATCTAATAAGACTAATATTTTAATGCCCATAAGAAATATTGTGTAGAGACGGAAGAGTTTAACAGATTATTTCAACACAGTATATCCCATAGATATTTGAAAAGAATTACGAAGTACTAGCTAAAACAATAAGAAATCAAACTTATGTCCTATAAAAAATAGGTAACTATCAAGTTTCTGCAGTAAATCGTTTATAGTTAAAAAGCGTACAAACTGACTAAACATATTGCATTGTATAGGAGAAACTTCCTTGTAATAAATAATGCTGTGATTCAAAGTATCTACGCGTGTGTCACTCATACAGACATACATACATACATACACATATCACGTACACATTTGTGTAAATGGTGCCCTTGTCTGGCCGTTGTCATCGAAGAGTCATTCGCACTGCCTGGAATGCAATGTCATGACACCAGTATGACATTTCAAGGCCGACTTACAATGTATTTTTAACTGTATCACATTGTAATAAGGTTTAGTTTTAACAATGAATCAGCATTGTCTTACACCGTTTTATTAATAAAATTCCAATATATTTTAAGCAAATTTGAACGATATTCTCATAATAAATAGGTCTAAATTCGGAAAATTTAAATGATCAACAAAGGGCATTATCCAGGCTCCACTAACACTTACACTTGCATTATAAATGTTTTAATAAAATATGATCTCTATTCCTTTGAAACAAAGATCAATTTCTTTTGAAATAGTTACAAAGTTAAATCGTTTTTGAATTCCTTTTGATATTGAATGGCGGTCCTTATCAGCATTGAAAGGACTTATGACGCGTTAACAATTTACGAGACATTAAGCTTTAAGATTTATGACATAAAGTGGTTTTTTGTATGATATTATCTCGATCACTCCGGTTGCAAGTGCGTCGACACTATAATTTTAGCCCGGATGGTTTCAAACAGTTTTTATTGTGGTAGGGTCATGCTTTTGACTTATTTTGTGACTCGTATTTCTGGGCAATGCTGTATGTTTATTAGTTGGTTATTTAGAATTTTATCGTAAGATTGCATTAGCTAGTAGGTTTGATTAAATAATAATGCGTATATATAGGTAGTTTACTAGCGACTCACCCTCGGTCCGCTCGGGTTTGTCCCTAGTTACGTTTTAATATTTAGTGTAGATTTCTCAGAGATGAGATATTTTCCCGCAGTATAAAGTATCCTATATGTTGACCCGGATAACCAGCTATTATCATACCATATTGTGATACGGTCACAGACAGACAGACAATTTAAAAAAAAAACTATAGATTCGGCCTCTGTATCGATAATAATGTCTATTTCAATAAGATTTTCCAAAAAATATTTAATGTACAGATTTGACTCAGCATTTTATTATATGTATAGATTTTTGACAATATACTAAGTTTTATAATTATTGGTACAAGTATTTTAGACACAATATTTATCATCTTAAATATTGTGTCCAAAATACTTCCCTTCATCTTCCCACCCACATATCCAAAAAGAAATGCTAATCACGATTTCTTACTATTAATCTCAGTTCATCATAACTTTTTCATACAAATCGTCGTCTCAGTGGTGATTTGTTCAAACGACCAATTTGTCGAAAGAGGTTTTGGTACAGAATTATTGGGATCGGGATCCGAACCCAAGACCTCTGGATCTGCAGCCTTACGTGTTTGCATATAGGCCAACGTAATAATCAATATTGTAAGTCTGTTAAGACCTGCATATATCCAAGTTGGTGTAAAGAAGAGTGTCGCGAACTTGCGAGTAACGTTCTTCAATAAGAAGAAGAAAATATAGGTATAGTACATGGAAGACATTTAGACTAACTCTTAGATAAATCATTTTCAGACATTTCATTTCTAATTAGTTATTAGTATAACTGTCATCTTGTCTAAGTCCACTAAATACGTAAAAAAATTCTAGTAGTCTATGCGTTATTCTAATGTATTAGCTATATTATTGTAAAGTTTTATTATAATCCATTCAGTAGTTTTTGCGTGTAAGAGTAACAAACATCCATATCAATACATTCAGACATGATGATGATGATGTTCTCCTAGCCGATTCCGGCCACGGCGGCCAATCTCATTGAGAGTAGCCAACTGCGCAGGAGATATTATAGTGCACAAGTGTACGCGCAGACACAAGGGCACTCTCTATTCCTGTCACTCTCATACTCCGGTGGGACGACTACTCGACACGACCAGTGAAAGTTAAGGCGAGACATACATACACACTCACAAACTTTTTTTTTTATATCACGTTGGTGGCCATCAGGCGTGCGGCCCGCCTGATGCTAAGCGGTTACCGCAGCCTATGGACGCCTGCAACACCAGGGGCATCACATGCGCGTTGCCGACCCTTTAAAAACCTATTTACTCCCCTTTTGAAGGACCTTTATACTACCTCCCCTTTCGCATTTATATTATTATTAGGATACTACACATAGTGAATGTAACGTAAATATTGATAAGTATTATAGCCTCATACGAATATTATTTTCGACTAGAGGCTCACCCTCGCTTCGCTCGGGTTCACCTCTAGAAAAAAAAAAACAAATCTATCCCTCGGGAACCGTATATTTTTCTGGGATAAAAAGTATGCCTATGAGTTATTCTAGACTATAATCTACCTTTGTACCAAATTTCATCCAGATCCGTTCAGCCGTTCTGACGTGAAAGAGTATACATCCATACATACTTACAAACTTTCGCGTTTTTAATATTAGTAGGATTAAGAAAAAAAAATACAGACTCAACGAAAATTATCTAGGTTATTAGTCAATTCAAAAAGACATTTAAAAAGAAATGTGTCACTAAAATCTAAATTCTGAACAAAGGTCAACAACCTCGTGACCGTGAAGTCTTACAGCTGCTTTTCTCAGAGTTGAACGCTGATATAAATACACGCTTTGTTATGACTTTCTTTTATTTATATCCCTAGGCGACTTGTGGACTCGACTTTAATGGGTTAATTTGTATATAACACGCCTTTGTAGTTAAAATGTTGAAGTTATATGAATGGTATCAGCGTTTGCCTGCAGCTTTGCCATGCCGTTACCATGGTTACCACGGAAATATTCTTTGGTTTTTTTTTAAGTAGATGCTGTAACACCATGTACGTGAGTTACACAAAAATTGAGACACTATGTAAAAATATGAATGTCCTTTATATGTATATAAAATCGATTTATATATATATATATATATATATATATATATATATATATATATATATATATATATATATATATATATATATATATATATATATATATATATAAATGTCGAAGCGATCAATGAATTTTTTTTGGAGATTTGTGGATCTCTACAAATATGTCTATATTTAAGTCTTTTCATATATGAAAATAATGAAACTTTATTCAAATAGACTTATTATTACAAGCACTTATAAAACACTAGCAGAACCCGCGACTTCGCTCGCGCTAAATCTACAAAAAAATCTCTAAAAAGGGAGTTTCATACAAACTTTCATCCCCTATTTTACCCCCTTATAAGATGAATTTTGAAAAATGCTGAAGCACGTATTTATTTAATTTTATTGAAGAGCATTAATACCCAGTTTCAAGTAATTCTGAACATAAATATTTTTTTGGATTGTATTATAACGTGTTTTCCTGTGGGAATTAGATAATCTCCCGCAATAAAAAGTAGCTTATGCCACTCTCCAGCCCCCCACCTATCTCGACACAAAAAATCGCGCCAACCCATTATTCCGTTCCGGCGTGAAATAAGGACAAACAAACAAACACACTTTGACATTTATAATATTAGTATGGATTTTAATGGACACGTACCTACTCCTGAAAGCGAGATAGGGAATCCACCACGCCAACCAAATTTTTCACTTTTACTTATTTTTCCAAGCAACTATCATATAAGCAAACGCTTTACTTATGAAACTTCTGTAGATAACACCCTAGATTTTCTGAGCCATTCATTATTTCGTAATAACCGAGTTCATCGTAGAGACAATTATTATATGACTAATGGCCTTCTTTCTTTATAACTAATGATTTCGCAACACTATCCTGTATTGTGGGGTTGGGTTTGTTTGATAGCGGAAAACAAATAGTTTTATCTGTAAAATCATCATTATATCACATGATTTTGTTTGGAAGTCAGAAATGATCCATAGCAATAATTGGCAAATTATATATTGTTAAAAATGTATCAAAATTTTAGTTTTTCTTTTTCTTCTTTAATTGCTCTATATTTTTTATTTAAGCCCTCGCTTTGCTCGGGCTCTTCGCTAGGTACGTTTTAGCGGTTAGTGATTCCCATACAAAACAAACATCTCTAAACTTTTCGAATTTCCAGCAGTTTTTTTTTTTGGGATTTTCCCTTTTTTATTATTAAACCACTCCTGACACATCCCCAACAAAACAAAAAAAGAATTATATATATATATATATATATATATATATATATATATATATATATATATATATATATATATATATATATATATATATATATATAGATAGATAGATAGATAGATAGATTATTCATCTATTTTTACATTTAAAGTAATTAGGTATCACAAGTTTGGAAAGAAAAGATTCAAAAAATTTTAATCTTTAAACGTACCTAACTTTCAAATTTATAACATTACAAAGAATATCTTTGTAACTAAGCCGCTAATACCTATCATGCCAATTAAGTAAAAACTTACCTAAAATACCTTATTCTACTAATACTTATATATACGAGTATATAACACTAAAATTATGAATATAAAAGTTGTGTGTATGTTTGTAACTCAATCTCGATGAAACTGCGGAACGATTTGGATGGTATTTTGTACTTAGATAAACTATGGCGTAGAATAATATATAAGCTATTGTTAGTAGTGAAAACTGCCGAAAGGTAGCTCTGCTTGCACCTATATTGTATACTAGCGGCTCAAAACAACGGCTAAAAACAAATCTATCCCACGGAAACCGTATATGATTCCGGGATAAAATGTGTTATTCTGATATATAAGCTATATTATTGCAAAACTTCATTAAAATCGATTCAGTAGTTTTTGAGTGAAAGAGTTACAAACATCCATACATCCATACTTACAAACTTTCGCATTTATAATAATTTATAGACGATATCCTGTATAATACATAATACATATATTTATGTATTTAGCAAATTCTGCTTCCGCTCCCAACTGAGCAAGTAGCAAGTCATGCCACTCGATCACATTTCACGTAACAGCCTGTCAGTACTAACTATGTATTTTTTTCATTAGCTTCTTTTTTGCTATATCCAATAAACAAAAAATATTATAAACAAAATCATGTTCTTATTTATTCTATAGAAGAATTTTATTTCTCTATATTATAAAGTTGAAGAGCTTGTTTGTTTAATCTTTGGAACTAACATTCTTAGTTCAAAAAAATATTTGTATTAGTTCTATTATATTTGTATAGGGAAAGAGCAAGGATTTATAAAAAAATTTAGATGAAAAGTTAAATTACATCATTAGATTTTTAAAACCAAAAGCCATTAATCATTTTTTTACTAACTAGATCAAACTCTTGTTATACACACTAGCGACTCACTCTAGCTTCGCTCGGGTTCGTCCCTAATGTGATTCCCCATACAAAATTTCATCCCCATTTTCACCCCCTTATGGGATAATTTCTGGGATAAAAACTATCCTATGCTATTCCCAGGGTCTCAAACTATCTTCTTACCAAGTTTCATCTAAATATGTCCAGTATTATACAAACAATCAAACAAACAAACAAACAAACAAACAAACAAACAAACAAACAAACAAACAAACAAAAAATCAAATCTTTCCTCTTTATATTCCTCTTTATATTTAGTATTCGTATAGGTGATAATTGATAACATTTTAAAATGTATTAATAATGTATTAAAACATCTAATTTAATCATTATATCACGTGACCAGAAAGTCATTCCCATATTAAATTTGAAGATTCCATATAGCGATATTGTTTGTAAAAAGCCAAAGAGCGCTTAATAGTAACGAAATGAGTAAATTAAAGAAATTTGTTGATATATTAGCCACATTTCGCCACTGTGCCAGCTTGATTACCAAACCGCTACCCTCTCAGAGCACGTGATAAAGAGTGTAAATTATTTCTTTATGCGAAGAACGTAAATATCTCTTGTAATTTCGCGATAAGCCCCCGCGTGCCACGTCGAGATACTACGAGATGATGGAAGGGAAAATGTACCGCTATTTATAATGTTTGCCATTATTTATCATTATCACATTACATTTGGAGCTTTCGCTTCTTCTTTTTGAAGAAATTGTGATATACCGAGCTTAATACGCATTTAGATATGAGATTTTGTAAATTTATAAACACTGGTGCTTCGGAAAGTTTACTTTGTAAATGTTGAAGTGTAGGAATTTTAATATTGTATTCAAATGACACAAATCGTTGTCATAGAAACGCATCCTCATAAAAAAAAATTGAATTCATTTCTTTAGCATTTGCAGAATGTTCTCTAAGCTCCTAGGACTTATAGGTACTCTTAAGTATTTAAATTATTTAGGTAATTTAGTATACTCTGTATAAGTAAGATATATAAGATATTATAACACATATACTTTTTAAATACTTATTATTTGTTGCCATTTATTATTTGTTGTTATAGAGAAGCACACTCTGTAAAAATTTCAACTCTCTACCTATTCATTCATTTCATTCATTCATGAGGTACAGTCTGCTGACAGACAAACGGACAGCGGAGGGTTATTAATATGGCCCACTGGCACCCTTCGGGTACGAAACCCTAATAAATAAGCATTTTCAGACTTACTACGTGTGCGTACTGAGCGGCATCAAACGCACGTCTATATAACAACGCGGTTTCTAGGCAACCATCTCCGGTATACCCGAATTCATTTTGCCCTGTGTCTATAATAAAAGCTTAGCTATGTTTTGCCAAAGATTCTCGTAAGCTCTCATTACGGCTAATCTAAAGCAGCACACCTTCTTAAACAGTTTATATTTTATTGAAATTGAAATTGACTATGAATCCTGTAACTGTACGACTTATGTATATATTATATATATTAATTCCAGCAACTTTATTTAGTTTTTTTTTTAATTTAGAGCATCTGGATAAAACATTATTTGTAAGCTTGTGTTTAGATAATTATTCTAGTTGAAACAAATATACAACAATGTAAATTGAACCTTAAATGCAAATCTTAAAGTGGTTATCAGAAAAAAAAACACTTTAAGCGCACTCAAATGTTAAAATGAGTGCTCATTCGGTGAGGACATTTTTTGTCGCTGATTGTCACGAAAAATATAATAAATAAATAATAATAAATATCTTGGGACATTAACATACATCACCATTTAGCTCCATGGTAAGCTAAGAGGCTTGTGTTATGGATACCAGATAGTTGATACACTACACATTAAATAACCTTAAATACATACATATTACAAATAAAAACATGACTAGAGTACAAACATTCGTGCTCATCACACAAATGAATGCCCCCAGCGGGACTCGAACCCACGACCGCTAGCACAGCAAGGAGGGGCACTACAAACTGAGCCAAACGTGTCGTACTTTACAATATTAAGCAATATAATTTAGTTTTATACATATAAATATCAGATAATCACGAAAATACAAGAAATTGTTATTCTTATATAACTATTTAGTAATATAGTATTTTTAGCAAATAATTAAAACATTCTACAAGGGAAGTTCCGCAAGCGACCTTCAGCCAAAAATTGGTGTCAACCAATAAACCACGCAATCTAAAATGAAGTGTAAAAAAATATCGTAAAGCTTCAATTTAATTGACAAATAAAACTGAGCTAATTAGCTTCAGACGTAACATTTTCTGCAATTGTACCTATTTCGATCAAGGCAGTTCTAGACGTCATACACCATTTAATAAGTGATTCGTAACTATTTTTCAACCGACTTCAAAAAGGAGGAGGTTCTCAATTCGACTGTATGTTTTTTTTTTTTTTATGTTTGTTACCTCAGAACTCCGTCATTTATTAACCGATTTGGACAATTTTTGTTTTGTTTAAAAGGGTATACTTCCAGATTGGTTCCATTTAAATTTCAAAAAAAAATACCACCCCTAAGGGTGGAAAAATAGCTAATGATGAATTTAACCTACTTCTAATTGTCATATTAACTTTAAATTTGCAAGTATTTCTATTTCCGTTGATAGTACAGTGGTTCGGTATTGTTGACTTGATCTGATGGTAAGGCCAGAAGGTGGATAGGTGGAACTCTTCAACGGCTAATAGTAGATACTTTGAGTTTGGGCTTATTTTGTTTGATTTGACAAGCCTAACACGTTTGAATCCTTACTTTGCTACTACTGTCTACACTAAAAAGGGAAAAATAAAAACTTTTAACAAAAAAATAAAAACCGACTTCAAACAAAAGCACTAAAAAGTAAAAAATAACTGATTGGTAGTTTTCATTTACTATACATACCTAATCAAATATTTTCGAAGTCGGTGTGCTTTGGCTAAGTAATTAAAGCCTACCTATTAAATACATACCTAATCAAATATTTTGAAATCGGTGCCAGCCCATACAAAGCAAAGCACACCGACTTCGAAAATATTTGATGAGGTATGTATAGTAAATGAAAACTACCAATCAGTTATTTTTTACTTTTTAGTGCTTTTGTTTGAAGTCGGTTTTTATTTTTTTGTTAAAAAGTTTTTATTTTTTGTGCTTTTTATACAAATTAGGCTACTCATTGATATATAAAACATATATATACACATTTCATAACAAATATCTCTTTAAAAAAATGACGTCGACGTGTGACGTTAAGTCAAAGCAAAGAATAAAATTAAAAAATCGAAAGTTCTTATTGCCACACAAATTCGAACTTAGCACACCACATAAAATACTTTCTTAAACGAAACAACGTGCGTTTTAACCTTTTTAATAAACGGGCTATCAAATGTAAAAAAATTCAAATCGTATTAGTAGTTCCTGAGATTAGCGCGTTCAAACAAACAAACTCTCTCTTTATAATATTAGGATAGATATTAGTATCTATGCATATAATAAAATTGTAACTAAGCCGAATCTGTACATAAAATATTTTTTGGAAAATCTTGTTGTAATAGACATTAATATCGACGCAGAGGCCGAATCTATAGATTTTTAGAATTTTTGTCTGTCTGTTTGTCACCGCATCACAAAAAAACCACTGGAAGGATTTTGATAAAATTTAGTATGGTGATAATTGGTTATCCGGGTCAACATATAGAATACTTTTTACTGCGAGAAAATATCTTATTTCTTAGTAAAAACACAAAAATTGGATTGTAAGAGTATACTAATATGTAAAACCTAAGAATTTGCTTTTTGGTCATCTAAACACGGGCGGAGCCGCGGGCAATGTTAGTATAACATATATTCAGAAAACATTTTCAATTAAGTAACATGCTTTATTAATAACCTGGAAATTATAATCTGCGAATATAAATTGCGCAGCATTAAATATTAAGTAATTTATTACAGTGTTTTAGATATACAGTTCGTAAATTTTCATTTGTTATAATGTTTTGAATTAATTATCGTGCAATTCTACATAGATACAATGGTACATGCATTCATCTATCAAAAAGTCAATTCGATATTGCACTAAATATATATGTTACGAGTATCGAGTAATGTACAAGTACTATTTCCATTCAATGTTTGTATTCTATTGTTACAATTTAGTTTGATTTAGTGATGTTTTCTGTTCATATAATTTTATTTTGGAACACTTCGTGATTTTCAATAATTACTCTATGCATGTACTCTTCATGGATTTCGGTATTTGTCATTTTAAATAAAACTGTCTTTTAGGATTTTTCGCGGATTTTTTTTTTATTTTTGGCTCCCCACAATTCGAATGCTTTGTTGACATAAGGAGTACTATTTCTGCGATGAAAAAGTATCCGTCAAAACGCGTCGATACATTTTAAAGGAAGCAGTTTTTTTCTGTTTTGCAGCTATACCATGTCACTGCGATCATTTCTGGTCTATGGTGATCGCCGATTTTTTTTTATTGAACTATAGGCTTGCGCTTGAATATAATCAGCGCTGAAAAGCACTGATGAGGTCTAGGTTGAAGCGCGCTTGCTTAGAAAAATGCCTGTTTACTTTACCCTTGAAGATACTTAGATTGTAGGTGGCAGGAAACACGGAATTTTTATACTAGAGTGAACCACTAAACCCTGCAGATGTTAAGAACTGCAGGGTTTTCTTGGGGTTACACTCTTCTATTTCATGTAGACTTAAAAAATCCTATAGGAAGCACCAAAAGTAATAAGAGTAAGATAGAAAAATAAACAATGATAGATATATTCACTAAATTATTTTTAGACTTCGTAAATAGTTGAGGTTTTGTATACTGATACTTCATTAACTACGTTACTGATTAAATTTAAATTTTTGAACTCAGCTCACTTCGCTCCGTCTACATCAGCTAAATTCACATCGTAGTTTTTCGTAGCCAGCGCCATCTATTTTCAGCATACAGGTGGACACTTTTTCCACTTGTCTCCATATAAGAGACTTCTCCTTACCTCTACCCTCCATAGAAGAGACTACGGTCGACGTCACAGTTGCTATAGATTATTATAGACAGCATCTGCCCACATATTTTCAATAATAAAATTATCAAACCCAATTAAGACACGAAAAAAACCGTAAAATCGTTTAATTACAATATAAGTTATTCTTTTTAACGTTTTTTTTATAGTCAAATGATAAAAATAGATACAAGAGCAGTAAATTTGTTAGTCACAAACTTCCTTATTTGCAGTGGCCATTGTTTGATATTTCTACAATGTCCCCTATCAACAATGACATTCAGACGACTTTACAAGGACGCGATAACAATTTAACTAAACGTAAAGTTAATGTATAAGATACTAGCGGTTCACCCTCGCTTCGCTCGGGTTCGTCTGTAGACGGACAAAAACAAATCTATCCCTCGGGACCGTATATTTTTCCGGGATAAAAAGTAGCCTATGTGTTATTCCAGACTATAATCTGTGTGCCATATTTCATCTAAATCCGTTCAGCTTTCTGGCGTGAAAGAGTAACAAAAATCCATACATACTCACAAACGTTCACATTTTTAATATTTATTATTATATTATTATTATTTATACAGTTATAAGTTATTTAAGATATACATATATGTATGTACAGTATAGACAAATAAGGTAAGATATACATATAAAACATTTCCTATTGAGTAAAATAAATTTTTGATTATGTTCTAAACAACTTGTTAAAGCTACTAAGTTGATTTAAAAAAAAACAACATATTATATATATATATATATATATATATATATATATATATATATATATATATATATATATATTAATCGATTACTAAATAACTATACTCAAAATAGGTAAAAAAAGAGAAGTAAGTACAAAAATCGGTCAAGTGCGAGTCGTATTCGCACACCAAGGGTTCGGTACAGGTTCGGTGACCTTTACTCTATATATGTACGTAGTACATATATAGAGTAAAACTGCCTCGGTGGTGTAGTGGCTAGCATGTACGGCTACACACTCGGAGGTCCTGGGTTCGAGTCCCAGGTCGGGCCAAGTTTAGTTATTGAGTGTTTCTGTATAGTAAGTCTCAGTAACAGCCCGGAGTTGGGAAGTTGGCGGTGTTTCACCCCCGTGCCTCGGAGAGCACGTAAAGCCGTCGGTCCTGCGCCTTATCTCTCACTGGTCGTGTCGAGCAGTCGTCCCACCAGAGTATGAGAGTGACAGGAATAGAGAGTGTCCTTGTGTCTGCGCGTACACTTGTGCACTATAATATCTCCTGCGCAGTTGGCTAGTCTCAATGAGATTGGCCGCCGTAGCCGGAATCGGCTAGGAGAACATCACATATATTAATTTCGATGATCAATTACGAACGTAAAAAAAATGTTTCTTGTATTTTTTATTTTTTTTATTTTTATTATTATTTGTTGTTATAGCGGCAATAGAAATACATATTCTCTCAAAGTTTTAACTCTCTACCTTTTACATTCACGAGATACAGCGGAGACTTAGTAATAGGGTTTTCGGCACCCTTCGGGTACGGAACCCTAAACATCAATCAAAAAATAGTTTAATTCAGGCTTTAAGTAACATCTGTCCAGCAGAAGTAAGTCTAAAACTACTTGTCAATTAATGCAGCTCGATTTGGGCATTACAGATAGAGCGATTATGTGCAAATACGGTATAGATTCCGATAACGAAGGAAAGTTCAAGCGGATAATATCTCCACTGCTGTACACTTTAACAAGCATTTCCTACCGACACCTTACTTATTTCTATTGGCCATTACTAGTATTTTATAGAAGAGAATAAATTACTTCGTTATAATTAAAACTATCTTTTCGGTTTTTTTCGCGGATTATTTTGATTTTTGGTTTCCTACGTTTCGAATGCTACACTTTACAGCAATCATGGTCACGGGAGTGACTAAGGTAATAAGGTTTTAGACGTTTGAAGTCAAAGGCGTTATCAGGCACAAAATTTGTTAACTTTAATTTTAAACATTATTATAATTTTAATAAGTTTTACAATTGGATATGGAACATTATTTATTTAACTTTAGCTGTTATTATTATTTATGTTGCTATTATTATTATTATACCTATTAAAGTTGGGAACCAAAAATCAAAATAAATCCGCGAAAAAAAACGAAAAAATAGTTTTATTTTAAATGTCTGTGTATGTATGTGTATTTCGTTTATTGATATCAAATATTTACTGGTTGTATACTTTACTATATTTATTTACAATATATATATATATATATATATATATATATATATATATATATATATATATATATATATATATATATATATATATATACTAGTGGCTCACCCTCGCTTCGCTCTGGTTCGTCGCTAGGTACGTTTTAAATATATATAAATAGTTATTAGCCAGCGTTAGTCATATAATTTTTTTTTAGTTAATAATATTGACAAATATTGACATTAATATTTATACGATTCTAACGTCACTCAATTGTCAATGTTTTGCCTTCCCGTAACCTCTTCACTAACACTTAAACTTTATGTTATGGTATTAAAGTTCAAATTGACTTTTGAGTATTATTACGAATCTTTTGTATGGGAATACAGAAAAGTGTTGTTTTTAGATTTTTTCAGGCAATTTTTTCAATTTTTCTCACCGTAAAAACCATCCTAGTACTTCAAGGAATATTATTTCTACCATACGCCACGTAATTCACGTAATTTAAATAACGCCTAGTAACGTGCATGTTATTATAAATAATTAGGTCACTCGACATGAGTCAAACTGTTTTACAATCAAGGCCAGAATAAATACATTACCTTATATTATTATCTTCATGACATTAATATTTAATGAAAATTGTTTCCAGTATATAATAACTTCTGATTATAATTTAAAGCAAATTATTGGAAATATGCATCGTTCAAAAGTTATTTACATTTATTTTCATGATTATTATATTTAAATTCTATAATATGTATTTTCAATTCAATTCAATTTTCTTGTTGATGGCTTCAAAAAGTGCCAGTTGACCATGACGTGCAAAATTTCAATTTTCTAGCCTTAAGGACTTGGCCTGGTACATCACATACATCAGTCAATCACTTTTGCATTTAAGAGTATATATACATATAGATGTCAAACATTCACGTAAATAAAGTATTGTGCCTCAAGTTTGTTACTTTACGCTTTCTACTAATTAAGAAGCTTATACCCACTTTTCCAAACACACTCATTCTATATGCCTGACTGTTGTTTGAAGAATATTTTATTAAGCTATTGATGAAGGATAAATAGAATACTAAGTTGCCGACATATTTGCACTACAAATGAACGGAGATAGATTCTAAAAATAGTGAGACTCACAGTCGTATGGGAGTGTTAGCATCTGTAAAGCAAACCTGTAGATCATAATATTGTACGAGTATGTTACTTAGCGTACTAAAATACATGTATTATAAATGGCAAATCATTCTAGCTTCACTCGGATTGGTCCGTAGGTACATTTCAAATCATCGATCAAAAAAGTACTAAACACAATCCCATGCAAAAGTCCTCTTAAAACCGTCACTAATTTTGATTAGATAATTATTCTAGTTTAAAAATACACAACAATGTAAATTGAACTTTAAGTGCACTGCTTAAAGTTATTTTCACAAATATAATAAAAGCGCTCTCAAATGTTCAAATGAGCACTCATTCAGTGAGGACATTTTTTGTCGCTAATTGTGTATCTAGTACTTTAATGATCTATGTTTTAAAAAGATATAATTAACTACTAGCATTGCCCGCGGCTCCGCCCGCGTTCATATGACCAAAACCAAATTCTTCGGTTTTACATATTAGTATACTCATATTAGTATATTAGTTGACGCGGATAACCAGCTATTACCATACCAAATTTCTTCAAAATCCCTCCAGTGATTTTTCTGTGATGTGGTCACAGACAGACAGACCGACAAAAATTCTTAAAACTTTAGGTCCGGCCTCTGTTAGCGATAATAATGTTTTTTTTCAATAAGATTTTCCAAAAAATATTTAAAGCACAGATACGGCTTAATTAAATTTTAATGTATCTACATTCTATAGATATAACTAATTTATAAAGCCAAAAAGATTGTTTTTGGAAGGTTTAACGTACATTCATGTTTTTTTTAAATTGTTTATAAACTTATAAACAATTTAAAAACAAAATATTTGTTAAAACTTTCCATATGTGTTTTCTTTTAATATTTAATTTTTAATATAAAGTTGCAATATTGTTTGTTGGAAGAACGGCTGGATCGAATTAGCAAAATTTTATTCCTATATGCTCGTAATAGTACAAGGCGAAAAATTGAAAATAATACGAGGAAATTTCGGAAATTCGAGAAAAGCTAAAAGTGCCTTTCATATCGATAGAATTTATGTATTAAACTTAACGATCACAAAAATATTGATATTTGGACAGGACTTATTAAATAAATAATTACTAAATCGAAAAATATCCATATTAGCAGTAACGTTGAAACTTTTTCATATATCTAAAAGACGACTGGACGTATAAAATATATATAAATTATCAAAACAGTCTGTATGTAGTGATTGTAAAAACAAAGAAAGCTGGTTGACAGTTCATAGTAGAACAAATAGTTGGCGCCGGTTCAAATTCGTTCATTGAGAAGCGACGTTTTGACGCGACGATCTGTCTCGTCAATGAAATACACACTAGTGTCACGTTTTTGGACAACTTTCGCAATAATAATATAATTTACATACATTAAATATTATATTATATACATTTTCGAAAGTAAACTGAGCACATAAGATATTTAGATATCTAATTACCAATCCACAAAAAAAATATCTTAGAAACTTTTTCAATCGAAAACACGTTTACGTCTTTTGCAGTCCTTCCTTGAATCCCTTTCCGAAGACCGAAACCTCTTTCACTCAGCCTCTCGCTGGTTCATTCACAGATAATTAACAACTAACATACTAATCAACTTATCCGGTCACTCATTCACGCATTCATAGTAAAAATCATTTCTACATTTCTTTACATACGTATAATCTGTCCATATTAGTTTATTATAGATGAGATATTTTCCCGCAGTAAAAAGTATCCTTCCTTTATTATGCTGACCCGGATAACCAACTATCATCATATCAAAATCTCATCAAAGTATGTCCAGTGGTTTTCTCGTGATGCGTTCCCAAGCTGATAGATAGACAAACAGACACACAGATAGACAGACACAAATTCTAAAAACTATAGATTCGGCCTCTGAATGGATAATAATGATTATTTCAATGAGATTTTCCAAAAAATGATTCAATCTACTGATTCGAGTTGGTTAGAATTTTATTATATGTATAAAAGATAATATAATATTATCAGTAGCTTATATGATATTAAATAATCGTCTATCTGTGTCTTAAATTTTTTTCAAATACGCGCAGGTATTTCAGATTAAGAAAAATCAAATCAAACTCAAAAATTCCACATTTTAATATTATTCATACTATATTTCTTAACAGGCAAGCAAAGCCTGAGTAAAGTGCTTAACTTAATAATAATATTTTATGATATAAATTTCTCTTAGTAGTTGAAGCATTGTGTCTCACTAATAATTTTTAAATTAGCCCCGTCTGACCTTCTGAGCACGCACGTTGATATTAATAATGTACTAAGTAACAATCTTCTGGGTTCAGTGATAACATGACTACGTTAAAGATCGAGAAATCAATTACCTCTTACATAGGTACAGTATTTTACATTTTAGTAGATATTTACATATGTAATTTTTTTTTAAATTACATTTATTTAATTTTAATTTTACGCGCTAATTTTAGGAACTACCAATCCGATTTGCATTAGATAGCCCGTTTATTGAGGAAGGCTATAGGCTATATATCATATAATATACAGTCTATCTATTCCATACTAACCGTTAAAACGTACCTATCTAGGGACAACCCCGAGCGAAGCGAGGGTAAGTCGCTAGTACATAATAGTTTCGAAGTAGTGTAAAAGAGCATTTAAACTTGATGTTAGATTGAATCTAATTACATATAAATAAAAAATCGACGTCAAAGAAGAATTTGGATGCCTTTCGTTCAGTAAAAATTTTTATAAGTAAATATTAACGAATAACCAGACGTCGTCGAAAATTTTATATATAGATTTTGCGACCTGCAAGCAACATTGAGACGGCGCGGACGATGAACCCAGATGAACTTAGATCGGCCGTTTCTCTAAAACATTTTCTCTGAGATATATCTTTTATCTAAACTAATATTAAACGGTAACTTTGTCATGTACGTTCGTGCATCACGCAACACTAGCATGTTTTAACTAAAGTTCTAAATCTAAGCCCCTTTTACTACGATACCCCTGACGCAAATTCATAATTAACTAGTGGCTTATCCCCGCTTCACTTGGGTGCGTCGCTACTTGAAGTAAATTATATTATACTAGCGACTCACCCTCGTTCCGCTCGGGTTCGTTCCTAGTTACGTTTCATCGTTTAGTATAGATTCCTCAGAGTTGAGATATTTTCCCGCAGCAAAAAGTATTCTATATGTTGACCCGGATAACCAGCTATCAATTTTATCAAAATTTGTCCAGTGGTTTTCTCGTGATGTTTTCCCAGACAGACAGACAATAATTCTAAAAACTATATATTCGGCCTGTGTATCGATAATAATGACTATTTCAATAAGATTTTCCAAAAAATACATATTTAATGTACAGATTCGACTCAGTTGGAAATTTTATTGTGTATAGAACATCCGGTGGTGTTTTGCCAAATTTTAGTATTAACAGACCTATGAGTTACTCCAGGTCATATATCAGGTCCCTCCAGGTCCACTGTGTACTAAATTTCATCCAAATACTTGTATCCGTTCCAGCGTAAAAGTGTAACAAACACATATACATACATACAAACTTTTGCATTTATATTAGCAGTGCGATTATGTCATACAAAAAAATATTGATATATTTTTGTCGGTACCTAAATTACTATATAATACTTAGTATATATAATGACTCTTATTAAGTAACAAAAACTTCTTTCGAAATCGAATCTGTTATTTTTAGTGAATTACCCAACGAATTCTTTAATACTATTTTACACCATTTAAATTTCTCACTAAACGTGTTCATTCTCAAAGATAAAAAAGGTTTCTTCATTGTTGAATTCAAGTGTAAATATACTTTGCCTGCCTTGCGAAAAATACAGAAAATATATTCTATAAAGGAGCTATATTTTTTATTATAAGAGATCAAATTTTTATATCAACAAACGAGCTTACAGCATCCAATCAAATAGTACACACAAAGACTGGCGAGTGGACCGCATCTTAAAGAGCTTATTACTAAATATTATATGGAAAGAATTTACTACGCCCTAACTGAGTTCACGGCCAAACGCCGTATAAAGGTTATCTTTGCAATTTTCTTTAATAAAAAGAACAAAATGCTACTATTCTCAAACTTATACGAAATTAGATATTTGTGATGTTATACTATTAAAATATTATGTGGGTATATGAACGTTATGTTTTGGCGCCCACCTTGAGTTAGTGGGGGTGTGACTTATTGACGCTGAGAAATGATCTATACATATTAGTCGTAGGTTTGAGGTATTGATGCCGAACTAACACTATCCATACTAATTTTTTTTTTTTAATATTATAAATGAGAAAGTGTGTTTGTTTGTTTATCTTTCTTTCACGTCGAAACGGAGTGATGGATTGGCGTGATTTTTAGTTGGAGGGCTAGAGAGTGACATAGGCTACTTTTTACCGCGAGAGTATATCTAATTCCCACGGGAAAATATAGCGTATTCTGATCATAAATATTTTTTTGGATTGTATTATAACACAATCCAAAAAATTTATGATCAGAATTACTTGAAACTTGATATTAATGCTCTTGAATAAAATTATATAAATACGTGTTTTAGCATTTTTCGAAATTCATCCTATAGAGGGGTAAAATAGGGGATGAAACTTCTTAGATATTTTTTGTAGTTATAGCACGAGCGAAGCCGCGGGTTCTGCTAGTAATAATATATATTATAAATGAGCCCCAAACCTAATATTGTCATTCGACAATCTTCATAATTTTAGAAAAAATGTGGTGCAGAATAACTTTATAGTAAATTAGCTTGCTTCGGGTTTTGGAAAAAAAATTGTACCACGGGAACAGTACATTTTTCCGGGATAGAAAGTAACCTCTGTATTATTCTGATGTATGAGCTATATTATTGTAAAGTTTCATTAAAAGCCATTCAGTAGTTTTTACGTGAAAGAGTAACAAACATCCATACATCTACGAGTATACATCCAGAAATCCCCATAAACTTTCGCATTTATTTATATTATTTAATATAAGTAGGATAATCAAACTCATTATTTTGAAAACCTAATAATAATCGTTTAAAACTTAGTTAATTCACAGAAAAACGAACATTTAATAAATAAATAAGCGTAAAGCAAACTTACACGAGAGCTTTTCCACTATAGTATACAATATAAAACCTCAAACTAAGCTTAAAAGGTAAATAACCACAAACCTTTCTACCAACTTACCTGACATAAGTTACAAATTTCTTAAACGACAAAAAGTAAGAAAAAATCTACAATTCACATCTTCACTCAGAACATTACTTTATCTCACCTTTGTTCGACCTTTTTCCTCAAACATCAAAGATTGAGGAGTTTTCGTAGGGTGACCAAAATTTATTATAAAATATATATTTTTACAGTGTATTTAGTTAGGCTTCCTATTAATATTATAAATGCGAAAGTTTGTGAGGATTTTTGGAAGTATAGACGTATGTCATGTATGTATTCAGCCCTTTTTTTAACGTCCCACTGCTGGGCACGGTCCTCCCTTCAATACGAGGGAGATCAGACCACAGTCCACCACGCTAACCAAGTGCGGGGTTGCGGACATCACATGTCTTTCGAAAACTTGCTAAGTTTTCTCAGACATGCAGATTTCCTCACGATGTTTTTCCTTCACCGTAAGGCAAGTGGTAATCATGTTAGAAATGATTCGCACATGACAATATCAGAGGTGCGAGACCCGGGATTTGAACTCGCTTCACTCGGTGTCCCAAGTGAGCGCGTTACCACTGGGCTACCACTGCCTATGTTTGTCATACTTTCACGCAAAAACTACTGAATGAATTTTAATGAAACTTTATAATAATATAGCTCATACGTCAGAATAGTATGTAGTACATAGGCTACTTTTTATGCCGGAAAATGTACGGTTCTCGTGTGATAAATTTGTTTTTGTTTTTGAAGTTTGTTGAGGCGAACTCGAGCGAAGCGAGGGTGAGTCGCTAGTTACAAAAAAAGCATATTTTATTCTCATGTTATCTTATTTATATCATTATTCATTTAATTATATATTATAACGGTAATCACTGCAAGAATAGTTCGATGATGAGAATAGAATAGCTTAATAAGCATTGATATATGGATCTGTGCCAAAGCAGTCAATCTTCTTATTGTTCGATCTAATATATAATGAATGTTATTTGTTGTAACTTTATAATGTATGTGATATAATGTATGTGATGTATTATCAGATGATTAATAATGCTCATAGTGATATCATTATTCAATGTTATAATAATGTGTTAGCTTCTAAATTTACGTACCTACTTCTAAAATGATGTATTAGTATTAATTCCACTTACCTTTACCATGTATACAAAACTAGCGAGTTAAACCTCGCTTTTGTCGAGTGCGAGTTTAGATATTTTACAGTCCACATATTATAGTCATATTCTATGTACTTTTTATTCTAATCCGTCTCGCCATTTGAACGTGAAGGAGTATCAAACGAACATACACACACAATCACAAAAAAAAATTTCGCCATTATAATAGCAATCCATTATATTAGTAATCCAATGCATATTTTCAATAAATTCACATAACAATTCGTACAGAATTTATTTTAGAAATAAATAAAACATTTTCTCAAACATTCAAAAGATGAATAAAGCCTGTTTTATTTTGTTTCTTCACACACAAAATTAAAAACTTACATTTGTAACACAAATACAGATTTTAAAAGTTTCAAAAATACCAAAATCATGGTCTATCTAGCTAAAATAGAACATTTATATGAGAATAGAGAAACCTTTCTCGTTGCCTATCTGTAATATTTACTTGGCCTGTCTTGTCAGATTGCGATTGAATGTATCAAAGTATTCAGAATCGGGTCCCGAATATTAATGCCATAAGCTAAAACTTAGGTACTTGAAATATGTTCCACAAACCTACTTGTGTTTTTGTTGACATCAATATCGTACGTGTAACAAAAAGTATAACTTTTTTATGTTTCTTTAGAATAAATGTAACAACTTACATTATATTGTCTAGCTCAGCTGTTAAGTCATTTAATGAAAGCAGGTGTTAACAGCTTCAAAGCAATACGGTGAACTGGTTGAGAGTTGCAAATGTTGGCAATTTTAATTATTTATTAACCAACTTCAAAAAAGGAGATTCTGTATTCGATACGTATGTTTGCATGTCCTGAATTTTCTCAAAAACTACTTGTTTGTGGCAATTGAATAAGCTTAATTCGATAAGCGAAATTTTGGTTCAAAGAACTTTTTATATACATACATAATTACATACTGAAAATGCCTATATTACTATATAATTTACCCAATAGTGTAAAATAGAATTGGGAAAATAAAAGCTGCTAAGCATATAAGAAGCAGGGACCGGCCACTAGCATATTAATAATAATAATAATTAAAAAACAAATAACATATTGAATATTAACATTGAACAAGTATGAATTCGTTATAATATGTTAATGAAACGCATGCGTCACGACTCTTCTTAGTATGCGACAGCCAACTTCTATTGTTCAAACCTCATAATTAAAGGGTTTTGAACTTAATGAATATTCTATATCGGTTAAGTTTTTTAAAATTATTCTCATAAGGATATGATATTTCAAAGCAAAATAAAATTTGCATACAATAATTAATGAGAAAAATCATTATCATAGAAATAATATACTTACAGTAAAAATATTTATAGTAAAATTAATATTTTAACGTTTAGTATAGATTTCTCATAGATGAGATATCTTCCCGAAGTAAAAAGCATCCTATACTAATGTTCTGGACTCGAATGGATTGGTAGTAGACTCATGACGTTCAGTAAAAAATAGTAATAATTTAATGCTTAGTAAAATATTTTGATTTGATTGGATGGACTGGATCGAATCTGTAAATTAAATATTTTTTGGAATTATCTATTATATTGAAATAGTAAGAACATATATTGAAATAGTATTATCGATACAAAGACCGAATCTATAGTTTTTAGAATTTGTGTCTGTCTATCTGTCTGTGACCGAATCACCAGAAAACCACTGAACAGATTTTGATGTTTGGTATGATGATAGGTGGTTATCCGGGTCAACATATAGGATACTTTTTAAAGCGGGAAAATATTTCATCTCTGAGAAATCTATACTAAACGTTCAAAAGTAGTAGTTTATCAAATACTTCACACTTCCAAACTCAAATCTCATTATTTTATGCGATCATGGATATTTCTGACAGATCTATTTCCGTTAGTTTTCCTCAATAGCTACAAATAAATGCTTTTCAAATGTTTTCTTTACGTATTTTGGGTTAAGGACGTATGCATAACTCGTCGATTTATACACAAATGTTTGAAATAAATATTGAATTAAGTGCTCTTCGCGTATTTAATTAGAAAAGTTGTTTAATTCTGAGCTGCCGAAATATCAAATAGAAATTGAATTGCGATATATGTGATTTATTAATAAGGTGTATATTTGGAATGTTAAATTTTAAGTAATATTATACATAAACTAGTCACTGTCTGCGGCTTCTCTCGCTTGGTATAAAACCTTATCGCTATATATAAAAGCTTTAGTCCGTCCCCATGAAGCAATCTATGCAAGGTCTAACATTTCGTAGAATTCTGTTTAGCGGCGTAAGCTTGAAAAGTCAACAGACAGAAGACTCAGTTTCTTTCACATTTATAATATTTGTATGACAGATAAAGGGGACTTTTTTATTTGCAAACATATTAAACAGCGCACCGTAATTGAAATCGGTTAACATTTTAAATAGAGTTTACGCTTAAGTTTAGATTTTTTGGGTACTCTTAGGTATTAACAATAAAAATATTTTTTTGCAAAGTATGCCACAATGAACAAAAACGTCCATCAAACAAAACAAATATCCAAGCAACAAAATTTTCACATTTGTAGTAAGAAGTAAAATTAGTAAGATATGTATAGAATTTTTAAGTACTAGTTTGTGTTGTGGTGTGTATTGTATATTATATTTACACCACCCATTCTGTATAGTCTTCCATATTTCCTAGGACCTAACCCAAACTTTGTCTGGTAGAAATCGCTAATTAGCGATAAGACTGCCTTTTGTGCACAATTTTAACTTTGGTGTTTTAGATACTTTGTTTTCCTTTATTTATTCAATTATTAATATATTATGGTATACAATAAATTGTATAAATAAACAAATGTTTTATAGAAATATATTTAATATACACACAAACAATAAATGGCTATAAAAACCAGTTACTTTCCATAAAGCGAAAGTAACAGAATTCAATAACGTGCAACAAAATTGACTTCTCCCCCATATTATTATATGGAAAATTCTCAACGTTTCTTCGAACACAACACTTCGATGTTATGAAATTACAACCTATATAGATTATGATGTGTGGACGTATGCTAACAAAATTTCTTGTCACATTCACTCAATTTATTTGATTGAAAGTGAAGGAAAATTGTAAATCCAATAACAAATATGTTTATATACGCGATAGCGCTAGGAAGCATTAGAAGCAAACTTAGGTACCTATCAGCATATGTGTTACACCAGGCTACAATCTATCTGTATACTAAATTTCATTCAAATCGGTCCAGCCATTTCAGCGTGAAGGAGTAAGAAACATACCTACATACAAACTTTAGCATTTGTAATAGTAATGTGATTATAAAGGACTAGCAAACAGCGACTAAAACACATCTATCCCACGGGAACCGTACATTTTTCTGGTATAAAAGCCTATGTGTAATTCTAGACTATTATCTATCTCCGTGCCAAGTTTCATCCAGATCCGTTCAGTGGTTCTGGCGTGAAAGAGTAACAAATATCCATACATACTCACAAAACTTTCGAAATATGGAAGGAAGCACATTTATTAACAAAGGAACTGTAAATTATAAATATACCTAATTATATATGCAAAACAATTACAATGTAATAACTTAGTCTATTTAAAAAACTTCACCATATAACTATGTATTGTATCCATAAAATATGTATTGTTTGTGTAAATAAATAGTATCTGAATAGAAAATATTTTTATATATGAATTAATTAATTATTATTATTATTAATAACGTTTTCCTTACTTTCAGGTACGACTTTATACTGTCAACACTTCGGAGAGTGGAGGTACAAAATAGTTTTTGGAAAATCTTATTGAAATATCCATTATTATCGATACAGAGGCTGAATCTTAGTTTTTAGAATTTTTGTCTGTCTGTCTGTCTGTTACCGCATCATAGAAAAACCACTAGAGGGATTTTGATGAAATTTGGTATGGTGATAGCTGGTTATCCGGGTCAACATGTAGGATACTTTTTACCGCGGGAAAATGTCTCATTTCTGAGAAAAAATACAAAAAATGCAATGTAAGAGTAACTACTATGTAAAACCTAAGAATTTGGTTTTTGGTCATCTGAATGCGGGCGGAGCCGCGGGCAATGCTAGTATAAAATAAATCTGTAATATAAATATATTATAAAAAAATAAAACATGTTATTAACTGATTCAGAAAAGAGAGGTGCATTGTTACGTAATATCTTTACAAATTGTTAGTCGATTTTCATATTTTTTTAATGAAAAGAAGAAACTTTAAGAGTGATTTCGTATAGAATAAAAAAACTATATATTTTAAGTCTTCTTTATCTTCTTTCTCTCTCTCTCTCTCTCTCTCTCTCTCTCTCTCTCTCTCTTCCTCTCTCTATTTTTTTTTAATTTGTTAACTTACACTTAACACAAATTATGTTTTAACCAGCAACGATATCTTCACTTTGGCTTATTTAATGCTTATATCACCTCATAGGTCACATCGTCTATACCTACTAATATTATAAAGAGACAGAGTTTGTTTTTTTTTTGTTTGTTTGTTTGTTTTAGCATTTTTCGAAATTCATCCCATAAGGGGGTAAAATAGGGGATGAAAGTTTCTATGAAACTACCTTTTTAGAGATTTTTTTTTGCAGTTTTAGCGCGAGCGAAGCCGTGGGTTCTGCTAGTAATATATTATTATAATAAAATTAATAATTAATATAATTTTGTTATAAAATAAAGAATATAGTGCTACAGTGTAATATTGTCATAACTTTAAATAAAACTTCGATTTTACTATTCATCTAATGTCAAAGTAATCTTATTCCATCCCTTTAGTTATTGGCTGCATCCCTTGTCGTGCTTAATTGAGGGATGACGCCTATTTACCTTCATGTAAGAGTGGCCAGTAAATATAAACTGGTCGCTTATACTGTTACAAACTTCGTGAATCAAAATAATTTATAGATACACTAGCATTTTCCTGCGGCTCCGCCCGCATAGTACATGAATCACCAACATATCATATACTAAAACCTCCGGAACACGCTGCATCTTATGCTATGAGTATTATTCCGATCGGTTCAGTAGTTATCGCAGTATAACCGAACAAAAAAATCGATTCCATTTATTAGTACCTATAGATATAAAATTACCAGTCTAGATTAAAACTCTTGGACTGCCCTTTTTTATAAGGTCGTAGGAAGATATTTTGAATGTATATATTTCGTATATTTTTTATAAGACACTAGCGACTCACCCTCGCTTAGCTCGGGGTGTTGGTGGTAGTTCTTGAGATTAGCGCGTACAAACAAACAAATAAACTCTGCATCTTTATATTATTAGTATAAATGCCTATGATACTTTCTTAGACTTAAGCGAATTTGACATTTTAAATCCGAAAAATCCGAAAAGATAGTTTAAAAGACGTTCCTACATATCAAGGTCATACATTTTTAATGACAGATTATACTAATTAAAAAATTTCAACAAGAAACTATATTTTTTATTTAAATTCTCTTTTTATTTAGTTTCAATTCGTTTATTAAAAACGCAAGTACTTATACCGGTACTTCCTAACGGGGTTTGAGGGTGAAAAATTTTTGAAGGTGAAAGAGTACCTACTTATAGTTGGGTACTCTAATATCTCCTGAGCACTTGACTAGACTAAGTGAGATTGGCCGAAATTGGTCAGACGGTCATCATTAAATAAATAAATATGTTGGGACATATACACACAGCACCATCTAGTTTCATGGAAAGCTCGAGGTTTATGTTATGGATACCAAATAGTTGATACACTACACATATATAACTTTAAATACATACATATAACATTAGTGTTCATCACACAAATGAATGCCTCCATCGGGACTCGAACCTGCGACCGCTGGCGCAGCAAGTGGGTGACCCCACTTGCTGCGCCAGCGGTCGCAGGTTCGCTACAAACTGAGCCAAACGTGTCTTCAAAGTATATTATTAGTTTGATATTTATTATTTCATAGATTTAGAAAGACGAAAACTCGTAAACTATTCCATTATATTAATATTTAAAAGCTATCCTTGTTGTATTGTTGTTTTGTTGAAAATCAGCTTTAAACGTTGGGGTCTACGTATACAATCCCTGCGTGCTCAACACTTATACTAATTGACTTTCTTTTGTATGATACTATACTTTAATGAATATAATATCAAACACGCCAAAATGGCTGAACGGATCTGGACAAAATTTGAAACAGATATAGGTTATGGAAGTTTGAAACAGATATAGGTCTGGAATAGCACATAGGTTACTTTTTATCCCAGAAAAGTGTACGTTTTCTGTGGGATAAATTCGTTTTTGTTTTTCACTAGTTGTATTATATGTTTGTAAGCAGTGTATGTCGTGAATAAAGTTTTATTCTATTCTATTTCAGACCACAAATAGAAAAAAATTTGAGATGCTTCCATCAATTAAAGATAACAACGTGAAATTCTAAACTCAGATCACTTTCAAAGTTTCAATTATAAATTCTGGTTACCCTACTATTATCTGACCAAAACACAAATCTAATTCCATCTCATACATAATTATCGGCGCGTCCCTTGTCGCGCTTAATTAAGGGATGCCCTCTACCTACCCTTACATATGCATTGAGGTTCAGAACTTATAAATTTGATATTTACCTAAGTTTCAATTTATTAAGGGCTAACGACTCACCCTCGCTTCGTTCGGGTTCGTCTCTAGCTTAATTCCCCATACAAACTTTCATCTCCGTTTTCACATCCTTAAGGCATGATTTCCGGGATAAAAAGTATCCTATGTCCTTCCCAGGATATCAAACTATATTCTTACCAAATTTCATCTAAATCGGTTCTGTAGATCTTGAGATTACCCCCTACAACATCACGAACTCACAAGCTCACAATTCAAAAACTCATAAACTTTACCACTTTATAATATTAGTATAGATAGACAATAAATTAGTTATAGCTCACTTTTTAGCTGCAGGTTTATGTTCATTTATAGTTGATGCTGCAAAGAAAGAGGGAAAATAAGTAAGATGTAAGGAATCTTATCTTTTTCAAAATTTACTATCCCATACTAAGAACAAAGCAGTCTTTCGTAGGTACTATATAGAATAGTAGATATTATGTTTAAAACGACTCCTATGTGTATACCATTTTATAAAAGTTCAATCAGCTTTCGTTACAAACCTCCTTACTTATATTATTCATGTGAAAGAGTGTGTCTATTTGTCCTTCTTGCAATGATGCAACATATAGAGATAGTCTATGACTTAGATGTAGAGTATGTACTGAGCAATACTATCATGAAATTGACCGCTCTCTAGAAAGAGACGAAGCGAACGTGCGGCCAATACCTGCCTTTTATTCTAATTCGAATTCATAAATGGAATGTAAAAAAATATAATATTATTGAAAATTATAACATTATAATGCAATGTAAAATGATTATAAATATCTATCTTCATTAATCTATTTCAATTAATACAGAATAATTCTGGCCGCAGATTCATTTTGTCTCTGTCGCTTTTCCGCCATTTTTAGGTGACAGCTGGCAGTGGCAAAGAAACACTCAGTCACTCTTTATGTTTATGGTCTATGAGTCGAAGAGTGACACTGATAGTGGCTACAATTTTACTTTGATATATATACATATATACATCCCAGTAAAGTACTTACTGTATGTATATAACAAAGTCAGACAGTTAGATTTAATAAATGTAATAAAATATAACGTGTAATAATATCAAAAATTTCCGAAATAAATAACTCATAACAAGCAGAGGTGAATGAATGCAAACATTCGCCGAATTCTTTGTTCCATATAAATTTCTATTATAAACCATATTATTTTGAATGTAAGTCCATATTGCAATGACATTAAATTTTATTAGTTTATTTTTTAGTTATGTGAGGAAGTACCTATAAAGTGATCCTTGAACCGAGTGATGATCACAGAAGTCGTTGCCTTTTAAGGTAAACACGTGTAAAAATACTCTGTATTTAGATGGATCATATGTTTATCTGTTCGAAGAAACCATGTAATTGGAGTCTTTATTTATTATATTACAGGTCTGATCTATTTCTGATAAATGTTCATTCGCTGCACTATAGAGAGATGCTGCTTAAAATTTTCTAGTTTTCTGTGACTACATTTTTAACTGTACGCCCATTATATATTCTTGCTGGTTAGTTTCAAAAGTTTTTTTTAAGTCAGTATCTTACACTATAATTAACTATAATACAAACGTACCTAAATAAAAAAAAAACCTCCAAACAATAGAACGGATATAGCACCATAGAAAAAACCATGTCAATAACATTTCCACTACTTTTTGCATCATTTATTCATATCCGGTACATGGTACAGTTCGCTAACTTTTTGAACTCTATGTTTTTATAGACTTCGTAATAAAGCTTTTGCTTATATTTGAAGATATTGGTCGTACAGTTAGTCTTAAGACCAGTCGATTATTTCTCGTTTCTTTTAGGTCTTACTAAACACCCAATATCTTTGACGAATGCCCTGCTAATTCCTATTAATTTTATATATGCGAAAGTTTGTGAGGATGTATGGATCTCTGGACCTATAGATGTATGGATGTTTGTTACTCTTTCACGCAAAAACTACTGAATGGATTTTAATGAAACCTTACAATAATATAGCTCATATGTCAGAATAATACATAGACTACTTTTTGTCCCGGAAAAATGTGCAATTCCTGTGGGATAGATTTTTGTTTTTTTAAAGGCGAACCCAAGCGAAGTAAGTGTGAGCCGCTAGTATTGCTATAATAATGTATGTATCCCTATCACAGTAACAGACAGACAGACAGACTGACAAAAATTATAAAAACTATAGGTTCGGTCTCTATATCCATAATAATGTCTATTTCAATAAGATTTTCCAAAAAATATTTCACGTTCAAATTCGGCTTGGTTACAATTTTATTATATGTATAGATTTACATATAAGTACATATCGAAGTACTCTTCAAAAGAATTCCAAACACAAACCATGCTATTCATATTCAGTGATGACTTTTGATTGGCAGATGATTACTATCTCGATTGAAAATTGGAGCAAATTGAATTTGAATCTAAAACGACTTTAGTAATTGCTCAAAATGAAGATTTATCTTGTATGTTCGAACAGCCATTCTCTTGAATTGTCGGAGTTGTTATCTCGTAAATGATTGTTTAACGAATCCAGTGTTATTTAAACGCTTTTGTTTCTAGTTGAAGTTTACATAAAGTTGAGATTTGTCGTTAAATAGCTTCCAGATTTAATATTCTCTTAGATTTACTCGAATTTATGATATTTTAAAAGAAACTATCTTTTAGGATTTTTGGTTCCTGACGTTTCGAATGCAGTATTCATGAGCAGTCTTTACTAGGACCATTGTATTAAAATAGATTTATGTTCTAAAATTCCCACTTATTTTTGATATGTCTGGTGTATTGGTGACTGCGTCAGTCTTGCCATACGATATAGGGTAAATGTGAGTTTTAAACTGACTAAGGCTATAAGCGGGACACAAATAAAAATAGGAGAATGGAAAAAGTGATAATCTTTCCTTATTTTCTATCCGTCACATAAAATGAGTTTTTATTTAACAGATAAATAGTATTAGCGACTCGGTTCGCTCGGGTGCGTCCCTAGCTACATTTTATTACTTTTAAGTGGAACTCTAATTCTTTTTCCAAAATAAGAGTAGCCTTAATTACTCCTTATAACATCAGCTATCTGCCAGTGAAAGTCCCATCAAAATCAGTCTAGCTGTTTCGAAGATTAGCCGGAACAAACGGATAGACAACATTTTTACAAAATGTTATTTTTATAAGTAGGTACCTAACATATATAATTTAATATGTATTTAGTAAAAAGCTTTTTCATATGCGTTTTGACATTACAAACAGACGCTTCAATTTTATTTATCTGTATAGATTAATAAAAATAAATACAATAATGCTAATAATTTCCGGAGCTACTAAATTGAATATAAAAATCTATAGGTACATATAATAAAATTCTAACTGAGTCAATTTGTACATTAAATATTTTTTGGAAAATCTTATTGAAATAGTCATTATTATTGATACAGAGGCCAAATCTATAGTTTTTAGAATTTTTGTCTGTCTAGCTGTTTGTCTAGGAACGCATTACGAGAAAACCACTGGACAGATTTTCATTAAATTTGGTATGATGATAGCTGGTTATCCGGGTCAACATATACGATACTTTTTACTGCGGGAAAATACCTCATCTCTGAGAAATCTATACTTAACATTAAAACGTAGTCACTAATAAAAAGCAAAACTTTCCAAAAAAACGAAACCATTTTATCTAAATATTATTTTAGCGAAATCGCGGTTGATAGCCATTTAATTATAGTTAATTTTTCCTAAACTAATTAGAAAAATGTGAGAAGGTAGAACATAAAATAATAAAACAAATATAAAAAAAAATAAATTATACTCACAACATGCTATTTGTAGGCCATTAGACGTGAAAATTACTATTACTATAGTATCGCGTGACACTTGGGACTAGATAAAGCGCCTTTATGATTATTACATAACAGTTTTTAAAAAACCTTTTTTTTTTTGAAACAACTTTGACACAATATTATTCAATCAAAATATATTTTATTCTTAAAATTTTACAAGCACTTTTGAATTGTCAATTTGTACAAGTTCATATTCAAATTAAATATCAGTATGTCAGTCTGTGAGGAAGCTACCAACGTCTCGGAAGGCAGTTCTGCTAAAGAGTTGACTGCAGCTGGAGCTGAAGCTGGAGAGAAACTCAACAATTGTTCTTTCTAAAAACAATATCTTTATATATATAATTCTTCTGTGAGTGTGTATGTCACTGAACTTCTCTCAAACGACTGGACCGATTTTGATGAAATTTTTTGTGTGTGTTCAAGGGGATCTGGGAATGGTTTAGATTCACAATTTTGTCCAAAAAGTTTGAAATTTTCAAATTAAAGACGTGTAGACAGGACAACGTCTGTCGGGTCCGCTAGTTTGTTTATAATGCAACAATTATATAGCTACACTACTTGAGCGTCAGCTAATATATTGTTTACATACTTATTATTATTTAATTCATGTCAACCGTATTAATATCGTACTAATATTTTAAATGCGAAAGTTTATGAGGATATATGGATGTCTGGATATCTAGATGTATGGATGTTTGTTACTCTTTCACTCAAAAACTACTGATTGGATTTTAATGAAACTTTACAATAATATCAGAATAACATAGAGGTTACTTTTTATCCCGGAAAATATGTACGCTTCCCGTGGGATAGATTTTGAATATTTACATTCGTTTTATAAAACTAATAGGTATATTCTTAAGGCTTAAGATTTATTTAGATATGATAATACTAAAGTCCGTGAATGACTACTTAACAAAAAAAAAAATAAAAACTTTTCATAAACAAAGGAGAAAAAGGAACTGTTTTGTCTTTATCTATTTATATATACATAGATATAACATTTTACCTACATTTTTGACTGACTTCAAAAAGGAGGTACTTCCTTCTGGCGTACTTTTATGGTGTATTTATGTAACAGCCAGTAATTTTGAACCAAGTTTGATAATTCTTTTGATAATAAATAAGTTTTATCTCAAGGAGGCTTCATGTAAATTATAAGAGTAAACACTTTTAGGGTGGAATAATTAATTTTGAACTTTTTTTTTACTATAAAAAATAGTTTCGCTTTGATTATTTACTATGAAATACAAAAGTCAAATCTCTATTAGCACAGCCGTTTTTATAAAGTCGATGCGTGACCGTTCAAAAGCCAACAATCCAATCATAACTTTTTATACATTATTTTTGTATATAATTTACGTTATTGCGATTATATAACAATACGTTATATTACATTAATCAGCACAGAAACTAGGGCTCTTCCCATACTTCAATTTCGCTAGTTCCTAGAAATATTACGTTTTGTCTCCGATATCATGTAGAGTCATTCAATAAGCAAGTGAATTCTTATTACGTTGAATAAATAAAAACTATACCAGTTTTAAGCTAACTTTTTTAACGCTTATAATTTCTTAGAAATGGTTGCAACAACATTTTTTTCTTATACTATGTACATACAAAGACAGACAGACAAATCAAAAATAAATATATTTTATTTTATTGTGATCTAACGTACGTAATCTTCTTCGCTTTAATGCGTCTCATAATATTTATATTCATTTTTTAGCAAAATATCAGCGCCACCATTTGATAAAAAAAATTACGTTCTAGCAGGAAGTAGCCTTGGTTTTATTCCAGTGTATCTGTGTATATCACCTAAACTAGTTTAGCAGATTCATAGTGAAGGAGTAACAAACATACATACACATATATACAAACTTTCCAATTAATTTATATTATTGCGATAATATATTTATTTTTCAATACAGGCATGTTTTTGTTATCTTTATTTTATTTTTAAAGAGGGTTTGTTCATAAATTGAACATGTCGCCCTCATTGGAGCTACAAAAAACTAATACAGCTATGTTCTGTTAATAGTTCTTTGCTTTTTTTTTTATTATATTAATTTATTATTATAATCATATAAGCCGTACGTGATTTTACCGTTTTATTTTATGATTTTAAATATATAGGTATTATTATACATCATAAAGCTGTCATTTTGAACTGTTCCTATATAATTATTAAATAACGAGTAGCTACTGATAATTGAATAATTTACTTTTCACTGCCGAAATGACGGTCTTATTTTATTATAAACTAGCGAATTCCACTCGCTTCGCTCGGGTCCGTCCTTAGGTACTTTTTTTTGAGCGGAACCCTAATTTTTTTCTAAAATAAAAATAACCTAAATTACTCCCTATAAAATCAGCTATATACCAGTGAAAGTCCCGTCAAAATCAGTCAAGTCGTTTCGGGGATTAGTCGAAGAAAACAGACAGATTTACTGAGACTTACTAAACAGAAAGACTCAATTACTAAACTTGACCCGACCCGGACTCGAACCCAGGACCTCTACCGTACCGTACTTGCCACTACACTACCGAGGCAGTCACCACTATATATTACTACTAGTATAGTACTTATACTAATATGTGAAATGTAATAGAAAAATTCCATACAACGAAGAAGCTATTACTTAGAAAAATATTACAAAAAGTTTTGCCGAATTTCGTAATTGAATTAATTCAGTCCATTAAAAAGCCAGAACTGTTTACACTATAGCGAATTTACTTCAAACCCACTTTTCTAATTTAAACATTATCACCTTACAATAAAGCTCATTTCACCTTGTATTTTTTTGCTATTACTTTCGCCGGTACTAAAGTAAGGCCAATGTCAGTCTATTTTCTCCGCATTATACAATGTTTCGGTTGAGTTGCGCAATATCACGTGGAATCGATACGTGAGTAAAATCGATTAATTTTATCAGACTCGTACAATCGATTTTCTTACTTTTTGAACACGTTTATAGTGAAACGAATGATTTACAGGCATCAGTCTAACGAAATCGAGAAAACAACGTCACTAGTTAAACGTTTTTTCTGATAATCTTTTATGTTATTCATTTTTTATACGTATAATGGCGTAGTAATATAATATAATGGTATTGTAATATAGTTTTATTATTAAAATGCTTTTATTAGCTTCGCTTATAACTGTATAAAGAAACCTTGGAAATTAATTCGAACGTACTTTTAATTGATATATCGATTTGAGGTTTTGTACGTATGTGAAATCCGGTCTAGCTGGAAATGGCTGAACAGATTTTGGATGAAATTTATTATAATCTTGAGTAACACAGACTTTTAGGATTAAGAGAAGCATTCGAGCGAAGAGATAAGTTGCTGGTATAACATAAAATTTAAAACTTAACAATAATAGAGTCTCTCCCGTGACCGTGATTGCTGTAAACATTCAAAACGTCGGGAACCAAAAATCAAAACAAATCCGCGGAAAATATCCAAAAATATAGTATATCTAAGAATGCATTATAACATAATAATTAAAACTTATTTCTTTCATTAAACAGCGGTGGGTGTAGTAAAATATTTTCGCAGAGCGAGACTATCGTAATGCAGATTCTTAAGCAAACTAAGTCGTACAGACCGCTTTTATCTCAGCTAAGTGAGGTTGTAAATATTTATTTTCATCTTACAGCATTATGTTCTCAACGCCCTATCATAAATTTCTAGATTCAATCTTTTAACACTTTGTTTTCACCGCACCCTTTTCGAAATGCGGAAATTTCATAAATAGTTACGACTGTAATTATAGTTTAGGGGCCTTCGTTGTTTAAATTAGTTTGTCTGATGATAACGTAGTGAATAATTATTATATACTAGCTACTCACCCTCGCTTCGCTCGGGTTCGCCTCTAGAAAAGCACAAACAGATCTATCCCACGGGAACCGTTCATTTTTCGGGATAAAAATGAACCTATTGTTTGGCTGGCAATATAGGGTAGCAGCATGAAAAATACTAAATTAGGAGCATAAGTGGTTGTGTTCTATGCTGTATAATTTACTATAGTTTTTTAACTATCCCATGAGAACTTTTTCATTTTCCGGGATGAAAAGTATCTAATATGATGACCGGAGATATAACGTACCACCACGCCAAAATTGTATTTAAATCGGTCCAACAGTTTCGGAGATTATCCCGTACAAACAGACAAACAGACAGAGAAACGAAAAAATTGAAAAAAATCTGGATTTGTTCTATTTCTCTTCTTACATCCCTCTAACTCGGTTTTTAGAATTTTTTCTACGTACAGTAGTTTCTGAATACGATAAAGTGATTAGAACTACTAGGTTTACTATTAAGTGTTAACTGTTTTCGTTAGTCCCCAAACAAAAACTAGGGAAATCTAATCACTGGCTATAAATCTACACCTACTAATTCGATCCCAGCACGAGATGTATTTTATAAAGATGTATTTTTTTTTAATTTCAATTTCAACAAATATTATATTATTATTTACAGAATACAAAACAAAATAACATAACGGAAATATTTTTTATAGAAAAAATACACAAAAATTATTATATTGTTACTTTGAGTTACATTTTCTTTATGTAATTATATAGAGAACTAGCGGCTCACCCTCGCTTCGCTCGGGTTCGCCTCTAGGACAACAAAAACAAACCTATCCTACGGAAACTGTGTATTTTTCCGGGATAAAAAGCAGTTTATGTGTTAATTCAGACTATAATCTATTTCTCTGCCAAATTTCATCCAGATCCGTTCAGCCGTTCTGGCGTGAAAGAGTAACAAACACCCATACTCACAAACTTTCACATTTACTAGCGTTTTCCTGCGGCTCCGCCCGCATAGTCCATTAATCACCAACATTTCATATACTAAAACCAGAAACACGCTGCATCTTATGGTATGAATATTAATCCGATCGGTTCAGTCGTTATCGCAGTATAACCGAACAAAAAAATCGGCTCTCCATTTGTTAATCTAGGCATATTATAATAAAATTGTAACGAAGCCGAATCTGTACATTAAATATTTATTGGAAAATCTTATTGAAATAAACATTATTATCGATACAGAGGCCGAATCTACAGTTTTTAGAATTTTTGTCTGTCTGTCTGTCTGTTACTTCATCACAGAAAAACCACTGGAAGGATTTTTATGAAATTTGCTATGGTGATATCCGGTTATCCGGGTCAACACATAGCATACTTTTTATCGCGGGAAAATGTCGCATTTCTAAAAAAAAATACAAAAACTGCAATGTATGAGTATACTAATATGTAAAACTTAAAAATTTGGTTTTCGGTCCTTTGAACGCGGGCGGAACCGCGGGCAATGCTAGTATAGATATACACAGATAGTAACTAAGCCATAATTAATCCTCATATGGGTTAAGAAACAATTGTTATTAGCAATTCGTCACTCATAATTTAGCAAATAACTTCGATAATAACTTGTCAGTGTCTCTCGCAACGGCCTACGACTCCATTGAGTTATCTAAGATGACATAATTACGTACATTATCCAAAGTTTTAATGTTCACATCAAGAGCGCAAACTTTTATGAGAGACTAAAATCTGATATGAAGTTTTTGTTAAAGAAGATTTTTGTTTACTCTATTTTTTTCGTTCTAGCTAATGTTATTATGGAGGCAATGTCGATTGTAGGTATATCTATACACTTTATAGTATACTAGCATTGCCCGCTCCGCTCCGACCGCGTTCAGATGACCAAAAACCAAACTCTTAGGTTTTACATTTAGTATAATCTTACAATGCAGTTTTTGTATTTTTTCTCAGAAATGAGATATTTTCCCGCGGTAAAAAGTATCCTATATGTTGACCCGGATAACCAGCTATCATCATACCTCAAAAATCCATCCAGTGGTTTTTCCGTGATGCGGTAACAGACAGACAGACAAAAATTCTAAAAACTATAGATTCGGCCTCTGTATCGATAATAAAGTCTATTTCAATAAGATTTTCCAAAAAATATTTAATGTACAGATTCGGCTTAGTTACAATTTTATTACATGTACCTATAGATATCTATATTTAGTTATTATTTAATTTAATATTATAAACAGACAGAGTTTGTTTGTTTGAACGTGCTAATCTCAGGAACTGTTAATCCGATTGGAAAAAATATTTTTGCATCAGATAGCCCGTTTATTGAGAGCTATAGGCTATATATTATCATGCTACTACCCAAAGGAGCGGAGCAGTAGTATAATATATAGTTTATCTATTCCGTACTAACTGTTAAAAAGTACATAGAGACGGATCGGACGAGACGGAAATATTATAATGTAAGATTAATAACTGTGAGACTCTGATCCCACAGACAAACTGTGGAAACAGTTTTGTGGGTCCATTGCAAAATTAAAAGTATATCATGTAGTGTAATAATTATAAATTGTAAATTGTAATTGTAAATTGAAGCGAGGATAAGCCGCTATTCATATATAGCTGAAGATGAAGATTCTCTCAGACATGCAGGTTTCCTCACGATATTCTGAAGATGAAGTATTATTTTTGTTTGTATGATACCGTTAGACGATTGGATTTAAATTAGCTTTAAAGCGGAGTAACCCACATATTATTATATGTAAATGTGATAGTAAATCTGTCTGTGTTAAATCTGGAAAGGAGATTTTGCATCATAGGGACGGACAAACATTCCACTTATTCGGTCCCGCTTACTTTGCAACGTCAGCAAAACTAGATATATGTACATAAACTATGTGAGTAGAACCGTGGGTGAAAGCTAATATATAATAAAGTAGTGAATTGGATTTTGTATATTGTTTAAAATCTATAATAAAAAATCATAAATCTTAGAAATAAAAAAACATGTTAAATATACATAGGTGTATTGGTCAATTTCTTTCAAATATCAATGGAGCATTTCCAAGTCTCTTTTCCTTTGATCAATCAGCCAGTATGTCGGTTTAAAAGTGACTGAAATAAAACTAGACCAAATTTTTAAGTTGCAAATAGTTGTATGGTAAAATCTTTAAACTTAAATAGTATGATATACCTACTATAATTGTAGCTTCAAAATTATTTTTTAACTATTCCACCGTAGTCGATAGATTTGTTTCTATAATATTTATATAACTCTTGGAATATAACCGGTTCATTAAGAATTGATACGTGGCACGTTTAGTATAGATTTCTCAGAGATGAGTTATTTTCCCACAGTAAAAAGTATCCTAAATTTTAACCCGGATAACCAGCTATTATCATACCAAATTTCATCAAAATTTCTCCAGTGGTTTTCTCGTGATGCGTTCCCAGACAGACAGATACACAGACAGGCAGTCTAAAATTCGAGAAACTATAGATTCGGCCTCTGTATCGATAATAATGACTATTTCAATAAAAAATATTTAATATACAGATAATACATAGATTGATTTACTATCTACATTATTTTAATGCGTGTATTGTAATCGTCCCTTTTTAACACCCCACTGCTGTGCACGGGCCTCCCTTCAATACGAGGAGAATCAGGATATAGTCCACCACGCTGAACAAGTGCGGGTTGGCGGACTTTCAAGTCATTCGAAAACTTGCTAGGTTCTCTCAGACACGCAGGTCGCTCATGATGTTTTTCTTGGCCATAAGAGAGAGGTCATGTTGAAAATAATTTGCACTTAAAAATACCAGAGGGACGAGACCCGGGATTTGAACCCGCTTTTCTTAGATTCCCAAGCAAGCGCGCTACCACTAAGCAAACACTGCCTAATTTATTTATTTATTAATTATTACGAGTATAAGGTCTTCTGTAATTCAATTAAAAACCTATTACGTCACCGCTCTCACACTCGCAAGCGCCCTAGGGGTTATTTATTATGTTCTCACATAATTTGTGATGATATTTATATATTTCAGCTTAGATAATTTATCATATTGAATTTGAAAACATTTTTGGTTTATATAGTCACTACCTCTGAGTGATGAAGAGAAATCGATTTTTTTTAATTGGTTTCTACTGTTTGTTGAACAGCTTCAAAACATTTTTTTAAATCTATACATAGAATAAAATTGTAACTAAGCCGAATCTGTACATTAAATATTTTTTTGGAAAATCTTATTGAAATAGACATTATTATCGATACAGAGGCCGAATCTATAGTCATTAAAATTTTTGTCTGTCTGTTACCGCATCACGGAAAAACCACTGAACAGATTTTTACGAAATTTGGTATGGTGATAGCTGGTTATCCGGGTCCACATATAAGATACTTTTTAACGCGGCAAAATGTCTCATTTCAGAGAAAAAATACTAAAAACCGCAATGTAAGAGTATACTAATATGTAAAACCTAAGAATTTGGTTTTTGGTCATCTGAACGCGGGCGGAGCCGCGGGCAATGCTAGTGTAGAATAAAAATGTAACTAATTAGCCTTTTATAATACAAAAAAAAACGTGTGAAACGCCATAAAGGAAATAATTGGCTTAAAAACGTGAACAATGTAAAATCTTATTTGATCTAATAAATATTTTGATCGCTTAATCCATATCAATCTCTGTAATCAAATATTAATGTGATACATTAGATGAGATTGATGCGGCGAGCGGAAATTACTTGTAACAACCATATGACAGTATAAACAGAAAATCCCTTACAGATTAATATTTTACATGATGATAATATGAATTTATATTTCTATAACGATTTTGTATTAAAATTTCAGTTTGTTAAATTTTCAGCACTAATTTTGAAGACAAATTAATAATAAGAAGTAAAAATGTGAATGCGTTTGTTAGTCTGTTGGTTGTGCTTAATAACTGTTGTTTAAAAGGAGGAGGAGATGGGAACCAGTGGCTTTATTTACTTAACTTACTGATAGAATTCCAACTTAAGACTTTTAAGTAAGTATTTTCTGATAGAAAAACCTAAAAATTATACTTTGCACGAACCCGTATCTGCTTCATGCTAGCCACTAGAGTCTAGACCAACGAAATAAGACATACTAGCGTGCAGCTACGTAAGAGACTAATGGCCGATTACACCAACGTCACCTAAGTTTAAGGGATCCCCTAAACATGGTTAGAGAGCTGTTAGGGGACAGTTTTGGTTCACCGACAGTTAAGGGTCACCTAAATGTTAAAAGGCCCCCTAAATTTAGGTGCTCGAAATATGGGCTCTGACGATGGTAAAACGAAATTTAATTTAGGGGCTAGTTTAGGGGAACTTTTAAGCTAGGGATCCCATACGTAGGTGGTAGCTAAAGGGATGTTGGTGAAATCGGGCATAAGAGCCTAACAATAGCCGATAAAATAAATTAACAGTCATTTTCACGGACGTCAATTAAAGTTATTATGATTTCTGACAGTGAACACGTTTTTATCGAAATAAAAAGTAGCCTATAGCCCTCGGTGATGTAGCTTTTTTTTCTTGTTTTTTCCTTAGGACATTAACACACAGCGCTATCTAGTTCCATGGTAAGCTACGAAGTCTGTATTATGGATACCAGATAGTTGATACACTACACATATTTAACTTTTAAATACATACATATTATAAATGTAAACACCCATGAGTGAAGTACAAAAATTCGTGCTCATCTCGCAAATGAATGCCCCCAGCAGGACTCGAATCAGCGACCGCTGGCACAGCAAGTTGGATCACTACAAACTGAACCAAACCTGTCGTCAAACGTGTGTTTTTATTAGTGAAAGAATTTTCAGAATCGAATCAGTAGCTTCAAATATTAGCCCTTTTAATTAGATTACATACAAACTTCATCTCTTTGTAACATTAGATATGATATTAACTTTCATATTTATTATAATAGCAAGTACCCATAGCATGCTCCAGTAAAATTAAGTGAGTTGTCGCTTTGACTTAAAATAGTTGATACTTTCCAAGTTAGTTATGGGATATTTTATGGTAGCTGTAATTGTACTGTTAAAAGCAAATGACTTGTGAGGTATTATTTTAGAAAAGCCATTAGCTTTGAGTTTGAGAAACCATTAGTCTTGGTACTTATTGCTTTATAGTGTGGTAGGAACCTCATGTTTATGGTATAGTGATTGTCCGTGTTTAATATTGCCTTGTTTAGCCTTCCTCTTAAAATTTGGTTAAATATATGAACTATATACTTTTTATTTTGTAATTTTATACCTTATAATAATATTAAATGAGGTATCCATACCGATATTATAAATGCGAGCCTATCTATGTGTTACCTTTACACGCTTAGTCCGCTGAACCAAATTAAATGAGGTATGGTGATAGTTTGTGACACTGTAGAGGATATAGGACATAGCTTATATCCCGGAACTCGCCCCTCAAGGGGGTAAAAAAGGGGGTGGAAGTTTGTACGAGAAATTAATAATTTCACAATTAAGGAATATAAAACTCATCACACCCATATATATATTTAATTGTATGTATAGCCTGTCTTTTCCATACTAAGCGTCGAAACGTATCCGTAGGGACGAACCTGAGCGACGATAGGGTGAGTCGCTACTACACATATGTACATATATGTATTTGTGTACATTTATGTCGTGTGTTTTGGAAACGGTTCTAACAAATTGGATCAAATTTTGTATTTAGATAAGATTTTGCTTTTTAAGTTATCTATAATATAAGTGACTTTTCAGAAAAAAATACACATTTTTAAATCTTTTCTGAAATAAGCACCGAGCGAAGCACGGTCTCATCTCATCTTTAATTACCTTTCTTTTTTCAGTGGAAGTTAGTCGTCCGCTTGTATTAGAAACTAAGTGAAGCGAGTTTAAACTTTAAACTCATCTCTCATACTACTTGTCATGTCTTGAATCATATTTTTATCATTAATATAATAATTAATATATAATGATTAAATTGCTAATGAATACTTTGTAAGAAATATTATGAGGAAACTTACATGTCTGATAATATATTTATTATCAGACATGTAAGTTTCGAAAGCTAAATATTTTTAGCTTTCGAAAGATTTACAATAAAAACTGTAACCCTCTGTCACTGTTTTGGATCGAACTTAAAAAAATATTATATATCAAAATTTTACCCTCTAAGTCTACACATAATGGATCCAGCTGGTAATTAAACTTATAATCGGCAAAGTAAATTAAATTAAGCGAAGAACCAACTTTTCGTGAAACTCTTTATCTGTCGAAACAAACGCGAGTTAAATTAAGTGCCATATACAATGCTGGGGGTAATAAATTTTCAGTTGCCCCGTTTCCGAGATAAGAGTCAACTTAACGCTTAAGATGCCTAGGTATTATATACAACTTTAATTTCATTTATTTGGCGTGTCCGTGTTCATTTTACATAACAAAACATCGACTTCACAATCATAAAATATAAAAGTTTAATATGAATCTATTAGTTTTAATAAAACTATATTTTTGGTTTTTTTCGCGGATTTATTTTGATTTTTAATTCCCGGCGCTTTATAGACATCATAGTCGCGAGAAGGACTGTTGTTAGACATTTGATTTGTCAGAAACCAAAAATCCAAATAAATCCACAAAAAACCGTTTAAGCTATCAAATATTCGCGCAAATCTAAGAAAGCATAATAATAACTATTCATCTAAAAAAAACTATAAATGGAAGGTTCCATAAAGATTTATAAAATTTGATCCACAATTGACGAAGATATCGTGTAATAATGCTCAATAAATACAGACATAGTTTCTTCTTTCTGAAATAGGTTAAATGAATAAACAGACCAACGTACAAAATTATTAAACCCACATCTGTTTTATTACATTACAACTACTAATATACTAATAATAGTCTACTCTATGTGAATGGCAAGAATATAATATAATAAATGAATAAATATGTTGGGACATTAACACACAGCACCATCTAGTTCCATGATAATCTACGAGGCTTCTGTTATGAATACCAGATAGTTGATATACTACAAGTATATAATTTTAAATACATACATATCATAAATATAAACACCCATGACTGGAGTACAAACATTCGTGGTCATCAGACAAATGAACGTCCTCAGCGGGACTCAAACCCGCGACTGTTGGCACAGCAAGTACTAACACTACAAACTGAGCTAAACGTGTCGTCAAAACATATAAAACTTAATAAAAAAAAAGAATATAACTTAAAAAGATCATATCAGATGGGCTAAGTATGACCTAACAGAACCTTCGTCACACGTGTCTCCAAATTACAAAATTTTTAGTTGCTTGAATTTCATAATTTGATAAAATTTTTGATAAGTCAAGTTATATAACGAGGTTGTCACTTATTTATTTATCATCTTATGACCTGACTTCGCGTCAGGACCTAACCAGACTTAATACTACATAATTCGAAGATAATTTCATTTAAAATGTCAAATATTTACATAAATCTAATAAAGTATTGTGTGAACTAAAATTATAATTTGGATAAATTATACAGTATGCAGTGGTATAGATTCGTCTCTTAGTGATAATTTAAATTGACATAACTTTTTTATTTACGAACCTATTGAAATAAAACAAGTACTAAATGTTAAGTGAAGCTTACCACAATACAATAGTGAAAACCGCACTCAAATCGGTCAAGTTGTTTCTGAGATTTGCGTGTACAAAAGGACAGAAAAACAGACAAAAATTCTAAAAATCGTTGTTTTGGGTTCTGTTGCGTTAATAAAGACCCCCAATAATATTTTTTCTTAAATATCTTCTATGTACAGACAGCGATGACTTACAATTTTATTATATGTATAGATTTTCCATTAGAAATAATGCAATCAGCTTGTCTTGTCAGTTTATACTGCCACGTCGTTCACTTCTTGTCTAATGTTTTGTTAATACCTTAGCTAAAAGCTTTAACTGAAGATGTCTGAAACATAATATAAGTTTACTTAGATAGTTAAGTTTTGTTTAAAAGCTCTCTTCCACTTTAATTTACAACATATAGTCTAATGCAGTTAGTCTGGTCTGAACTTGCAAGTTTTACTTAAGATGAATATCAATTTCGATTTACTTTTTTTTTTCATTTTCTTAGTTATTTATCTTACATTATGTTTGTCAGGTGACTTATCTATAAATAGACAAACTTTTTTTACATGTAAATATCTAGATTAGAATAAAAATTAGTCATATTTTATTTTATTTAATATGATTAAGTCTTTATAAACAAAATGTTTTGACGTTAACTTAAATTAAAAAATATTTTTTTTATTGTTACATATAATAAAATTCTAATTGAATCGTATATGGGCATAAAATATTTTTTGGAAAATCTTATTGAAATAGTCATTATTATCGATACATGGCGGAATCTATAGTTTTAGATTTTTTGTCTATCTGCCTGTCTGTCTGGGAACGCATCTCAAGAAAACAGACTGGACAGATTTTGATGAAATTTTGTATGATGATAGTTGGTTATCCGGATCAACATATATAATACTTTTAACTACAGGAAAATATTTCATCTCTGAGAAATCTATACTAACCGTTAAAACGTATCTAGGGACGAACCCGAGCGGAGCAAGGGTGAGTCACTTGTTAATAATAAAAACGTGTAAGTCTCTGAAGGTATCTGTTGAACAGATTTCGATGAAAATTGACGAACCACCCACAAAAAGATTCTAACGTATAAAATAACGCTTAGTGAGGGTCTTATAAATTTTTAATTTTCCATGTAATTCTAAGTCGAGATCTTACCAATAGATGGCACTATCCAAGACGTTCAATAAAAAAAAACACTTGTCGAGTAAAACCGCGGGCATAAACTAGTATATAATGTAAACTAGGAAAGTTTTCTAACTTTAATTTGCATACACATAACATATTTGAGTTTAGACAAATTGCATGTCACTTCACTGCACCCGCCGCCCGAGAGCAGTACAGCTCGTAAAGCAACAGCTATAAAACTGTAGATGACCAATATAACACAGTAGCTTAAACGAAAACATTATTATTAGGAAAAACGTTAAACTTATATACAAAATATATAAATAACTCGTAATTTGTAAAGTACATCTATCTTTATGTAATGAAGTACATCGTCTATGAGAACAGAGTTCGTGGGTTTGATTTCCAATGGAAAAAAGTTTACTCACAAGTAAATCTTCCTATGTTTCCTCCGCAAATAAAGGGAGTTAATTACATAACTAAAAATTATATCAATTTCAGATTAAGTTATTTTATTAATAAAGATGAATTTTTTTATGTTTATATGGTCAGGCCATAGCACACCACGCTAGCCATGTGCGAGCTAGCGGATTTCACATGTCTTTCGAAAACTTGCTATATTCCCTCAGATATGCAGGCTTCCTCTTGATGTTTTCCTTACTATTAGACAAGTGATAATCACGTTGAAGGTGATTCGCACATGAAAAAAATATCAGAAAAGCGAGCCCCCGGAATTGAACTCGCTTCTCACGATTTTCCAAACAAGCTAGCTACCACTGGGCTACCACTGCTTTTTTCGTTTAATCTATACAAAATTCTAAGCCAACAGCGCCAGATATTATAGCTACTCTAAATAAAGAAATAATATATTACTTTACGGATCTATTTAAAATAAATCGTTAATTGTGAATTTTAAATTTTTTTTATTAATTCAAGTTTAAAACCAAAATTGGAACTAGACAACACCTTTGATATCAGCAACTTATATTTGCTTTCAACATTATTTCAAGTTGAACATGTTAATATCCACTTGCAGTAAGTATAATAAAACGTTGTCTGTCTGTAGCACATCGTATGTTACGACTTCCTAGTATACAATAAAACTAAGATTGTCGTAGACCGTAACCCAGTCGTTAAGCATCGCTTGCACTCATGAATCACATTGTATCATACCGGAGCTCTATACAGGTATAAGAAATATTACTTTTAAACTAAATATTAAAGACTTACTACCATTTAGCCCCTTTAAGGTAAAAACGTATATGTAACTATTTGCAAATTTTGCGTAAAAAAATTACAAATATCTCTTTGCTTTAAAGTTTAAATGTAAAAAAATATAAATCCAAGTAATAAGTTATAATTAGATAACCTAATATTATAATGTTTTCCTAACTAATTCTGGCCACGGCGGCCAATTTCATTGAGTATGGCCAACTGCGCAGGAGATATTATAGTGGTACTACTACTACTGACATTATCTTATTAGAAAAACTCAGTATTTACAGTAATAACTTGGCTCGACTCGGGGCTCGAACCCAGGACCCCCAGATCTGCATTCATACATGCTAGCCACTAGATTACCGAGGCAGTTGTTAACTAAATATAATATAAAAATAACTGACTGTTTGTTTGTCAACTTTTCGAGCTTAAACCGCTGAACAGATTTAGTAAGGACATACTTGCATGATGTGGATCTACATAAAGTATCTTTATCACATCCCCGCTTGCCATTGAAGTGTAACTACGGAAATGACTACGGTTCTACAGTATTTATTATTAAAATGAACTTCCTTGACATAATTTCATGCGTACATGACTTGTACAGTAAAAATTAAGTGGAGGTATATTTAAATGTATGTATTTAAAAAAAATCACTAAAACCTCATCTTAAAATGCTTTTTATTCTATAGATAGATAGAAAAACAGTTGCTTAACACATCTTCTGATCAATTGTATTTAGCCAAATCTAGTGAGAGTCTCCCGTGACCATGATAACTGTAAAGCATTCGAAACGTCGGAAACCAAAAGTCAAAATAAATAAATGAAAATATCCGAAAAGATAGTTTTATTTTAAAATGTCAAATATTCGAGAAAATCTATGAAAGTATTATAGAAATTTAAAAGTCTATGAATGAATGACTCTAAGTACAGAATACAAAATGTAATAAAACTACGTTTTCTTACATATACCTCTTTGCTTTACGCACTCAATTGTAGTCAGTAAATCACGGTCGTAAAGACAAATCAATATCATATTTTACGAGCTATATAAAGCATAAATCGCAATGAAAGATCATCTTGTGAATTTTGATTATTTAGGTTAATTTGTATCAATAGGTTTTTACTCATACATACTCTTCGCGCTACTTTTCTAGCGGACTAGAAACTAGTATTAAATATATATATATATATATATATATATATATATATATATATATATATATATATATATATATATATATATATATATATATATATATATATATTATATATATATATATATATATATATATATATATATATATATATATATATATATATATATATATATATATATATACGTACATATTATAAATATGAACACCCATGACTGGAGTACAAACATTCGTGCTCATCACACAAATGAATCCCTACAACGGGACTCGTACCCGCGACCGCTGGCAAAGTAAGTGGGGTCCCTACAAACTGAGCCAAACGTGTCGTCAAACATTATGTTTCATTGTGTTTTGGTTTTATGATGGTAATAATTCCTTCTGACCAATTTTGGCTACAGCGGCCAATGGGATGTTTTAGTGCATAAGTGTGCGCACAGACACAAGTACACTGTCTATTCCAGTTACTCCTAAATTCTGGTGGGACAACAATTCGACACGACCGGTAAAAGATCAAAGGACTCTTTACGAAATGGCTTTACGTGTTCTTCGAGGCACAGAGGTACAACACCGCCAACTTCTCAACTCCGGGCTGTTACTGAGAATTTCGTAACAGAAAAGCTCAATAACTGAACTTGGCCCAACCCGAGCCTCACTCGAACTCAGGACCTCCGCATCTACAGCCGTACATACCAGCCACTAGACAAATAAGGCAGTTACAAATGATACTAGCGACTTCAAAAGAATACATAATAATAGATGTATCATTAATCAGATATTTACATTCATAAAAATCAAGACAAACAAACATTCCAATTAAGCTTCGAAAATTCATTACTTTTTTATTTAGTAAGTGGGATAAAAACTTTGAAAGCACTTTACCCCACAAAGTAATACGTAATGCGTCAAATACGATATCAACTATATTCCGATCACGCACGCCACTTTGACTAAGTATATATACCACTTTTATTATCCTCGTAAACTTTTATCTTACCTCACCCCCTCCTAGCAAAACAAAAATGGACTTTTCTGCTCTACTATTTATTCCGAAGCAAGGGTGGGATATAGGATACCAACCTTGCTATGCAGGGCTCAAGTACTTACACCCTACAGTAGATTTTAAGTCGTTGACGACTTATAATTACTTTTACAACTCAAAAGATACATGTGACTTTTCCACAATTAAAGCTAGATTTTTTTAATTTTGTTTGATGCAATATTATAATTATTCTTAGGAACATATCGTCGTATCTCTGATGTATAATTTTAGGAAGATTTTAACATGGGGTATTGAAGCCACTACTACTATACTGCCACTGCTCTACACTGATATTAAAATATAAACTTATAAATAAATAAATATGTTGGGATATTAACACACAGCATCATCTAGTTCCATGGTAAGCTACGAGGCTTGTGTTATGGACACTAGATAGTTGATACACTACACATATATAACTTTAAATACATACATATTATAAATATAAACACCCATGACTGGAATACAAATATTCGTGCTCAACACACAAATGAATGCCCCCAGCGGGACTCGAACCCGCGACCGCTTGCTCAGTAAATAGGTTCACTACAAACTGAACGAAACGTGTCGTCAACTTTAAGTTAAACATAAATAAACTAAATCTTTAGGAGTATACAAGCTTGTCGACTCTCTCACAATAGCACGCCCGTAGCCCAAATTGTCTGATTCAACGTATGAATAGCGAAATCACGACAAACGTATTTATTAATAAAACGTGTTACATTATATTAGCCCTTTCAGTATGGGAAAATAATTTATTTTTGGATTATTTACGTTTTGACGAAATACATCTAGAGATTACGATAACGTATATAATGGATTGCGTTTCGAACCGTCGGTTTGTTTTAGCATATCTTTCGCTGGAACTATAATAGATAATATCACATTAATTTTTAATACTTAAAAAAAATAAAATCTTGTGTAAAAATATATTGCATTTAGTTTCACGTTTCTTTAAAGGAAAAGACTGTCAAATCAAACTTTCAGTCATCAAACCTGCGATCTTAGGTCTTATAACTAATGCCGATTCACCAGCGTGCAATGAAGATCAAAAGAGTCATTGTTAAACACAATCTTTGTTACAATTTAAAAATTAATCTCTTATAAATTTCAAATGAATGTCTACTTTCGCCTGTTCAGATTATTTCTAAGCCCCGCCCCGAGAGATAAGAACGCTCTGTATTAATCCGGATTAGTAGGCTGTTAACTATTTATCTAAACATTTTAAGACATTTTGTCCTCTTTAGGGTTCCGTACCCGAAGGGTGCCAACGGAACCCTATTACTTCCGCTGTCCGTCCGTTAGTCAGTCCGTCTGTCATGAACCGTAATAGATAGAGAGTTGAAATTTTCACCGGATATGTATTTCTATTGCCGCTATAACATGAAATAATAATAAAAATAAAAAAATAAAAATATGCGCAAGAAACATTTTCTTAACGTTCGTAATCAATCGAAGTTAATATACAGGGTTGTCGGAACCCTGACGTCCAAAAATAAAAAGATCCCTCGTATTGTAGGGTACCCGAATCACCCCCATGTACGAGTATGTTATAAGATTTTTCATAGTTCATGAGTTATAAATTTTCTTCAGAATTTTTGAGAATTTTCGACCTACCAACTTAAAAAAATTGTTAAATATAAAGAGAATTTTTTGTCGAGATTTGTTTTTTGCAATTCAATCTTTATAAGTATTACTTTTTAACCGACTTCCGATTTCTCAATTCGTCGGAATTGTTTATTTTATGTATGTTCACCGATTACTCGAGGACGCCTGAACCCATTCGGATTTTTTTTTGTTTCAAAGGGTACTTCCCAGGTGGTCCCATATAAATTTTATCGAAATCAGTCGAGCGTTTTAAAAAAAATCAACAATAAATATATTTTTTCAAATAAATTGTTGAATCGAATATGTTATTAAAAAACTTTCTTTTTACAAATTACCTGCTTATTACGTCTACACTAAAAATGGAAAAATTTTAACAAAAAATAAAAACCGACTTCCAGACACTAAAATGTAAAAAATAACTAAACGGAAGTATTCATTTAGAATAGATACCTAATCAGATATTTTCTAAGTCTCATTAAAAAAAGTAGTACTTAATGGGCGACTTTGGCTAAAATCGGCCTTCAAAGACAGCGAGGTGGAATATTCTTAAAATTAGCCATCTGATAAAAATAAATTTTTTTGGTCATTGAAATCCGTATAGTCATTTTTCTAAAACATAAAAAAATATACCTATTATTATTAAGTACTGGGGCAAAACTTTACACAAGAACTTCTTAATATATAACAAGCACTGCGTAAAATACTTCTTTCAGATGAAAGAATGTCATTCCCTAAACGGGCTAAATAGAATAAAAGTTCATATAAAATTTTAACTTTTAAAAATTGATTTCTAAGCTTTTATTTATATATATATTAAACCGATGGGAAATCACAAATATGCTTATTATATGTAAATGTTAATATAATAAACAAACAAAATGAACCTCTCAATGGTTTTAAGAAACGCTATTCAGTTAAGCCAAAAGGATTATTTAAGAAGAAATTTATCGTCCAGGACGAAATATATTTTTGTACTTTTAATATTGATTGATATTGCATGTAACAATGTAGGTAGCTAGGTAGGGGAAATGTTGTTGGATCCAAGATACAGAAATAAGCGACTTTTGTGCTTCACCTTAATATATATACTGAAAGAGAAAGATGGCAAGTTACTTACAACTGAATTTTCCGCTGTGCGAAAACGATTAAAGAAAAAGATTAAATAACTTTTTAAATAAAACCATCTTTTTGGATTATTTCGTGGATTAACTTTTTGATTTTTTTGATTTTTGGTTCCCGACGTTTCGATTGCTTTACAGCAATCATGGTCTCGGGAGAGACTAAGGTTATAGACGTCTTAAACACATACTTGTTTCAGACAGTGCCTACCCACTATTACTTACGCAATAAAATACTTTACGATATTTGTTGATTCTTATTTCTAAAGATTTTTTTTAAATTTAATAAGTATTATAATTAAATATATCAAAATTATTTATTTAATTTTAGCTGTTATTATTATAAATATTACAATTTTTAAAAACTCTATTATTTACTAATATTATTTAGTGTTGCTATTATTATATTATGTATAACCATAAAGAATATAAAAAATAAAAATATGAATTATTTATATAAGCAATATTATTGTTTTATATGTAATTTGAAAGAAGTTAAAATATTAATTTAGATTACTATTCTTTAAAGTTAAAAAATTAAGCAACACTATTGCTATTTTTATAGACAAAAATTATTAATCAGAATTACTGTCATTATTGCGATTCACACAGTATGAACTAACCACATCTACTGGTCTGTAAAGTTACCTGGCAAAAATATTTTTATTTAAGTTTTGTTCTTTTCATTTTTAATAAAATTTTGATTATCTTAGGCGTACTTTTAGTGTATTTTTGAAGTGAAACTTCTTTAGAATCATTGTGATTTGAAAAAAAACCTTACAATTATCCTACTCCTGTTATTGTATATTCATTTCATTCTTTCATAGGTTACTTTACTGAAGTTTCATTTCTACCATGTATGAATTGCACATACACGCACTTTTTTCTACTTATTTTATTTTTTTATATTCTTAATATCTTCTTTTTTATATTATTTAGTGTGGCAATAAAATTCTAATCTATTTCAAAAGTTCCATATAATGTAACAAACTTCTACATCGCTCTCTCCCTATTTCTTAAAAAAAAAAAAACAGATTACAGTTTTCATAAAGTATAACAAATATTTAGGATCTTACGTAAAACCCCGCTTAGCTTCCAAAAATGGGTCGTGTACCGAAAATGCACAAGTTTATTAAGCGCGATAGGTCACGTCGCCGCGCTGCCTACCGACAAAATTACCTAAGCCACTCTGTTCTGATTATATCGTTTTGACACTAACAAAGTTTTCACGAAATATTGCTATGTATTCTTAAGGGTTTTGTTTTGTTCCAATTTTTTTATATACGTATTAAAAATTTGAAGTAAATTTTGTTTGTTTAACGTATATAGTTGACTAGCATTGCCCGCTGCTCCGCCCGCGTTCAGATGACCAAAAACCAAATTCTTAGGTTTTACAATTATAATATATTTATATACTCAGAAATGAGAAATTTTCCCGCGGTAAAAAGTATCCTATATGTTGACCCGGATAACTAGTGGTTTTTCCGTAATGCGGTAACAGACAGACAAAAATTCTAAAAAATATAGATTCGGCCTTTGTATCTATAATAATGTCCATTTCAATAACATTTTCCAAAAAATATTTATTATACAGATTCGGCTTAGTTACAATTTTATTATACGTATAGATAAAAGGCATTGATAGCCCAGTTAATGCGCTCGCTTGGGAAACCGAGTGAAGCGGGTTCAAATCCCGTGTCTCCCACCTCTGATATTAAATATGTTAAAAATGATTCGCACATGAAAATATCAGAGGTGCGAGACCCGGGTTTTGAACCCGCTTCTCTCGGTTGCGCGCGTTACCACTGGGCTGCCACTGCCTGAAACAAGCCACTCACTAGAGTAAAATGAAGGAATATATATTTTTATAATGATTTAAGTAAAATACCTGCTTAGAATTAGAAAATGAACACATGCACATTAAAATTTTAAAATTTTAATTTTAAAATATTAACCCACTACCCTCTACATTGTTTCGATGTACAGATAACTAAATTCTTTGCGTTACAGCATTTAAGCGTTTAAGTTACCGCTTTACGGCTAATTTAGTTTAACTCTCTCATACATACTAATTACATGAGCCATTACATAGAAGTCATGAAGTTAAAATGATAAGCTTTTAAATTATGCTTAGGTATAAATCTTATAATATTAAATGAGCAATCCTTATATTATTTATAAATTTCTTATTTTATCACGAAATTGGCTGAGAAATGGCTCTAACGATTTGGATCAAATTTTGTATTTAGATAAGGTTTTACTTCTTAAATTTATCTATAAAGGTGTCTTTTCTGAGAAATGCGCAATATTTCTTTCTTATCGAAGCTCCGTCGTTCACGTATTCAAATATTACTCTTTTTTATTCCATAAATAGCGACTTACTCTCGCTTCGCTCGGGTTCGTCCCTACTTACGTTTTAACGTTTAGTATAGATTTCTCAGAGATGAGATATTTTCCCGCAGTAAGAAGTACCCTATATGTTGACCCGGATAACCAGCTATCACCATACCAAATTTCATCAAAATTCCTCTAGTGGGTTTTCTGTCATGCGGTAACAGACAGACAGACAAAATTTCTAAAAACTATAGATTGGGCCTCTGTATCGATAATAATGTCTATTTCAATAAGATTTTCAAAAAAAATATTTAATATGCAGATTCTACTTAGTTACAATTTTATTATATGTATAGATATAGATATATCACAATATAGAAACAAAATCATAAATATTTACCAAAAACCTACATCCAATTTGCAGGCATACTTGAACATAAATTCAGCTAAATAGAATGTGTGAAATGCTACATTATCAGCTTCATTGTTGGCAAAGTTGCATTATATTGGAAGCAAATCCATCACATTGGTATGAATTATAGTGCATTATCAAATAGATTGTGGGCTATTGAGGTTTGTCAGCAAGTAGTCATTATTGAGCCATGTTTCATGTTGTATTACAATAACATTTTCTGTTTACATGTCTAAACTTACCCATCCTAATAGTATATTTAAAACACTACTTCAACTAGCGTTTTGTTGTGGCTCCGCGTGCGTTTAGTTTTATAGAATTACACTCTTGAAGGTAGTGTGATGATATATAACTTTCCTTAATAAATAGGCTATTAAACGCAAAAAGAATTTTTCAAATTGGACCAGTAGATCCAGAGATTAACGCGTTAAAACAAACAACCAAACAAACTCTTTAGTTTTATATAGTCAGTATACAACACAGATGTAAGTTTAACCAATTCTCCCAGAGACAAAGTTGAAGATTTAACTATCTCTTGGATTAATATTTGTATTGTTCATACAAAAAGCCAATGAAATTTATTATAGTAATATTCTAAAAAAAAACATTAAAAAAACCAAGCTGATGTGATGTGAAAAATAATATTGACTTATTTTTTTATTATTTAGTGCATATATATATATATATATATATATATATATATATATATATATATATATATATATATATATATATACTTCTAGATATATGTGGACTACTACCTAAATACCTTAATGTACAATTATATATATATATATATATATATATATATATATATATATATATACTTCTAGATATATGTGGACTACTACCTAAATACCTTAATGTACAATATACCGTAGCATTTTTAAAAGAAACCACGAAGAATTGTTATCTCTTCATCAATTTCATGCTAAGGCTTCTTCAAAATAAAGAAAATGAGGAAGATTAAAAAAATATATCTACAAATTGAGCAGTTTTCGGTTAAATTGCTCGTCTCCGAGCGATTACGCATTCTTTATATCAAACGGTAGATACGAGGTTTGTGAAAACATTCCGTAAAACAAATTACGACAAAAGTTAGCGGTCCCAAAATGTTTGTACTAAATGTAAACTTCAGGTAGGAATGTGACGCGCGTCAAGAAAAGTTTACGTTTAATTAAGGATTTTTTGGATATTTTAAATAGTTTTATGTCATGTTTGGCAATATAGTCGTTTTACTAGCTTTCACCCACGACTTTGTTCATTTCATATGTTAAGAGTGTGCCATGAGGCTGCTACGATTTGGATTCTTAGGAGTGAGATGACAAGATAATGTTCTATCGTGAGTGAGAAGTATAGAGCGATAGATGTTCAACGTATTTAAGGGTCAAAACAGTTTTTAATTCACTATAAATTAATTAAACAACCAATTAAAAAATTAAATTCGGTAACTGAAGAAACACTTCTAGGCTCCCTTAAAATAGTGAACTTTTTCTGAGATAAATACCACTATGTGTGCAAAACTTGTATTTGTCAAAAAAAAATTATCGAGAAAATTTTCACCAATCGTGTTTTCAAATTTGGCAATTCATGATAAAAGTCCGATGTATCATTTACCTACATATCAAGGTGGTAACTTTCACAGACTCTGAGATAAGTCAGTCCTGATTGTTTTAGGCTGGGGGGGCCAATCTTATTGGGACTAGGCAACTGTACAAGAGATATTATAGTATATAAATACATGAATTATATGCAGAAACACAAGTACACTCTTTATTTCTATCTCTCTCAAACTCCATTGGGATGGCTGACGGCTTAACATGCTCTTCCAGACACGGAATGAAACTGTTACCCAGATTTTTCTGACATATCTAATATGTACACGGCGCGACCTGGTACTCGAACCCAGAACCTCCGGATCTGCAACCTTACATGCTAACCAATCTGCAACGAATTTTTCACTGGTATTATAATAAAAATGCAATTAATTAATTAATTAACAAAAAAATACATAATAAAAATACTACATCAAAAAAAATACAGTAAATTAATTATTAACACTTGTTACAATTAATCAGCAACACTATAATGTCAAATATTCGCGTAAATCTAAGAAAGTATTATAATTATTAACACTTTGTTCCGGAGATTTTCAGCGAGAATTTTGTAAATCTTAAGTAACGAGATTTTCCCTCGTAATTTAGTTTGTGACGAAAAATCCAGTATCGGGAGTCCCTGGAGGCTTAAAATTAAAGTGATACTAATAATAGTGATACGAATGCTTTACAGAAATCATCGTTACGGGAGAAAATATTCGAAAAAATATAGTTTTATTTAAAATATCATATATTCACGTAAATCTAAGAAAGTATTTTTTTAATTGCTTATGATAGAAAATACTTAATTATAACAATATTTCAATGATTTTGTAGAAATATGCCTACAATTAAGTATTAACTAGTGATTAACCCGCACTTCGCTCTACACAGTAGCATAATATGTGTTGCTTCAGGTTTATCTATGTATGCATAATAAACTATTCTATACTTGAAACATTTTTGTATAGATCTAATTGAAAGTAATAGTAAGTTTCATTCCATTTTAAATTGTATACAAATCCGTCCAAGTATTTAAACGAGAAAAAGTAACAAACTATAAACATACAAACTTTTGTATTTGTAATAGTAATTTTATTGCGAGTGTGTAGTGTATTTTTATAACTTCATATTTAGTATAATCTAGTTTCATTATTTATCATTGTTTCAAGGTATATTTTTATTTATTTGTTCTTAGTGATAGAGTCCACTATGATGCATATCAGACTTGACAAATTTTGAACTGCCATTTATTGTTACAGGTAAAAACTACACAACGATTGCAATTTACAACAAGCATTACAATACATTCTACTGCTTCAAGTTGCAGTTTTCGTAACAGGTGTGATTCTTAAATATATATTATACTAATATACAAAGTAACAACGTCTCCCAGACGAGGGTTTCGGTCAATGCGACCAATATCATTAAGTCTTGACCCAATAGCTATGTAGGAAAAATCCAGTAACTACACTTATTGTTAGCCCGACCCAGGACTCGAACTTAGACCTTTACACCAATAAAGCAGTACATCATATTTGGTGAATATAATCTGATGATAAAACACAAAGTGGATAAACATTTTGTTTTTTTTTTTAATAACAAGCTATATCAATTATATCGTTAAATCAATATCGAATAGTAAATGCAAGCCGACAACATCTCTTTTAAATCTGCTAACAAAATAAATAGATTGATACTATAACAAGTGCTAATAGTATATATTTTTATCGATTTATCGTTAGACAAAAGTGTATTTATGCGATTATAATAGTGTACAAAACAATTAATTACTAAATGAAGTGAAATTCAACAAAAAACGATATCTGTAATAGTGTTAACCGTTTGTGTCGTCGACTCACGAAGAAAACGCGTAAGCGCCGCAAGATCCCTGGCGCTTACGTCCTTTTGGTCGCGATCCCAGCTCGACCGGTCACTCGAAACTTCAAAGGAATTTGAATCATAACGCGAGAAGCATACGGTTTATGAACTTCTTCGAGACCTCTCTGCTTACCCTACGGCTTAATAAAATTACGGAATTCTTATTGTATACTTAAAAATGCCTGTTAATAACAAGTGTGCGGGTTGTACAAACAAATTGGACTCATCTCGTGTATTGCAATGTTCACAATGCAACGACAAATATCATCACGAATGTTTAAATATTACGGAAAAAAAATATAAAAATTTTGATGAAGCTTATAAGGCCAACTGGGTTTGTCCGTCTTGTCGCAGCAAAGTACCAAAATCAGACAATTCTAATACACCAGTTCGTTCTACAGCCTTGACCTCTAGCTCACAGCTCCATGAGAATATCACAATGCGTACTAAGCCCAAATCATCGTCTGGCAGTTGTAATTGTATTTCTGCTGAGAGCATTCGTGAGATAATACGCGAGGAGTTGCGCTCCGCTCTCGAGAGTCAAATACTTGAAATAAAACACCAGCTGACAACTTTTGAGCATTCTATTAACTTCTTAAGTAATGAGTATGACTCCATTAAAAAGACAATCGAAAGTCAGACTAGTGAGTTACAGTCGCTACAGAAACAAAATGAACTGCTTCGAAAAAGTAATCGCGACATTTCTCAGCGCTTTGGGCAAGTCGACCAACTTTCTCGTTCGAGCAATATCGAAATCCATTGCGTTCCAGAGCACCGCAGCGAAAATTTGTTTAACTTATTGCAACAACTGGCGAAGACGATACAATGCCCTCTAAAAGACAACGATATCCATTACTGTTCCCGGATTGCTAAAATGAATACTAGCTCCCCACGTCCACGCTCTATTCTGGTTAAATTTAGCAGCCCTCGGTTACGAGATTCTTTTTTGGCTGCTTCAATTACATTCAATAAAAAGAATCCAAAAGAGAAATTGAATGTAAGTCATCTGGGTATTGCGAGCGAAAAAAAATCGGCGATTTACATAGTTGAAAACCTTAATCCCGAAAATAAATCCCTACATGCTTCTGCAAGAGCTAAATCTAAAGAACTCAATTATAGATATGTTTGGGTGCGTAATGGCAAAATTTTTATGAGGAAAAGCGATGACAGTAAATTTATTTGGATAAAAGATACGGACACTTTGAATAATCTGGACTAGTAATAAAATAAGTTACCGCCTATAATTATTTATAAATTCAATAAAGTGTTGGTTTTAATTTTTAGCTATGTTAGATACACTGGATATTTATTACCAAAACGTGAGAGGGTTAAGGACTAAAACCGAGGACTTCTTCAGTAATATTGTATGCAGTAGTTTTGATGTAATTATCCTAACAGAGACATGGTTGAATAGTAGCATCTTTGACTCGGAGCTTTGTGATAACCGATATTTAGTTTACAGGAGGGACCGCGAAACTTCTGGTTTCCATCCAAAAAAGGATGGTGGAGGTGTTCTCGTTGCTGTCTCAACCAACTTTGCTTCAAGACGACTGCCTTTGTATGAGTCGAAATGTGAAGATCTATGGATCTCTATCGATGTCAAAAGCAAGGATGGTCGCCTGGAGACACTTTTGATTTGTGCTGCTTATCTACCGCCTCCAATTAAAAGTCATGTCCTCGACGAGTTTTTAAATAACTCTAACCGAGTATTAGATATTAGTAATGCCGATAACATTCTCATGGCCGGAGATTTTAATTTAGGGAATATAAATTGGTCTTCATCTTCCTATTCCACCTGTAATAATAGTCTATTTGCTTCCCAACTCTTAGATTTTATGTCATTACATTCACTCACACAATACAACTATGTTTTGAATAGCATGGATAAAACCTTAGATTTAATTTTATGCAACAAAGTCATTACTAAGCTCATGCGAAATACCACGCCTATGTCTGTGATTGATCCTTTACATCCCCCGTTGCAGATATTTCTCTCGCTTAAAACCTCTAAGTCACTATCTTACAATAATGATGCACGTTTCTGTTTTTACAGAGCCGACTATGATAATATAGTTTCTGAGCTTAACAAAGTTCCATGGAATGAGCTCCTACGGGATAGTAGTAACGTAAATGAAATGATTACCGTTTTTTATAACATACTTCATTCTATAATTGAGAAATTTGTCCCAAAATACAAACCCAAAAAGCAATCATATCCGATATGGTTCTCATTTAAACTAAAGAAGATGCTGAAAGAGAAATACAAGCTTCGAATGAAATTGCGCAAAAATCACTATAACCCACTAGACCAAATATCATTTAGTTTAATAAAAAAACGTTGTCTTGAACTGCAGTCATCTTGCTATGTCGATTATAAAGTGCGAATAGAGAAACTTTTGAAATCCAACCCTAAACTATTCTGGTCTTTTTATAAAAGTAAGCGAAATAATCGAAGCAATTACCCAGAAAAAATGACCCTAAATAAACTCAATGCTTCAAATGGTCCTGATATCTGCGACCTTTACGTAAAGCAATTTTCTTCTGTTTATAATACGGAATCGTTTAAGGATAATGGTATGAATTCTAATTTGGAAGGGGATTCTCTTATCACAACTAGCAACATTACGGTAACAAAAGATGACGTCTTCAGAGTTTTAAAAAGAATGGACCCATATAAGGGTGCAGGTGCGGATAAAATACCTTCGGTATTTGCAGTTAAGTGTGCAACTGCCTTGGCATATCCTCTATCCATTATTTTTAATAAATCACTTAGCAGCGGTGTTTTTCCTTCTACGTGGAAAAAATCCCTAATTGTTCCTATCTTTAAATCGGGAAACCATGAGAATGTTTGCAATTACCGACCTATCTCAATTCTTGTCACATTTGCTAAAGTTTTCGAAAAGGTAGTTTATCCGATTATAAATTGGCACTTTAAACAAATAATATCCCAACACCAACATGGATTTTTCAAAGGCAGGTCCACCTTGACAAATTTAGTATGTTTTATTGATAAAATATCCTCAGCAGTCGACTCACATAAGCACGTCGATGTGATTTATACAGACTTTAGCAAGGCCTTCGACAAAGTTCCCCACAGAATTTTAACAAAAAAATTGTCTCAGTATGGAATCATAGGACCCCTTTTAGAGTGGTTTTCGTCATATTTGAAAGACAGGAATTCGGTAGTAGTCGTAAATGGTTACCGATCTCAACCATTCAAAGTCTTGTCAGGAGTTCCACAAGGTTCTCATTTAGGACCTATCCTCTTCAACATTTTTATTAATGACATAAAAAACTGTTTCACTAACTCCGACTTCTACTTATTTGCAGACGACCTAAAATTCTTTCGCTGTGTTGACACAAATAATGACGTTGCTCTGCTTCAAAACGATTTAGATCGACTTGTCTTTTGGTGTGACACAAACGGTATGAATCTCAATATTGACAAATGTTATTCTGTAGGATTCACTAGGAAAAAACAAGTCACACCGAGCACCTATAAAGTAAAGGATAGCTATCTTAAACAAACATCTGAAATTAAGGACTTAGGCATTTATCTAGATAATAAATTACGTTTTCATTGTCATATCGATAAAATCTGTAAAACTGCATTTAAAAACTTAGGTTTTATTCTACGTAACTCTAGGGACTTTAACAACCCTTCGACGGTCATAATGTTATACAATACTTTCGTTCGTAGTGGTTTGGAATATTGCAGCGTAGTATGGAATCCATTCTATAAAATGTACATTAAAAGATTAGAAAGCGTCCAGAAACGCTTCATGTGGCACCTTACGTATAAGTACGGCTTAGCGAAAAAAATCACCAAATACAATGACAGACTAACGCACTTCAATATGAAATCACTCTCTGAGCGAAGATGCATACTGGATAACATGTTTTTTTATAAGTTGATTAATTGTATGGTAGATTGTCCTGAACTCTTATCACGTATTATTTTTTGTGTTCCATGCAGATCAAAAAGACTAAAAACTAGAAAGATCTTTATAAGTCACCCGTCAAAAACTAATTTGGGTATTAACTCCTCAGTCAATCGGCTTATAAATTCTTATAACAGTATACTCAGCCAGAACAGCGAAATTGATATATTTAACAACAGTCTTAACAAATTTAAAAAGAACCTATCAACTATTAACTTCATATCTAATTAAACAGATAAGTATACTAAAACAGATAAGTATATAATATATTTTTGGTTTTGTTCCTATCTTTGTTAGCAGTAGATGCAAATAACTTTGTTTATTATTATTTCTTTTAGTTTATAATAACTTGCTTTTTTTATCTAATATCATTGTTGTCTAAATTTTTGCATGCCGTTTTCACCTGTAATTGAAATACCATTTAGTTCACCTAGTCTAAGTTTATCTATGTATGTAAAAGAATGTGATATTGAGTATTTTGTTGGTGTTAATAATAAATAAAAAAAAAAAAAAAAAAAAAAAAAAAAAAAAAAAAAAAAAAAAAAAAAAAAAAACTGTCATTAATTGTGTTTAGGTAATTCATTCTAGTTGAAATAAATATAAAACCATGTAAATGGCACCTTAAGTGCAATGCTTAATACCTCCAGGTAAATTTCTAAGAAATTAATTAAAATTCTAAGAATATCTATTGTTAACTGACACGCCGGCGTGTCCGCGGTCGTGGAGGGATTAAAGTCATTTTTTTTTTTAAATTAACGCGCTCAAATATTCAAATGAGCGCTCATTCAGTTAGGACATTTTTTGTCGTTGATTGTGTATCTAGTAATTTTTTGATCGATAGTTAAATCTCATAGCTACAAATTGTAGAAACCGTTTGTATTCTAACGCGAGCTTATAAACTAATGTCATATACATACAATAACTATCAGTGCTTTTACCGGCAGTTATTGATACTATAGGAGATGTGCAACGTAAATCCTTACATAATATGTGATCGGGTAAAGGCAAGGTCGTATATTACGGTCTCTCTATAATATTATACTGCAATTCAATTTTACGTGTTAATAATGCTTGATATAAAATATACATAAAACGTATATATCGTAAATATTTTTTCGTTTTCATATTATTTATTTATAAAATATTCAGAGAAAGAACGGAAATTGACTGTAAGAATATCGAAATAGGCAAATAAAAAAAAAATATTAGAAGAAAGTAAAAACAATGACGCAACTCCTTTTACTCATTACAAAAGTTTCATCCTATAATATTCTGTTTAAACAAATTATAACAAATAATTTAGACATTAGGCATTTATTAGTAGGACGACACGTTTGGCTCAGTTTGTAGTACTTACTGTGCCAGCGGTCGCGGGTTCGAGTCTCGTTGGGGGCATTCATTTGTGTGATGAGCACAAATGTTTGTACTCCAGTCATGGGTGTTTATATTTATATCATGTTTGTATTTAAAGTTATATATGTGTGATGTGAGAAAGAGAGAGAGAGAGAGAGAAAGAGAAATAGAACTTTATAAAAATCCTTGTCTTTTAAATAAACCAATGTCAAATTAGATGTGATCGGAGTTTTCGTGTTTCAATTTGTTTGAAACTTTCGCATTGTTAATAGTTTCTTACCATTAAAAGTTCAGGCGGCATTCGTTATTGAAGGCTGAGATTATTTCTTTTCGTTATTTGTTTTCAAAATTTGTTGTTTTTCTTTCCAAATGATTTAGTTCAATACCTATTACGTATTTTTTTTCATGAAAAACGAAAAATACTTATGTGAGTTTGTTTGTTCATTAAACATAACAAAGTTTAAAATAAGCAGGTATCTACCTATTCCAATTAAGAAATTTTCTTAAAATATATACAAAAAACAAAAACTTGTGAATCACCAGTATATCGTACTTTTTTCTTTTTAAAGTCGGCTAATAACAAGTAAGCGCAGGAAATTCCTATTGTACCTATTTGTTAATGCAAAATTATTCCAAATATATTTTGAATTAACCCAGAAGCACTATCGATATCTCATAATCTGTTTAATACTATAATAAATTCTGTACTTACCTAACTATCAATTACAGCTAATTTCCATATATTCAATATAATTTATATGGAGAAGATAAATGTAATGGTCATTTACATTTTGTGCTCTAAAGCTTTAATGTTTCACCTTCCATCAAATAATATCAATCTATAGGTATATAAATAGGTAAAGACTAAACAGTTCAGTATCTTTTTTGTCTGTCTGTCCGATTTTCCTTCGTTTTGTTTTGTTTAGGCTATTGACGATAGTGTTATAATAAAAAAGTTCAAGAATATAAAATAAAAAAGAGAAAGATGGAATCAGTTATATGTATGTATATATATATATATATATATATATATATATATATATATATATATATATATATATATATATATGTATATATATATATACCTAGGTATTTATTTATTATTATATATTATTATTTATTTATTTAGTATATGTACATATGTTTAATAATGTCGAAATTAATAAAGTTATATGAAAACGATGTATAACAGAATTATTCCTCTTCAAAAGATCTTTTTATCTGATACGTAACGCGAAGCTAAGGTAATTCACTAGTATCTTATATTATATATTATCTCAAACTATCTTCTTGCCAAATTTCATCTAAATGGGTTCAGTAGATCCAACAGAAAGAAGTTAGAAACAACAAACAATTTGCTAACAAGATAAGGAAAGTAAAGCGTTCTCATTTAATCGTCAGTTAAATAGATTCAACGTTTTCCAAGTGAGTAATTTATTTTCTAAATACTAGAAAATTATGAGTATTTTAAACGTACTCGAGAGATGTTAGCGTTAGTTGGTAGAGAATGCCTCGTATATAAGTTTATAGGATTTCATGAAATTATAACTTCATATAAAATTTGAAAACGTTTGAATTGCACTTTAGAAATAAATAGTTTGCAATGCTTTTTCTCTAACTGTACAAAATGTATGAAAATATATTATGCATTTTTTGTACAGGGGTGTGTTGGACGCGAAGTTAGATCTTTTAGTCGATTGAAAAGTAACTAAACTATGTTTATTCAGTATATATCCTATAGAATAAAAGAGAATTGTTGGAATTTTTCAAACCGTTCTGGAGAATAGCGTTAATGAAGAGACGTAAAATTCTAACTATTAGATGTACATCCTTAGGGATATGTTCAGCCCTTATTAACGTCCCACTGCTGGGCATGGGCCTCTCTTACGAGATAAGGCCTTAGTCCACCATGCTGGATAAGTGCGTGTTGGCTGACTTCCCATATATTTCGAAAACTTGTTAGGCTCTCTCATACACGCAGGTTTCCTTACGATATTTTCCTTTGCCCTAAAACAAATGGTAATCGTGTTGAAAATGATTCACACATGAGAATATTAGATGTGCAGGACCCAGGGCTCGAACCAACTACAGTTACTTTTCCAAGCATAATAAACTCCCATGACTGCAGTACAAACATTCGTGCTCATCATACAAATGAATGCCCCCCGCGGTACTCGAACCCGCGACCGCTGGCACCGCAAGTATGGGTCATTACAAACAGAGCCAAGCGGGGCGTCAAATATGTGCTACTTTTGGCAAAAAGGTAGTACCGTAGTGTATTTTACTCCAGGTCATAATCTGTGTAGTTAATTAACTTCATTCGAATCCGTCAAGTCGATGCAGCGTGAAAGAATAACAAACAGACACCCATATAAACTTTTACTATAATAATACTAGTATGATTAGCGCCGAGCGCCGGCTTTCCTCGTGTATTTTTTGTTTGATATAATTTTTCAATACCAAAATGATTAATATAGCGAGTATAATATAAGTAACGAAGTATTGGAATAGTAAAATTTCTAAAATAAATGCTATTTTTTTTAAATACATTATTTAAACAATTTCCATACGAGTCACCGAAATTATCGTGCTTGAATAAACAAACAAACAAACAAACAAACAAACAAACAAACAAACAAACAAACAAACAAACAAACAAACAAACAAACAAACAAACAAACAAACAAACAAACAAACAAACAAACAAACAAACAAACAAACAAAAGAACCTTTTAGTTATCTATATAAAATTAATATAGATAAGCGTACCGCGACATAGTTCGGATAAACAAATCGTGAGTTGATCCCTACTAAATTGATATTGTATACGCATTATACCAGGGATCAGATGTTTACGATTCAATTTATACGAGATTCAGAGCAGATAACATTATATTAATCTATTTAAATATTTAAAGTAATTAGTTATAATTCATACATTTCATTCTATATTTCAATATTTTAAATGGCGGTTTTCATTTACATATTATAATTCCATAATTGATGAGACAGTCACATGAATATTTTAATCCTACTAATCTGTATAAATCTGTATAAATATTATAAATGTGAAAGTTTGTGAGTATGGATGTTTGTTTCTCTTTAACGCCACAACGGCTGAACGGATCTGGATTAAATTTAGCACAGAGATAGATTATAGTCTGGAATAACACATAGGCTACTTTTTATCTCGGAAAAATGTACGATTCCCGTGGGATAGGTTTAATTTTGTTTGCCTAGGGGCCAACCCGAGCGAAGCGAGCGTGAGCCGTTAGTATTATATATGCGAAAGTTTGTGAGGTTGTATAGATGTCTAACACTTCTTGGGGGCTTTAAACAAATTTTCATCTTGTCTTTATAAAATCTAAAATGATAGTAATAGGAAAAATTAAGATAACGCATTTTTTGGTTTTTAATTGATCGCAGGGCTATTTGATCAATCTTTTAAGGCCTATTTTTTATATTAGATATTCTTCATTTTTAAAATGCACAATATTAAACATTGTTTTCAACAGGGGGGGCCGTTATATCTTAGGGGGCCCTGGGCTACAGCCCAAAAAACCTACAAATAGAGCCGCCCCTGATTATTATTATGTATCAAAACATTCTAAGCTCACATAAAATATAAGGAAATAAAGTATACACAATTAACTCTGTTAGACTGAAAAGTAGTAATTGAATGACGGAAAGCGTACATTTTACTTTAAAATCAGTCTCCATATAAATCTCTGTGGGCTTCGAGTGATATAACGTAAACCACGCAATAGACCAAGCCTTAGTTAGTTACGCAAAATATCTAACTTAAACTAAAATAGATTATCTGCAGCGGTTATACAGCGGTATATCTCCATAACTATCTTTTAGACCGACTTTAATAAAAAGAAATTGCTCAATTTGTAATCAAAGATCCTATAATAATTTAAAAAAATTAACTCCTACGGTGACGGTGAATTCCAATAACCTATCTATACGGGGTTCTCCTTACTAGAGATAGAAATTTTACATAATTTGTATGGACTTTATGTCCAATGTGCAATGTGTATCTTAGATAAGCGAAAGAAAATTATGATCATTCAATCTTACTAATATTATAAATGTTTAGATGTTAAGATGTTTGTTACACAATCACGCAAGAACGGCTGCACGCATCTAGATAAAGTTTGGCACAATGATAGACTATTGCCTGGAAAAGTACATAATCAAATTTTTATCCCGGATAAATGTACGGTTCCCGTGTTTTCCATATATGCCATAATATATAAATCGGTGTACCTTTTATGTTACTAGATACCCAAACTTACCCTGACTTTACTCGGGTTCGTCCCTAGGTACGTTTTAATTTTTTGAGTGGAACCCTAATTCACTAAACCCTTTTCTATACATATAATAAAATTGTAACCAAGCCGAATCTGTACATTAAATATTTTTTTGGAAAATCTTATTGAAATAGACATTATTATCGATACAGAGGCCGAATCTATAGTTTTTAGAATTTTTGTCTGTCTGTCTCTCTGTCTGTCTGTTACCACATCACAGAAAAATCGCTAGATTTTGATGAAATTTGATATGGTGATAGCTGGTTATCCGGGTCAACATATAGGATACTTTTTACCGCGGGAAAATATCTCATTTGTGAGAAAACATGCAAAAATTGCAATGTAAGAGTATACTAATATGTAAAACCTAAGAATTTGGTTTTTGGTCATCTGAACGCGGGCGGAGCCGCGGGCAATGCTAGTTCTATATATAATTTCTATATTTCAATTATTATTAATTCATATAACTTCTTCCGTATATAATTTTATATGCATTAAGTAAAACGCCTTTATTTTGACATTACAGACAGACACTTCGACTTTATTTATCTGTATAGATGTACAAGCACGTAAAATCATTTTAACATTAACTTACATATACCTCAGGCGATAAGATTTGTCACTGCGATTACCCAACAATATCCTTGACGATGTTACGCAAGTTTTAGCAACACTGCAAAAGCTAGTGTTCCATCTTATATGATAAAATATTATTTAAACCCTTTTAAATAACACTATTTTTTATGGATTTTGTCGCGGTTTTACGAGTATTTTATGATTTTGTTCCAAATGTTTTATTTAACACGTCATTTTAGTCAGGTTTTTATTTATTTTACAAGTAAACTGTAAATATTCGTGCCTAAAAATATTATACAATCAATTATTATATAAGCCACTAAAGCATATATATATATATATATATATATATATATATATATATATATATATATATATATATATATATTATGAGGACGTTCTTGATATATATTCTTTACATATAAAAATATTTCTATGGGGTTCATTGAATATTTTTTTTTTAAATTGTTTGTGGGTATGTTAGTATTCATATAAATGAAAACGAATAACTATTTTTTTTTTAATTTATTTATAACAATATTAATTGTATCCAATATTATATTTAACTATATATTATTAACAAATAAAAAAACATTATAATAAAGTTTTTTATTATTTCTTTTAACATTGTAAATAGATGTACCTACTATTGCATTGTGCTTTCAAAATATACTTTCAAAAAAAAAATCTATATGTTTAACCCAACTGGGTCACACCAAGATTTAAGCTATAAAGTAAAATTAAGTTTAGTTTTATTAAAGTAAAATTAAATGAAATTTGGCTTCCCTCAAAAACTCGTGCTCCAATTATTTTTCCTTCAGCCAGCAGCTATTAAAACGGTTGCAAGTTGTTACCACCACAAAAGTTAATGAAATACCATGAAAAAAAAAGCGTTTTATCCAAAAGCACTACCTATCTATAAAGACGAACGAATATCACTAAATTGCTCTCGATACAAATAACTTTTCAACATCACGTTAGAAATCTCTCAATATTTTTATGAAATATTTCAAAGAAAACGCTGTAAAGTGAAATACCCAGGAGAATGACATTCATTCAATTTGCACAACGGTCGGGTCGAATATTTATTATATTCTCAACTTTATGGTGATTGCAATAAGTACAAGTATTACCTCGAAAGACTAAAGGCAGTTCTTTGAAAAGATTATTTTGCATGCATTTTAGAGTTTGTAGATGAAATATTACAGACAGGCAGGGAGGCAGGTCAGCGTAATTTATGGCTTGTTGATATTAAAATATAAAATCTTAAAGGGAACTAAAAATAATATCATAAAATCAAAACCTTTATAAGTCGCTATTTAACATCTAATATATTCTTAAAACAAAAGCAAGCATTAATGATGATACAATCAATTTAGAATTCAACTAAGAATGCAAGTGTCACTAACAAACTCTATCAAATCTATACATATAATAAAATTCTGACTCGAATCTGTACATTAAATATTTTTTGGAAAATCTTATTGGAACTGTCCTTATTATCGATACAGAAGCCGAATTTATAGTTTTCCGAATTTTTGTTGGTCTGCCTGTTTGTCTGGGAACGCATCACGAGAAATCCACTTAACAGATTTTGATGAAATTTGGTATGATGATAGCTTGTTATCCAAGTCAACATATAAGATACTTTTTACTGCGGGAAAATATCTCATCTTTGAGAAATCTATACTAACCGTTAAAACTTACCTAGGGACGAACCCAAGCGCAGCGATGATAATTCGCTAGCATATAAATAAATATATGAATTTTGCACAACTAAATTCAAAGTCAAAGGTTGTTAAGAATATCAATACGACAAATTCCTAAGAGCAGATCCAAAGTTACATTAACGGTGTGCATTATTAAGCTGGTCCACAAGTTTGAGAGTATTCAGCTACTCTTATATTCAACGTCCCTCGTCCTGGAGTGTTGCCAAGACATGATATTCTCTAACATTACATCTGATGCAGACGCTTTTTAACAATATATACAAAGGCACAAATGTGAGGTACTAATATTTTAATGGGACAAGTGATATGTTTGATCAAATACATGATATGTATATACTTAACAAAACAATGATAATAACACTAATTGATTAACACCAGACTATTTAGGCGTCTTTATTTCGACTATTTAGACTATTTAAGCGTGAGAAAAAGAGTATGGTATGGAACGAAATAAGGTTTTTTTTTAAATTTAAATTAATTTTCATAAAAAAGATGGCAAATATCAATTTTTGAGCAATTCATTTGTATAAGGTATGTAAGAGAACTGATCTCCAAGTTTGGATACTCTCGACAACTCGTTGTGAATTCAGCGCAACCGTGATCTTGGAGCGATGCCAGGGATTATATTCCGTATCATTTACACACCTGATGCAGTAGTTTTCCTGCATTTAAAGGCTTATGGATATTAAAATTTATTTATGTACTGTCTAGTTATCTATTTCTCTATTTTAGTAACAATATTAAGGTATTGTTCATTGAACTTTACCTTCTTTTCAAGTGTGTAAACGGTCATTTTCCAGATTTTTATTGTAGGAAACTTTAATAAATATTTTCGGCTTCATCCAGGACTTGAATTCAGGTCGAAGTCTGCAAGCCGTACATGCTGGCAACTACACCAATTAGGTAGTTAAATTAAGGAAATCCTTGTTTATTAGGAATTTATGATATAAATTACGAATAAATACAAAAAGGACTTATTACTTACTGTATGTTTTAAAATTCAAAATTGTAATTATAACGACACATCGCTAAATTACAAAATAAAAATCATATTTTTTGTCTCTTTTCACTTAATTACTTCTAATGACATATTAATTTTAAAATCAATAATCTTTTCTTAAAGTCAGTCAAAATGTCAATTTAATATTGGAGTATATCTATACATATAATAAAATTGAGTCGAATCTGTACATAAAATATATTTTGGAAAATCTTATTGAAATACTTAGTCATTATTATCGATACAGAGGCCGAATCTATAGTTTTTAGAATTTTTGTCTGTCTGTCTGAGAACGCATCACGAGAAAACCACTGGACAGATTTTGATGAAATTTGGTATGATGATAGATAGTTATCCGGGTCAACATATAGAATACTTTTTTCTACAGGAAAATGTCTAATTTCTGAGAAATCTAGTACTAAACGCTAAAACGTAACTAGGGACTAAAAGATCGGAGTGAGGCAATCATATATAATCAAATATAACAATATATGCCTTTCTAGTCATATAAATTTTTTGTTAGTTGAAACCCAAATCCACTTCTTAACAATAGACATTATGAATACTCTTGTTATAACAATTGGAATCCAATTAATAATTAATTTGCAATCAATTTAGGACAGTTTAATCGCTGCAAATCTAGGAACCGCATTACGATGACCATGTTTCAATCAATAATGTTGTCACGTTCAGGGTTGCCAACGATTTTAGACCTTTCACCTTTACACAGGAATTATTAATTGCTAACTATATTATTTAATAGTATAAGTTTCATGATACTTTCTTAGATTTACGCAAATATTTGACATTTTAAATAAAACTATCTTTTCGGATTTTTTCGCGGATTTATTTTAATTTTTGGTTCCCGACGTTTCGAATGCTTTACAGCGATCATGGTCACGGCCCATGGATGTCCACTTTTTCTCTTAGCTGAGATGTAATTTTCAAATTCAATTTTCGCAAGACGGTTATATATTATTATATTTTTAGATTTGAATTTTGAAACCAATTTTATTTTAATTTGTAATTTAATTCAATGTTTCCACTGATTTGCAAAAGAGTAAATTCTGATTTCAGATGTATTTTTACCAATTATTTGGATGGAAAAATGTTGATCCCAGTATTTAAGTAGTAGGTAAGAAATTCGATAAAAAATTTCCCTTGGTTTTATCTCAATCAGATGGAATGATCCAAAAATAAATCTAGAGATCGTTACGAAATCTGAATCTTTAAAAAAATAGGTGAAGATAAAACAGTTCAGTACCTTTTACTCCTCTATTCGTTGATTTTTTTTTCAGCAGCTATAAAACTGGAAACAGTTTGTTTTATAATTCTAAGTGTAATTTCTTTTTTCATATATGTTTTTCTCAAATTTTCCATAATAGTTATGGTTGAATTTCTAACGTTACGTGAAGTAAGAACTAGTATAAATAAATACGCAGGTAAAATCACAGATAGTAGTTATCTATGCATATAATAAAATTCTAATTGATTTGAATCTGAATCGATACAGAGGCCGAATCTATAGTTTTTAGAATTTTTGTCTGTCTCTCTGTTTGTCTTTTACGAGGAAACCACTGGACAAATTTTGATGAAATTTAGTATGACGATAGCTGGTTATCCGTATCAACATATAGGATACTTTTTACTGCAGAAAAATATCTGATCTCTGATAAAAATCTATACATATAATAAAATTGTAACTAAGCCGAATATGTACATTAAATATTTTTCGGAAAATCTTATTGAAAGAGACATTATTATCGATATAAAGGCCGAATCTATAGTTTTTATAATTTTTGTCTGTCTGTCTGTTACCGCATCATAGAAAAACCATGTTAGGGATTTCGATGACATTTGGTATGATGATAGCTATCCGGATCAACATATAGGATACTTTTTACAGCGGAAAAATGTCTCATTTCTGAGAAAAAATCCAAAAACTGCAATGTAAGAGTATACTAATATATAAAACCTAAGAATATCAGTTTTTGGTAAACTGAACGCGGGCGGAGCCGCGGGCAATGCTAGTTTACATATAAATCGCAGAATACATATATGAACAAAATGTGTAAGAAAATTTAGTAGAATTTGCAATTAAATTATCAATCTGCTTAGCATAAAATAATTATAAGCGTAGTTTCTCTTAGAGCTTTTAAGATTTGGTTTTGTAAGCTTATTAATGGTTTACACATCCCTTTACAGGTTCACTAAATCACGGATCTGTCTTTGGCAACAACGTTGTAACATTAGCGGTAGGGGACTGAACAAATATACTAATTATTTGTATATAAATGTGTGTTTGTATGTAATCCTCCGCTGACATCGTCTAATTAATAGTCTATTACCTGCACAGTGCATGTGAAACTGTGTTGAGGGAAATGTAATTGAAATTGGAATATACATATATAATATACGTTTTGTCTAAAGCTACGTGCATTTATATTTAGTCTATCAATAAATAAAATCTGTATGGTCCATGGGAATACATAGAATGGAAAGCTAAAGCTTTTCAGTCCATTATATATTGGTTTGGAAGCAATTTAACTTTGAACTTTGGAATTTTTATCGTCCCCCTGCTGGGCATATTTTAGGTACTGGTCGCATTTTCTTAGTGATACTTTATTACATCTCAATAACCAACAAGAGCAATTCGATGGAAAAATAACTAATATAAAAAGCCATCTCATAAAATATCTCCATGTAACAGAAGAGCAAAGTAAGATTTTTTTTTTCATTAGATTATTAGTAAGATTATAATATTAACTAGCAACTTACACTCCCTTCGCTCGAGAGCGTGCCTAGTACGTGGATTTGTTTACAATTTTATGGGCTTTAATTTTTTAGCGTGGAACTCTAAATCTTTTTCTAAAATAAAAGTAGCCTAAGTAATTCCTTATAATACGTAAAAATTGGTCCAGCTGTTTTGGAGATTAGCTGAAATAAACAGACAGACAGATAGATAGACAAAAAAGTTAAAAACTGTTTTTTTTCTTATAAGTACCGTATATACTTTTATATGCATTAAGTAAAAAGCTGTTATTTTGACATTACACACAGACACTTCAATTTTATTTATTAAATATTAATAAGATTTAAGTCTTAACTAAAATATATTAAACTAGTACACATAAAACAAAATAATACTTCAAAACAATCCAATTAATTTATCAGCGCCATACAATTTGCAAGCGGAGACACGGCGACACGCGTCTAATTAAACTATGAAGATATGCAGATGAGATACGAAATAGGTCAGTGGATAACAGTCGTTTCATATTTGGCAGAAATAAAATGTAAAATTAAATATGTTGATATAAAAATCATATTACTGTAGTAATATGTGAATGATTACCATATTACCACCACCACCACCACCACCATTTTTAGGCATTTGAAGATAAAATTCCTTAATTAGAACATATATACTTTTTCCAGTACAATGTTTAGATTTAGAACAAACGAAGAGTTCTAAAATTTTGTAAAAATCGGTCAAGTGCGAGTCGAATTCGGACACGAAAGGTTCCGTACCATCGTACATGTACTTTTTATTAATATGATGTTAACTCTATGTATGTATGTAGTATAATTAACTTCGATGATCGATTACTAACGTTAAAAAAATGTTTCTTGTATTTCTATTTTGTTTTTAATTTTTATTTGTTGTTATAGCGGGAATAGAAATACACACTCTGTGAAAATTTTAACTCACTGTCTATTACGGTTCATGAGATAAAGCCCTATGACAGACGGACGGACGGACGGATGGACAGCGGAGGCATAGTAATAGGGTTCCGTTGGCACCCTTCGGGTACGGTTTTCTAAAAATTTCGAAATTTGTAGCTACTAAGCTTTGGAACGAAGCCTTTATCAAATTCCAAGTTCATGTCACCAAAACTAATTCCAATATGTCAACCTCAGAAATTCCTTTCAACTAAAGAAATAGCTGCGTCCCTTTGTTACTAATAATGTATAGAAAATGTCTAATTAACGGCATGTTACTCGAACTCTGACATTCGATCGACGAAGCTTCTTAATTAGAACCAACATTACATATGTACATTCTAGTATTACTCTAACATATTATTTTGGATTACGTGTTAGCAAATTTTACCCAAAAACAATTAATAAAGGACTAATATTGAAATATTGAATTTGAAATATTATACCATGAATTCGTATTCAAATTCAAAAATTCAGCACTAGCAGAACCCGCGGCTTCGCTCACGCTGAAACTACAAAAACTCTAAAAAGGTAGGTTTCATACAAACTTTTATCCCCATTTTCCCCCCTTATGGGATGAATTTCTAAAAATACTAAAACACGTATTTATTTCAAATGTCAATTCTGATCATAAATATTTTTTTGGATTATATTTTAACGTTTTTATGTGGAAAAGAGATAATCTCCCGCGATAAAAAGCAGCCTATGTACTCTCTACTAGTACTCTCCAGCCATTCAACTATCTCCACACAAAAAATCACGCCAATCCGCCAAGCCATTTCGACGTGAAAGAAAGACAAACAAACAAACACACTTCACATTTATAATATTACCATAGATTACTCTATTACAATATATTACTGAACATCATAAATCTACAACCAGTTTAAAAAGAAAAAGCCTAAAACCTGAGAATGACTAGCGGAAGACTAAGCGGAACTGACATTATTTTTCTACGATCACCTTCCCAAAGCTTTTAGTTTTTATATTTTGTACGTTTTGGCTCATCAAGCCAGACAAAGATCTTACCAAACACAAATCTTCAAAAGGAAGTCAACACTGCAACCAGATATAATCAGATATATCTCACCTTATACTGCGTGATATTATAATAATACGTGTGTAAGCAAATTTAATTATATTGCTGAATAAGTCTTCGTATATGAAAACCTAATTACGTAACACGTAATGTGGATATTGGGAATAAAACGAAAAGAATTCTCTTTTGATCCAAATAAATCCTGATTCCATATCATATGGGCTCCACCGCAGGGCGAAAATCTGCATCTCATTGAACACGATCCGCACGCTTTCAAATAAAAAAGGTACCTAATCTATTTGGTAATAACTGATGTCAATCGTAGAACAGTTTTGATTTTTAGTCTCGCTGGTACTGCGTTTTAGATGGTTAGACGTTCATTTTTATATAGTTGATTTTATATAGTAGAGACTCAGTCTCTCCCGTGACCATGGATGCTGTAAAGCATTCGATACGTCGGGAACCAAAAATCAAAATAAATCCGCTAAATAATCCGAAAAGATAGTTTTATTTAAAGAATTTAAAGACGGACACAAACTTTTCCTTCTGTAGGCCTTCCATTTTATAGGCCTTTTTGAGACCTACAAATTCTAGTACACTGTTTTGATGCATCACTAAAGTTAGCCTGTGTTAGCCGTGTAAGCGTACTAACACAGTTTTTTTACAAAACACCATCACAATATATAATAAAATATTTCAAGTACAGATTCCGCTTTGTTACTATTTTATACATATATAGGTATATATAATAAAATAGTATGTATGTATGTATGTATGCATAATATGTACGTTATATGCAACTTTTGACGTATTACTAGCTGATAAATATTAATTACAAATACTCGAATAGTAAGTGGACCTTCGCAGATTCCAGATACTATGCGTGACGTAAAGATGCTATACGCCTCGTCTATCGCATCTTAAAGTTTTCACATGCTTACACGTCGTATATTATATTCTTTATTGCACTTAAAATATGATACAGAAAAAATAATAACAAAGTAAACATAGTTCACAAAGGTGGACTTATCTCTAAAAGAGATCTCTTCCAGTCAACCCCTGGTTGTGGAAGAAGATGTCAGTGGGCAATATAGTGCAAAAAAATATGCTAAATATATACTAGAAATAAAGGTAATAATAATCACATATACATACATACATACATACATACATACATACATACATACATACATACATACATACATACATACATACATATATACATACATATATACATATACTACTTATAAAAATATATAATACTATACATATATAATATCTAATATAAAGACTACTTTTACATATCGTCGTATCTCTTTAGCAAAACTTTTTTTTTATTTGGCAAAGCACTTTTATCTCGTAAGAGGTTCAGTTTTAAAAAACTCCCATTTATTATATATGTACTTGTATTTCATAAATTTTGCCAAGTATCATAAATATCAAATTTTAGGACTTAAATAATACAAAATCCAATCTTAGTGGTTACCTTTGTCAGGCACTCTACTCTCAAAATGTCAGCGTTTTAGGCTCACCGGTTAGGTCTGTGTGATCGTAAATCAGTGAGTATAAGCTAGTTTATATAGTAAAGATATAACATGATTCTTTTTATTCCTGTTAATCTATACTAATATTATAAAGAGTTTGTGAGTTTGTGAGGTTTTAGGGGGTAATCTCTGGATCTACTGAACCGATTTAGATGAAATTTGGTAAGAAGATAGTTTGAGAACCTGGAAAGGACATAGAATAATTTTTATCGCGGAAATCATCCTTTAAGAGGGTAAAAATTGGGATGAAAGTTTGTATGGGAATCATTTTAAAGAATCACCTAGGGACGAATCCGAGTGAAGCGAGGGTTAGTCCCTGTATTAAATATTTAGCATATTTTTCAATGTAAGTGAAATACGTTCGAGAAAAAACACGTATTTATACGTTTTCATATTCATGGTGGATTATTACACTATATCAAGCAGTTTGAGCAAACTACTGTTGAACTTAGACGAAATTGTGTCATAGATTATTTGCATTTGATTTGAACTATTGATGTTTGCCTAATAGTTATAACATGAAATAAAAGGAGAAAATAGGCAAACGTAATGCCCTTATTGTATTGTACAGGAATAAAAAGTAAAGTTTGTTTGTATGAAAAGGCACATTTCATTTAAAAACGTATTGAATCCATCTATACTAATATTATAAAGAGGTAAAGTTTGTGAGCTTGTGAGTTTGTGAGATTGTGAGTTTGATGTTGTAGAGGGTAATCTCTGGATGTACTGAACCGATTTAGATGAAATTTGGTACTTTTTATCCCAGAAATCATCCCTTAAGGGGTTGAAAATGGGGATGAAAGATTGTATTGGGTATGAAGCTAGGGATGAACCCGAGCGAAGCGAGGGTGAGTCGCTAGTATGTTATAAAGGTGTAGGGAAATCTTTCTGTTACGTTTTCACGGTGAAGCCGCTAAACAAATTTTGATAAAATTTAACAAGGATTTAGATTACTTCTGAACGGATCCTGGTCCTGGATTAGTTATACTCTATCCTCGAACCCCCGCCTTCCAAATCCGCGGGTACAAACTATTGAAGTCATATATATTCAATATATAACTTTAATAGGTTCTATAGACTGCAAATTGTACCTGAGCATGTACAAAGTGCAAAATCGTTGAACTAACAACATTAAGTAGTCCAGGTCAACTTACGAGTAATTAGACCTTCTATCTAGTATCTATACATGTAAGTTAATGCACTTCACGCGAACTTCCAACTCTATTCGAGCGGGGCAGTGTGCATCAAAGTTTTGAGTATGTCTTAATTAGTTAGCAAGTTCTCTTGTTACGTGGGAATTGATAGGCTGGATGACTAGTTTGTGGTCAGCTGTTCTCAAACTTTGTATCATAACTTAAAAACTTTGGCTTGTTTTTTAAAACATTTTAATGCATATACAGTAGTTAAAGGCAAATAAGGAACTACGTGACGCCATTACATGTGTCAGTTTTAATGGATATATTTTTAAAAAGTTATATGACCAATTTAATATGCATATAGGTTGTACTCTTGTCGTCCTCCGCTGTGTAGTCATTTTGCAGTAATACTAGATACATAATATAATATTACAAGAAAAGAAAGTGTGTGTATGTATGTGTGTATTCTATCCACAATACCAATAAATATTTTTAAATACCAATTGCTGGGCACGAACCTTCCAATACCATATGAGGGGCATCAGGCCATAATTCACCACACTGGCCAACTGTGGGTGCACTTCACATTGTATTTCGAAAACTCCAGACAAAGGTCTTACAATTAAGTATGTGTATAAAATTAGTATTCTAATAAATACAACTTATGATCCAAATATCAAAATGTTGGAAAGTCGTTAAGATCTGACCAATACATATACGTGGTCTTCCGAGTCTAATATTCATACAGCCACTGTAGAAGCCCAATCTAAAAAAATGAATTCTCTAAAAAAGTCATCCTTTAGTACACCTGAACTAGCCTGATACGTATTGTCGAAAAAAATTGGGACAATAGAGCTATTGTCATGCCAAAATTCGCTTGAAAAGTCTCGAACTATTGCGCCACATTCCATGTGAATAGGAAGTGAATGAGATTTTAACTGTATATGCAAAATATAAATTCGTCTACATATCCTTTAAAATATTCTGTTTTGTCATTTTGATTGTTGTATTTTTTAAACTACTGATATAGCGGAGATTATATGTATGTTCATATCGTGACAGGAATCTTATAATATTAAATGAGCAATTCTTGTATATTTATTTCGTGTACCTCAGAAACGGCTCGAGCAATTTGGATCAAATTTTGTATTTAGATAAGGTTTTGCTTTTTAAGTTTATCTATATAGGTGTATTTTTCTGGAAAAAAACACAATTTCTCACAAAAAAAGCGCCATCTCGTATTTTTTTTTGATCGAAGTGTTTTATCTTTGCCTATTTATACATGGATACATCGAATATTTTTCATATACCTACTATTAAAAAATACAGAAGATGTAAGGTGACACCCTCAACTTAAGGTTTGAATGAAGTAAGGGCGGATCTGCAGCTTATAATTGGAAATACCAGTCACTTACGTTGTAGAGCAAATACTACATAATTACAAGCAAACGAGATGAGAAACTTCAAGTTGGAAATGGAACTTTCATTATTAACGGACAATGGCGGCTATTCTGAAGTCCACAGAGCAATTTCGCCACATACGACCAGCCATTTGTTACTCTTCAACTGACATCAGCAATTCTTAACTGTTTTAATGTTTATGTCGCATTATGTGCTAATTATCTACTTTTAATAGCTAAGTCAATATTTTAATTGTAGTAGCAATAAGTTAACTGGTTTTTTTTCTTTGGGAATATTTTAAATCAAAAGTATGTTTTTGAAAATATCTTATGATAATATGTCATAAAAATATTTTTCCAATGTCTTGGCCTTTGAGTGACTTAAATAAATGTATTTTATGGTACTTCTACCTGCTCCATATTTCTTATACTCGGATTGTCTTGTCAGCATTAACACAGTTATTTTTCTAATCGAATAAAAGTATTAAAAAAAATTAATATAAATGATCGCTCCTGATTTTGATCGATATATTCGTTAACTTTCTTGAAATTTAAATTAGATAAAGACCAGTATTCAGAAAACTCAAACAACAACACAGAGTACTATAAATTATAAGCTAATTCGAAGACAATAGAAGAAATATTTTTAAAATAACATTAGAAACTTAAAATTGTATTGGGTATTTAAGTTCACATAAAACTATCAAAGTAATTAAAAGTATCTGTATTACAAATATTTCCCACACGATGGTATAGGCGTGTTCATCTTACTCATATTATATATGTGAAAGCTTAGATGGATGTTTGGATGTTTGTTACTCAATCACACCAGAACGGCTAAATGGATTTAAATGAAATTTGGCACAGAGATAGATTATAGTCTGGAATAGCACATAGGCTACTTTTATTCTGGAAAAATGTATGGTTCCCGTGGGATAGATTTATTTTTGTTTTTCAAGGCTGAGCCGCTAGTCGAAAATCTATGAGAAAATTTTCTTTAAGCCAGAATTTTATTTAAGCAATGGCATTGCCAGCAGCTCCGCCCGCGTTCAGATGACCTAAAAGCAAATTCTTAGGTTTTCATATTAGTATACTCTTACAATGCAGTTTTTGTATTTTTTTCTCAGAAATGTCAAAAGTGTCCTATATGTTGACTCGAATATCCAGCTATCATCATACCAAATTTCATCAAAATCTGTCCAGCGGTTTACTCGTGATGCGGTAACAGACAGACAGACAAAAATTCTAAAAACTATAGATTCGGACCCTGTATCGATAATAATGTCTATTTCAATTAGATTTTCCAAAAAATATTTAATGTACAGATTCGACTTAGTTACAATTTTATTATATGTATAGATTAATTTTAAATAGCTTTACCTTATTTCATACTAAGTTAGTGAGAGAATGCGAGAAGTTTATTATTTAACCATACATGCAAGGTCAAGACCTCTCGCTTAAGGGGTTTAACCTAACCTACTTAGCTTAGCGAGTTATTGGAGACAGGGTGTTAAAATGTACTTTTTAAATAAAGTTGATTATTATATATAGTGATAATTAATATTTTATATTTATTATTTAAATTTAGACGATATAATTATAGTTATAAAAAAATATTTCGTTGAATTTATCAAGTTTATCTATTACTAGCCATTGCTAACGGCTTCACCTGCTTAGTTTATCTTTATAATATGTATTAAAAATAAAAAAATAAAAAAAGATTTTCACTCATAAAATTCTTAAACTAAAATTTATTTGTATAAGTTTTTTTAAACAAAATTCTAAATTTAGAATTTAAGCGCGAGAACGTAAAAAAATTTAAATAGATAAAATCACAAAAATAAAATGCAGGACAAAACGTCTTTGGTATTCGTTGTACTCATTAAAAATGTACCCCTTCATAGTTTTAATATTGTAGAAGCTCTCAGAAGGGAGCATTTCTTTCGACTGAAATCACAAATATAATTCATTATACCAGTGGATTATTTTTCATTATGATCTGCAAAAATCCATGAATTATACAGCCTACCTTCATAGATAATTCCTTTTTCTATATATGAAAAACGTATGCAAATCCATTCAGTAGTTTTTGAGATTAAACCCGGGCAAACAAAATTTCAGCACGGCGCGGGACTTCTATCTATATTAATATTACTAGCGACTCACCCTCGCTTCGCTCGGGTTTGTCTCTAGCTTGATTCCCCATACTAACTTTCATCCCCATTTTCACCCCTTTAATGGATGATTTTTGGGATAAAAAGTATCCTATCTCCTTCCCAGGGTCTCAAACTATTTTCTTACCAAATTTCATCTAAATCGGTTCAGTAGATCTAGTATTTCATCTATTAAGATGAAATTTGGTAAGAAGGTAGTTCGAGCTGTACCAATTACGGTTCAGTAGATCCAGAGATTACCGCCTACAACGTCACAAACTCTTTATAATATTAGTATAGATATACTAGTATAGATAACGAGGAAAAAATTGTTTGTTTGTTCGTTAGTTAGTTCGTTCACACGTTAGTTTTTTTTTTGAATAATTCTTTTGCATAAGATAGCCCGTTTATTGAGAAAGACTTACAGGCGATATGTCATCATGCTACTATCCAATGGAGAGGAGCAATAAAATATAATAAAATATAAACTAAATATTAAAGAGTTACTATAATTTACCCCCTCTAAAATAAAAACGCATATATAACTATTTGCCAATTTTACGAAAAAAATTTACAAATATCTATTTGCTATATACTCGTATATTATATACACTAGATACCATTTTATCCATTCCATACTAATCGTTAAAACGTATCTAGGGACGAACCCGAGCGAAGCAAAGACGAGCCGCTAGATTATAATATGTAAGTATCATTATATTATCCCTACATTAATATTATAAAGAAAATTTATTTCGGAGTATCAAATTCATTTTTCATTTTATCTGGAGACATCAAGAATACTTGACAAAACTATTTCCTTAATGTAATAAGTTCAAAAGGCAACGACGCTGCAATATGTTGCATCATAGTTGGTATTTATGATATTTACCACTACTATAGATATATTCGATACTCTCTAGCGAGTGTAGTAAAGTATATATGTTTTTATATACATACGTATGTTGTAACGAAATTATGTATTTCACTAAACCTAGCTTCTTATAGATTATAAAAACTATAAAAAAACTGACTTCCAGGCACTAAAATGTAAAAAATTACTAAACGGGGGTTTTCATTTAGAATACATACATAATCAGATATTTTCGAAGTCGGTGCCAGCCGACAATATTTTAAGATATGAATATCTAATAGGTAAATATGTGTTTTACGTATCGAAATAAATTAGATTTGCTTTGCATCGGCTGGCACCGACTTCGAAAATATCTGATTAGGTATCTATTCTAAATGAAAACACCCATTTAGATATTTTTTTACATTTTAGTGCCTGGAAGTCGGATTTTTTAGTTTTTATTTTTCCATTTTTAGTGTAGACGTAATAAGCATTTAATTTGTAAGAAGAAAGTTTTTTAATAACATATTCGATTAAATAATTTATTTAAAAAAATAATTTATTATTGATTTTTAAAAAACCGCTCGACCGATGTCTATAAAATTTAAATGGGACCTCGGAAGTATACTTTAGAAACAAAAAAAATCCATATCGGTTCAGGCGTCTTCGAGTAATCGGTGAACATACTTAAAAAAAAGATTCCGATGAATTGAGAAATTTCTCTTTTTTGGAAGTCAGTTAAAAATTTAAAATTTAAACTAGAGCCTATTCTAGTCCATTATATATTTCTAATTGTTGTAATTTGTGGTAAATATTATAATCTTTATAATTATACACGTAGCGCCATCTATTTCCTCACTCCTACTGTTCTTAATTATTGTTTTTTTCTGTCATGGCGTTACGTATATGTAATAACTGTTCTGTGTTGTGTTTTGATTTGCTAACAAAAAAATACATTACTTCAACACTAATCATTATATATTTATATGTAATATTAGAAAAACTAATTGAAAGTTATGAGCAAATAAATCTCAAAGAAGAATATTCCAATTTTTTTTAATGTAGTTTCACGAAAACATTAACTAAATGAAAATATTACTGTATGTTTAATATACAATAATAATTATAATTCATAAATAGACAAAGACAAAACAGTTCAATATATTTTCCATCTCTGTTTGTCACCTGGTATTCTTTTTTTTCTTTAGTAGCTCTTGACGAGTTGGTTAAAAAAATGGATGCGTGTAACCTTTACGTGCGGTGGAAGTAGAACTTCTTTGGCAAATATCGCAATTAAATTATTATATAAAAACAAATCAATAATTTAATAAGGCATATTAGGCATATTACAATAATATATTTATAGAATATCATATACGGAAACAATATAATATTATATATATGTCAGGCAATAACAACGGTTACCATGGCATACTTGTATTCTATCTCATTCTCTCGCGGGCTTACTCGTATACCTATATTTATGTGTTTGTCTCTTTTTAGTGTCGCATTTTCGTTTCATGAGGCTAAAGAAGTTTCACTTCAACAAATTTTTGGAAACAGTTTTTATAGATGAGTAAGTTCCATACATACAAACATACATATTCATCAAATTAATAATGATTATGATCGAATATCGACTACTCGGCGAACATAAGTTGATATAAGTACATCACTTTCACGACACGTGTAATTTGTTAAGATTATAACGCTTGCTTCAGCGCTAAGAAAAATGATATCCGATAACGGTTAAATATTTCAACAAGACGCAATCAACATTACGTAATTTCTTTATACGTCGTGAATTTAATATATAAAAAAAACTGTAATTGGGTTAATAATAATAGAGTATTCAGATTTAAGCTTCGTTGTTAGATTTACAAGAACATGTATGTTTGTTTTACCATCGACCAATAGAGGTGAAACAAAAAATATGACAGAAAGATAAACAATAAAACATAAGATTAATAGCTTACTAACCATAATATGTATATCTTCTATACATAATAAAATTGTAACTGACTCGAAACTGTACATTAAATATTTTTTGGAAAATCTTATCGGAGTAGTCATTATTATCGATACAGAGGCCGACTCTATAGTTTTTAGATTTTTTGTCTATCTGTCTGTCTGGGAACGCATCAAGAGAAAATCACTGGACAGATTTCGATGAAATTTGGTATAATGATAGCTGGTTATCCGAGTCAACATATAGGTTACTTTTTACTGCTTGAAAATATCTCATCTTTGAAAAATCTATACTAACCGTTAATAAGTTATGAAATGCTTTGTCCGACGACACGATATCTTTTATGTTATTTGTGTATTTTCTCTGTAAGTGCATTTTGAAAAGAAAATAAATGTCCTTAAACTAAACATATAATAATATTTATCATAGCTAAGTATCTTAGCATTACAATGAGAGCATCCTCTTAAACCATTCCAACTCTGTCCTAGATGGAATTAGTTTTCACACCGCGGTTTGTATTACACATCGACGATATTCCATTAGCACAGATAACAAACAAGATGTCGGAACTTTCAAAGTTGAATTTGGAAGTTCTATCAAATTGTTCGATTAGATGGGGCTGTGTTATTAAGTGGATAGTCTGTTACTGAAATGTTCAGTTTGGTTTCTATTATGTCATTTTGAAATGCTACGTGTATGTTTGTTACTCTTAGCCAGTGGCGGATTCACTCGTTTGCCGCCAGGAGGCTCTTCAAATTTTGCCGCCCCTATCGACCTCTACAAGACTCAGTTCCTAGATTATTTTTACAATCCAACGACTTAGCTAAGATTGCACAAAAAATAGTTTTTGGGTATACTTCTGAGCTAAGAAAAGCTCAATCATGTACACTAATAATGCGGGATAAAGTAAGCCTTAATATTATTTACACAATAATGTAAGTACTTTCCCGATTTCAATCACAAATTTTTCCAGCCATTATTTCTTGAACCAATAGTAAGCAAACCGTTGAAAACTTTGTCTTAGTGGTGAACTATTTTTTGAATTGTTTGTGTGGATCTAATAACATTTAGGTATGAAACTTTAGATGACTATGAATTTCTTAATTTTTGTAAGACAAAAAAAAAGTTTTGTCCCCAAAGCCGCCAATAAAATCTACCGCCCTAGGCTCCAACCTACTGAACCAGCTGGTAAATCCACCACTGCTCTTAATGTAAGCAGCTGGACGAATTTGAATCAAATTTAGTACACAGATACTTGGAGTAACACAAAAGATGTTAGGGGTATATAGACGCACTCTAAGTCGCTAATTTATCTAATACCTTGTTATAAAATTCATATACACTTTCAATTCAATTCAATTCTTTTGATCAAAAAATAGGTATATTATACTTTATGTATGAATGAAAGTATTATTTAACGGAAAATTTAATTTTCTGATTTTCATCTGATATTTCGATTGTTCCGATATCGAAAATTAATTTTTGCTTCGAACTTCACTTAGAATTACATATTCATCATCGTTTTCATTCACACAATAACTAAATCACCAAAATACCTTCCATAAAACTAATATTTTTAATTTTACCAAAAATATCATACCATTTTCTGCATTCGCCAAACAAAATTTAAACAATAGAAAGCATTTAAACAAATCATTACATAACATGCTGTTAATTCCTCACTGTGGCATGCCAATGATATTCGGAATCGAGACATCAGCCGCACTGTTGTAAATAAACATATTAACAGTAAGTGGAAATGCGCTTGTTGGATTCGCTTAACATTTAGTACAAGTTATAAGAGTTTTATCTAATAACATAAAAGTTAGAAGGCAAATCATTCTTACTTCACTCAAGTACGTGGCGGGCGTCAAACATTAGCCTTTATGATACTTTACGTCATAGCTTATCTATTTACTAAATTTCATTAAAATCGGTTCAGCCGTTTCAACGTGAGGAAGTCCCAAACATACACATGTATGTAACATACAAACTTTTGCAGTTATAATCGTAGACCGAATGCGATGAGTTTTAGTATGGTGTAAACGTCAAAGATTTTGTTAGTATCCTCAAACTATTAACAAAATTTTTTCAACAATATTTTTTTGGACAAATCATTATTTGATATGGATTCAATTAGCAGACCCTATTGTTAATGCCGATATAGATTTCCAGATCTAGTAAAATTTTCAAAACTTCAGTCTATAACACAATCCTTCACAACTTTTGTTTTAAAATCGCTCAACTCCGTAATTTGCACCTCATACCCCAGCTTCCCGCACGCTTCTTGAATCTTTAATTTTATTGAATTCCGATCGCTCCCACTTGTATAGAGCATTTGCTTGTACCAGATGCTTGGAAACGGCTTCGGCAACTTTATCCTTTCTTTTCGCTATTCGTGCAGTGTTCTGTATGTTTAACTGATATTTATAGGTTACTGAACGTTAGCTAAACTTATTGGTTCGTAATACAGTAATAGCTATATATATCACCATTCTACTATAGCCACTATCACTTAATATAATAAAATAAATGTTCGTCTAAAAGGTGTAGGTGCCACTATCGTTTTAATAAAATAATATAACATTTTAATTGAAAAAGTACATAAAAACCAAATTCACCTTAACAGTAATTATTCTAACTTTCTTTATTTTTAAGGTAATTGTTGAAAATTACCGTTATCCTCGAGGAAATTCAGATTTGGTGAAAATATCGCGATTGCGATATCATTCAAAAAGACACATTCTAATTAAGGCCCAACTTTTTGAAGTCAGCAAAGCTATTACTTTCATCGAAATAAATCCAGCATTTGAACAAATACATAATTTTAGGAACCAAACAAGTATGTATGTTTTTTTTTAATATTACAACTATTCTAATGAATGAATAACTCTTTATTGTACAGCCAAAAAGAGAAAAGAAAATATACAAAATGTAGAAGAAGGTACAAGAGGCGGCCTTATCGCTAAAAGAGCGATTTCTTCCAGGCAACCTTTAGGTGTTGGAAATAGTACTAAGATAAAAGGGGCGCGAATAACAAATAAAGACAAAGTATATAAATCTATAGTATATGTATAGGTAAATACCTATACATATACGTATCATACAAATAATTAATATACGAGTATACAAAATAAATACAAGTAAAATAAAATTAACCAATACCTAAATACCTATACCTATATTATACATATATAAATATTAAATATAAAAAGGCAAGTTTTAAATTTATTTATTTAATTAGTAAATAAAGCGCAAATTAAAAATATTAAATTCTTTAACATAGATAGCATAAAGTTAATTTATTATCGCTTCATCGTCTCGTTACTACGGAGTTTCATGCGAGAATTCATTTCCGTTCACAAATGGCTTACCGATTGAGCTTGGTATTTTTCTATTTTGATTCAGCGCAGACACACAACAAGACAGAAAAATGTATATATTATTATATAGAAAGTATATTTTTTGATATCTATATATAAAATTACAGTCTATGTATGTATGGGTAGTAGTCTATGGTGTGCGTACTTAGGGTCACCTTGATTATTGGTGGCGCTATTATCGAGATATAAAACTTTTTTTTTATTTTTCAACCAACCAGGTATACTAGTACTCTGTAATAACTTTTAGGTAATACGACAGTTGGATTCACGCTTATATTTTATACAACTGTATGAATTATGTTCATGGATTCAGCTGTCGAATTTCATAAACATTTTTACAGAATACCTCTAGGTATGAGGTGGAGGAGAACATGAGGCTCAATATGAATTCTCGGTAAATAAAGTCAAAGCAAAGAGTTTTAAGAATTACAATCGAAATACGCTAATTTGACAACTTCATTCTATTTTACGTATATAAAAATTCGTAATATATATATATATATATATATATATATATATATATATATATGTAAATAAAATTGAAGGGCCTGTTTGTAATGTCAAAATAACAGCTTTTTTATTAAATGCATATGAAAGTATATACGACAGGAACTTATAAGACTTTCACTGGCGATAACTGATTTTACAATGAGTAACTTAGGCTAGGTATTTTGTTTTAAAAAAAGAATCAGGGTTCTGCAAAAAAAATTAAAAGCCATGAAATTGTGACTAAAATCCGCATACCTAAGGACGCACCCGAGTTAGCAAGGGTAACTCGCTAGTGTTTTGCTCACTGTATGTATTATTTATTTTCTTTGTTGAATACAAATAAAGTAATAATAAATTTCATAATTTTACTTTTTACTTTTCTTTGAATTGTTTGAGACTAATAATTTTATTCCGTTCGAGAACAGAACCTACAATCTCCGACATAATAGGCACACCTCAAGTATAACACTACTGTATTTTTATTTTTCATACAAGTACCTACAAGTAAATCTGCAATTCTGCGTTTGCATTTATCATTAATCCCCCATTGTGTATCAGCGTTCTCTTATCGTTCGGCGTGCATTCAATTTTTCATTTACCTCCATTTCACCTGTTTTATTTTTATACAACACAAACACTATTTAATTATTATTTTCTTTTATTTCAGGTAATCTTTAATTTTGATATTTGATGAGAACGTTGATCGAGTAAGTTATGATTGATGATGTTCTCTCGACCAATGTCGGTTACGGCGGCCAAGCGGCTGAGACTAGCCATCTGTACAGGAGATCCGAGATATTATAGTGCACAAGTCTTTATGCACTCATTTCTCTTTACTCTCAAAATTCGATGGGACGATACTTCGACACGACCGTTGAGAGTTAAGGCGCAGGAACGAAACCTTTAGGTGCTCTCCGAGGCACGGGTGTAGAACACTGCCAATTTCCCAACTCCGGGGTCCTGAGAATTCCTTAAAAGAAAAACTCAATAATCTAGGCCCGATCCGGGATTCGAACCCAAGACCTCCGAACCTGCGGTCATACATGATAGCCACTAGACTGCCAAGGCAGTTAAATCTTGAGTAAATTACTGAAAAATGACACTGTGCTGAAGGATTCGGTTCTATTAATTTTACAAATATTTGAGGCAAATATTTTTATTAACTATACAAATGTGGATGGAGTGAATATATGGTTGATGTTATTTTTTTTTTTTGATTGCATCGAGATTGTTCATAGATCTGAAAGTGGCAAAGATACTTTGCTTCCTCTTAATACATTTATATCAATTAGTAATTCCCTTTAATAAAAAGACACTATACTAGGTATATTGCAAAAAGATCTTAGAACTCAGGGATGCTATATTCTGTATATGGAAATTAAATGCTGTTTGTTGGTCCTTGCCTTCATCTCTTGAGATCGACTGGAATTTTTTTTTAATTTTCAATTCAGTCCGAATAAGATTTTTAGGGAAGAAAATTTACAAAATTTCTCAAAAAAAGATTTCAAAAGTCATATATGAATTTATATATGACTATTAAGATCATATACTTACTAAAATCAGGACATGGTGACATCTGTCTGGTTAATAATAAATTTTACATTTGACACATATTTTGTTCCTTTTTTACCTATTACTCTATATATATAACACTTCTTCTCCATTCTTCACAACATTGCAGAAGGAAATTGTGCCTAAAAGCACTTCCCACGAAACTAAAGAATTGAATTGAATTACAATTGACAAACTTACAGTTACATTCAAAGTAAAACAAACTTTTATTCGCTGGTCGGTGACACAAATTATTCCTACACGGAACGTCATGCAGGAAACCCTCATTCACTTTTTATCTAAACAGGTTACCATATAACTCTTAAACTAGTTCTAAGCATTAAAGAGTCCACTATTCGATTACACAACCTTTTACTTTTCATAACCCACTTTGCGTTAGGCATATGGTCATATTGAAACATTATTACACCATTTACTTTTATGACTTTAAGAGCTCTATTCTTATAGAAATAAGGTTTAAATTTCATATTTCAGTCTTCGGGAAGCGCAAAACTAAATTTGCAAGGTACAACCTTAATATTATAGGGAGAAGGTTGAAGATTACTTAATAAAATTAATTTTCAAGTCGCAAAGTGATTTCAATATTATGTGGATGTCGTAGAGCTGCCTTTCAATTAATAGACGATGTGCACCTCTGCACTGTTAGAACGTTGGTTTTCTCTTTATTGCTGTGAAGGTCCGCGATAAGCCACGGTTTGAATTTTCGACATATGACCTAGCTTTGAAAAACGCATTTCCGTTAGAAAATTAGCTTTTACGTACTTCACGACTTTAAAAATGTTAACGTAGCAATAACAATAAAATTGTAGATACTAAAAAATATAAGGTTTAATGACTTGCTGTTCTCTCATGAGATTACGTAATCTTGTTTGAAGCATGTTACATCACTCTATTATAAAAAAGGAGTAGATAAAAAATTAAAAAGATTACTACAACTTGTATTGTTTAGACTTTAGTATAATAAAAAAATGCGACATAATTTTATATATAGAAGTCCACCACCATGTCAGTGCGTTTGTTAACCTCAAATCTACAAAACAATTTTTTCTTTAATTTATATACAAGTATAATTAATTCGAATCATAATAAAGTTTTAGCTCTTAAAAAATATTTAATCATCTTAAGTTTGAATGGCTGATAATAACTAATAGTTCTGCGGAGAGTTATCTTGCGAGAATAAACTTTATTGCGACAATTAATATACCACGTAGTTGAAGAGCCGATTACACTTGTAGAAATATAAAAGTGAGCAATTTACTGCATTTTCAGGAGCTATCCTGCTCATCACGGTGAAGATCCTCATCAGATGTTCATCATTTTTTTATGAGGCCAACTTAGAGTTCGTCTCTCTTACCTTTCAAATAAAAAAAGAACCATCGAAATCGGATCTCATAAGACCAAAATATCCAGTAGCCCACTTTTTGCCCCTTTTTGAGGATATTTCCTTTCATGAGGATAAGGATAAGGGGTATTCCCCTTCAATCAAAAATACCCAACGACAAAAAAATCTATAAAGTCATAAAATCTGTATACCATGTTTCGTCCGGATTGGTTGTAAAATACGACCTGTAGAGGAGTACCAACGAATTGACAGAAGAAAGCAAATTTTGCCAGACTTGAAGCAAGACAAGTACAAAATGACAGTAACAGTGTAGAGTTGGAAAATTGTCAATGTTGTAACTTCGTGCCTTAGAGAGTACGTAAAGTTCTGCGCCTGATCTCTCTACAGCAGTATTTAACCATTTCAATAGTCTTTGAAAGTAAAAGGAATGCAGAGACTTGTCGTGGTTAAAATCGGCTACGAGGACATATCTAAGAAACGGTTGCTTAATATTATAGTTAACGAAAACTGAAACTCAGCTAATTCTATATTTCAATTATAAGCCAACGTAAATTCCAAAAAAAAAAATAATCAATAAAAACGTATAACTCATTTTTAGCCCATTTAACAAATCAGGATTTGAAGCCTATTCATAAACGAAAATTCCATCATTTCATAAATCTCTTGCTGCGTTAAAGAAGGACAAACTGATAAAAAACGTGTGTGTGTACTTAAGAATTATACGCACGTAAGAAGTTACATACTTCTTTGGCGTAACAAAACAAAAATAGCTAAAGAATTCACCCCGTATGTCACAACTCTCTGTTTGTTAAAGGAATGCAGCTAATTTCATTATGTCGCTTTTAGCTAACTTCATCATGTCGCTTTTTGGCTGTCGGTGTGCAAGCGCATTGTAAAAATTTTACTCTCATAATTTTTAAAAACCTGCCAAAAGAAGTATAACTTTAAAACATTCACATTTATAATAACAGGGATACAAATATTGTATAATCTTCTATAGTATATAAGTTAAAAACTAAGTAACCTAAGCAACCTAAGCTAGACAGAACCTCAGAGCTAACATGTTATGCCAACAACGTCTAAGAGCTAACATCGCGTGGTAAGTAGATTTAAACAGGCGGTAAGTGGTTAGAGGACTGTGCCAGTTAATGCTGGCTTTTAACATTTTATCTCAGTGTTTTAACTTCGCTTGAATTATTTTAAAGTGAAGTATTTGTTTGGAAATAGAAGATCATATGGTTTAGTGGTAGCGTAACCTCACATTGTGTGACTTAAGATGTTTTTTTCCTAATGTTAATATATTGATCACGCCATAAATGGAAAGTTTTAGTCCATCGTTTCTAAGATGTAACCTCGTAATTAAGAATTAATAGTAAAAAAAATATTTTTAACAACCAACTTTTATTTTAATTTGCTTAATATAAACCTATCGTTTGGTTCTACAAATTTATATATTATAAAAGCTTGTCGTTTCTTTATACATAAAATTAAATGAATCAGATCATAATGATCAAAAAATCATTGTACTGAACCACCTACTTAGATTTTAACTTTGTAGGATAGTAGGAAGTGGTTCTAATTTAGCTTGCAAGATTAGACAAATACAAACATACATAACAAACATTGCAAGTTAAATAGAAGCTTCTGAAAAAAAACATGAATTATCGGTTAACAATGGACGAACATAACGCTTCATATACACATAAAATACATCTAAATTACGTACATTCTTCTCATTTGACGTTGGTTAATTCAAGTCTAAAAGCTGGTATGGAAAGTTACTTTGGCAGAAAAACCCTATAACTTTTTGCCTAACCCAGGACTCGAATCTCATAATTCTGAACCATATGTTAGGTATCCGGCCAAGATAATAACTATAACAAAATAAATACACTTTAGTAAGTTAGCTGTAGATTAGAGAAATGTAGGTTGACACGTCGATATTAGTTTAGTACTGAATCAGGTAACATTACAAGCTTTACTGCGACAAACACATTCTAGTTATACTAAGGAACTGTCTTTAACAATATTACATCACTAATACTCGGTTAATACCCTGGCTTTTACTGTAATATCTTGTCAAACTAGATTACAAGGTAAAAAAAAAAAAGTTATATTAATGTTATTAATATCAATGTGTTCATGAAGACAAATGGACTTTGTTACGTTTTGTTGCTTTTTTAAGATATCGTACATTTTTCCTTCTACATTTTTTGTGAAGAAGTACACTAGTATTAGATCAACTGCATTTATAAATTGACTAGTGACTCACCCTCGCTTCGCTCGGGTTCGTCACTAGGTACCCGTACCCGTACGTTTTAACGGTTAATATGAAATATAAATCTTTGAATTTCTCGGCTTTTCTGTACTATAATAATATGCATGTATTATACACATAAACCTTCCTCTTGAATCTATCTATCTATTGCTGAAAACTACATTAAAATCCGTTGAGTAGTTTAAAAGATCTAAACGAACAGACAGCGGAAGCGACTTCATTTTATATTATGTAAAGATTCTAGCAAATGAAATATATTTTTTAGATTCTTTGTTAGGTCTGCACAAAGAGCCCATTAAAAATCTGTGCAGCCATTCTCTAGCGACATGACATTAAAAATACACAAAACATGTAATATATAATTTTTTTCATTGCACGTAGTATTTTTTGTTAACCCATAACATTATACGAAGTTATGTGTTGGAGCAAGGAACAAAATTCTTTCTTAGTTTTAAGATAAGTAAAATATATAAATTAATTTCTCTTGTATCTAAAACCCCAACTCAAAATTGTCGGTATAGACTCCAGCTTCGTTTCGTTCGGGTTCGTCCCTAGATACGTTTTAACATTCAGTATAGAGCAGCTTTACTCAATAAATGAGCTATCTAGTGCAAAAAGAATTTTTCAAATCGGATTAGTAGTTCCTGAGATTAGCGCGATCAAACAAACGTGCCTCTTTATAAAATTAGTATAGATTTAACACACCCTAACTCTAATCTATATCTAAATACAAATAGGCAAAGACTAAAAAGTTCTCTTTTCTCTTTTTGTGACCATATAAGTTATAATGTAATATAACATTCTAATGTCAACGTGACATCTGACATTTGCTTCGAACGTGAATAAAAGTGACAATCAAATTCTTTCCAATTACTTGTATAGAAATACCTCAATTAATTAAAATTACACCCTCATATAAAAATTCTAACGACGATCACATTCAAAAACAAGATCTCTTTGCAAAATTCAAAGTTTCTCACGTAAAAGCTGTAAACAATCATAAATAACTTGGATAACACTAATAAATAAAAACTGTCAAGAATTAATTAAATTAAATAGTCCACCTAAATAGGATCGATTTGAAAAACATCAATTAGATAATTGAGTTTAAGTTAAGTATCGAATAATTGTAATAATAAGAATCGATTTCTAAAATCGATTCCAGATATATTCAAATACGGCAATCGTAGATGCCGTATATGGTAAGAATCGGGAAATTTGCATCCCGCAAATTATTGCGCGTAATAATTAAAAGCGCTGAATTCAAATTGAACTACAACAAGCAGTACGAATAGGAATTTTGAAGAGATTCGACCTAATTGCTGGTATTATTTCCGTGTTTTGTTGTTTTTTTTGTATTTATGTAGAGCTAACTTTGAAATGCAGTATTTTTTATATAAGACTCGTTACTTACCCTTGGCTTATGCCTCAAGAGGGATCACGGTTGATTTCTTAAAAAAAGTGTCTAAGTGGGATAATTACGTAGTAGATAAGTGATTTTAGAGTCTTGATGTCCTTTCTTTAAGTAAAAATACACACAGACGAACTAGAACCTCCTTTTTGGATAAAGGTTAAAGCGTTACATTTTCCGAGAAAAATATGGATGGAAGAGTGACATACACTACTTTTAATACTGTTACAAAATGTTTCCTTTATTAGAACAAGTTATTTGAAACGTAAGAATAAATCCTACTAATATTATAAATGCGAAAGATTGTGAGGATATATGGATGTCTGTATGTCTGGATGTATGAATGAAACTTTACAATAATATAGTTCATATGTACATCAAACTAATACATAGGCTACTTTTTATCCCGGGAAAATGTACGGTTCCCGTGGGATAGATTTGTTTTTTTCTTTTTCTAGAGGCGAGTAGTTACTAGTATTTCATATATGTATACGATAAAAATACATTAAATTTAGAACGTGCGAAGAAAGAACAGAAAATGACTTTAAAAAACCATCTATTATCATAGAAAAAAAAATATTTTTCTATTTAAGTTTCAATAAATAACAACAAGATTACTTTAAGTTCTTAAGCGATTGACAAGCAAAAAAGGTTGTTTTTCAAGCAAAATAGTAACGACCTCGCCAAGGCCGGTACGCACGGTCAACGACGTATATATAATTAGGAAATTAATGTATTAGAGTTCAGTGACCGGTTTTGGCGGCATCATAAATTTTACGTGTGTTCACATTGTCATAGTAATATAATAAAGCGTGACTCAAAATGTTGTCAAAGTTGACAGTGTGGAAAATTTAAGCATTGGTACGTTGTATGTATACTTACTATTGGACATTTTAAACTGGTTTTGCCTTATTAAAATTAAAAAAAAAAACACGCAGAAATTTCCTTTTCCAGGATAAAAATACCCGATCTTATTGGCTACTCTCGAATAGACAATCGATGACGAAGAAATGCTAAATATATGTAATTCCTTCTCCCATCCCTTATCCTGTAGGACCCCTTAAAATGTATCCATCTAGATAATCTTAGTTATTATAAGAGTAAATTGTAGGAAGACTGGTGTAATATAAACATCTTCTGCTCTTACTCACATACTGCCAATTAGCACCTTGATGTTATTATTCATGCGAAAATACTTGCATACATACTTTACCGGCCAAACCCGATTTCAGGCCAAACCGGTTCATCTAAATGTGTCATAACATACTAGTTTAGCCCAGGACAATCTAGTTTGGCCTAAATACTTTAGGCATAACTAGTTTGGCCTAAGCCGAACCGTTGCAAGTTATAAAAGAAACAAATCATTTTTAATATTAGTTTGACTCTAAAAATTATTTTTATTATTTCATTTGAATTTTCGTAAATTTTCAAGTCGAAACTGTCAATATATATAAAATAACGTAGCAATTATGTTATTGGGGGTTCTGGGTGTGAAATGAAAAAAATATTCCTAACCTTCAACCTACTTTATCCAAGTCGGGCTTCTCACATAATAATACCACGTACTCCTCCAAACAGTTCGGCCTAGACCAAACTAGTTAACCCTAAAGTATTTAGACCAAACTAGATTATCCTGGGCTAAACTAGTATAACCTGACACTCTTAGATAACCGGTTTGACCTGATATCGGGTTTGGCCGGTATAAACAAAAAAGTCTATAATTTCAACATTTTCCATACTCATCGTCATAATAGACTACATGAATTAAGCAACAATTCATTACTCTAAGCTTTTCGACCCAATTCACTTTATAGGCACTAAAGATATATTACGTAAATTTTATGTTAAAACATTTATTCTCTCTCTGTTCATGCGTGCGTAATATAATGATGTACGGATTGAGTGGCTCGAAACCGCGGTCGTATTACCGGTTAAATTATTGTGCAGAAATTTAATATTTGACTAGCCATTAGCCGTAGTTACAGTTTATTCTGTGGTTTATTGGTTCGATTCTAGTATGAGGTTATTTTATGAATTATACATTTCTAATATATAAATGAATTTGTTTTCCCGCTTTGCTTGAAATGCAACAACGAAGAGAAATATTAATTGATGTGATTATTTACATATATAACATTAGAGTTCAACTTATTCCGATAAGTGATTCCAATGGTATGTTCATGTTGCAAGGAGTCATCTAAAATATCGTTTTATAACAAGTAATGTTCGCCTAGTGGTCAAAATTCGATCATAAAATTATTGAAAATTTGAAGAAAACCCTATATAAACAGAATTTACCTATATGAAAAAGGGTTCAAATTTTTGTTTTATTCATAACATTTAAGCTTGCCAATAGCTGCTAAACAAAAAAAAGAAAATCGAGTGGCAAACAAACATAAACGAATTGAGTTATTTTTTTCATCAGTTACCATCTATACTATAAAGGTAATAGTAATAGGGGGTAATCTCGGAATCTACAGAATCGATTTAGATGAAATTTGGTAAAAAGATAGTTTGAGACCCTGGGAAGGACACAGGATACATTTTATCCTGGAAATCATCCTTTAAGAGGGTGAAAATGGGGATGAAAGTTTGTATGGAGAATCAACATAGGGACGAATCCGAGTGAAACGAGTGTGAGTCGCTAGTCTAAATAAATATATACTGATAAATATCAATTCCATACTATTTTTTGATAGCACAAAATATTATCATTTCTGATATCGTGCATATAGAAAAAGTGTTCTGACCTGAATTTTTAGCGTTATACATATTATGAATGGTTTGCGAGAAAAACAACCCCCGGTCATACCTCCAGAGTGTTATCTCTTACAGGGCTGTCATCGTTTTTTTATTTGATTTACACCACATCGAGGTTAAGAAAACATTGTAGATCAAAGAGCTAGAAAAGGTAGCCCACTTTGTTGTACACATTAAAAATATTTTCTTTAGAATAGAGGAAATTTAGTATCACTATATTAAACGCCAACCTGCAGTTGGCCAGAGTGGTGGGTGGTGGGCGGTGGTGGGTGATCAATATTTTTATTAAATTATTCAAGTAAAATCAAATTATTCTATAAACAATTTTTAAAACTAAAATATTTAAAGGTATTCAATGTAATATTAATATTAAATATTCTCGAGATGTTCCTCATGGCGTAATCCTAACCCGTACTAAAGGGAGGCCCATGCCCAGCAGTGGGACGTTAAAAAGTTTAAGAAATGAATTTGTAAAGACATAGTTACTGTACATACGTTCATATCTCATTATCTTAACTTCACAAAATGAACGCTTTAGAGCATAAATGTTACTATGTATAATAATAATAATAAACACTTTGTTGAACACCACACAAGAAATTCATGAAGAAAAGAAATATATATGAAAAAAAAGAGATGCTCAGCAAGCGGCCTTATTGCTAGAAGCGATATCTTCCAGGCAACCTATATGTCAAATGGTTATAATATGGCATTCACATTTATTTTTTTATTCTTTTCTCAGCGACTTTAGAAAGTGAACTTGTTTTATGGGCTGATTTATGTATGATCAATACAAATAAAGGCCACTCAAAGCGGCCAGCCATCTTAGTCAGTACCAGTACACCTCATGCCAATTTTCTAATGCTAAAAAAGATGCACTGACTTTAAAATTACTATTGTATATCATTATTTCACGTTTATAGTTGAACTTTTTTTAATTTTCATTAAAAAATATGAATATTAGTTCACATTTTCGAAGATATCGCGTAACATACACATACAAAAATATACAAGTGACTCGAGTACCTAGTTTTGAAGTCGGTCGAAAATAAGAATCTATTTTAAATTTTATAAACTTCATACCTTTTGTATGTATGTATCTAGCAGACGAAACTCCAAACTGTTATAATTCAAACAAGTTAGCACCAAAGAGAACATCCAGAAAATATATAGTAACTTTTCATACGCAAAGTCCCCTTCAATGCTTAGTCGGGTGCCAATAACAAAAAAGAAGATGATCATATTAAAAACTATAAGTTAATCCCCTATAAAAGACTAGAATAAGCTATTCAGTGAAGTACTGTAATTTTTGTTCTTTTAATATTTCGATACTGAACTATTCCTCGAGAAATTGCAAAATCTAAATTTATTATTTAAAAATTCATAGCATATGAAAAAAAAATTGTTGAAATAATTTTTCTAAAGCCATTTCTATATATTTCTAAGTTCATGTAAACAAAAGATAGTTTTATAAAAAAATCGAACAACTTACACTTATCTCGCTCGTGCCTTTTTTATACAGGTAGCGAGTCAAATTTTGGAAAATTTTGTTACTTAATATAGCCAATACATTACCCTATAGTTTATCTATGTTTGTACGAAATCTCATCTTAATATGTCCAGCCCTTTTAGCGTAAAGGAATAACAAACAGACACACATACAATTCATTTATAATATTAATGCGATGACAACCCTACTAAAAAAACCTACGTAATCAAGAAGCGTTCACACGAAGTGTACACTTTATATACTCGTAATATACAAAACAACGTCAAGAATAGCGATCAGTGACCCGAAAATTATCACATATCGTTCGATGCAAGGAAGAATTTCAACTTTACGTACAGGTGTATTTGTTTGAAAATAAAATACTTTTAAAACAAAACATTTCACGCTGAGTGATTCTTTTGTCTTATATCATTAGTAAAATAAATTCTACTCCGATCAGTTTTTAAAAATATTCATCATCCATCACTATATAAATGATAATTTGTTAGTGGGAGGGTGTATGTTCATTGTATTTCTTTACACCAAATTCGTTATAAGTAAAATTCAAATAGGATATTGGTCTGGGAAACGCATTTACGCATACCTGTACAAAAGGTGGTTATATGGTGACTCACCAGCTAGAAAAGCCAGTACTACTCATTTAAACCCAACGGAACCTTTCCCGACTAAAGAAGCGTCGCAGGATCGCTTACGCACTCAACCACGACACCTGAAACATAATACACAATTTTTTACTAGGTAAACAAAACTAAGGCAAACTTTGTGTAAAAAATCTACTTAATTTTCTTTTTAATAACTTCAAAGCGTGACAGTTGATTACAGATTACTTCGCCAATGTCACGTAAAATGGACAAGGCTATGAAGATTATTAAGTGTAAACAATAATAATAATTGTCCACAAAAATCGCAAAGTAATCAAAAAAAAAATAATGTCGTATTTTAATCAACGTTTATAATAACAATAAACCAGAGCATTTAATATATAACAACAAAATATGAAAATAAAGTTAATTCTTAGTACAATATATGAAAATACAAAGGAAAAGTAATAATATGGTATGCTACAGTCACTTCTGCAATTTGTAAGAGCGACGTGCCCCGCCACTACCGCAATATTTATTCCAAACATCCAAGCGCTTAATTAACCGAGTCCGAAGTTAAATAGTAATGAGTTTGACTTAAAAAAATATTTAAGCGACCTTTATTGGGAAAACTAAAAGATTACGTGATGGTTTTTGAAACGGCAATGTATAAAAAATTTTCCTTTTGTAGCCCCAAATAGAACAAAATTGTAAAGAAAATACCAAATATTTTCTGTGACATTTTTTCTCTTACGATCAAATATGGGATAAATGAGTCTAACTTCAACCTTTTGAGGGCAAAATATATTTAAATTAAGCTTTTACAACGACATTTCAATTGTCAGTTTTAACCGACTTTAAGAATTGAGGTAATCAATTATTCGGATGAATAGTATGTAAACTATGATTAAATTTTTCATGATACTGATCAAAATTATTATTTTTATACATTAAGGTTGGTCTTCTACGAAAAGGTACTTGCTAAGGGTAGAAATAGTTAATTTTAATTTAATATCAGTATAAAAATTCAACTCAGCTTTTGCTCTTCTCACCTGACTGTCCCAGAACGATGTTTTTTACTAGTAAATTCTTAGCCTATACGGCTTTATGGATGTTTATAACTGTAAGGTACTGTTTTATCTGCCTCGATGTTGTAGTGGCTAGCATGAACAACTACACACTTGGGTTCGAGTCAGGCCAAGTTTAGTTATTAAATCGTTTTGTTAAGAAAGTCCAAGTAACAGCCCGGAGTTGAAAAGTTGACGGTGCTTCACCCCCCTGCCTCAGAGATCACGTACTTGTAAAGCCGTCGGTCCTGCGCTTGATCTCTCATTAGCTAGCTATAGCATAGCTGGTTTATGGTCTACTCCATACAGATTTCAAGAAAAGACCTGTACGGGAAAAATAATTACTTTCAATAGTATATTTGGATTCTATATACCTTTTTAGTGTACAAATAAATGGACGTACATATATAAAAATAAGTATGTAAATATCGATGTTTTTAATAAAGCCATTGCCTGATTTTAAACGTAAGCGCAGTAAAAGCGGACAGGCGATAAATAAATAGATGCTATAACCAAGCTGCCCACGTAACTGATAAACCCATTAGGGTTTATTTGATCTTCTAATCTTTTGACCCATAACATCACCACAGAACGTGATCTGATGTACTAAGATAATGAAAAAGATCAGGTGTCAGGATTTTCATATATTGCAGACAAGAAAGAATTTCGCTAACCAGAAATTCTACGATTTTAAATATCTACATACAGTGCCTATAATTTGGTACTGGCATCTTTTCTAAGCCATTCATATATTATTTTATTTAACTACTAGCGTCCAGTCAGACCAGTGGTTTTTCCGTGATGCGTTAACAGACAGACAGACAAAAATTCTAAAAACTATAAATTCGGCCTCTGTATCGATAATAATATCTTTTTCAATAAGATTTTCCAAAAAATATTTAATGTACAGATTCGACTCAAAATTTTATTATATGTATACATAGATTTAAGTACATACGTGCCTCAAATTACTTAGAACAAGATCAGTAATGATAATCAATTTAAATCTTTCGTGATCTCTACCTAATACTGCGATTAAGTTCAATAAACGAAGTTTTCTATACTTTTTTTTTAAAAGCATATTATTATTTTTTTAGAAATGAACGTATTGGTTACCTTAAAAGCAAAATTAAAGTGAAAGCGTCAGTAATATTAACGATCATAAAATGATTTCATGTTATACCTTTACCACTTATTTATTTTTATCGTTAATTAATATTAATTTATACAGATAAATAAAATTAAAGTGTCTGTTTGTAATGTCAAAAAAACAGCGTTTTACTAAATGCATATGGATGTATATATACACGGTACATATACCAAAACCACATTTTTACTGTTTCTGTCAGTCTGTCTGTTTGTTCCGGGTAATCTTTGAAATGGCTGAACCGATTTTGAAGGGACTTTCACTGGCAGATAGCTGATGCAATAAGGAGTAATTAAAGCAACTTTTATTTTAGAAAAAAAATAGGGTCCCACGAAAAAAAATTAAAACCAATGAAAAACTTAAAAATATCCGATTCAAATAGGGAAGATGTACACATACCCTTGAGACGAACCCGAGCGAAGCAAGGATGAGTTGCTAGTACAGTAATAACTCCAGTTTACACATATACGGTGTGGTTATAAGTTTTTTTTTTACAATTATTAAAGCTGCGACAAGATGATCTTCAAATTAAACTACATGTTAGATAATATACTGCAATTATATTTTAGATATCTGCACTGTTCGAAATAATGAATTAAAATGTGTCTCTCAACGATCAAACAGAACTTATGAAAAATAAATACCACCCATTGTACAGTGCTCCCTTACGAAGTTATTTTTTAGTTTTAAAGTTGAATTTTAAATAGACATCTAACACCTTAGTCTCTCCCGTGACCATGATTGCTGTAAAGCATTCGAAACGTCGGGAACCAAAAATCATAACAAATTCGCGAAAAAATCCGAAAAGATAGTTTTATTTAAAATGTCAAGTATTCGCATAAATCTAAGAAAGTATTATGTTGAATTTTAAAGTTGAAAACTTGTTTCGCTGTGTGTATGTTTATACACACAAACAAGTAAGATATGACTTGAGGAAGCACATTGCCACACTACCAAAAGGGACTACTACATGAGACGATATGAATATTGTTTATTAATATCTAATAATACCAAAATCAATTTTAATCTTATAATTTTGTAAGGAAAACTCCCAAAATTTAGGCGCCATTTCACACGAAAACATCAAAGAATATTACCGTCACGAATAAGATATAAACGGGATTGCGCGTAACGGCACGGATGTCTTTTATTGCTGGAGGTCGCTTCATTAGTTTTTATAGTCACTACCCACCCACCTAATTATGAACTTTCGTGTACAATCCGGTAGTATTTAGGGTCTTAAACCAAATACCTGATAAAATATTTAAGCTGTATATAAGCTTGTATTTAACGAGCTTTCTTTCTTGTGTATGTATACTTATACTAGCTTGCTTCCCTCTACAAACTTTCATTCCCATTCTCACCCTCTTAAGGGGTTATTTCTGAGATAAAATCTATCCTATGTCCTTTCGAGGGTCTCAAGCTATCTTCTTACCAAATTTCATCTAAATCGGTTCAGTAGATCCAGAGATTACCCCCTACAACCTCACAAACTCACAAATTCACAAACTTTACCTCTTTATAATATTAGTATAGATTATAAATGTAATAGTAACTCTGTCAGTCTGTTTGTCATTTTTAACGTTGAAACATCTGAACAGATTGCGATGAAATTTTGTGAAGAATATAGGTTGTATCGTTAGAACAAATATGCACTATATTTAAATCACGCTCTTGCTAACGGAGTCACGGGAAAAAGACTAGTCTGTTTTAAACGCTTTAACATTTTCAGATATAATCTGTACAAACAAATAATATGTTTTTTTATCTTTTTTGTAGTCAAAGATTATTAGAACTAAGATGTTCGAAGTAAACTAAATCTCTTAACTACATCTCTTAAAGGATAAATATAAAACTAAATTTCAACGTATTTTATGGTCACTTCAGTTTTATCATGATTAGACTAGGTGAATGTTTTTCTTAGTACTATTTCCCTCTACTATTTCGTAACACAATATTCATTTTTTACGAAAGTATTTTTTTTATATATTAATATAAATATGATGGTACATTAACACACAACACCATCTAGTTCCATGGTAAGCTACGAGGCTTATGTTATGTTATGGATATCAGAAAGTTGATACACTACACATTATAAATTATAACTTTAAATACATACATATTATAAATATAAACATCCATGACTAGAGTACAAACATTCGTGCTCATTACACAAACGAATACCCCCATCGGGACTCGAACCCGCGACCTCTGGCACAGTAAATAATCACTGGTCACTACAAATTGAACCAAATGTGCCGTCAGAATTCTACGGCGTCGAGTTACTGGTAACGCTTTTCATGGGAAATTCAAGTGAGAGATTTGATTTGATGAGTGTTTTAAATAATTATGTAATTTATATACATAATTTCCAACATTTAATGTTAATAAACTTGTCACATCCTGAGTCATCGACCTGGTTTATTAAAACGTTTGTACATAATATTTTTAAGGATCAAAAACAATACAAGTTCCATAAACTTATTTTAACTATCCCGGTGGTCTTGTATCTAACATGTACCATTGCAGGCCGCAGGCAGCATATCGAAGGTTCTGAGTTCAAGTCCCGGTCGGACACCTGCATGCCTCGGAAAGCACATTTCCGTGCCCTTTCTGTCTCACTTGTCATGTCAGGGTGTAAAAATTGTGGCGGTTGTGTTTGCACACATACTTGTGCATCTTCTGCACACATGGCTGGCCACAGTGAGATTATCCGGTGTGGCCTTTACAATTTCTTAAAATTCTACATGAGTAAAAACTCAAATAAATTTTACGTTAAATGGAAATATAGTAGAACTATAGAAGTTATAAGACGTTATACTAGAGAATATGCTCATTAATCTATTTCACAAGAATTCATCTTGAATTTCGAACCTGTGTCCAATGACAGAAAAGATCAACACGATTGGACGAGATATTCAACGATAAAATCAATATTACGACCAAATACCTTCGAAAACGGCTTTAGAGAGGGAAGGTTATGAAATCTTAATAGGTTAACTGTTCAATTTTATATCTGAACGTTCACAAGCCATTGCTTACAACGATTATGGGAATCTCAGTAACGATCAAACAATGCGTAATGGAGCCGTTATGAGAAAATGATTTTTTTATAAAGTTATCAAAGATAAGTTATCTATGGTGGTCGTCAAATTTTTACACTTATAAATAACTATGACCCATAGTCCCCTATCCACTTTTAGCGTAATATTTCAGGTTGAAAACGTTTTTACTGAAATAATATATTGCAATGTCCCTTTTAGATAATGTATGTGGCTTTTCATCACAAACTTGCTTATTTTTGAATTCGGTCAAAAGTAAGAAAACAATACGTATCATAAATGTAGTTCAATATATTTTGCACAATGTTCCTATGTGATTGAAAACTTTCCGACATAGAAATCAAGTTTAACTAAACCAAATTTCTAAATTTGGCAAAATTTTAAATTTTTTAAAAATTGCATGTCATTAATGCAAAAAGCATAGCAAGGAACCAATATAGGGTATGGGTATTACAGGTTGTTAAGACTCCCATCTAGCCCCCCGATATTATTAGTAAACACACGTTTTCAATTCCAACTGAGAACTGAACACTGCAGCTTGGCAAGGTCGGGAAAGCTTTGAGTAGGCTCTCCATACATTTGAAGATTTATGGATTCATATTTTTAATAGATGCTAATTTTTGGTAGCTAGAGAAACTTAGTTACATTTCTATGCCTTGCTTAATTAGAATAAGAATTTGTTGAAGTTTTTGCCATATTCGTATATGTACATACAATGTATACACTCCCTTTTAACGTCCCACTGCTGGGCACGGGCTTCTTCAATACAAGGGGGGTCAGGCAACACAAACCACACCACAACACAGACACCAACCACCAATTACCTTCGAACTTTCATTTCTCACAGAATAGCCAATTATATTTTTTTAATCTTTACTAATATTATAAAGAGGAAAGATTTGTTTGTTTTTTGTTCTTTTGTTTGTTTATATCGAATAGGCTTCTAAACTACTGAACCGATATAGATGAAATTTGGTAAGAAAGAAAGTTTTGGGGCCCTGGGAAGGACTAGGGTGGTTATTATCCCGGAAATCATCTCTTAAGTGGGTGAAAATAAGGATGAAAGTTAGTATGGGGAAGCAACCTAGGGACGAACCCGAGCGAAGCGAGAGTGAGTCGCTAGTTATACATAAAGACAAACTTCTCAAAATAAAAATTAACCTGAATAGCTCTTTTATGTACTTTAAATATAATATGTGGGCAAATCCTAATTTATGCATGTATCATGGAGCTCTCACACCGATGCCCTAGAGGGTAGTGCTTGCGCCGCATAACGCTAAACTTTTCATTGTACTTTCTGTCACTAGCTATTTTCTTAGCCTTGCTTTGTAAAATTTGTATTTTTCAAGTATTCTGTTAGAACACGCGAGGTACAGGACTTGCATTTGTATAAATTACTTTGTATATTTTAACTCCCCAAGGACTTTGAATTGAAAAATTAAACTTCTCGTTGAATAAAGGATAATGAATATAGTAACTGTCTCTATATTTCAACATTTATTTTCAGTTGCTTATAAAAGAACAATAAATTTATATTAAAAAAACATTTTTAAAAACAAGCTTTTATATCATATGAATTGTGTAATAAATAGGTTTGATTAAATTTAAAGTTTTTTTTTTTATTTTTTATGTATTTATTCGTTTTTTTTCTCAGAAAAGGCTTTCATTTGACATCCATATTATGGAGGTATATAAAAAAACCGTCCTCCACGTTGGGAGTCCGCCATGTTGGATTTAGAATGACGTCACTTATCTAACCATGCATTGTCATCTAAACTTAACGTGTATACAAATTTTCAGTTCAATCGGTAGAGATGCTTTAAAATTCGTTCGCGAGATTTGACTCGAGCAAACATACATACAAACATACATACAAATATTACAAGTTAATTAAAAACTTGTAAAATAAACATATTTTAAGTATCAGCTTGTCAAACTCACGCTTTTAATTATTCTGCTAGAGCTCTTTGTGTAATAATTTCAATGAAATCGTTTTGTTTATTACTAATAATTATGTAAGCGATGTTTTGATCAAAGTATCGTATAAGTAGCTTAAATAATTTCCCTAGTTACAAAATTAAATACGTTCTAGTATAATACCTGTTTTCTAAATAAAAAATCTACTTTTTAAATAAAACTCTTTTCGGATTTTTTCGCGAATTTATATTTAAATTCGCGAAAAAATCCGAAAAGATAGTTTTATTTAAAATGTCAAGCAAGTATTCGCGTAAATCTAAGAAAGTATTATTAAAAAAATGTACTCTTATGAACTCTTCTTTTCAGCTCAAGTTTGAATTCCAGTTGTATTTCAATTTCAAACTACACATTCAACACTAAGTTAACAAATGATACTTTATAACGCACGCACTATATATTCACTTGGAAAAATATATCTCGGTTCATAAACTGTCACATGGCTGTTACCTTTAAGACGGATAAACTAACAAACATCCTTATCTATGTACTTATATTCATATAAATTAAAAAGTTTGTTTTTGTGTTGTTTGTTTTTTACGTGTGTTTAGTCGTTACTTCTTCACGCTGGAACGGCTATTATTATTTTTAACGGATTTAACGGATACTTAACGATTGGATTTAGACGATATTTAGTAAATAGGGACTACATCTAAGAGTAAAATATAGGTCACTGTTACTATATACCTAAGATCAAGCTAGATGAATGAATAGTTTCTAGTTAATTATAGATAATAGTATTAATATGGATTTAGTTCAAAATAAAAAAGGAGGAGGTCCTCAATTCAGTTGTATTTTTTTTTAATATTTGTTACCTCAAAATTTTGTCATTTATTAACCGATTTGGAAAATTCTTTTTTTTTGTATACTTCCGGTTTGGTCCCATTCAAATGGCTTACTTCTAAAATATCTAATTAGGTATCTATAGCAACTGAAAACTCCTTTTCAGTTATTTTTTCGTTTTAGCGTTTAGAAGTCGGTTTTTATTTATTTTTTATGTAAAATAAACATTAAACATACACCATTACTATATATACCATAAAATGATCTCTAAAGTCGCTCACTTTGTCTCGAAGTAAGTCTAAACTTTAAGATGAATGTGCTAAGAATTTACGTGTGTCTTACAACAATTTATATAGGCATTAACTCCTGCTTGATAAATGAAGTAAATCAAATTAATGACTGTACTTACATGGTAATTACTGAAATAGCAGAGTTTACTGCTCATCAGTAGGTTAGGCAACGTACGATCAATCTATCAAATGAATTTCCATCTTAAATTAAAGTAAATAAGGTAAAAATTCCTTTAAAAGTATATAATAACTTAAACACTAATTCGACCGGAAGATAACAAGAATATTTGATAAGAAGGGTCAAATCGCTTTAGCAATGATACTGCTAATGCTCCTTATACTGTAACTTCGTTGATTATTCAATAACTTGCTCGGGTCATAAGCCACGAGCTTTTGTGCATTTAAGTTTGCTACAAGTAACGTATAAATTTTCATGACACGAAGATATTTCCTTATAATCTAAAGATCGTTTGACAAATAGAAGAGAAAAAGGTACTGAGCTATTTGGTTTTTGCCTATTTATGTACATACTAGCGACTCACCCTCGCTTCGCTCGGGTTCGTCTCTGGGTTGTTTCCCCATGCAAACTTTCATCCCCATTTTCACTCCTTAAAGGATGATATCCGGGATGAAAAGTATCCTATGTCCTTCCCAGGGTCTCAAACTATCTTCTTACCAAATTTCATCCAAATACAATGGTACAAACTCATAATTCACAAACTTTACCTCTTTATAATATTAGTATAGATATATAGATGATTTAAAATATTAAATTTACTTACCATGAGAGGGATCGTTTGCCCCTTTTGTTACAAAAAAATACGTCGCTGTATAATAATCTTAGAGACAAGAAGACTATGATAATTCCTTTAGCTTTTTCATTGGCATCATTTTGTTTTTGCACAATCGTTGATCGTTTCTTGGGCCATTACTAAAAATATAACAACAGTTACAATTTACGTCAACTCTATATAAGTAACTACGTACCTATATCTTCGCTCACTAACATTTTAAATACACAATAATAATAATAAGAAAAAATTAAGCAGATTAGTAAATGCCAAAGAAACTAAAGTTAATTATTTAAATAAGCTTGAGCCTTTACAAATACTTGCGCGTGTGTACATGCTTGTGTGCGTACATGCATGCGTGCGTGCGTACGTTTGTGTGTGTGTGTGGGGGGGGGGGGGGGGGTATTTATTACTTATTCACGCTGTTCTATTATTTCACGGGTCAAAACTAGTAGTTTAAATACAGACAAATCGCCATTTCTTATACAATTGTATCATGAAGTGCCTACCTCTTAATAATTCTGTTTAGAGTTGGTTTAAAGGATTAGTTATTCATAGTCCAAGTTGGGTGATTATAAAAGTTGATATCAAACAGAAGCCCTGTTAATATATTTTAGACGCGCTTAGGATTTCATATTACACGTAATATATTACTTTAAGAGATTTAGTATACAAACTAAACATATCTTGGTTAATTAAAATTTTCATTAACTCTACATTTCACATTAGGCTTAAACTTCTTATAAGTTATATGTTTATCAACGGATTATGTAAAATTTTAATCAATTATTTATTTAACATCTACCTTAGATATAATATTTGTGGAATATAAATCTGAAAATTATTTTTGCATAAATATTTTTGTTGTTTTGTAAATAGTATTCCTTTCATAAACAAAAGCAAAGATTCGATATTATTTTTATTGAAGACATCGTTTTAAGACCGGAACCAGGATTCCACCCGACCGGTGAGTGATTACAGAATCTTCATCTTAACGCACTGTCGGAGGCAAAAGGTAATAAACACCGCCTTCCCGACTCCGGAAGGTTGCTGAGTATTCATTAAAAAAAAATAAGTCACTACTTTTGTACAACTTAGAACTGGAACCCAGGTCTGACGATCTACAGCCGTTAACTAGCTACTAGATAACTAAAGAACACACATAAACATATTATATGTCTTAATTTATACTAATTATACAATAAATATTTATATTAATCATTTTTTACTCCAAACAGGAATAGAATCTACAAAAATAAATCTTTGATAGTCAAAAATAACGAAAACGAATTCGGACGTGACGTCAAGGTCCGGTTTTAGGGTCGACAGCGAAAGTGTCAATCGGGGACAAGAAAGCGAAAATAGGTACAAGGTTACTGCTTGCTTAAACTTGCGGTAATATTATTTGATCTTCCTATTCAATGGCAAACATTCTGTTATGAATCAAACCATTTTAAGAATGATATTAAAATTTTCTAGTCTCTTTCATTCAAATGTAGCTTATATTATAAGTTTTAAATAAATTCTTTTCAGCAACTGTTTTTAGTTCTTTTGAAATTTGTGGCTTTTGAAACAAAAAATCCATTACCCTCTAATTTTATTTTTAATAATATTATATTCTTGAGCGATTTTACGCGGCCTTTTTGAGATAATTATTTATGCGGGACATATTATAGTGTATAACAATGTTCCGGCATTTAACTGTCTTACTGCTGGGAACGGATATTCCTTCAATGCAAGGATGTAAAATCCACCACACTAGAAAAATGCGGGTTGGCACTCATTTTTCGAAAACTAGTTAGGTTCAATCAAATACGTAGGTATTCTTGAATACGCACTATAAACTCTCCCATCCTGATGAGACGGTAAGAAACCAGAAAACGATGTAAGTTCAAAAGTTGTGTTAACTTTCTAAATAAGAAGAACATGTCCTGTTTTTTTTAAATAAATAAACCATTTAAGAAAAGACACACAGATGTCAAATACTCAAATATTTATAGAATTCATAATTCCCATAATTATAACTTTGTTATTTTACTATGTTTAATTATCACCATGTAAATGATAGCATGTAGATGTCATTAAATAAATAATAAATAAGCTGGCATTTACGACACTCAGCTGACAACACATCAAGCCAATAGCCATTGAAGCGGTTAATTAACGGTTGTTTAAAACATGTTATTTAAACGGTTCTACATTCGATTTCCAATCGAAGTAATACTTTGTATTCTATACTAATCATATTTCAGTATTATACAAAAAAAAAGTATAGAAAATATAAATGAAAAAAAAATATTATGTTGGCACTACGTATTCCAAACACTCTCGCCTTTACGAATGTGGACATGAAGGTCGACGTCAAATATGTGCTAAAACGAGAATGTGATATTTCAATAATCATTAATATTTATTATGTAGGTACATGTAAGGTCAGTTTCCCTTATTAAGTAACTTGCGCTATTGAACTTGACATACTTGATCGCAGAACCAATACAAAATAACTCTATACTAAGTACAATGACAAAATCAACTTGGATAGTTATTATATTATGTTTTAATATTTTTACATAGGTAATACTAGCGACTCACCCTCGCTCCGCTCGGGTTCGTTCCTATGTTACGTTTTAACGCTTAGTGTTAGATTTCTTAGAGATGAGATATTTTCCCGCAGTAAAAAGTATCATATATGTTGACCCGTATAAATTCAAATTTAAATACAAAATATTTTATTCAGCATTAAATTATTACAATTTTTTACTGAACGTCATGAGTCTACTACCAGTTTGGAAAGAAGAAGCCTCGCACCTGAGAAGAACTGACGAAAGAAACTCAGCGAGACTAATATTAACTCGTTATCTTTTTTTGTTGGTATGATGATAACTAGCTATCATCATACCAAATTTCATCAAAATCCCTTCAGTGGTTTTTCCGTGATGCGGCCACAGACAGACAGACAGATAGACAGACAAAAATTCTAAAAACTATGGAGTCGTAGTCGTACATAGGCAGTGGTAGCCCAGTGGTAACGCGCTTGCTTAGGAAACCGAGGGAAGCGGGTTCAAATCCCGGGTCTCGAACCTCTGATATTTTATGTGCGAATCATTTCTAACATGATAACCACTTGCCTTACGGCGAAGGAAAACATCGTGAGGAAACCTGCATGTCTGAGAGAACCTAGCAAGTTTTCGAAAGACATGTGAAGTCCGCCAACCCGCACTTGGCCAGCGTGGTGGACTATGGCCTGATCCCCCTCGTATTGAAGGGAGGCCCGCGCCCAGCAGTGGGATGTTAAAAAGGGCTGAATACAATGGAGTCGGCCTGTGTATCGATAATAATGTCTATTTCAACAAGATTTTCCAAAAAATATTTAATGTACAGATTCGGCTTAGTTACAATTTTATTATATGTTTAGATTTCGTGTAAGCTAGAGACGTACGCTTATTTTTATCCTTGTATACTAGTGTTATAAAAAACCGAAATGAAAAGCCCTACGTCTCTCTCCCGTAAAGTATCTTAACGCTAAAAATCAGAACAATAGACTTCTGTGTAAATGAAGCAAAATAAAAAAAATGTTTTCTCATTATACATTATGTATTAATTTATATTTCCATACTTATAAAGAAATGAGAATATGTCGTTTGTATAATTAACAAAAAAATAAAAACCGACTTCAAACAAAAGCATTAAAAAGTAAAAAATAACTGATTGGTAGTTTTCATTTACTATACATACCTAATCAAATATTTTCGAAGCCGGTGTGCTTTGCTTTGTATGGGCTAGCACCGATTTCGAAAATATTTGATTAGGTATATATTTAATAGGTAGGCTTTAATTACTTAGACAAAGCACACCGACTTCGAAAATATTTGATTAGGTATGTATAGTAAATGAAAACTACCAATTAGGTATTTTTTACTTTTTAGTGCTTTTGTTTGAAGTCGGTTTTTATTTTTTTGTTAAAAAGTTTTTATTTTTCCCTTTTTAGTGTGGACACTAGTAGCAAAGTAAGAATTCCAACGTGTTAGGCTTGTCAAATCAAACAAAATAAGCCCAAACTCAAAGTATCTACTATTAGCCGTTGAAGAGTTCCACCTATCCACCTTCTGGCCTTACCATCAGATCAGGTCCAACAATACCGAACCACTGTACTATCAATAGAAATAGAAACACTTGCAAATTTAAAGTTAATATGACAATTAGAAGTAGGTTAAATTCATCATTAGCTATTTTTCCACCCTTAGGGGTGGTATTTTTTTTTTTGAAATTTAAATGGGACCAATCTGGAAGTATACACTTTCAAACAACACTAAAATTGTCCAAATCGGTTAATAAATGACGGAGTTCTGAGGTAACAAACATAAAAAAAAAAAAACATACAGTCGAATTGAGAACCTCCTCCTTTTTGAAGTCGGTTGAAAAATATTAATTTTGTTTACAAAATATCGATAAAACCAAGTAAAAAAAAAGAGTTAAAAATACAGTGAATTTCAGAACAGAGACTCAGTACGTACATAAATATTTTTTGAGGTACTTAGCGAGATATCATGAGAGCATAAAATGATATATTTATTTATTAAATAAACCAACGCAAATCGAAAATTTATCAAACTGTGAAAGATATCTAGATCACTAGATTAAATCTTAAATATACAAACAGTTAAAACTATAAACAAACTGTTGTAATTTTATGATATTCAAAGTAATTTTTTAATCTTAAATTAAATTTTGTAACTTAAAACTGCTTACATTTATCTGGTTTTGACATCTATCCGCACTCTGAGTGTTAGCATTAACACGTCACGTGACCATGTCGATGACGACTTACATGAATTTACTCCCCATACAAACCTGCCTATAGAAGGTTTCACTTCAATAATATTTATATATAATTTTACGGAAATAGTGCACAAGTATCGCCAGCCGGAAATTTTCATAATTTAATGAAGCAAAAGGAACAATATTAATTTACTTTGTTGTCAAAATAAGAAGGCGGTAACGAGGGCGAAGAAACACGAATGGCCGGAGAAAAATAATTAGCTCTCGCATAAAACAGCTGTCATGCGCTAAAACTGTAAATAAGATATGGTTATTATAAAACAGTAAGCCCTCTATGACCTTTAGAATAATAAATTATTTGCACAACAACGTGAAATAAATAAACAAATATGTTGGCACATTAACACACAGCACCATCTAGTTCCATAGTAAGCTACGCGGCTTGTATTATGGATACCAGATAGTTGATACACTACACATATAGAATTTTTAAATACATACATATTATAAATATAAACATCCATGACTGGGGTACAAACATTCGTGCTCATCACACAAATGAATGCGCCCAGCGGGACTCAACCCGCGATCGCTGGCACTGCAAGTAGGGTCATTACAAACTGAGCCAAACGTGTCGTCAAATGGTAGATGGTTATATGTAAAAACGTGAGAAAAGTTCACTCTCATCCAAAATGTGCGCTTTTTAATTTTCGTTTTAAGCATCTTTCAGTCTTGGTAGATTAATAATCTTGTTCATGAAGAAGCAAGCCAAATTAGTTACTTAATTTTAGATTTCTTCACCCCCAAACGAAGTTAAACCAACGTATCTTAGTACGAGTGTTGATACTGTCGCAAATAATATAATATATAAACATTAAACACCTCTAGAAAAACGAAGTACACATCATATATAAGCTTTAATGGTTAGATGAGATGTTTTCCGGCGGTAAAACGTACCTATATGTTGACCCGGTTAATCAGCTATCGTCATATCAAATTTCATCAAAATCTGTCCAGTGGTATTCTCGTGATGCGTTCCCAGACAGACAGACAAAAATTCTAAAAACTATAGATTCGGCCTCTATAACGATAATAATGACTATTTCAATAAGATTTTCCAAAAAATATTAAATGTACAGATTCGACTTAGAATTTTATTATATTTATAGATAGATCACCTCTAGTTCGTATTTTGTCTCAACTTCGTTGACTTTGACAGTTTTAAATTCTACAGCAATTATATTATTATTTTCGTTTTGCTACATGTTTTCATGAATAGCCTTCTTTAAATTTAAATAGATAATTAGTTTTAACCGTGTAATAGTCAGCTGGGAATGGAGTAACATTGTGCATCAAGGTTATAAATAAATACGTTTGTAATAAACTCTTTGTCATTAATATTAAAAATTAAGGCTGTGGTAGACCAGTGGTAACGCACTCGCTTGAGAAACCGAGTGAAGTGAGTCCGAATCCCTCTAGCACCTCTGATATTTTCATGTGCGAGTCGTTTCCAACTTGATTATCACTCGTATTACGGTAAAGGAAAACATAGTGTGGAAACCTGATGAGAACCTAGCAAGTTTTCGAAATACATGCGAAGTCCGCCAACCCGCACTCGGTCAGCGTGGTGTGTACCTCAGTTCTGCTGAAAAGAGCCAGCGAGAAACACAACAGTGGCAGTTTAAAATAATATTTGTGCTCAATATTGCAATACAATAAATATCTACTTATTCTACGTAAGATACACATACAAACTATTAATAAGTCTATACTAATATTATAAAGAGGTAAAGTTTGTGAGTTTGTGAGATTGTAGGGGGTAATCTCTAAATCTACAGAACCGATTTAGATGAAATTTGGTACGAAGATAGTTTGAAACCCTGGGAGAGACATAGGATACCTTTTATCCCGGAAATCATTCCTTAAGGAGGTGAGAATGGGGATGAGAGTTTGTGTTGGGAAGCAAGCTAGGTACGAACCCGAGCGAAGCGTGGGTGAGTCAATAGACTGTATATAAAGAAGGACAAATCAATTTAAACACGTCATTTATTTTTGTTGCAGGTAATAACGGGCCTTCAATTGTACTACGTGCAGCTTAAAGCAACGTTTGTGAGTTACTGATTGAAACTATTTATAATTATATATGTAGTACCTTCAAAATGAGTACAGACGTTGGCAAATGTTAAAACGTTTCATGAAAATTTTAGTCATTTTTTATTTATTATCGATATCCTTTGAGTAGAAGAGGATGACTGACTTATCTAAACTCAAAGGTTATCGACGTAGAATAAAAGTACCAGTAATACATCATCATTAAGTGAGTAAGTAAGTCGATAGATCAACCTTTCCCATCCATCCTATCCTCATTTTCATCCGTTTTTCTTTACCACCAAGAAAGCTATAATTGCTAGCTTGCCACAAAAAAACAATATTGCCATGGCTATTTGTGGGTTTTTTAACATAAACCCCAAATATATGAGTAAGTATGAGTGAAAATCACGTTGTTGAAATGAAGCTGTTAAAATTAAAAATTATAAGGACGAAATGCATAATATCTCTTTCCATTTTAAAACTCTTTATTAAAACGAACTATCTGGCGATGCACGCACAGAATGAAAACAATAGAGTGAGAACAATCAGCCTTGTGATTGATTATGACAGAGTGCGGGTCTCTTCGCATATTGTGGACTGTGAAGTGTGGACATTACTATCGAAAAATAGAATACTATATCCGTTATTGTATATATTATACGGTATTGTTTGTTTTGTTGATTGTTTTGGTATTGGTAGTAGTAAAACTACTTCTAATATGGATGTAGTTTTGATATATTGTACATTTTTGTTTTACCAATCAAAGCCATCATGTAGATATATGAGTATTTCACGTAGATATTAGCAACCGGCTATCTTAATAATTATTATCAAGAAAATTAGGTAATATTAAATATACAACTATATTATACAACGAAATCTATACATATAATAAAATTCTAAGTTGAATCTGTACATTAAACATTTTTTGGAAAATCTTATTGAAATAGTCATTATTATCAATACAGAGGCCGAATCTAAACTTTTTCGAATTTGTGTCTGTCAATCTGTCTGTCTATCTAGAAACGCATCACGAAAACCACTGAACAAATTTTGATGAAATTTGGTATAATGATAGCTGGTTATCTGGGTCGTCATGTAGGATACTTTTTACTGCGAAAAAAGATCTCATCTCTAATATATATTATTTTAATACAGTTACACAGAAAACAATCTTATGTGAAGATACCCGCTTAAACCGATACGTTTTACCTCGAATCCTGATGTTTTGAGTATACAGAATTAAAATTACTCATTGTTCCAAAATTATTAAAGGTATAATTTCGAAATTAAAATTATCTTTTACTTTGGTAAGTTTTTTCTTTACGAAAATGAGTTTTGCTTCAAAACTTTATACACAATCTACGATTTATATAAATAAATCTATAATCAATTAAATTTTCAACCGCTCTATTTATCTAAGAACGTAAATGGAAAGTTTAAAGTATATCTTAAGGATAGATCATACAGGAAGTAGGTAAATAAAGTTTACCTATGTTTTTAAATAGACCCTGAGGCAAAAGATATATAGTGAAGCCCATTTTGTCCGTATGTCTAACATTGGTAATACAACTCCCAAACTGATGGGATGAAAAAAACTAGAGTCAAAGATTCTAAAAAAGGAAAGGAGGATTTTTTTTTTGTTTTATTTATTCCTTCCACACTCATACTCCCGTGGGACGACAATTCGACACGATCGGTGAAGATGTCAGGCGCAGAATCGATGCTTTACGTGGTCGCTAACTACATATTTCCACAAACTTCCCAATTCGGGCAATTACTGAGAATTTCTAGATAGACTAGTAATTAATTATACTTGGACTGGCCTAGGGCTCGAACTCAGGATCTCCGGATGGATCTGCCATATACTGTTCATAATAGATTTATATGCGTCACAGTGTCGCCTGATTTCAATCTCCACATTTTATCAGTGTGTAACTTGTACAGCTAAAAATAAAACCGTACTTTAACTTAAGCAATTCAACACTTGTTTGCCTTGTGCGTAAATCGAACCCATGACCTTCTAGCAAAGTAGACAGTTTCAGTACATACTTATATACAAATTCATTATTGCGTGACGATAATATTTTCAATTAGTAGTATATAAAGAGGAGTAATTAAAAAATTAAATCAAACGAGACCATTTCATTTTCCAACACTTATTTATAGGCGATTATTAATAGGGGTTTCAATTACCATGGCATCGGTACGAATAGGGTTGGAATTGAGAGAATGTTTAATTAAATGCTATGTGTTTGAGAGTTATTATTTTAGGAGAAGTACCATATATTCAATTTTCGAGACTTAATATAAATTTTGTCTATGTTTTATTTTTTACCACATAGGTAGGTAAATGATTTTATATATACATATATTAAAATATATATATATATATATATATATATATATATATATGTATGTATGTGTGTGTGTGTGTGTGTGTGTTTCTCAAATATTCAATAATGATATGCTACACCTTGTGCATCATTTTAATAGGCACAAATCAGCACTTATTTCTTCTTGTTTTCCTGCTTAAATGTCTATAGTAAACTTTAATAAAACTTCCATACAGATGGAATCAATTATACATAATCAGTACCTCCAAAAGTAAACATCAAATATTCGTGTATCCAGTTTTCAAACAATAAATTATAGCACAATAGATATCGTATCGTGTTCAACCCTTTTAACGTCTCACTGCTGGGCACGAGCCACCCAATATGAGGGGGAACAGGCCATAGGACACATGTCTTTCGAAAACTTGTTAGGTTCTCTCAGACCTGCAAGTTTCCTCACGATGTTTTCCTTTACCGAAGTCAAGTGGTAATCATGTTGGAAATGATTCTCACATAGAAATATCAGAGGTGTGTGACCCGGGATTTGAACTCGCGTCACTCGTAATTCCAAGCGAGCGCGTTACGACTGGGCTACCACTGCCTTACAATAGATATACTTACGTATAATAAGAACAAGCATATGGAAAAACCATTCAGAATCTACTTCATACAAAATTATCCAACCCAAATCTTGTAGGTTTCGAGAATGTTTTCCTTCGATTCCGTGCCCAAATACAATTAAATAGAAAGCCCTTGAAATATTGGAGTACTCTTGTCCTTTATCGGCTGATGGGGCAATCCGTTTCAGTGCAAATAATACGCAGTATTCTGCAAATATTACGTGATTACTTGTGATTGTTCTTCCAGATTTAAAGACACGATATGATCGAGTGAAGTAAGTGTGATTAGACGGAGATTAAATAACTTATGGTTCGATATTTCTGTCTGATATTGGGGTTAATATATGACTTACTTGACTTATGTTCCTATGTCCCCTAGGTGAGGCAGAGGGCGTCCACAGTGCATCGCCATCCCGTTCGGTCTTGAGCTACGCGTTTCATTTCGCTCCATGTTTTCCCGATGGCCTTCGCTTCGCCAATGACTGTCCGCCGCCAGGTTTGTTTAGGACGGCCGCGTATGCGTTTTCCTTGGGGATTCCAGTCTAGGGCTTGCCTCGGTATATGGTTTGGATCCCTTCGGAGAGTGTGACCTATCCAGCGCCATTTACGGCGTTTGATCTGCTGAGTGATCGGGACTTCATTGCAGTGTTCCCAAAGTTGCTCGTTGGAAATTTTGACGGGCCAGTAAATACCGAGAATTTTGCGAAGGCATCGGTTCACGAAGACTTGGAGTTGCTGCGAGATGTTTTTAGTGACCTTCCACGTCTCACACCCGTATAACAGTACGGTCTTTACGTTGGACCGGAAGATTTTGAGCTTGATTCTCCGAGTCAATTTCCGTGATTGCCATACGGGCCGAAGTTGTGCGAAGGTTGCTCGCGCTTTGACAATTCTCGAAGCGATGTCCTCCTCGGTTCCTCCCGCTTCTGACACGCAACTCCCGAGGTATGTGAATTTGTGGACGCGTTCCACTACCTCTGTGCCGATGACCAACGGGGATGTACTCGTTGCTCTGCACCTCATCTCCTGGGTCTTCCTTGCATTAATTTTGAGCCCTGTATTTGCTGCCTCCTTTCGTAGGTCGTCCAATTTGGTCTGCATGTCTGCGCGAGTGTGACTTAAGAGGCATATGTCATCTGCATAGTCCAAATCTTCTAGGGTGTTGGTTATGCCCCATTCTATACCGCGGCGCTTGTTTTCCG